>BSBN01000371.1:1204762-2409524 GCA_027924645.1 Cunninghamia lanceolata | reverse complement strand
ACCTTGGGGTCATAGGTAGCGTAGGGGAGGATAAGATACTTGCTGATCAACGTTGAGGCCTTGGTGGAACAAGTTCAAACCGCCACCTAGTGGAGAGTGGAACTACACGCCGGATTGGAGCTTCAATGGTTGTCTTTGTTGAAGCAAACGGGACGATGGTCATCCTTGTTATAGTAGGATGATAGTCATCTTAGTTGTATCTGGATGACATCACCCTGTAGCAAGGTGGATCGGTTGTAGCCAAATTCCATTGTTCACTTGTGCTTGGGCCCATTGGGATGCTTGTAGGCTTCCTGGTTTATGTGTAGGTGATTTGTGGTTTAGTTTGGGTGTCAAAGTGTTATGTGTAAGTAACTGTAATATAAAATTTAATCTACTTAAAACATAAAGGTAAATGAAATTTTATTACCTTCAAAATGTGTTATTTAAACCAGATTAAAACCAAATTGATCTAATTAACACTCAGAGTTGGGAAATGCTTTTTGGTATTATTGGAATTTTGGTAAACAAGAGATCATGCTATTTGGTGGCACAAGTATTTATGGGTTACAAAGAATGATTTAATGAATAACGAATTGCAAGAATATTTTTATAGAGTGAAATGCTAGCCCGAGAAGAACAAGAATTCCCCATTGGTGTTGTTTGGTAGCTCAAATGAAATTGTGGATAACAGACTGATAAGAAGATAGAATAAAGAAAACTTAATAACAGTGCTTACGATGTGAAGATATGACAAGAAAATGATGTAGAAAGCTATGAACATGAGAGAATGCTATAGATTAGGAGAAGCTGCAAATTGCAAGATCATAGCTTTGTATCAAAAACCAGTCATGGAGATGTGAGAGCCAAGATTCATTCCAACTTACATGCAAAGATTGCTCAGCTTAGAAAAGGAATCACAAGGATGACTCTTGGAGGCATACAAAATTAGGCTAGACGTTGGTTACGAACAAGAAGCATTAGAAACGCCTGTCTTGAGCACCAAATAGAGCCCTACAATTTTACAATCGGTGGATGATAGCATACCTGCATAGGTGTTAGTGTGCTAGCGCAAATGTCCATAAGAAACATGACCCAAAAACATTAAAATGTATAGAAGACACAATGACAACAATTTTGACATTTGAATAACAAAAAATACTACATAATGGTCTAAAAACTCATCCTATGACAAAAATATGCACGAAAACATGTACAATTTGTAATGTCAAAATTGCAAGGTATGCAATTTTCGACCTTATGTTTTGCCTCCACTTTAGTGGGTTGACAAAATTAAGCGAGGAGGCTATGCTAAAGTATAGGAGTGGAAATATAAGAAATAAAATGGAAAGGGGTTATCACAAGACACACAACAATGTCTTTGAGTGAGGGGCTCATGCCCCCAGGCTAAGACTTGCAAAACATGTTAGAGCACGAAAAAACTACAACATAGAAGTGTTAGGAAAAATGAAACCTGCAGCATAAAGATGCCAACAAATCACATATATAATCCAAGATATACATAATACATACATAAGGAAACTAGACAAAACGTACACAAAAAGGAATTGGATAACAAACATACAAGAAGAAGTTGGACAACACACCAAAAAACATGGAAAGCCACGCATAGGGAGAGGGAGAATAAAATATTTTCTAGCATGCTTTGTTGCTAGAAAATTTGCTAGAAACTAGAAGAACATGATCCCAACGTGCTTTGTTAGGAAAATGTGGGAATTGATTAAGGTCTAGCATGCTGCACTAGCGTATTTTGTTGCTAGGTGGCTCAATGCAAATACAATACCAGGGATTACATGTTCTAGCGTGCTCTGTTGCTAGGTAATCCCGATAAGAGTGGCTAAATCCAAGCATGTCTCTATACTTGGGACCACAAGCTATTGATGCTCTGTAAGCATGCTGACAATGTATGTGTTCATTTGCATATGTGAGCGTAGATATATGCTCCCTCTTAAAATAATTGCATGAATGATATGCAAATATTTTAGGGTAGTGTTTAAGGGGTAAAAAGAAGAAAACAGCCCTTAGGGAGGATGTATGCCCGAAGTGTTGATGATATGTTGCTTCTGGAATAGGCAAACATAGGTTGCCCTTGACCCCAAAATAGAAGTGAGGACAATAAAGATGGTTGTGTTGTTACCAAAGACAATGGATTGCACTTGAAATTGTGCCCCCGCAACATGACAACATGCATAGAGATGATGTAATGCCCCCTCTTGGAAATTGAACTAAGACTATACCCTCGAAAACATTTAACTTCAAAATATGCTTCAGTTAATTCAGAAATTTTATTTTATAAAAAAAAATATAAATAAAGGTTTGAAAGGGACACAGCTGTGAGCAGTCACTACAGGACCAAAAACAACTTTATTCTATAACTGCATACCTTTGTCTTAAGCACTAAAAGACAGAAGGATACCAAATAAAAAGAGATCGCAAAAGTACAAGGCAGCGCTTACATTAATTAATGAATTATAATTAAGTTTATTTTCCAAGAGGCATACGCATGGGTTATGATTGTTGCAGAAAAAGGGGTATATGAAGGGTCATAACCATTGGAGATATAAGGTATATAAAGAAGATAAATCTAAGGGAAAAGGACATCAATTTTGGGAATAAATATTATGACATGGAACAAGTGAATATTACAGCCAAAGAGGACGAAGCCCCTCCAAGGTGAATTAAGAGATTTAAGGACGAAACCCCTTAACTTCTCTTAGCAAGTTAGTGGACGGAAACCCCTAACCTGGATGAATGAATGATTGGTTTTAATGATGGCCACGAGACCATAGTCTAAGGGACCCAGAGGGAAAACAAGCCGCATCAAATAAGGAAACCAAGGACCCATAGGCAGCCCCCTGTTACTTCTGGCTGCTCTCCATTTCACTGCTGATCCCCTTTCTTCTGTTATGAATCCTGCACAAGTAATCTGCCACTTTAACTACCCTTTCCTCTTCAAACAAGGCTGTTAGAGACCCCACATTTAGCACGTCAGTGTAGTTGATCCGGATGTCTTCATACGCCTTACATTCCATGATGTAATGCCATTCTGTTTCCACTAAATCTGATGAACATAGACCACAAATCCTATCCGCCCATTCTTCTTTGGGTATCACCCACCTTCCCATTTCACATCTAAGATGGTGTGAGCTCGTTCTAAGTTGGGCCATTAACATTTTAGCTTTCCACTTGATATCCGCACCTATGTAGTACTTTGGTTCGTGGTCACAAGTGGGGTTAAAATATTTGACATAGTGCTCTCTTTTTCGCCCAAGTTGTCTACCCACATGACTGCCTTGGCTTTCTCTCTTACATACTTTTTAATTTCCATGTTTGTGTTTGGGCATTCGTGCATGCTAATGCCCCACTTATTCACCCACTTTACATTTTGTTTCATCCATGTGTTTTTCCTTCTATTTAACTTTTCCTCTGCTGCAATCTTGGGCTAGCGGTGCTCCTCCAATTTCTCTACTCTCTTCAAATAACCTAAGAGAGATTATTGCCATCACCTCAATCGAAAAAGCTTCTGCTTCAGCTAAGACAATCTCATATGGAACCGTGCTTTTGATTTTAAAATTGCTTGTGATTAGGTGCCTCTGTAATCTTTCTATTTGTCTCCATTTTGCTGCCGATGTACTGCTGCCCCAAACTTTACACCCATATAACAACATTAAAAAGGGGAAAACATATTCTTTCATCTAGGCACTTAAAAGTGAGCACTTTAGTGGAGTTAAAATGGATTTATTATAAGTTGAGAGAAAAAAGTATTATTTCCAAGAAAAAAATAATTTCTTGTGTAACTCTCCAAGTGCCTATAAAAGAGATGTGAGAGCTCATTGTGAGGGTATGCTTGGATTTTCTATTGTTATGCTGCTGGGATCATACCAGAGTTTCATCTTTCCTTCTTGTGGATGAAATCCCACTTGGAGAAGATTAGTTTCGGTAGTGAGATATCTACCCTAGCTGATAAATGGTGGTTTCTACATCAGGAAACCAATGGTGCTGATCAATGTTCAGAGTTTTTGCTAAGTTTTGGATTGGAGATCATTGTTTATCATTTGTAATCTGCTGTTGATGATTTTGTAGTATTTTTGGAGCATGTATCTTGAGTTTTGAATGCTTTTCATCTGCTGGTCCGTACCCCTCTAATGGCCGTACTTGCAGATTTGAAAACTTTTGAAAAGAAAAAAATTGAAGCATAGATTGGGTTTCATTCTTTTTGCATTGCCTTAGTATAGTCTAAACATCAACATTTGTGTTGGTTTTATGTGTTTTAAAGCATTGTATGATTTTCCATGTGCATCCGTACCTCAACTTGGCCGTACCTGCTGAAGGGAATGTTTGATTAAAAAAAATTAATAGTTGATGCTATTTGATCCAAAGTCTTTTGCATTGTTATTGTCATAGTTGCAAAACTCGGCAGACCCAAAATTTTTAAAAACTCGGGACTCGCCAAAAACTCGGAAAAACTCGGCAATAACTCGGCAAACATAATTTTTTTAAAAATATTCTTAAAAAACACACATTTCTGAAATTGTAGAATGCATTGCTGATTTCCTTCATATATAAATCAAAATTAAGAGTTTAATACATATCATAGACAAAAAAAAGAGTTCAACCTTAGAATACATATGAAATTCCATTTTGATAATACATATCATAGACCAAAAAAAGAGTTCCATCATCACTAGAAAATCTAAATCATAAATTTCTTCTACGACTAAAGCTCAAAAGAGTTTTGTTTCTCTGTGTGGGTGGTGCGGAAGTGGCTGGTATAGCCAGGGTATGCTCAACAGGATCCTCATCTATAGGATCAAACGGTACATGTGAGGAACCCGCCCCTGATGGCACATCAATATCATCTGACTCTGTCTTTGAATCCTCATATGCTGCGACATTTGCTTGCCATTCCACTGTATCCCTCTCCATAGCAGCTATATCATCATCATCAAGTGATGGATCAACATCAACATCCTCAGCAATCCAATCTGAATATGGATCAATGTCGTCAAGGTGCAATGCTTGATATGATTCTTGGCCTTCTACCTTCTTCTCATGCAACCGAAGGTTGTACCGCACATAGACAAGGTCATTCAAGCGCTTTTGAGTCAACCTGTTGCGCTTCTTCGTGTGAATGGCCTAAAAAACACTCCAGTTGTGCTCACAACTAGATGCACTACAAGGCTGGGATAAAATCCAGATGGCTATCTTTTGAAGATTAGGCGTTGAGGAACCATAATCATCCCACCATAAATTTGCAAGGATAACATTTATAACTTTGTAAGGATTTTAGTAAACTTAAAAATTAAAATAAATAGTAAATGAAAAATAAACATATGTATTTTACCTGGTTGCAGAGTGGATCTCCTACGAATGGCATCTCTTGAAGAAAAAAAGGCCCATCCGCATTCTTATAGGCCTGTAACTCATCGAGTATGATGTCTCGAAGGTTATCATCAAAGACCAACCTCTCCATGCATGTGTTCAGGCCAAGCTTAACCTCTGCATTTGCTTTGAATGAAGAGGAGAAGAAAAATGCGGGGTTCAAATAGTAACCAGCAGCATGAATATGTTGGTGGAGTTGTCGATTCCACCTCCGATCAATAATGTGCCATATGGGTTCATATTTTGTTTTATTCGACCCATACAAATGCTGAATGGCCTCTTTGGCCTTATCCATGGCCTCATATAGATACCCCATGGGCTTTTGATCCCCATCCACCAATCGTAGAACCCTAACCAACGGTTCTGACACCTAAATCAATAGTGGAAGAAAATAAAATTAGAAAATTATAGTAATTGAAATTCAACAAATATAAATATAAGTTTTTTACAAAATCAACAAATTTTAACATTAGCAAATAAAAATAAAAATAAAAATTAGTGTTTGAAAACTTACCTTGATGATCTCCTCCATGGAATTTTCCATGACAGCATCATAAACTGCCTTCACGACCCTCTCTGCTTCTGGCTTCTTATGATAAAGACTCTCCAACTACATTTCGGCCACAAACATGCGCCTAAGGTGGGGCAATAATGTTGCTATACTCTGCAAGGTAAGGAAATTAGTGGCAAAGCATGTGGCTCCTGATCGTGTGAGCTCCTTGCCACTAGTGTACTCTCTCATAAGATTTAGGACCCATGTGTGGTTGTAGATGTATTTTGTGATATTTCTTGCCTCTTCAACCACATTCTTCACACAGCTTATTTTTCCAATGTCCTCAAGAAGAAGGTCAATACAGTGGGCAGCACAAGGGCTCCATAAAATGGTCGGATGCCTCGCCTCTAGAAGTCTACCGGTTGCCACATATGCAGCTGCATTGTCAGTCACTATTTGGACGACATTTTCCACTCCCACCTCCATCACCACCTCATCCAACATGTTGCACAAGGTTTCTGCATTTTTCATTTGATTGGAGGCATCAACTGACTTTAAAAAGACTAGCTGCCCTGCCGAAGCCACTAAAAAATTGATGAGAGTCCTGTTCCTGGCATCTGTCCATCCATCAGATAAAATAGTGCAGCCTTTTCTTTCCCAAACTTTCCTCTGATCTTGTACTAGTAGATGTGTGTGTTCAACCTCCTCCTGCAACAATGGGCCACTCAACTCATGACGACTTGGGGCCTTGAACCCCTTACCTGCCACAGTCAATGCAGTGACCAAGTTCTCCCAATAAGGACTCGAAGCGACATTGAAGGGAATATTGTTGTAGTACCAAAATCGTGCACATGCCAACTTCGCCTCACGATGCACCTCTCTATTCCATGTATTTGCAAGACCATCCAATGAAGGTTGCGCACCAGGAGTGTTCCGAGGAACAAAAAAGCTATCAAGCCCTTTGCCTGATTGTCGTATCCGTGGCCCAATGGAAGGTGTAGAAGAGGCCTCTACAGTTACACTTCTATATTCTGACCCTGTCGAACTCAAATCTCAGTTCGGGGCTGCCATTGCCTCTGCTGCTCTCTTTTTAGCTTCTTTCTTTCGTTCATAATCCATAAGGAGGACGTGTGCCTCCCTCTGAACCTCCACAGGAGCTTTGTCACATATCTCAACATCATTGTAAGGGACCTGTGCAAGGTGGTATTTAAGTCAATTAACGCCTCCAGACATGTTTAGTGCAATGGTTACAAATGACACTTCCTCACTTTGGACCTGGTGTCCCATGTTTCCAGCAAGGGTCCTTAGTTTTGCCATCGGTTCTTCTACCTCCAGTTCCACTTGTAGAAGCCATAAGTTATAACCTGTTACCTATCAAAAAAGAGAGAACAAAAAAAAGGTCAATTAAAAACTTTAATTCAACAATAACACAGTTGACTGTTTTATAGCAGCATAGCTGTATTTTGACATTTTTGCTATAAAAAACAATCGAAATTATAAAAAGTCTGTATCATATCATATATGAAAGGAGAGATTTTGGACTATGTTATTTATAATTTTATAAAATAAAGTCTAACTCTAGACTGTTTTATTTTATATAATATAATTATATCTTCATAATCCTATATAAATTTTGACAGTAATTTATTTGCAACAGTATTGTAAAAAAATCAAAATTTTAAAATGACTGTATCATATGAAAGAAGAGTTTTACTGTTTTTGGATGAATTGTCAAAAATTCAAAATTTATATAGGATTATGATGATTTTTATTTTTGACAGTTCGTCCAAAAACTCTCCTTTCATATGATACAGTCATAAATTTTATAAATAATAAAAAATCAAAATTTAAAAAAGACTATCATATGAAATGAGAATTTTGGACGAACTCTCAAAAATTAATTTTAAAAAGACTGTATCAGCGTATCATATGAAAGGAGACATTTTGGACGAAATGTCAAGAATTATAATTTTAAATTTTTATATCATAAATTTCATAAATAATAAAAAATCGAAATTTTATAAAGACTGTATGAGTATCACAGTTCACTATCATATGAAAGGAGAGATTTTGGACGAACTGTCAAAATTTAATTTTAAAAACTAAAAGACTGTATCATATGAAAGGAGAGATTTTGGACGAACTGTCAAAATTTATATAAATTTTGACAGTTCGTCCAAAATCTCTCCTTTCATATGATACAGTCTTTTAGTTTTAAGTTTATAATTGAAGTTTATAATCGATCTGGATCATCATCAATTTATCATTTCAATTTTCGTCATATCCTTTATAAATTTTAACAGTTCGTCCAAAATCTCTTCTTTTAAATTTTAACAGTTCGTCCAAAATCTCGGACAGTAGACTTACCTTTGTAACTTGTTCGACTGAATCACAGTGCACACAATGTTTTTAACTTTTAAGTGCGCCGCCAGGAGAGAGGGCTTCGCGCCGCAGCGTGCAAGGGTTTGGAACTTTCGCGGAATAAAGAAAATGAACCTTGTAATGACGTTTTTAACTTTTGGGTTTTTCTTTTATAATTTTAACCTATTTTTCCGCGTCGAGTTTTTGCAGGAAAAACCTGCGATTCAGGCAATTTTTCTGCCAGTTTTTGATCAAAAAACCCGTGGCCGGAATGGACTCGCGATTACTTGCGATTCTGGCGAGTTTCATGCGAGTTTTTCATCTATGGTTATTGTTATCCCTAAACACCACCTTTGAGACAGATTTGAGAGATTTTAGTGATGAATTGAATTTATCATGAGGATCTGCCATTGCCGTACCTTCTGCAAGCACGATTGGAATATAAAAAATAATGCTGATGTTATTTGATTCTAAACTGCTTCTGATGTCTTTGTCCATCCTAAGCACTTCATTTGAGAGTGATATGGGAATTTTTGATGGTGTTTGGTGAGAGATATATGCAAATCCGTACAATTCTGCCGTACCATGCTGAAAATGGTCGATCTTCTCAGAAATCAGATGTGTTGTCTATAATAACAAATGCAATTGGAAGTATATTAGTATGATTTGGACAACCTTTTTAGTGATATTGCAGACCTTAAATTGAAGTTGTTTGTTTGTGTAAACTGTGGCTCCTTTCCTGGCCGTACGGCTCTGTGCAGTGGTATGGAAATCATTAAGTGCAGATCTCTTTGTTGATGGTTAATCTATGTGCTCAGATTCATCTTATTAAATGTGCTGAACAGTTCTAGATCAGTTTTTGAAGGGTGTGAGTTTGCATTGATGTGTTTAGTGTTACAGCTACCTCCATGGCTACCGTACAGCAGTGACAGTCAGCCTGCAGTTGCAAACAATCAGTCATCAGCCAGTATATCAGAATAGTCAGTCATTTTCAGTTATTGATGATCTAATTTCTAATTTTGATGCAGGGTATGATTTCTTAACAATAATCTTTAGGGGAAAATTTTGTCAAGTTCTATCTCTTGTGACATTGATTAAAATTATATTGATTATCTTTTATTTTCATTGTAATTCAATTCACATTAAGAACCTCTGGATGGTATACCGCCAGTGTGGAGAACGAATCTTTCTTTGTTTTTTCACCCATTGGGAAGTGGAGTATTCCCACTGAATAAGTGTATGGCCTTGTAGTCTTTCATGCTTACTTTTTACCCATTGGAAAGTGGTGAATTCCCACGGTACGTGGATACCCGCCGTAGCGGATGAATTGTAGTTCCTTGATTGCATAGTTATTCATTGTAAGCCAATCACCGTATGCTCTCACCTTGCCAATTCTGGGATCTGGGTGATCAGAAAGTGTGAGGCAATTAGTTGGTTATGCAGTTGAGTTAACATTGTCATATCTTGTATGTAAATTTGAAAAAATTTGGGGGTAGTATCTTACATTCTTTTTGTTCTGCATGTCTCCCAGTTGAGATTATTGCGGAAATCAAGACCCAGATACTTGTATTCGTCTACCACCTCGAGGGAACTACCTTCAAACTCAAAATTTATTTGTTTCTTAATTCTTCTCAAACTGAAGACCATGATCTTGGTTTTAGTTATGTTTAGTTGCATTCCCACCTCCTGGCAAAATAACTCTAGAGCTCTTATGTGTTCTTGCAAACCATGTGCTGTTTTTGCCATCAAAGTAAGGTCATCAACATATAGCAATAACTTCACCACATAATTGGCTAAATGGACGCCCCCCACCCATCCTGTCTAACCACTCCTCTAGCTTGTCTATGTATAGCCCAAAAAGAGTTGGGGACAATGGAAACCCTTGCTTGACTCCGATGTCGCTTCCAAAACATTCTGAAAAACCATCTTTTGTTCTGATCTTGGCTCGAACATGATCGTAAAGTCTATGTACCGCTGCCCTATACTCTTTTGGTATTCCCAGCTCTTCCATTCTACTCCAAAGCTTGTTTCTAGCAATCAATCAAGGATAATAGCTGCAAGTTTAAAGGAAAATTATAGCAGAAAATCAAAATAAGTTATATTTTCAGACTTATTCATAAGTTACAAATCTGGAATAGTATAATATAATTCATAATTTTTGATAAAGTCATATTTATAAATTTAATGCAATTATCATTTTGAGTTAGGATTATTGTTTTAGGGCAAAAATAAGAAATGTTCTAAAAAGGGACATTACAGATGAATAGGAGTGTCACATAGTGGGTAACAACACAATGGATGAGGGGAGGCCTAAAGGCACATTAGAAAGCACGAGCAAATAGAAGGAGAGAAAGATAGAGGTAGTCTCAATATTAGGCATTTGGTGATCAAATTGATAGAGGTAGTCTCTATGTGATGACATAGGTAAGCTCAATGTCATAATAGAGGTGTTCTTAATGTCATGTGTTAATGTCCAAAGTAGTATGAAACTCTAGGTGGGCAAGACAAAGGTAACTCTCGATGTCTTAGGAAAAAAATGCATCTCACTAGGAGGTCATGGGGTAAGTTCTTCCAAAAAATTGAGGTGTGGTAGTAGTAAATATGGAAGATAGGGATGGAATGCCTGGAACATCAACTCATTAGAAGTGGTGAGAAGTGTTTCAAAGTGTTTGGGAATGGTGAAGGGCACCACAACTATAGGAGAGTCAATTGGAGGAGTGCACGTGGTAACCAAATCGTAGTCAATGAGAGGTGTGGCATGACTTTGCGTAGGTTGATCGACCAAGTCATTATCATCATCAAGTGAAGAATAGAAAGGTGCATCATGAATAGAAACATCGATGGCACTTACAACGATAAGGTCTTGTATTTTGTGTCTTAGTGCTTGACATTGATTAGTAGAATGACCATGCACTCAATATTAGGCACAAAAAAGAAGTGCGGAATGACTACTTACAAATGCAGCATGCTCTTGCGTGTAGGACGAAGAGTGATCAATTGAGTCTTTAGGAGAATGGGTAGGATACGCCTAGGAGAGTCAGCAAGTTGTGTGTAGGACTTGTTTCATGTTTGTGTTGAATAGAATGGTGTTGGTTATTTGGAAAAGGCTCGTAAGAAGTGGATGGTGATGTCGCTAGAAAAGGGCTCGATAGAGGAGTAGTAGTAGGTAAAGAAGATGAATAAGTGTATGGGGAGGGGTTTATGTCTAGTTGAGGTGGTTCAAGTTTAGGAGATTGAATATGGGACGAATATTTGTGAAAAGAATGATTAATGCCCACTATATGAGGAAGGTGGGGCAATATAATGTTGAGGAAATGATCAATAATGGGTTCTAGATTGTCCTCGAAATGTAGTTCGTCCTCCGAAGAAAGAATGAGTGGAAGTAGGGAAAGGTACATCTGGAGGAGAGAGAGGAAGGAGATGAGCCTCATCATTAGTTGAAGTAGAATCGTTAGTGGAAATATAATAGTCATGTGATGAAGAAATATGATTACCCTTAAGAAGAGGATCATTATAGTTAGGGAGGGAATAAGAGAGGGATTCGGCATACCATGAGAGATCCAAGGTGTTTGAAGATGTGACCTTTGGATATCTAATATTATTGATGAAAGAGAAGTCTTTATCAAAGAGAGGGTTATCATAAAAGACAAAATCACTTATGGGTATGGGAGACATGATTGGAAGCACACAGATAAGACAAGAACAAAACTAAATTGAAGAGAATAGATAACAGCCCTATTCTAAATAGAAGCTAACACATAAATGTTACCTAACATAAACAAGCAAGCATTGCTATCTAACAGGAGATTATTGTGTTTGTGCTTCAAAATACAAAAACAGAAAATAAACGGAGAATACCTCGTACAGAAACTGGTCTGTAGGAGGACTTAGAAGAAGGTTGTGGTGGAAATACAATGCGTGTCTTGGACAATAGCACTTCCACAATATTGTCCAATCGTGCTAGTGTTCGGAAGGGGCAAATTGCTGAGGAAGCGGTATAGAATCCAAACACTTGCAAAATGACAGGAAAATAGAAGGTGACAGCCGCAGGAATAATATAGGAAAATAAAGAATAAGCATCAGGGTCACCAAAATGTAATAAAATTTAATCTACTTTAAACATAAGGGTAAATTAAATTTTATTATCTTCAAAGTGTGTTAATTAAACCGGATTAAAACCAGATCGATCTAATTAACACATGGAGTTGGAAAATGCTTTTTGGTATATTGGAATTTTGGTAAACAAGAGATCATGCTTTTTGGTTAACAAGAGATTCATAACAAATTAAGAGTACTATCACAGAGTGACATGCTAGCCCAAGAAGAACAAGAATCCCCCACTGGTGCTGTCTGGTAGCTTAGTCAAAATCGCAGATAGTAGATAGTGTGCTCGTGCTGTATTCTGGAAGTCGCATTAGCATTCGAAGTTGCTAGAAAATAAACATGCTTGTTGGGACCTGCACAAGGACAAAAGAGCCTGTAAACGAATTTATTAGTACACCAATGTTGTTAATAGAATAGTTGTAGAATCATTCAATAGATGTGAAATCAATATTAAATGATTTTGAATGACAAAAGAGAAGATAGATATATATATATATATATATATATATATATATATATATATATATATATGTACCAGCCTCTATACCAGTTCCAACCTATATCCATAATCCAATATATATATATAGGTTGGAACTGGTATAGAGGCTGGTATATATATATATATATAAGGAGAATGAAAAAGAAAATGAGAGAAAACCACAAGGATTGACTAGATCCTAGAAATGTCAAGAATATGACATAGAGGATGCCATGACAAAGAATAAATGGAGAACAAAAGGAAGAGCTTCTAGATTGAAAGCACAAGACTGGATCACCTAGTTTTGGGAGTAAGAGAAAGATGTGCTCCATGAGATGGCAAGTACTCACGAGTTAGGCGAATATTCACTGAGTTTTTAAACTATGATTGTCATGTATCCATGCTTATACTTTTGATTGTGAACATGTATGATTATCTGAATGGATTTGAATGTCATGTTATTTTAGAGTGACCACATATAAAAAGGATTAAGATCACTTAGGCTTCGAAGGCTTAATCAGAGTTGCACAACAGGAGTGACGAAGTCCTTGGTTAAGTGGAGGATGACACTCAAAATCTTGTCAAATTCAAGGAAGCAACTGCAGAAGGTGCCTTAGGGAACTAGCTAGTGAATGGATGAATTATCCGAAAATTAATACCAATACAATTAGCAATGTATTCTTGTTCTTAACTAGTTTTTAATGTAATTTAATAAGTTGATCTAGTGATATTCTGTAAAGTCCTAGTGGATGTAGTTTTTGTTGAAGTGTTTGTAATTTAGAACATGTGGACCAGATGGTCTGGTGCCTTTAAATCACTAGGGATCAAAGAACTGTAATTATGTGTTTTGAATTCCATGTAGAATGGAATGTACCAGCATGCCAATTTCTTAAGTCTCTGAGATTTTAAAAAACCTCTTGAAGGGATAAAATGTTCTTTAGATGTTTAATTTAGGCTGTTTGTTAAATGTATAAATTTTGTTAATGAAAATACAAGGGGGAATCAGTTGGTAAAGCGCCAAATGAATCCCTTGAAGTTTCAGACTTGGTCTGAATGTTACCTGCAATATAGGTATGGCAGGAAGTTTAATCTAGCTCTTCGTAGGTTTCATGGCCTTACCTTTGTGCCTCAATAATTTTAATTTAAGCTGAGGAAACTGTTGTATGTTTCCATGTCAAGTCTTAGAATTCTCTTTGTGGGAGTCTTATTAGTTTATGTATTGCTACGAGTTTGAATCATGTTTTCCATTTAGTTAAGTCTAAGTTAGACCTGGATTAATTCCTATGTGTCGATTTGCCCAATTAAATCCTAGTTGTTGATCAATTAGAGTCATTTCCTAGTTGACATGTATCCATAGAAAAGGAGATGCAGTTCTCTGGAAAGTTCAACCTTGTAATCTTCAGAACCAAAACTGGATAGATCGGAGTCTTGAATTCTTGTGTTTATTGAAGAAAAATATTGGGTAAGAACTCTCCTTGACTATCCCGAGAAGTCTAGTTGGGTTGAGTCACTTGCATCAGGCCACGTGTCTACACTGGAGTAGTTATGTCTTCAAAGTAATAACCCTTGAAACCTAGAACACAAATTTGGTTAAAACATAATTAAGTAATCCCGCATTTGTAGGATCTCTTGAGGATGTTTACTTGTGAATTCTGGAACCGAAGGGCCAAGCAAGTTGGGTTTAAGAAAGTTTCAGGTCCACAAAAGTAAATTGTCTCCAAAAAGGATAACTTAGAGAACTTCGAGAAGCCGACAGATCTAGAAGCTTGAGAAGTTTTAGAGACTGAACAAATCGGATCGTGCCATGTGTCCTCTTCACAGAGCTCGGAGACTTTGAACACTTTGAAGCTTCTGGACCTGTTTCCTATCAATCGTCCCAAACCTGAAATTAGTTCAAGTGATAGAAAAGGAATTTTATGTTTGTAGGGTTCTTGGGCAATACCAATTCTCAATTCTTTTGTCCGAGTGATCCAGAGTTCTATAGAACAAAAGGAAAACTTAATCAACTAGATAATATGAGGTTCGTGTCCAATGAAGTCCTCAGTGTAATATCAAATGTTCAAATTTGACTGAGATGCCCTAAGGTTCTATTTGGAGTTCTATGGAACCAAAGGAAAACTTAATCATGGAGATAATAGGAGCTTCGTGTCCAATGAAGTCCTCAGGGTAATAGCAAATGTTCAAAATTTAACTGAGATGCCCTAAAGTCCCTATGGAGCTGAAACAAAATTAGATTTTGAATAATTTCTTTTCAGGTCCAGCAGACTATCTCAAGAAGCTAAGGTCAAAACTGCTGTAGTGAACTGTGATCCAACTGTCAATAGCATTAATTGTAAATCAAAAAGAAAATTTTCAGTAGCCCGTTTGGGGTGTTACATTGTGGTAGTGCTGTAACATATGTATAAATATGATTTTAATTATAGTTCTTAATAATATGTCTCTATGTGAATGAATATATGGTTTATCTGATTTCTAATTGTTGTTTAAATTCCTTTTTCTGCTAACACACTTAATTCTTTACTTTCAATTTTTTTGGGCTATGTTGTGCTTGGGATCAGACACCCAAGCCCAGAAAAGATTGATATTACATGTAGCGGCCTTCGTCATAATATTCACACAACATCACCAGATGACTGGAGAACTAGATTCCAAATTCAGTCAATAGCCTTTATACACAGCTCAGACTCTGTTGAGGAAACTTTCAACTCGTAGGGATCTTAGCTTATGATTGTCATCTAGAATCATGGTGGTAGATATGGGAAGATCATTCATGGTCACACCTTTAACTGAATTTTCATTTTTACTGACCTATGTTGTCTAGAATCAAGTGTGACAACCTGTCTGCTTGCATAATGTCCATCCAGGCTTGAACAATTGTGTCCTTTCTGCATACTTCACGGAGTATGCTTTCCATGTGGCTTATGACATTTTTTCTGCCCCATGCCATATCGCCAATTCCTCGAGCCATTTTACAATTAGTCCAGACTTGCTTTCTTTGGAACCAATCAGAGACACATGTTCTCCCATCCTTCCACTATCCTATTCAACAATGTTGGACTTACGACATGGAACTCATTCAAATGCCGATAATGAATGTGACATCCATTCACAGAATTACATTTGATCATTAGGTCATCTGGGGTGTAAGCAAAACAAAACCCCTATACAGTGGCTTGCAAGCATAAGTGTTATGCAACAATGGAGGGTCATTGCGTATTCAACTTTGGCCAAGATAAATGGGTATAACCAAGATGCTCCAATAAACAGTGCCCCTCCATGTCTTTTCATGCCAACTGCTAGTTAGTAATATCTACCAGCAGAAGGCTGAAAGTTTCACGTACTGAAGAGTTTGAAAAATCAGGGAAAAAAGGTCTAAAATTATTGACCTGATGATTGCCTCCCTACAATGCCTTGTGCATCCCAAATATCTCAATATAAGAGGTTAATCTACATGGGCATCTGTCATTGAGTCTCCTCTCAAGTACTAATAAGACATTCTTCATTGTTACGTCTAAGTTCTCAGTTCAAGATCTTGTCATACTTTCCTTGGGATCGTCTAAGGGCCTTACCAAATCTTCAAGTCTTCTTGCCAATTCCTGCTGTTAATTTTTATAGAATTGGTCGGTATGTTGTGCCTCTCTGTTAGAAGGGGAATTAGTATGGCCTTCTTCTGAGATTGGACCCATTCTTTCCCTGCATTTTCATTTACTTTCAGAAATAAATATGGTTGTTTCTGTGCAGAATAATGTTCATCCTTTGCTCCAGTTTTCCCTGTATTGTCAACTTTCTGAATATAATGTGTGTTTTTTTTGTGCAGAGAGTTCATCTTCCTCTTTCTTGCCCTCTTCACCTGCTACCTGTTTTCCTCCAATTGTGATCTCCTTTCCAGCCATCTTTTTTTCTTTATTGTAATCCCATATTGTTCATCAAGAGATTCTGGAAGGATCTCATTGAATATTGGTGGCACAACAGCAAGATTATATGAAATAAAATTCTTATTCTCTGTTGAGTGCCCTGGGTTGAATTCAAACCAGCTGGAAATAATTTTTGAGTCCAAGAGGACTGAACAGAAAATGCAGCCTGACCCTCAACATAAATACAGAAAACAAAGAAAAATGTGATGAAAAATCCTTTTCCTCTGGTTCAAATGCCCTGTCCAGTTCTCAAAATTTCAGGAGAGGCCCCTTGAACACTAGGGTAAAACAGTAAACCAGAGCAAAGAAAATTCAGATCTTGGCACATATGAATTCCAAGGACAATCTCAGAATGAACAGAAAAGAATGACTCCCCTATAAACATCAGTATTGTACTCTTCACAGTCATCCATGTTGCTCATTCAAACTAAGAAGGAACTCATGTAAACACATATAACCTCAAAAAACTATTTCTTGGTAAAAATCATACGTCCAAAGTTCAGAAACACTACTATTCTTTCCTATTGTTTGTTATTTTGGTCACAGACTCATATAAGCAAATGTTTTCAATGGTTAAAATGTTCAGTTTTAGTTGTTTCTGGCTGCCCTATTGACCTTTGGCTGCCTTATGCTATATTGTTCTTAATCTTATTTTTTATGATTCAACTTGAGTTTTTGCTCTTGGAAAGTTTTGTGATGATGCTGGAACTTGGAAGAGAGGTGAGAAAAGGAAAATGAAATCTGAAATATGAGGAAAAAGAGGAGACACGACATATTTCACTATTCTAGTTAAATTATTTCTTAATACTTTGTACTGTTCTTTTGCTGCATATGCTGTATTATAATCTGAAAAAGTGTCATTTGCCTCCTGAAATCTGTTTTCGAAGCTGCTTCTTGTTATTGCATTCACACTTCTTTTTTGTATTTATGGCTTGGGTTAAGGTTAGTTTTAGACAAGTTAGTGGGTTAGGTAGTTAGTGCTTGGTACACAATCCAGGATCAAGAGACTAGAAAACAGTGCTGCCTCCCAAATCCCAGCAACATTTCCTTGTGGTTTATTTCAGTTCATTGTATGTGGGAATACATACGAGATCATGAAGCTTCGATCAGTGCCACCATACTATCACACTCACATCAGTGTAAACGTACGTGTCATAAATGATTGATCCTTTGATGTGCATGGACACAGTTGCTACAATAGCATTATTTTGTGCTCTGTACAAGTAGTGAATGGCAAAGATTCACCTTTTGGGGCTTACGTAACTTTTAGGCTTATGGATCATTTGTACTCCAAAATCTTATTGATGTTCATGTTTATTATCCCGAAATTATTCAGAAGTAGACACAAGTAGAAAGTGAGGAACAGTCACAGGATAGCATAGCACCTCTGGAGACCAAAGAACCAGTTTTTCTTATGGCTGCAATAAACCACTAGCATAACATAGTTTTGTAGTATAAATATAAGGTGCATGGTTCTATTGCTTTTCTTTATCATGATACTAGTTTTTTAAGCAGCTATAAATGGATTGATGAAATAAGAATTGAAACTCTTTTTTAGTATTTAATCATAATGCCTTGTTCTTACATATGTAGATGTTACTTCACAATTCAATTTGTTGAGGCTTTGTTGTTTCTTATTATATTTATTTGTCTGCATGAGTGCAGAACCTGATCTAAAAGCAGAAGAATTGAAAGGCTTGAGAAGATTGAAACAAAAGTATCAAAATTGGCAGAAAGAGTTTCAGTTGTACCAAAATTATTTAGGGGCAAATTTTTACAGCTGTCCCTAAATTTCAAGTCATATTTTCAATCAAAATTGGTTACTCTGTTCTCCATGAGGAGATAAGTTGTAGTGAATCTGCGATAGCTCTATAAGTGAAGACGATTGCTACTGATACACTACATGACAAAGGGAAAGTGGAGCTGCAAACAAGAGAAGAGCAGTTGTGGCTAACAGCTTGTCTCTAGGAGAATCGTGCGAGTGTGAATCCATGTGTACAATATTCAAATTTATTAATTTCTTCATGGGCACTGTACGATTGGTGCACTTTGAGTTATAAGTATCTTGTTTTGTGCTTATACACTATTATGTAGTCACTGGTTCTTCCAGAAATTTTGTTATTCCAGCACTGATGAAAAGACGTCCCCCTGAGAAATTGCTTAGTGGTCATGTCAAGAACATGTCTCTTCTATTGTATGAACATTCTTCATTCATATTCATCTTCTGAAAAATTGCCTCCGGGATGTTCATGTGATATCACATTAATCATTGGTGGCCTCTCATTATGTTCTCATTTGTTTCAAATTCAAGCTTTCGTTAAACCATGTTTACCGCAATATGGTGTGTTTCACAGAATATGAAGTAAATAGAAATACAGAAGTAGTAGTATAGTGCATCATACAACATAACAGAATTACTCAGAACGGACCATTGTATTCATCATTGATTCACAAGAAACATTACAATGCTCATAACAGCAACATACATATTTCATTATGACTCCAATGTCTGCATATCAACTATTGTCAAATCACCGATATTTGACTACTATGCATTGACGACTTAAATACTCATGGCCAAGGTTGGTTTTGATGCCAACCGTTGGTACCGACTCCAAACTACCCGACCTGTTGGTTGGTACCGACAACTAATTACATCATTTGTTTACTTAAACTATTTTGTTGTCTACATCTATCCCCTCCCAAAATTGGTCGTCTTCCAGACGACATTTACATCAAAACAACAAAATTATGAGAGAAACTCAAAAACATTCTACTGAGAGTGGGGAGGTTGGAAGGACGTCCCTAGATGTACTGAGGAGGTTGGGGTGGCTGATCGCTGCTGTGCCTGTAGCTTCTTTGCTTCCTCGGTCCTTTGCCGCAGCTAGTGTTGGGCCACTAGCTCTCGCTTTCTTGCTGCTTTCATCATTGCTTGCACTCATTTTCCGTCAAGACTTTCCCAGGTAATGGCTTTCATTCCTGTATTGGCACTTGTTTTTTTTTTCTCCTCCGATGCAATCTTCGGCCTGTAGGATGCAATCTTCTTTCCTCTGTCCATGTTTTCCTGACTGGATGCTTACCCTTTGCACTCCAAGAGGAAAAATAAATTTTTTTTTGTCCAACACTGTAACTGAGTGCTCGGGGTCCGGGATGGCCTTTTATGAGGCTGAAGTGGTGGGCCTGTACGCCGTACGGCCCAAGTTGTATGTCGTACGGATTTTTTTTGATAATTTTTTTTTGAATTTTTTTGCCAGGTCGTACGTCGTACGGCCAGCCTTTACTTTTTTTTTTTGGAATTTTTTTTGACATTTTATTTTTTTCGTCTTTTCCATGTCAACCTGAATCTGATTTGTCTATTTTTTCCCGACGGGGTCCACGTTCGATCTGCAACTCCGACTGGAATTGTTGTCTTTGAAAAAATTAAACTATCTAACTTTTGAACATTATTTTTTCTCTGTTGATTGTCACCGATCGCCAAAACATTGCAAGTCGATGGAAATACTCTATAGTCCTTATTCCTTCTGTATGGTCTTTCTGGCCGGTGCTTCCAATACTGGGTTCTCGTCGTTAGTTCCATCATTCCGATTCACCTTGCTTGCCAATGACTCTTCATACCTGATCACCTTGTCTGGTTCAACTTTATGTGCAAGTGCATCATCTATCTTGGCATCATCCTCTGTATATTCTTTCTGTGCCTCTCTTGGTCGACTTGTCTGTTCTTGGTCCATTATTTGCTCTGTTACTTCTGGATGATTATTATTTTCCTCCCCTTTGTCACTCATTACTAGTTCCCTCTTGCCAAGTGGTCGAGTGTTTGTCAATCCATCAAGTGCTTCATTCGTGAACAATGTTTCACTCGTCGGCCTAGAGTTGTCTAGACTTTCACAGTTGCCGAGTGTTTCACTCTTCGACCGAGTTTTGCCAAGAATTGCACTGCCATGACTTGCATTGTCAGGACTTGCACTACGAGGACTTGCATTGTTCATCGGAGAGCTCTCGCCGACTTCTTTTATTGAAATCATATTACATTCCGGTTGATAGAACTCGTAATCTTCCATCTGCCAGTGGAAGAGCTCACTAAAGGAATTAGTTTCATCCTCAGAACATTCTTGCAATTTTATTACTTCTTCCTCATCAGGTTCCATTGGCCCTCTACCAATTGACTCCTCTCCGTCTGAATTGGAATCCGATGCTAGTTCCTCACTTATAGCCTGTGTTCTCAGATCTATGACAATCTTCTTACCTTTGTTCTCTATTGACAATGTGTTTCTTTTCCAGTTATGGTTGGCCTTGGCGGCTATCAGCCACCCTCGGTCGAGTAATGCATCGTACGACGCATTTTGTGCTGTTATGACTACAAAGTTCAATCGAAAGAGTTGGGTGCCAATCTTCACTTTTTGAGCCATTAGCACTCTGAACGCTTTAATTTTGTATTGGTCTGCTCCCAATAACTGGAAATTTTGTGGCCATAGTGTAGGTTTCCCCAAGCACTTCCACGTATCTCCTGTCAACACATTCACTCCCGATCCACTGTCGATTATTGTGTTCGTCAGGTGACATCCACCGATTTCCATGTGTACGACGACTGGATTCTTGCCATTGTTGATGGCCAACAGTCTCGGGTCAATGATTTGTTCTCCTTCCAGCGGTAGCTCCACTATGACATCTTCATCCTTTGTTTGCCCGTTTGGGTTCCCTTCCATCACTTTCGAGATTGCCATCCTCAGTTGCGGCATGCTCTGTAGAAGATCTGCTATCTTGACCGATACAGTGGTTTGTAACACCTGATTCACAATACTCTTGTCTGACTTTAGTCGTACGGTAGTTGTTTCTCTGTTCTTCCCTTTTGTTTCCATTGCCATCTCTACTTCTTTTCTAGCCTCCCGAAGTCTCTCCTTCTCGGTTTGAGGATTTGGATACGTTGCTTTTTTCCATTGTGCTCAGGGGACTGCAAGGATCTCTTCATCATTTTCCTTGAAACTGATGAGGTTCACCCCTTTCTGCTTCGGGCAATCTTTTTCTTCGTGATCCCCAGGGCCACACCACTTGCATAGTGCATTTATTTTGTTCTGGTTATTGTTTGGGCATTCCCTTGCAAAGTGTCCCCATTCGTTGCATTGCTGGCACTGTATCATGGGTCGCCCTTTGTTGTCGTACTGCAATCTGTTTATCGGACTTCTATTGCTTTGGTAACCTCTAGGGGATGCATGGCTATTGTACTGGGGCTTTGGTGGTGTGTTCGGCGGTGTTGACGGTTCTCCTTGAGTGAAGAGTACTTGCTACCCCTTGCTTTCAGATTGTATGGGCATTCCTTGATGGAATGTCCCATCACTTGGCAGATATCACAAAACAGTTTTTTCAGACAATTTGCCTTTGTATGACCTTCCCCCTTGCAATCTGGACACTACAGTTCTCTGGCTTCCCTCATACTTTCCTTGTCGGCCTTCAGTTCTTTCATCATTCTCATCATGTCCTTCCTGAGTGCTTGCACGGTCTTGGACTCACTGTCGCTATTGTCATCCGTACTATCCTCGTCATTCGTCTTCTTTTTCCTTCGGAAGGATATTTTATTTTCACTCTCTATCCATCGCTCGATTGTACGCTTCATCGTATGATGACGGAGGCACGACTTTCATTTTCTTTCTTAGCCATGGACGCAACCCTTCGATGAACCATCGCTTCTTCAGCCCATCGGCCGGCTGAGTCTCTAGTTTTTCCAACAATTCTTTCAGTCTCCGGTTGTAGGTTTGCACGTTCTCATGCTTCCCTTGCTTCGTATTGTAGATCTTCGCTACAATTTCACTGTCATCCCTCAGAAGTTTGAATTCGTCTTGGAATGCCTACTTAAGTAATCTCCATGATGCCCTGTGTGCTTGGGCCAGCTCTGTGTACTAGTCGATGGCACTATCTCTCAATGTCGCTGGAAATGCTTTCAACCAGTAGTCCACATCATCTTGCCCATTGGCTATCCAAATCATCTCGCACGTCTTACAGTGTCGTACTGGATCTTCTGACCCATCCCCGGTAAATTTGGCAGCTTCTGCCTCTCGGCTGGCGGAGTCACCATCCTTCCCCGATGCCCTCCTTGTGCGTTGGACCTGACTGGACTGGTTCTCTCGCAACGTCCCGGTGTGTCACTTACACTCTCGGCCATGTTCGAGTCTTCCCCGCGTCCTCTATTAGCGTCCTCTACACCTTGAGTCTCCTCGGGTTCGTTCTGATACTCCCTCTGCCCTGGGGTCTTAGGCTCAGATCTTCCAATCTCGACCCTTCGTCGTCCGATATGGATAACTCTCCGATGCGGCGTATGCTGTTTTCAATTTCTTCTGTCAATTCATTTTCATTCTCTTTTTCTTTATTTGTCAGCGGTGTCTTGAAAATTCCTTCGTCGGCATGATGATGTTTATTGACAATTTGTCTCAGTTTTTTCCTTCGTTCTTGTTCCTTTAATCTCAATGATCTTCGTGTTCTTTCCTCTGATGTTTCATGCCCACTTGGTACTCGGTTCTTATCCTTATTGAGTTGTATGGGCATTAATTGCTACTCGGGTGACGAGATGGTCGACCTCTTGGTCGATGTGCAATTGATCCCAGATGACCGACTGAGGGATCTCTCGTCTAAGAGCCTCCCTCTGTACGTGGTCCTTCAATGAGTTTTCGCACAAACTGCAGAGGTCTTCTGTCAGAGCGTCTTCGTTTGCTTGTATTGGCTCTTCGGTCGGGCTGCCCCATCACGATGCCATCTTCATTGTGTTTTTCTCGACCCTGGTTACACTCGATGGTTTGCTTGTTTCTGACGATGCCACTTGTCCGATGGTTTCCGACGACTCAACTTGTCATCGACAGCGAACTTGTCATCCGATGGTCTTCGACGACTCAACTTGTCATCCGATGGCCTCGGACGACTCAACTTGTCATCGACTTGTCACTCTCGACCTGTTTTCGAACTGGCAACGGCGCCAAATGTTTACCGCAATATGGTGTGTTTCACAGAATATGAAGTAAACGGAAATACAAAAGTAGTAGTATAGTGCATCATACAACATAACAGAATTACTCAGAACGGACCATTGTATTCGTCATTGATTCACAAGAAACATTACAATGCTCATAACAACAACATACATATTTCATTATGACTCCAATGTCTGCATATCAACTATTGTCAAATCACTGATATCTGACTACTATGTATTGACGACTTAAATACTCATGGCCAAGGTTGGTTGTGATGCCAACCGTTGGTACCGACTCCAAACTACCCGACCCGTCGGTTGGTACCGACAACTAATTACATCATTTGTTTACTTAAACTATTTTATTGTCTACAAACCATGTTTATAAATTATTCAAAATATGTTTCAAGACCAGTCTGAATGCACATTGTTCTGAAAATATCTCATATATGGTATTCTTTACCAATTTTATACTCAACTCTCAAATAGTTACAATTTATCTTCTGAGTCTAGTACTCCAATTGCTTGCATGTTATGAAGGACTATCATTCAACGTGAATTGATTTGCTCCAAGGATGTCCAAAAATGTTGCAAGGAGATTGAATTCCATTTATCCTTTTGCATATGGTTTGGATCCAATTCAGTATTCAAAGGAAGCAGTGAGAATTATAAGTAGGGTGGGTAATATTCCATAGAAACAATATTCAGTTTATGTAAACAACCATCGACTTTAATAATTAGAGTGCTTCTGAATACAACTGTGTATGTTTTTGATTCAACGTTTCAGATCATGCTCAATGATCCATTATCAGGTAGAAGAAGAGGAGAGCATAAGAAATACCAATATAAAATCAGTTATTGACAGCTTAAGAAATCTAAACAAGGTGGTTGTTGACTTACCCTCCTAAATTCCTACGGATACACATCGAAGTGGTCAAAGTTCCATATCATTACCAAGGCACCGAGACACTTGCTATTACATATACAAGTAAAGGTGGTCGTCAGTTTGGATTTATGGGAGTGCAAGGCGTGAAGCCATTTTGCACAACCATTTAATTTAAATTAAGGCTTTTTAGTAATTTAAAATTAAAAAAAAAACAAAAAAAAACTGGACCATTAGTATGTTCTAATTCAGTTTAAAATGCCACCGCATACACTTATTACTTCGTATGGTTAAGGGGCTTTAACACACTCGCACTTATTCCCAACATACCATTTGAGCAATAACAAAGTACGTAGGGTGGTGCTAGGATAAAGAGAGGAGGCAAAGACAAAGCGGTTCTAAGGTGATGCAAACACCTTAGGGCCATAGACAATATAAAAAAACGAGGCAAAGCGGTTCTAAGGTGATCCAAACACGTTGGTTCCATAAACAACTAAAAAGTATCCAGTACTTATGATGCAATAGTGTTTACTCGAGAGGAAATTGCACCACGGAACAACATATGCAGGTGAGTTAATGCCTAGTTGAGCCTATCTATATGAGAAATCAAAAAACTCCAGCAGATTCAAGGAAGCCCAAACACTTGGAATTTAGTATGTCCAATGACCTTTTTGAATGGAATCTCTATTTGATCCACTTGTCGAGTTTGTGTACATATACCCTTGGGGTCATGTAGTTTGTCTTAGTTCATCGTTTTGGAATTATACAAGTATGATCATATGATTATATTAGTAGAGGGAATAACAAAAGCAAGTTGCAAGGTAATGCAAAAATAGTATAGTATTGTAGAAGCACCATCAATTTTGACAATGTTCTTCAAGGTCTCTAGAAGGCAAATTGATTTGTAATTCTTGTATAATGATAGTGGTATGAGGAGGTACAAACCTTCTTCGAGACTTTCTCACATCGAGTTTCTCTCTAGGAACATCTAGTGCTAGTTTTGCTTTTCTCATACATTAAATCCATGTATGCAACTGTCTACAACAATTTCAAGCATTATAGTTTTGATGCAAGTTTTTGTTAAATAAGCTATATACTTAATATGAGAGCAAATATAATGAATTAAAACAATTGTAAAACTTTTCTAGACGAGTTACAAATTAGATTGGTATCACAACAATTGTGTTATATGGCTTGTGTGTTTTTATTGCTGTGCAATTAATTTTGCAGGTTGAAGCCCTTGTCTAGATCAACAAGTTTAAGAGAAATAGGTGAATAGGTGAACTAGTTCGTCTATAGCAAGATATATCCACAAGGATGCATAATAAGGAAGCATAGCCCATGAAGAAGAGACATCATCACAAGATGTTAATACAAGATCATCAAGTTTGGAAGAAGTTGCAAGGATCTCATTCTCCATAAGGACATTGGATAGGATGAAGAAGATAATTGAGGCCCTTATGGAAAAGTTAAGAGTTTCTATTGAAGTTCTTCGAAACATGAAGAGGCAAGCGAAGAGCGGCCCCGAGACCATGAGAAAGAACATCCCAATGTCATCCAAGCATCCTCAGCTTAACCCTTATTTAAAGCAAAAGGCAAGATAACTCAGCCATATGAAGGTGATGTTGGTAATTGGTTTGCTCAACTTGAGGTTTATTTCAATCTGCATAATATTAATGAATAAATTTGGCTAGTCATGCAGCTTAACCTTCATTCAAAGCAAAGGGTAAGATAACTCAGCCATATGAAGGTGATGTGAGGGCTAACAATCTTGATAATTGATTAGCTCGACATGAGGTTTATTTCAATTTGTATAATAGCCAGAAACAAAATTAGTGTAAGCTTGAATTTGGCTAAGCATTAATTCATTATTTCTGAAGACAGTACCATCAAATCTAAATTGGATGAATTTGAGAATTTAATTGAAAAGCAATTTTATTGTATTTACCATGAAGCTTAGGGAAGGCGTGACAATTGGCAATATCATAGCTGAAGACAAAGTCAAAGTGTGTAAGAAATACAAGTTAATTAACAAAACTATGACATCCAATCAAATTTATGGGAGGACTTCATAATCGTTTGAGGAGGCTTGTATTGTTAGCCAAGCCTAAAGGTGTAGATGAGATGTGCTTTTAAGCTTCTCATCTTGAGATGGAGAAGAAGAAAGGTCCATCATGCTCTACATATGCTCCAAAACAAGGTAGTTACATGCAAGAAAGGAAAGACAAATGGAAATGTAAGAATAATGTTATTACTACTTTTTACAAAGAAACATAGCAATAATTATTATAACATTGTGATGTGAATGCTCATATAGATGAGAAATGTTGGAAATTATATCCAATATTGTATTCTAAAAATTACTAAAATAAGACATGACATCATTTAGAAGGAAATAGAAAGTGGTGTAATACCACAATGGGTCTAATGAATAATCAGTGATGGGCACATAGAGTCACAATAGAAGCAAAGGAAGAAGACAATGGAAAGACATAAAACAAACCATTTTATTGACTATAGAAAGGATTACATATTCATGGGCTCTTTACAAACATTGAAACCAACCAACAAGAGATACCTGACACAATAGAAACACCCAACCTAAGCAATTTTTTTTTTTGCTTACAATCTACATAAGACTTCCCAAACCTATAAGTTAATTCCCAAACTTGTTAGCCTTAAGCTTCCAAATTGTCAGCCCCTCATTCTTTGAAAGCACATGCTTTTGTAATTGATTGTAGTGACTCTTGGACTTCACTTGTAAATTAAAACATGAAATTAACTACAGGCTTTTGTAATTGATTATAGTCTCTTGGACTTCATTTTTAAATTAAAACATGATATTTACTACACCAAGTGTCAAGCTCTATTAAGTAACTATTACTTTAAGGAGTTGGATTGATGCTCAAGATGTTTTAGATTCCAGTACTTTTTGCAAGAACAAATTGAATGCATGGAGATCATTGATAACAACGTAAATCATCAACTTCAAAACTAAACTTTAGTTTTTAGTTAATATTAACAATGTATGGATTTATCCCACATGCATCAATTGAAGTTGTAATAGTGTAACAAGTTCATATTTAGTGAGTGGAATTATCTCACATAACTTATACCTCATAATCCACTTTTTGTGATGCTTTTATATGTGTTGTAATAAAAAGAAAATCTGGGAATTATATTTTGTATTCGAGCTTTGTTCAAGGAGGTTTCCCCTTGAAAGGGATTGTAGTACTTGTTTTAGATTCAAGATTATAAGCTTATATGTGACTATTTTTCAAGCAGTCCTTTTTGCATGTTATTGCTTTAGTTTGATAATATTTTGTAGATAATTTGGTACCAAGTCGTATCTAAACTCTTTCTAGAGTTACATTTTGCAACAACAATAATTTAGTGGCTTATTATAACTATGCATCCTATGCTTTCACCTCATCCTTATGAGATCTTGGTGATTAGAAAGTGGTGAAAGTAGGGCACTAAGCATTTTTTTCCACTTTTTTTAGCATTGGTCTAGGATAGAAACTTGTGTTGGGGGTTTTAAAATATAGTAGGATTGTCATTGTTGGTTTAGTATGTTTTGGCATGTGAAGTGAGATGGGAATGGACTCATTAATACATAGGCCTTAGACAACATTTGTAGATAGACTTGAGTTTCCATATACCTATAGGTATATTGGAAAGACCTCTAGGATTAGGAGAAATTTTGCCATAGGAAGCTATCGACTATCTAAAATCTATGGTGTATTGGTGAGTAGTAAGCTCTAGGAAGTTACTCTCTTTGTAGTGCAAAGATGGACAATGTGGCTACACTCTGAAATATCGGGCTAGTTCACTATTTATGAATGAATAAAGTATATTAGAGAGCCATTAGACCAAACACATCCTACCCTATAAATTCCCTACTTAAACCCTTGTTGTGAATAAATTTAGGCATATTTGGGTAGAGATTGATAGATCTAGGTAGATCTGCATAGTTCCGTATAACAATATAGTGGTTAGTAAGCCTCAACATCCAAAATAGAGGTATTGTGCAAGTTGAGTGTTAGTTGTTCAAATTCTATATAATCAACCAATCTAAAACTTCTAGGGAAAAAATTTCATTAAAAGGAAGGAATTATGGGCGTCTTGTCTAAATAGTTTTCTTATAGGGTATTATTAAAAAACAAGTCTAAGCCAAATTGTTTTCCACCATTCTCAACTTATCCCAAATTGATACACACTTTGTGTTGATCATTTTGGTATAATTTTTTATAACCCCTTTACCACACCCTTGTGTAACCAATATGGATTAGTGGTCATAGATTGCAAGAATCACACAACCTTTCTTTGGAAAGGTTGGATGAGGAAATCAAAACCATGTAATTTGCCATAGTTCAACAATTTTCCAAGTTAAACAAGCTAGATAAAATTGGTGATCTTGATAGCATATTAGTTGGCCTTACTGCCAAATTTGACTCCATGAGCCAACAAATCCAACATAATGAATAAAATACGGAACAAAGTTCTAATCATGGATAATATACTCCAAACCAACAAAATCTTGGCATGACTCAACATACACTAAAAATAGACTTCCCTAAATTCGATGGTGATGACCCTACAAGTTGGTTGTAAAAGGTAGAGATATATTTTGTAGTCAATCAAACTCTCATGGCTCAAAAACTTCCCATAGTTTCATTCAATCTGGAACATGAAGCCATCTAGTGGTATCAATTATTGGAAAAATATGATGTGTTCACTTGTAATCAATTTTGTGAGTACTTACTCAATTTGACTTATGTGAGTATGAGGATTTGACAAGAACATTAACTAAATTAAGGCAAACTCACTATGTTTGTGACTACTAGAAATACTTTGAAAAATAGATCATTTGGACAAAAGGGCTTGATGATAATTTTTTCAAACGCTGCTTTATTAGTGGCTTGAAGGAAGACATTTGTGCAAGGATCAAAATATTTAAACCCACCAATTTGATGAAAGCTATTAGGTTGGCGAAGTGAGTTGAAGATAAATATATCACCTAATGTTGTCCCCATGAATTACAACACATTATTACCCCATAGCCATTTCGACCAACCCTAAATCAGGGCACTTGATCACCACTCGTCAAGTGCCCAACTCATGAGGAGATGGTTGCTCTCCAAACAAAGTGACTATGCTCTAATTGTGATGAGAACTATGCTTCAAGACGTAAATTCATAGAACAAAAACTATATCTACTTGTTGTGAACAAATTCTATGTTTGACAGGTTTGAAGCATCATAAGAAAGATTGTAACAAACACCTATTCACTATCTTAAATCAAAACTTAACTAAGTCCAACATGTAACCATAACATAATTTTTTATAATAATGTACAATTAAAATCATTTCACAATAATGAGATTGAGAAAGAATTATTCCAAATTCCATATTTCACAATCAATGAATAACAATCTTACATCCATAAAGTACTTGTTACAAAATTGCATCACCATCTCGATGTTAAAAAGTACAATTAAAATAAACATTATTACAATAATCTCAATGGAGTACAACATATATAACTATATAATCAAGTCTCTCTGTGTATATAACCAGGTCTTTGGCATAATTCAGTTACAAGAGGGAGAGCATCACCTGAGTACTTTACCTCCAACCACAGACCGGCGGTCCCCCGCGCACCTTCCACCTGGAAGTGGCCCTACCCTTCATGAGGGAAGTGGATTAGGAAATCAACAAGATCCAACATGCCTTCTGAGAATTAGTTGTTGGAAATGTTGTCATTGATGTCAGAGGTGCAATGACATGTTGTCATTGATGTCAATAAGGTATTCATCATTGTTATCATTGATGAATAGATAAGATGGTTGTCATTGATGTCAAAGTAGCAATATCATTATATGCAAGGTGTGAATGTTGTCATTGGATTGTTATTGAAATCCTCATCATCTTTTAGTGGCATACCTAAGGCGAATTGGATCAATTGCTCATAAAGAAGATTGATGGATCACATTGGAGTTAAAGAATGCTTATTTCTATCATGGTCGACTCCTCTAATATGATGGATCGTAAAGTTTAAATCAAAGATTTAAACTTTTATATTTTTGTGTTTTGCAAATAGAAGACTATTGATGGGTCGACTTTATGAAGACAAAGACATTTACATGGATTCATATATAAAGGCAATCTGTTTAAAAGAAAGTATGAGAGATCAGTTTTGAGCATGGTATATATGAGAGCAAAGATAAGATAAGAAGCAACAATCTAGATGAAGATAGTACAACAGTGATGACGCTGATCAAGGAGCGAATAAAATATATGGAGATGTGGAGCAATCAGACAAATAAAATGAAGAGTGATAATATTAAATAAAAAAGAGGCCAACTAGAAGAATGGAGCGCTCCATATAAGTGAGCAATTAGTTTGAAATAAAATAAATGAGAAGGTAGCGAAGATATTTGAAAAAGTTGAATTTGTTAAGAGGTGCGATTCCATATAAGACAAAAAGTCTTAATCAAATTATAATAAACTTCTAGTCGACTTCATTCAAGACTTGGAGTTTAAGATAATAAACTTTTGGCCGACTTCATTATAATAGAGTTGTATTTGGGCTGACCTCTCTAAAGAGCGCCTCTCATATAAGACAAAGTGTCTTATTTAAATCATATGAAGGATGTGCAATTTGTAAAGGAATGATTGAAGTTTAAAGGCAATGATTAATTTTTATGGAGAGGTGCGATTAAAAGTAAAAATAGATTTGATTTATTTACGAATGGTGATGACTATTGGGAATGTATGTGTCTCCAATTAGAGTCGCCTCTATTGAGGAAGAATAAAGGGAGATGAAAAGTGTGAGTTAAATGTAAGGTAAGAGTGTTAAAAGATATGCATTAGACACTTGCAAATCTGCAAGTAAAGAGTTAGAGGCAGATTTGTATGAGTTAAAGGAAGATTTGTAAGAAAGATAGAAGGAGAAATATAGAAGAAGATTATGCTGATATAAAGGAGAGTTAGAGGCATAAATAAAAGAGAGATCTATTCAGATATAAAGAAGAAGATCTTGCAAATATAGAAGAAATTAATGCTGACATAAAGAAGAAGATTATGCTGTGATAAAGAAGAAGATTGCTGAGACAAAGAAGATCTTGCAAAGATAGAGGAAGAGTTTGGGAAAATATAAAAGGAGAAATTTATGAGAAGATAGTTCCATGATTTGGATCAGTTTTGTGAAAAGAGTTTGTGCACGATTTAGATCAAATTTGTGAAGAAAGGATATTGTGTGAGTTGTGATCAGATTTGTAAGAAGTGTATCGAAATTCATGAGACATCATCCATTGAAGAATTTGTAGGTGCTCAGTTGCGGGGATTGGTGTCTCCAGTGGGTTGGTGGTCACGAATTCTACAAACAGGGATTGGTGTATTGTTGGTAAACAGATTTGGTCGCTGTGAATGAATTCTCAAGAATGACTCTGTTTCACCCAGAAAGTAGTGACGAACTGGCCAACAGTTCGAGAGATCATGATAGAGCAACGATCTTCCTCTATGTTTGAGAGGGGCAGCTCCCTCGTATGATCAAAATAGGGGGTTTTATGGTATTTTAACTAGAAATACAAAAGGTAAAGGAAAAAAAAAGGAAAATGAATTATAGAAACCCTAGTGGCAGACACAAGAATACCGACTGGGATTTCATCGATTCGTACAAATATAAAGAAAGGTTCACCATAAAATTAGAAACACACATTCTCTAGATTTGTATGATGAAGGGAAAATGGTCACAAATATTGGAACTGTGGCAATAACGAAGAAAATAGCTCACGAACCTCAACACACGAAGAGATAGGTTTGCATGAACAATATTAAATCAAGATACCAAGATTAAAACTGTATTTTCACACACATTGCACAATTCACAAATATTCCAGTAAATAACCAATGTCTTTTGACAATAATACAGATAATATACCTATTCAACCTATGAACAATAGGTAATAAAAACACACAAAACATTTGAAACACACGAATCAACTGTTTTATGTATTTAGTTTGAAGTTATACAACTACAAACTTCTTTGTACAAAGCATGAAATCCATTAGCTCTCTATTTTTCTTTAGTTCTTCTCAATACCAGAAAAGAACTAGAAAAATATAATCACTGGGACCCCCCCATTTTACATTCGAAATGGCCTTGTATTTATAGGCTTTTTCCCATAACGAACTTGTAACCACTTTCTAACTACTTCAACTACCCTTTTGCAATATAATAATTTAAAAAAAAAGCTTTATTTTAGTTAGATTTCCCTCAGCGTTTCTAGAAATAAAGCTTATTTTCTAAATTTTAGTTACAACAAGTGACATAAGTCACTTTTTATAAAAAGGTAACTTGAGACTTGAAACTTTGAAATAAAGACCAAGTTATTGGTCGTATTGAGGCGGGCCTCCTGTATTTCCTTCATTCCATCTTCAAAGTGATATAAAATTTCAAATGTAGCTACACAATGATCAGGAAACCATCTATATGTCCTTGCTTCTCATGTACTCTGTAAGCCAATAACAACACACTTGTCCTCCAATTATGCTTGTTTTGCTGATTTGGTAACAACAGATATTTTTGTACACACATATGCTGGAAGAATCATTAATGACTTGCCTAGTACAATCTCCATAATTGATTTGCATTAGGCCTTGTATTATGCCGATTTAGTAAGTTAGGCTGGCTAATACTGTCATTAAATCAAGATGTAGCTCTATCCAAAAGTGAGTGGTCATAGTATACATTTCTATCATACTAGGATCCAAAGGTATTTCTTTCAACTCAAACTCTATCCCTCGGAAGATTAGTGTTGGACAAACATGTATGCCCCTAGCCTTCATATTCATTGCCACAAGCTTAAGAGCTCTAACTCCTCTTTTATCAGGCATGCCTAAGAAATATTGGAATTTAAGAAAACTTGTTCTTTCTCCCCAAAGTCCAAGGTGCACCTTGTACCCAATATTACATGGCTCTAAAGCTTTTGTAGCTAATCAATAAATCACTTGTGTTTCTGGCAAAAGTAACTAAGTTTCAAGAACCTCACCAATCTGAGTAGCTTGACTTCTTGTCTCAGGAACCAATTTTTTTAGCTTTGTGACTCATCATACACCAGAAGTCTATCATATTCTGTCTCACACCATTGCACTAATTGTTGTAACCAGTAACATCTCTCTCTACGAATGCTATAAGGTTATTGTATGTTAAAACTGTGATTCCTTCCATAACACCCACAACCTTTGAGTCAAACTTTACATATGTCAATTTGTTCAAAGCATGGATTTTGGATCTATCCTTTGGACTTTAGGTTTGTGTGAGGATACTTCCTCATTGCTCAAACTCACTCCTCAATGTATTGCAACGATGGCAGAAGAACTTAGTATCTATACTCAAGATGCCACTCCGTGGCAACTCATGTATCTTGCCCACTTTGTTGAAAAGTAGATCCATAAGCTTGGACTCATTAGTCAACTCATTTCTTGTTCTATAGGCTGCGGCTTTGCATATGATATGAAATGTTTCATTTCTCAAGTAGTTCACCATCTTTGCCTTAGATGGGCTGCGACCCTTTATGGCAAGCATCCAGACATTTTGTCAATCATTTCACATTCGTTCTCCATGGATGCATTTATATCTTCTTTGAGGCATTTTCTTAAATAATCTATGCTTTGTTTGAGCATTCTATTTTGGCTACCTTGCGTGATCTTTTATTTCTTTATCATGCCTCATAGGCCGTAGGTTTATGCCTCCAAGTCATATAATCTTTTGCTCGATTGGCCACCTCTGAAACTTTGTTCTTATCCATCTTACAAACATGCCCATATGCATTTCTTGCCACTTTCTTTTAGTTTGAAAGGTTTCAAAGACTTGTTAATGAATCCCTTTCGAGTGTATGCTGCAATAATTGCATTTCGCAAGACCACAGTTCTTTGAGACATTTTGTTAAGCAGTTCACGTTCCTTGTATATGCTTCCACATTTTGCAGGAATGTCTACCAGAGAGATTGTAACTGTAACCGCTGATGAAGGTCCATTTTTAATCATGCTTTGATGGACGTATATACCCTGCTCCGAAGTAGGCCGTGAGCTAAGAGGATGATTGCAAAGGTCATGGAGTCTGGTTTTACACCTGCTAGTGTATTTGCTGTAGGTTTTGAAAACTTTTCAACATATCCATTTTGTGAATATCCTACAACCATTGCATTCGATGAGATTACATTTCTTTGAGTCATTTGTAAAACATTTTATTGGCTAGTCTATGTGCCCTCATCTTTCATATATGTCTTCCAGGTCATTTCGCACTATAATAAATGATAAAACTCTGCGTTTTATTATGTTTTAATGGATGTCTATACTCTACTGCTATGGCTCCCATTTTGACACGAACAAGAAAAAACATTCTTGTGAATGCAGATTTGCAATATCCGAAGGTTTGCGTGCGGTTGATAGATTGTGCAGTGCCTCCTTCAACAAATTCTTTTCATGTAATCTTTAGGTAGTTAATGCAACTACTTTCTCATTGTCTTTATCGACACTTTAAGAGTTTAACAAAACCCATCGGAAGACGATGAAAGTTGTAAAAGCCACCTTTACATCCAATGAAGAACATTGCCTTCTTAAATCTTTGACATCACTTATTCACAACCCATAAATAACTTACTCCCTTTGTCAGAGTTTAGAATTAGTTTTCAAACCTTTGGTTTTGTCGGATATGCAAATTTAGCTCTCATGGAGTCAAAGAAGAGGCTGTTCACAGTCCACAACAATGCATAATTATAAACTTTTCTTTTTACATTTGCTAAGCCTTCATCGGTAATAAGAAGAGGTTTCAAAATCCATATTAATAGTGGGAGAGACTTTCAAAAGTGCTTATGTCTTATGATAATAAAAGAACGCTTCCCTTATGGGCACTTTAAGTACTTTTCAAAACTTGATCGACAATTGAAAATATTTTCAAAACTAAGTTGCACCCTCCAAAAAGAGTACTTTATTTATTTTGATTTGTCCCCATCGACAGTTTAAATAAGTTATCAAAAAGTACAACTCTCACATTCCTTTGTCGGTGATTTAGAAGACTTTAGAAAGCCTTGATGAAAATCAATAGAGGCTTTTGAAACCGGGCTTTCTTTGTCATCGATGTTTTAAGATGCTTCAGAAACTAATCTAATTCTTCGATAACTAAATAAGTCTTCTTTGCCGGTTGCTTTGAGAAGTTGAATAAGAGATTTTCAATACTTTTATAAAGAGTGAATGAAAGCCGAATTGAACACCGATAAATAAAGAAATGGCCTTTTGAAAGACTTCCACAATAGTATAAGATGCTTTTGAAACGTCATGCATTGTCCATCGACTTTTATCATTGTTTAAGGAACTTCTTCAAACTGTCGATGCAAGTGTCCTTCATCAGCATTTGAAACTAATTTCAAAACCTTTTTATTTTAGCCGAAAATAGTTTTCAAAACACCTTTTGATAGCAGAAGTAACCACTTCGTTGATGATGTGCGAAACATAACACTTTTGGAGTTCATATTTCTTGATGACACAAGTAAACTTCTCTCATTAGCATTGCTAGAGACTTGACAACTTCGCGTATGCCAAAAACTTTTGAAACTGATTGACACTACTCTAGAAAACTTCATAACCATTGCTTCATTAATTTACAAGCATGAAGATGGCGAAACATACATAACTTTTGACCGGGATAGTATTTTCTCACAAAACTTTACCACATTGTACTTAATAGTGCCATAAGATCCCCCACCAAGTGATTTTTCTCTAGCCTTTACATAAACCACAATTTAATTGTTTCTGCCAACTGCTTGCCGAAAAACTGAAAGTTTAAAATCTCCCAAACCGTAAGATATTTTGACCTGAAAAGTTGTCATATTCAGAAAAATGGAGTCACAAACACTTCCATAAAAGGATTTTGCACCATCTATCATGGATTTCAAGATTTAATTGTTTTCATAAAATGTTGTGAATTGGATAAGTGCACTTGAGAAACTGAGTGAAATAATGAGTGCCCTTCCTCCAAAACAGGGCTTAAATTTGACAGTCGACCTTACCTATCAAGCAATTTTTTTATTACGATTATCTATTCAATACTGCCTTTAAAATATTATGACATATCTTAGTACAAGTAGATTATATAAAAACCAAATATATATTTCAGCAAAATTCTATATCAATTTTGACAGTTTTTCCAAAATCTCTCCTTTCATATGATATAGTCTTTTTAAAATTTTGATTGTATTTTACAACAAAAATGGCTAAATACAGCTATACAGCCGTCAAATTTAAGCCCTGCTCCAAAATGATGTTGTACAAAGTTTAATGCAGGGAAACAATGTGAACAAGGCAGAATGTGACATCTCGGCAATAAGTTATCTCAATGACTCATGCAAGAAAAATGTGACACTAACGTTTTGCAATCGAAAGGTGACTTGGTGAAAAGGGCCTTGACGTATGATTAGACTTGCTATTTCAATACAAAAGTTTAAATTTTGGAGGTATTGAAATGGGGTCAATAGCTGGCTGTACTTGGGGACAAGGACTATAAAGGATGTAGTGATGAACCCAGGATCTCTATTTTGAAACTAGTTCTTTATCCATTGGGCAGATAGAGTCAAAGAGAAAAATAACATATGAGGAAAACAGAGAGACACAAAACAAAAATGAGATGCACAACAAAAGACACATACAAACGAAAGGGAAAACTAACATGACAAAACACCTAATTAATCTATGTACAGGGTAGGTGACTCCTACCTCAAAATGCTCTAGGATTATTATGGGAATCCATTAAAAGTCTAAGAGAAATAGGAACCTCTGTGAATGAAGTATATTTGCGAGGTGTTGGTGAGCCCAAGAATTGTATGAAGATAAATTTTGAATTGATGAAATGTAAAAACTCCTTGAATAATGCATCATGGACAAACAACCATTTCTCTTCATAGACATTTGAGGCTTCTTGAACACGGTTCCACACATAGTTAATTATATCTTTGTACACTAAATTACATGTGTCAATGTCCCATACTTGAATATATTGTTAGTGCTAAACTATACCTTATATTACTTATTCTAAGTAATATATTTAAGAACATGGCTTTAAGCCACCTTAGGTGCTAGGTGTCAAACTTGGAGAGTTGTATTGGACTCTCCAAGCTATGTGTCGACACTCATTTGACACTTGGTGAGAGGAGTGTTGAAGTCGACTCCTAAGTCGACTCAACCTCTTCACCTCTCTCACCTATATGTACACCTCTTTTTCATTGTTTAATTATTGCAATTCACAATTGCTTTCACTCCATTTCGTAATCAGTTCATGCTTAGTCGAAAAGTAAAGGGGGGTATCATCAAGTTTTTTTCTCTATTTTCTCTTTCTGTACTTCTAAGTTTGCAATTACAACTCATCTACATACTTTTATATATTTGATTGACTTCAAAAAGAGTCTTTGTTCATATTGTGACCTTGAAAACACCCAAGGGAAGGTCATCGAACAAAAGAAGTCACCTCATAAGTATAACTCTAAATACTATAGATGATTATGTCACCTAAATTAACTTAATGAGGTTGCAACTAAAAGAAGGTGGATCGAATGATCCTTCAAACTTTTTTTGAGAGCCTATGGTAAATGATCCATAATCTTGCAACAAATTCTCATCAGTTCATATCTCACAATCGAGAGCCTATGGTAAATGAACCTGAATCTTGCATCAGATCACATCTCAAATTCGGTTAATGTTCTTGAATACTCATGATACTAGCATCTATGGAGTCATCAGTCGCAGTTCAGCATCGACATCGGTACACAAGCAGCTTCCAGATTCATGCATCTTTTCTCTCTTTTTAGAGGATAGTTTTTTCCCATTGGGTTTTCTATCTTACTTTGATTTTTGAGAGATTTCTTTGTAAATGGGTATGTCACCAGGCTAGTAGCCAGGACCCATTTCTCTTTATTGTATATGGGTACCTCACCAGGCTAGTAGCTAGGACCCATTTCTCTTTATTATATATGGGTACCTCACCAGGACTTGTATCCAGGATCCATCTGTTCTTGAACTCACCTAAGTAGTGCTTAAGGGGGGTGTTAGTGCTAAAATATACCTTATATTACTTATTCTAAGTAATATATTTAAGCACATGGCTTTAAGCCACCTTAGGTGCTAGGTGTAAAACTTGGAGAGTTGTATTGGACTCTCTAAGCTATGTGTCGACACTCATTTGACACTTGGTGAGAGGAGTGTTGAAGTCAACTCAACCTCTTCACCTCTCTCACTTATATGTACACCTCTTGTTCATTGTTTAATTATTTCAATTCACAATTGCTTTCACTCCATTTCGTAATCAGTTCAAGCTTAGTCGGTTATGGTTTCTAATATATATGTTTGATCTTCTGAAATTGAAAGAGATAAATCGCATGTTAGATGCATAACTTGTAAGCCTCGAGATGGGATAAGTTCAACTATTTCAAACTGCAAAGACACTTTTTGAACATCAAATTCGCATGATTTTTCTTTAGGTTGATCATAATCTATGGTGCCATGTAGGTAGTAAGATACAATTCTGTCTTCCATAGCCATGCTCACTCTATCAGTAGCATGTTCATTCTCTAGTGTTGGTATGCCATTATACATGAATTTGCCTTCTTGAATGCACTCATTTTCAAAGGAATCAGAGAAAAATAATTTTTGAACTGGATACAATTTTTGTGAATCATTGGATGAAGGAAACACAACTAGCTGACTTTGTGGAACTACCTTGTGAATGACAACTTCCATGAGCATAGGATCATCCTTTACTACATGAATTTCCTCTTATTTTTGATGTAACCAACTCAGAAAATTCATTGTCTAATGAGGAAGGAGAAGATAAAGTAGTACCTTCATTTTTACCATTGAAGCAATTCTCTTTCACAACCAATAAAGGAGAGAGTATAATATTTTATGCACAAAAGAAGTCATCGTTTAGAGTTCCAAAACAACATTTTGAGATGGATAATTTAGTGTATTATAAACCTTCATTATCTTGATTTGACTGATAACCATCATCTTACTTCTCCTTATCAACTTGAAGTTCATTGTTGTTCTAATAGCTTTCTTTGACACCTTCATGATGTTCTGTATATTCCTCCATTTCTTGATTCATCATTTGCATGTCATAAGTTTCTCTTCCTTTCATAATTTCAGATTTAGAACAATCATCAAAAGTACATACATTTGTTTCCTCTTTATTATGAATTACATTAGACAAATGTAGGGAAATTGATGCCAAATCCATAGGAGTTTGCATGAAAGAATCTTCAAAATGAAAAGATTGGGAGGCAAAATCATTTCTAACCTTTTCTTGCAGGAATTCCTCTTCATCATATTCTTCAAGAAAGGTGAAAGCTTCAAATTTAGGCTGCATGCAAGTTTGAAAATAACTTGATGATTGGTTTTTATGTTCTCTGTTTCTGAGTTGATCTTCTATCTTTTCCTCTACCCAGCTGCTTGTTGAACTTTCCTTTATATCTTAAAAAATGAAGGTTTCTATTTCTGGAGAGGAAAATGAACAATCATTCTCACTTGTTCCTTGATTGGTCGTGTTAATGACAAGTTGTTCAATGGTTGCATCTTTTGAAGTGGCATTTGCTATATTTTCCTGATAAAAACCATGATGATAGTTCCTTTCGCAAGGTGGTGGATATTTGTGAGGTTCAATCAAGGTTTCCATGGAGTCTGGTTTATCTAGGACAACATTGGAAAGATCTGGAATATCATCATCTTCTGATTCTTTTTTGAGCTTCTTTAATTTTTCAATTTGTACTTGCAACAAATATATCTTTTCTTCAAGTTCTTTCAACATATAAAATCTATGATGAAAACTCTATCAAAAGTGTAGATTTGTCATCATCTGAAGGATTCAACCCTATTCTTTCAGCTTCAGAAATACTTTCTTTAATGCAATCCCAAAAAGAGTAAAGCATTATCTCATCCATTTCAAGGATTTCTTTGATTGTCGGCATGGGTCGTTTCTTGGGTCTTTGATGGTTCACTTGATGTGGATGACATTGAGCCATCTTTCTTAGCTTTTATTCAAATAGAGTCACCAACCTCCATCCTCAGGGAGGTACCTGTAGACTTATGAGGAATGGAAGGCACCAATACTTTAGGTTCCCCAGTAGAGTCGCCAAAAATTTGTTGGTAAATAGATTTGGTCGCTGCGAATGAATTCTCAAGAATGACTCTGTTTCGCCTGAAAAGTAGCGACGAATTGGCCAACAATTTGAGAGATCGCGATAAAGCCACGATCTTCCTTTGCGTTTGAGAGGGGCAACTCCCTCGTATGATCAAAATAGGGGTTTTTGTGGTATTTTAACCAAAAATACCAAAGGTAAAGGAAAACTAAAGGAAAATGAATTATAGAAACAGTAGTGGCAAACACACGAATACTAACTGGGATTTCATAGATTTGTACAAATATAAAGAAAGGTTCACCATAAAATCGGAAACACACATTCTCCAAATTTGTATGATGAAGGGAAAATGGTCACAAATATTGGAACTATGGCAATAACGAAGAAAATAGCTCACAAACCTCAACACACGAAGAGATATAGGTTTGCATGAAAAATATTAAATGAAGATACTAAGATTAAAACTATATTTTCACACACATATTATACAATTCACAAATATTCTAGTAAATAACCAATGCCTTTCCACAATAATACAGAGAATATACCTATTCAACCTACGGACAATAGGTAATAAAAACACACAAAACATCTAGAACACACGAATCAACTATTTTATGTATTTATTTTGAAGTTATATAGCTACAAAACGTCTCTATACAAAGCATGAAATCCATTAGCTCTCTGATTTTCTTCAGTTTTGCTCAATACCAAAAAAGAACTGGAAAAATGTAATCACTAAGACCCCCCCTTTTACATTCAAAATGGCCTTGTATTTATAGGCTTTTTCCCATAACGAACTTGTAACCACTTTCTAACTACTTCAACTACCCTTTTGCAATATAATAATTTAAAAAAAAAGCTTTATTTTAGTTAGATTTCCCTCATCTTTTCTAGAAATAAAGCTTATTTTCTAACTTTTAGTTACAACAAGTGACATAAGTCACTTTTTATAAAAAGGTAACTTGAGACTTGAAACTTTGAAATAAAGACCAAGTTATTGGTCTTATTGAGGCAGGCGTCATGTATTTCCTTTATTACATCTTCAAAGTGATATAAAATTTCAAATGCAGCTAGACAATGATTAGGAAACCATCTGTATGTCCTTGCTTCTCATGTACTCTGTAAGCCAATAACAATACACTTCTCATCCAATTATGCTTGTTTTGCTGTTTTGATAACAACAGATATTTTTGTAGACACACACATATGCTGGAAGAATCATTAATGACTTGCCCAGTACAACTTGCATAATTGATTTACATTAGGCCTTGTATTATGTCGATTGAGTAAGTTAGGTTGGCTAATATTGACATTAATCAAGATGTAGTTCTATCCAAAAGTGAGTGATCGTAGTATACATTTCTATCATACTAGGATCCAAAGGTATTTCATTCACCTCAAACTCTATCCCTCGGAAGATTAGTGTTTGACAAACATGTATGCCCCTAGCCTTCATATTCATTGCCACAAGCTTAAGAGCTCTAACTCCTCTTTTCTCAGGCATCCCTAAGAAATATTGGAATTTAAGAACACTTGTTCCTTCTCCCCAAATTCCAAGGCACACCTTGTACCCAATATTACATGGCTCTAAAGATTTTTTAGCTAAGCAATAAATCACTCGTGTTTCTGGCAAAAGTAACTGAGTTTCAAGAACAACCTCACCAATCTGAGTAGCTTGACTTCTTCTCTTGGGAACCAAAATTTTTAGCTTTGTGACTCATCATACACCAGAAGTCTATCATATTCTGTCTCACACCATTGCACTAATTGTTGTAACCAGGAACATCTCTCTCTGTGAATGCTATAAGGTTATTGTATGTTAAAATTGTGATTCCTTCCATAATGCCCACAACCTTTGAGTCAAACTTTACATATGTCAATTTGTTCAAATTATGGCCTCTGGATCTATCCTTTGGACTTTTAGTTTGTGCGAGGATACTACCCCATTGCTCAAGTTCACTCATCAATGTATTGCAACGATGACAAAAGAACTTAGTATCTATACTCAAGATGACACTATGTGGCAACTCATGTAACTTTCCCACTTCGTTGAAAAGTAGATCCATAATCTTGGACTCATCAGTCAACTCATTTCTTGTTCTATAGACTGCAGCTTTGCATATGATATGAAATGTTTCATTCTCAAGTAGTTCACCATCTTTGCCTTAGATGGGCTTTGACCCTTTATGTCAAGCATCCAAACATTTTGTCAATCATTTCACATTCGTTCTCCATGTATACATTTATATCTTATTTGAGGCATTTTCTTAAACAATCTATGCTTTTTCTAAGCATACTATTCTAGCTACCTTGTGTTATCTTTTCTTTCTTTATCATGCCTCATAGGCCGCAGGTTTATGCCTCCAAGTCATATAATCTTTTGATCGATTGGCCACCTCTAAAACTTTGTTCTTGTCCATCTTACAAACATGCCCGTATGCATTTCCTACTGCTTTCTTTTAGTTTGAAAGGTTTCAAAGATTTGTTAATGAATCCCTTTTGAGTGTATGTTGCAATAATTGCATTTCACAAGACCACATTTCTTTGAGACATTTTGTTAAGCAGTTCACATTCCTTGTATATGCTTCAACATTTTGCAGGAATGTCCACCATTGAGATTGTAACTATAACCACTGATGAAGGTCCATTTTCAATCATACTTTGATGGACGTCTATCCTGCTCAAAAGTAGGCCGCAGGTTGGGAGGATGATGGCAAAGGTCATGGAGTCTAGTTTTACACCTGCTAGTGTATTTGTTGTAGGTTTTGAAAACTTTTCAACAGATCCATTTTGTGAATAACCTACAACCATTGCGTTCGATGAGATTACATTTCTTTGAGTCATTTGTAAAATAGTTTATTGCCTAGTCTATGTGCCCTCATCTTGCATATATGTCTTTCCAGGGCATTTCACACTATAGTAACTGATAGAACTCTATGTTTTATTATGTTTTAACGGATGTCCATACTCTACTGCCAAGGCTCCCATTTTGACACGAACAAGAAAAACATTCTTGTGAATGCAGATTTGCAATATCCGAAGGTTTGCGTACGGTAGCCAGAATGTGCATTGCCTCCTTCAACAAATTCTTTTCATGCAATCTTTAATTAGTTAAGGTAACTATTTTCTCATTGTCTTTATCGACACTTTAAGAGTTTAACAAAACCCATCGGAAGTCGATGAAAGTTGTAAAAGCAACCTTTGCATCCAATGAAGAACATTGCCTTCTTAAATCTTTGTCATCACTTATTCACAACCCATAAATAACTTGCTCCCTTTGTTGGTGTTTAGAATTAGTTTTCAAACCTTTTGTTTTATCGGATATGCAAATTTAGCTCTCATGGAGTCAAACAAGAGGTTGTCCACAGTCCACAACAATGCTAAGCCTTTATCAATAATGAGAAGAGGTTTCAAAATGCTCATTAATAGCGTGAGAGACTTTCAGAAGCGCTTATGTCCTCTGATAATAAAAGAATGCTTCCCTTATCGGCACTTTAAGTACTTTTCAAAACTTGATCGACAATTGAAAATATTTTCAAAACTAAGTTGCACCCTCCAAAAAGAATACTTTATTTATTTTGATTTGTCCTCATCGATAATTTAAATAAATTATCAAAAAGTACAACTCTCACATTCCTTTGTCGGTGATTTAGAAGACTTTAGAAAGCCTTGATGAAAATTGATAGAGGCTTTAATTAAAACTGGTCTTTCTTTGTCATCGGTGTTTTAAGATGCTTCCGAAACTAATCAAATTCTCTGATAACTAAAACAAGTCTTCTTTGTCAGTTGCTTTGGGAAGTTGAATCAGAGGTTTTCAATACTTTTATAAAGAGTGAATGAAAGCTGAATTGAACACCGATAAATAAAGAAATGGCCTTCTGAAAGACTTCCACGGTAGTATAAGATGCTTTTGAAACGTCATGCATTGTCCGTCAAATTTTATCATCATTTAAAGAACTTCAAACTGTCGATGCAAGTGTCCTTCATCGACATTTGAAACTAATTTTGAAACCTTTTACTTTAGCCGAACATAGTTTTCAAAACACCTTTTGATAGCAGAAGTAACCACTTCATTGATGATGTGTGAAACATAACACATTTGGAGTTCATATTTCCTGATGACACAAACAAACTTCTCTCATTGACGTTGTTAGAGACTTGACAACTTCGCGGATGCCAAAAACTTTTGAAACTGATTGACACTACTCTAGAAAACTTCATAACCATTGCTTCATTAATTTGCAAGCATGAAGATAGTGAAACATACATAACTTTTGACCGGGATAGTATTTTCTCGTGAAAATTTTCCACATTGTCCATAATAGTGCCATGAGATCCCCTACGAAGTGATTTTCCTCCAGCCTTTGCATAAACCATGATTTAATTGTTTCCGCCAACTGCTTGCCGAAAAATTGAAAGTTTAAAATCTCCCAAACTGTAAGACATCTTGACCTGAAAAGTTGTCATATTTAGAAAAATGGAGTCATGAACACTTCCATAAAAGGATTTTGCACTATCTATCACGGATTTCAAGATTTAATTTTTTTTCATAAAATGTTGTGAATTGGATAAGTGCACTTGAGAAACCGAGTGAAATAATGAGTGTCCTTCCTCTAAAATAATGATGTTGTACAAAGTTCAATGCAGGGAAACAATGTGAACAAGGCAAAATGTGACATCTAGCAATAAGTTATCTCAATGACTCACGCAGGAAAAATGTGACATTGACGTTTTGCAATCGAAAGGTGACTTGGTGAAAAGGGCCTTGACGTATGATTATACTTGCTATTTCAATACAAAAGTTTAAATTTTGGAGGTATTGAAATGGGGTCAACAACTAGCTCTACTTGGGGACAAGGACTATAAAGGACATAGTGATGAACCCAGGATCTCCGTTTTGAAACTAGTTCTTTATCCATTGGGCAGATAGAGTCAAAGAGAAAAATAACATACGATGAAAACAAAGAGACGCAAAACAAAAATGAGATGTACAACAAAAGACACACTAATGAAAGGGAAAACTAACATGACAAAACACCTAATTAACCTATGTACAGGGTAGGTGACTCCTACCTCAAAATGCTCCAGGATTATTATGGGAATCCATTAACAGACTAAGAGAAATAGGAAATTCTACGAATGAAGTATATTTGTGGGGTGTCTGTGAGCCCAAGAGTTGTATGAAGATAAATTTTGAACTTATGAAATGCAAAAACTCCTTGAATAATGCATCATGGCCAAACAACCATTTCTCTTCATAGACATTTGAGGCTTCTTGAACATGGTTTCGCACATCGTCAATTATATCTTTGTACACTAAATCACACGTGTTAATGTCCCATACCTGAATATATTGTTAGTGCTAAACTATACCTTATATTACTTATTCTAAGTAATATATTTAAGCACATGGCTTTAAGCCACCTTAGGTGCTAGGTGTCAAACTTGGAGAGTTGTATTGACCTCTCCAAGCTATGTGTTGACACTCATTTGACACTTGGTGAGAGGAGTGTTGAAGTTGACTCCTAAGTCAACTCAACCTATTCACCTCTCTCACCTATATGTACACCTCTTGTCCATTGTTTAATTATTGCAATTTACAATTGCTTTCACTCCATTTTGTAATCAGTTCATGCTTAGTCGCAAAGTAAGGCGGGTATCATCGAGTTTTTTCTCTATTTTCTCTTTCCGTACTTCTAAGTTTGCAATTACAACTCATCTACATAGTTTTATATGTTTGATTGACTTCAACAAGAATCTTTGTTCACATTGTAACCTTGAAAACACCCAAGGGAAGGTCATAGAATAAAAGAAGTCACCTCATAAGTATAAATCTAAATACTATAGAGGATTATGTCACCTAAATTAACTTAATGAGGTTACAACTAAAAGAAGGTGGATTGAATGATCCTTGGTTGAGAAACATGTGGATCGAATGATCTTTCATTGAGAAACAGGTGGATCAAATGACCCTTCAAGCTTTTTTTTGAGAGCCTATGGTAAATGATCCATAATCTTGCAACAGATTCTCATCAGTTCATATCTCACAATTGAGAGCCTATGGTAAATGAACCTGAATCTTGCATCAGATCACATCTCAAATTTAGTTAATGTTCCTAAATACTCATGATACTAGCATCTATGGAGTCATTAGTCGCAATTCAACATAGAGATCGGTACATAAGCAGCTTCCAGATTCATGCATCTTTTCTCTCTTTTTGGAGGATAGTTTTTTCCCATTGGGTTTTCTATCTTACTCTAGTTTTTGAGAGATTTCTTAGTAAATGGGTACCTCACTAGGCTAGTAGCCGGGACTCATTTCTCTTTATTGTATATGGGTACCTCACTAGGACTTGTATCCGAGACCCATCTCTTCTTGAACTCACCTAAGTTGTGCTTAAGGGGGGGTGTTAATGCTAACATATACCTTATATTACTTATTCTAAGTAATATATTTAAGCACATGGCTTTAAGCCACCATATATGCTAGGTGTCAAACTTGGAGAGTTGTATTGGACACTCCAAGCTGTGTCGACACTCATTTGACACTTGGTGAGAGGAGTGTTGAAGTCGGCTCAACCTCTTCACCTCTCTCACTTATATGTACACCTCTTGTTCATTGTTTAATTATTGCAATTCATAATTGCTTTCACTCCATTTCGTAATCAATTCATGCTTAGTTGATTATGGTTTTTAATATATATGTTTGATCTTTTGAATCTGAAAGAGATAAATCCCATGTTAGATGCATAACTTGTAAGCCTTGAGATGGGATAAGTTCAACTATTTCAAACTGCAAAGACACATTTTAAACATCAAATTCACATGATTTTTCTTTAGGTTGATTAAAATCTACGGTGTCATGTAGGCAGTAAGATATAGTTTTGTCTTCCATATCCATGCTCACTCTATCAATAGCATGTTCATTCTCTAGTGTTGGTATGCCATTATACATGAATTTGCCTTCTTGAATGCACTCCTTTTCAAAGGAATCAGAGAAAAGTAAATTTTGAACTGGATACAATTCTTGTGAATCATTGGATGAAGGAAACACAACTAGCTGACTTTGTGGAACTACCTTGTGAACGACAAATTCCACAAGCATAGGATCATCCCTTACTACATGAACTTCTTCTTTTGATGCAAGCAATTCAGAAAATTCATTGTCTAATGAGGAAGGAGAAGATAAAGTAGTACCTTCAGTTTTAGCATTGAAGCAATTTTCTTTCACAACCAATAAAGGAGAGAGTATAATATTTTCTGCACAAAAGAAGTCATCGTTTAGAGCTCCAAAATAACATTTTGAGATGGATAATTCAGTGTATTGTAAACCTTCTTTATCTTGATTTGACTAATAACCATCATCTTGCTTCTCCTTATCAACTTGAAGTTCATTGTTGTTCTAATAGCTTTCTTTGACACCTTCATGATGTTCTATATATTCCTCCATTTCTTGATTTGTCATTTGCATGTCATAATTTTCTCTTCCTTTCATAATTTTAGGTTTAGAACAATCATCAAAAGTACATACATTTGTTTCCTCTTTATTATGAATTACATTAGACGAATCAACATTAGAATGTAGGGAAATTGATGCCAAACCCATAGGAGTTTGCATGAAAGAATCTTCAAAATGAAAAGATTGTAAGGCAAAATCATTTCTAACCTTTTCTTTCAGGAATTCCTCTTCATCATATTCTTCAAGAAAGGTGAAAGATTCAAATTTAGGCTGCATGCAAGTTGAAAAGAACAAATTGATGATTGGTTTTTATGTTCTCCATTTATGAGTTGATCTTCTATCTTTTCCTCTACCCAACTGCTTGCTGAACTTTCCTTTATATCTTCAAAAATGAAGGCTTCTATTTCTGGAGAGGAAAATGAACAATCATTCTCACTTGTTCCTTGATTGGTTGTGTTAATGACAAGTTGTTCAATGGTTGCATCTTTTGAAGTGGCATTTGCTATATTTTCCTAATAAAAACCATGATGATAGTTCCTTTTGCAAGGTGGTGGATATTCACGAGGTTCAATCAAGGCTTCCACAGAGTCTAGTTTATCCATGATAGCATTGGAAAGATCTGGAGTATCATCATCTTCTGATTCTTCTTTGAGATTCTTTATTTTTTCAATTTGTACTTGCAACAAATATATCTTTTCTTCAAGTTATTTCAACATATAAAATCTATGATGAAAACACTTTATCAAAAGTGTAGATTTGTAATCATCTGAAGGATTCAACCCTATTCTTTCAGCTTCAGAAATACTTTCTTTAATGCAATCCCAAAAGGAGTAAAGTATTTTATCATCCATTTCAAGGATTTCTTTGATTGTCGGCATGGGTCATTTCTTGGGTTTTTGATGGTTCACTTGATTTGTGCAACATTGAGCCATCTTTCTTAGCTTTTATTCAAGCAGAGTTGCCAACCTCCATCCTCGGGGAGGTACCTGTAGACTTCTGAAGAATGGAAGGAACCAATACTTCAAGTTCCCCAGCAGAATCACCAAAAATCTGTAAGTAAATAGATTTGGTCGCTGCAAATGAATTCTCAAGAATGACTCTGTTTTGCCCAAAAAGTAGCGACGAACTGGCCAACAGTTTGAGAGATCGCGATAGAGCAATGATCTTCCTCTGCGTTTGAGAGGGGCAGCTCCCTCGTATGATCAAAATAGGGGTTTTTGTGGTATTTTAACCAGAAATACCAAAGGTAAAGGAAAACTAAAGGAAAATGAATTATAGAAACCCTAGTGGCAGACACATGAATATTGACTGGGATTTCATAGATTTGTACAAATATAAAGAAAGGTTCACCATAAAATCGGAAACACACATTCTCCAAATTTGTATGATGAAGGGAAAATGGTCACAAATATTGGAACTGTGGCAATAACGAAGAAAATAGCTCACAAACCTCAACACATGAAGAGATAGGTTTGCATGAACAATATTAAATCAAGATACTAAGATTAAAACTATATTTTCACACACATATTGCACAATTCACAAATATTCCAGTAAATAACCAATGTATTTCCACAATAATTAGATAATATACCTATTCAACCTATGAACAATAGGTAATAAAAACACACAAAACATATGAAACACACGAATCAACTGTTTTATGTATTTATTTTGAAGTTATACAGCTACAAAACTTCTCTGTACAAAGCATGAAATCCATTAGCTCTCTATTTTTCTTCAGTTCTGCTCAATACCAGAAAAGAACTCAAAAAATGTAATCACTAGGACGCCTCCCTTTTACATTCGAAATGGCCTTGTATTTATAGGCTTTTTCCCATAACCAACTTGTAACCACTTTCTAATTACTTCAACTACCTTTTGCAATACACTAATTTTAAAAAATAAGCTTTATTTTAGTTAGATTTCCTTCAGGTTTTCTAGAAATAAAGCTTATTTTCCAACTTTTAGTTACAACAAGTGACATAAGTCACTTTTTATAAAAAGGTAACTTGAGACTTTGAAATAAAGACTAAGTTATTGGTCTTATTGAGGCGGGCATCCTGTATTTCCTTCATTCCATCTTCAAAGTGATAAAATTTCAAATGTAGCTACATAATGATCAGGAAACCATCTGTATGTCCTTGCTTCTTATGTACTCTATAAGCCAATAACAATACACTTTTCCTCCAATTATGCTTGTTTTGCTGATTTGATAACAATAGATTTTTTTGTAGACACACACATATGCTGGAAGAATCATTAATGACTTGCCCAGTACAACCTCCACAATTGATTTGCATTAGGCCTTGTATTATGCCGATTGAGTAAGTTAGGCTAGCTAATATTGCCATTAATCAAGATGTAGCTCTATCCAAAAGTGAGTGGTTGTAATATACATTTCTATCATACTAGGATCCAAAGGTATTTCTTTCACCTCAAACTCTATCCTTCAGAAGATTAGTGTCTGACAAACATGTATGCCCCTAGCCTTCATATTCATTTCCACAAGCTTAAGAGCTCTAACTCCTCTTTTCTTAGGCATCCCTAAGAAATATTGGAATTTAAGAAAACTTGTTCGTTCTCCCCAAAGTCCAAGGCACACCTTGTACTCAATATTACATGGCTCTAAAGATTTTGTAGCTAAGCAATAAATCACTCGTGTTTCTGGCAAAAGCAATTGAGTTTCAAGAACAACCTCACCAATCTAAGTAGCTTGACTTCTTGTCTCGGGAACCAAAATTTTTAGTTTTGTGACTCATCATACACCAGAAGTCTATCATATTCTTTCTCACACCATTGCACTAATTGTTGTAACCAAGAACATCTCTCTTTGCGAATGCTATAAGGTTATTATATGTTAAAACTGTGATTCCTTCCATAATGCCCACAACCTTTGAGTCAAACTTTATATATGTCGATTTATTCAAAACATGGACTCTAGATCTATCCTTTGGACTTTCAGTTTGTGTGAGGATACTACCCGATTGCTCAAGCTCACTCATCAATGTATTGCAACGATGACAAAAGAACTTAGTATCTATACTCAAGATGACACTTCGTGGCGACTCATGTAACTTTCCCACTTTGTTGAAAAGTAGATCCATAATCTTGGACTCATCAGTCAAATCATTTCTTGTTCTACAGGCTGCGGCTTTGCATATGATATGAAATGTTTCATTTCTCAAGTAGTTCACCATCTTTGCCTTAGATGGGCTGCGACCCTTTATGTTAAGCATCTAGACATTTTGTCAATCATTTCACATTCATTCTCCATGGATGCATTTATATCTTCTTTGAAGCATTTTCTTAAACAATCTATGCTGTGTCTGAGCATTCTATTCTGGCTACCTTGTGTGATCTTTTATTTCTTTATCATGCCTCATAGACCTCATGTTTATGCCACCAAGTGATATAATCTTTTTCTCGATTGGCCACCTCTGAAACTTTGTTCTTGTCCATCTTACAAACATGCCTGTATGCATTTCCTGTCACTTTCTTTTAGTTTGAAAGGTTTCAAAGACTAGTTAATGAATCCCTTTTGAGTCTATTGTGCAATAATTGCATTTCACAAGACCACATTTCTTTGAACATTTTGTTAACCATTTCATGTTCCTTGTATATGCTTCCACATTTTGTAGGAATGTCTACCAGAGAGATTGTAACTGTAACCGCTGATGAAGGTCTATTTTCAATCATGCTTTGATGGACATATATACCCTGCTCCAAAGCAGGCTGCGAGCTAGGAGGATGATTGCAAAGGTCGTGGATTCTGGTTTTACACCTGCCAGTGTATTAGCTGTAGGTTTTGAAAACTTTTCAACATATCCATTTTGTGAATATCCTACAACCATTGCGTTTGATGAGATTACATTTCTTTGAGTCATTTGTAAAACAATTTATTGCCTAGTCTATGTGCCCTCATCTTGCATATATGTCTGCAAGGGCATTTCAGACTATAATAACTGATAAAACTCTACATTTTATTATGTTTCAACGGATGTCCATACCCTACCACCAAGGTTCCCATTTTGACACGAACAAGAAAAACATTCTTGTGAATGCATATTTGCAATATCCGAAGGTTTGCATGCGGTAGGCAGAATGTATAGTGCCTCCAACAAATTATTTTCATGCAATCTTTGGGTAGTTAAGGTAACTACTTTCTCGTTGTCTTTATCAAAACTTTAAGAGTTTAACAAAACCCATCGGAAGCCGATGAAAGTTGTAAAAGAAACCTTTGCATCCGATGAAGAACATTGCTTTCTTAAATCTTTGTCATCACTTATTCACAACCGATAAATAACTTACTCCCTTTGTCAGCATTTAGAATTAGTTTTCAAACCTTTTGTTTTATCCGATATGCAAATTTATCTCTCATGGAGTCAAACAAGAGGCTGTTCACGGTCCACAACAATGCATAATTATAAACTTTTCTTTTTACATTTGCCAAGCCTTCATCGGTAATGAAAAGAGGTTTCAAAATCTTCATTAATGGCGGGAGAGACTTTCAAAAGTGCTTATCTCCTTCGATAATAAAAGAATGCTTCCCTTACCGGCACTTTAAGTGCTTTTCAAAACTTGATCAACAATTGAAAATATTTTCAAAACTAAGTTGCACCCCCCAAAAGAGAATACTTTATTTATTTTGATTTGTCCTCATTGACAATTTAAATAAGTTATCAGAAAGTACAACTCTGACGTTCCTTTGTCAGTGATTTAGAAGACTTTAGAAAGCCTTGATGAAAATCGATAGAGGCTTTAATTAAAACTGGGCTTTCTTTGTCATCGGTGTTTTAAATGCTTCCGAAAATAATCAAATTCTCTGATAACTAAAACAAGTCTTCTTTTCCAGTTACTTTGGGAAGTTGAATCGGAGGTTTTCAATACTTTTATAAAGAGTGAATGAAAGCTGAATTGAACACCGATAAATAAAGAAATGACCTTTTGAAAGACTTCCATGGTAGTATAAGATGCTTTTGAAACGTCATGCATTGTCTGTTGGATTTTATCATCATTTAAAGAACTTCTTCAAACTGTCAATGCAAGTGTCCTTCATTGGCATTTGAAACTAATTTTGAAACCTTTTACTTTAGCCAACAATAGTTTTCAAAACACCTTTTGATAGTAGAAGTAACCACTTCGTTGACGATGTGCGAAACATAACACTTTTGGAGTTCATATTTCCTGATGACACAAGTAAACTTCGCTCATTGGCATTGTTAGAGACTTGACAACTTTGCGGATGGCAAAAACTTTTGAAATTGATTGACACTACTCTAGAAAACTTCATAACCATCGTTTCATTAATTTGCAAGCATGAAGATGGCAAAACATACATAACTTTTGACCGGGATAGTATTTTCTCATGAAAAATTCCCACATTAGCCGTAATAGTGCCATGAGATCCCCTAGCAAGTGATTTTCCTCCGGCCTTTACATAAACCATGATTTAATTGTTTCCGCCAACTGCCCGCTGGAAAATTGAAAGTTTAAAATTTCCCAAACCGTAGGACAGATTGACCTGAAAAGTTGTCACATTCAACGAAATGGAGCCACGAACACTTCCATAAAAGGATTTTGCACCATCTATCACATATTTCAAGATTTAATTGTTTTCATAAAGTTTCATGAATTGGATAAGTGCACTTGAGAAATTGAGTGAAATAATGAGTGTCCTTCCTCCAAAATGATGTTGTTGTACAAAGTGCAATGTAGGGAAATAATGTGAACAAGGCATAATGTGACATATCGGCAATAAGTTATCTCAACAACTCACGCAAGAAAAATGTGACACTGACGTTTTGCAGTCAAAAGGTGACTTGGTGAAAAGGGCCTTGACGCATGATTAGACTTGCTATTTCAATATAAAAGTTTAAATTTTGGAGGTATTGAAATGGGGTCTACATGTATCTAGTGGGTTGGTGCTTATAGATTGTGCAAGAGGGGATTGGAGTCTCCTGTAGGTTTGTGCCTACTAAGCTTGTAAGAGAATTATATATATATATATATATATATATATATATATATATATATATATATATATATATATATATATATATATATATATATATATATATATATATATATATAAGCATTATTTTGCCATGGTTTTCTCCCGTATGGGTTTCCAAGTAAATTTTGTGTTATCTGTGTGTTGAACAATTAAGAGATCTTGTGTGATTGATACTGATATGGTTGTTAAGATTTGAAAAAGGTAAAAGATTGTATTATGTTGATTCACCCCCTCTCAGTATAACTGTGTGCTCATCAATTCCTATTAGAGTGGGTTCCTTCGGACAGAGCTTAACCGCTTGAAGGTAGATCTTAAAAACACACATGGCTAGACAAGAAGGATATGTATTTTCTTCAAAAAAGGCACCATTGTTTGATGGGACAAACTATGCCTTTTGGAGCATAAGGATGTAGACTTATTTGAATGCTCTAGGGTTTGATATTTGGCAATCTATTGAGAATGGTTATACTTCTCCAGAATCAGAGTTGCAAATCTGCCAAGGAAATGTGGGATAAACTAAAGAAGATTTATGAAGGAGATAATAAAGTAAAGAAAACTAAGCTTCAAACTCATAGAAGACAGTTTGAAAGCCTCAAAATGAAAGAGGAGGAGAATATAGATTCTTATTTCCTTTGAGTTGACGAGATTGTAAACACCATAAGAGGTCTTGGAGAAACAATTGAAGAAAATGTGATTGTGCAAAAGATACTAAGATCCCTTCGTATGAGATTCGATGCAAAAGCGCTAGCCATTGAAGAAATCAGAAATATAGACAAACTAACAAAGGATGAGCTACATGGGATCCTTACTGCCTATGAGATGAGAACCATGGATTAGCCATCTAAAAAGGAGGTAACATTCAAATCTTCGAGGAAAGGAAAGAATAAAGTGTATGAACCAAGTAAAGGCTCAAACAATGAAATGGATGAAGAAGAATCCCATTTTGAAAGAAAGTTCAAGAAAGGATATGGCAAGCACAAGGGAAAGTATAGATGTTTTAATTGTGGTAAATTTGGTCATTTTGCTTCTAAGTGTCCACATGGAAATAATCAGAGCAACGATGATGAAGAGGATCACAATATGAGGAAAGGAAGAAAGTTCCAACAAAATAAGAAAAGTTATCAACAAAGTCATCAGGAGAAGAAGATGAACTTCTGAAAGTATAAAAGGAGTCTTTATTCTTAGGAATATGATAGCTCATTAGAGGTAAGTGATGAATAATTTTTTAATAGTGATAGTGAAGAAATACTTTTTATGGCAATGGAAGCAAATGGTGATGAATATTCAAAAGATAATGAAGATAATGAAGAGGTGGATTTTGAAGAGGAACTTGTTGATCGTGATGTTAGTCATAATAACATAGATAAAGAATTCACAAAACAAACCTTTATCATCTTAAAAAGTATGATCAATTCAGGATGAATTGATAACTCCAAGTCTCTGTTAGTCAAGTCTTGACCTTCTGATAATCTCTTAGTTTGATGTAAATTGCTGTTTTCCATTAGGGGCCTTACATATAATTTTGAAGTGATTCACATCCAGATATGCTCTGTTTCTCCTGCTTTATGTGAATTCTCAACAAGCGAGGTTAAATCCTATTGTATTTAACCTGATCATGCATATTTTGTATTTAAGTTAGATTAATTCTTCTGATTTATCTTGATTTGCATGAAATTGAAGTAATTTTCCTTGATCTAGCTTATGCACTTTGAATTTGTGTAAATATTGTGTCTTCAAGTGGATATTTATGTATCTTTGTCATTAATAGTGATTCTTTGCATGATATTTATTGTTTTGTATTCACTTTGTCTAAATATGCCTAAGATCTTCACGTGTTTATGGGTATCTACATATTATATGGTGATCTACTTGTTATTTTCTGTGTATTTGCAGTTATGATGATGATTTAATGAAATTAAAGAAATTTGAACTAAAACTTTTCTAAATTTACTGAAATGAATGAGTTTCAACCATTGCTGTATATGTGCAATTCGATACTTCATGAAACAAAGATGAAAACCAAACAATGCTATGCCAGGACATTCCACAACTTCACACAGTTGGTGCTAATCTTCAAAGGAATAAGAAATCAACAACAAGAACTAGTTGATATGCACTCCATGGGACACAACACATCATAGTAACAAGTCAAGATGACATCCAGAAGACTACTCAAGATTTACAATGTAGCTGTAATCTGTATCTCTATTACATCCAGTATTCAAAATGTGAACATATTTACAATTGGTCTTGAGAAAGTACCATGACATTCAACAGTCCTATCTCAATTAAGCTCTTAATAATCCATACAAGGTGCAATCCACCTCCTTTTATAGAATAAGGAAGGGATGCGGTTACAAAAGATCCTATGGTCAGGATCCATCCATGATAATCAACGGTTTGCATTACATTGACTCGCTCAACAGACAAAAATACATGGCACAAGTTGCCAGCTGACAACCATCTAGCAGAGTACAACTATCCTTCTAGAATATTCTTGAACATTATATCAACCTGGACAATATACCTATGCACTCTGCATTTGCCTTCATTCTTCTTCATCTATAGATGAGTCATCTCTTGTTTGCTTACTAATAGTCCCTTGAATAAGTTCATATGCTTGGACTATTCTTTCTATTTATCCTCCATCCATTACTTTAGCCTTTTTGGATGCATGCCTCTGGGAATTGAATTGGGCTTGCAAGGTTATCCACTTATTTATTTGGCTATCCAATTTCTCACTATACTTTTCTATCTTGGCCCTCATTCTCATAGCTTTGTTAATCACATCCTCAAAGAAATGGCTGAGAGGGTCATCTGATGCAGGTCTAAAATTGTCATGGAATGCCTTGGTGGTAAAATCCACATCTTCATTTTCCACCTTTCCCTCAATCTTATCCTCCAGAGCCTCCAAAATTTCTATTTCTTCTGATAGAAGTTCATGCAACTTGACACTGATATCCCTAGATTTGGCATTGCATTTCTTCAGGATGTCCACCTCAAATTTTGAATCCTCATACCAAATGTCCAACAACTGTGAAGTCTAGGCTATCAGGATATTATTGGATATCAAAACCTTCATATCTACCCTTTTCATCTCAGTAAGAGCAGTCAAATGTTTGTCAACTTTTATTGACCTCTGTGCAATCTCCTTTTGCATTTTATCAACCTTGCTCTTTAAAGTGTTGAGCAAGTCCTAATTGGCAACCGAGGTCTTTATCACTTGCTCTCCTTCATCCAAGAACTGGATAAACCATTTGTCCAACACTTGTGATCGGTGCTTCATGACATCCAACCCCGTGATTTCATCTTGTGACACTATTGCTAATGGGGTGGATGTTGAGATGGGGATATTAGTAGGTGCCACTAATCCCTTTATGAATGTCTGCATTTGATCAATTTGCTCTTTATGCTCCTTATTCTTTACCTTTTCCTACTCTATCCTTGCTAGTAGGGAATCTATGCTATCTTTGGCTTCTTGGCCTTCTTGTTGTGTAGTAGCAAAGCCCAGGTCCACAGTGGTTATCTGGAACTCACTTGCACTTATTTTTCCTTTGGCCTTGTCCACAACAGGCACATCTACCTGAGTTGTTCTTTTCCCTGTTGCTAGATCTCTCTTTATTGTAGAGGTAGCCCTAGCTCTCCTCTTTGGTTTGGCCACTTGAGCCAAAAATAATGAAGATATATCAAAGTATGAAGAATCAAATAATGGAGGTGGATTTACCTCATGCTATAACCAATGTGGTACATTAGATTCAAACCCTCCCTTGTCTGTATGCTCAATGTGAGCATTATGTGATTCTAGATTTTTCTCTTCCAAAGTGTCCTCATCCACTCTTTTTTGTTGTTATTCTTCTTCCCCAATGTGAATTCTTTCATCCACTTTTTGTTGCTCATCATGTGTGTGGATTTCTTCTGATGTCTTCAGATTCTGATCAGGTATCATTTGTTCATCTTGAGGTGGTGGAATGTCTATATAAGGTCTTTGATGACCAAGATCCTAGATATTCCGGTGATCTCGTTGGTTATCTCCACTCACCTTTTCTTGTTCTTGATTGTCATCTCCCTTCACTGGACCTTCCTGTCCAGATTCAAGCATATTTGTATCCTTAGTATCTTGGGGTTTAGATGTGACATTGGGACCTAATTGTCCAGATGTATCAGTTATCTCTTCTTCTTCAACATGTCCTTGCTGTAATGTGTTGTACCTATTGGTTCTTTTTAGTGTTATTTTTAAGTTTTAAAGTGTTCTTTCACACTAGAGAGAAGATGAAGGGGTTTCAGTTTTCCTGCAGATGTGTGTTGTCGGAACAATACAATATCTAGCATATATTTCAAACCTAGACAATATACAACATATATGAAGAAAATATGTAAGACCCAGATGGTAAAATGGCCAAATATTAATTACTATCACATACTCATGTTCAGATTTGCAGCTTGGTACATGTGCTAGGATTGGACTAATAAGTGGGTAACATAGAAATCACTCCAAAACTCCAAGGAACATGAAATGTTTGCATACAAGTAATATCAGCAACAATAGAGGCCCTAGACGCCCCTGGAAGATGAGATTTTGCAGCTACTATCAACAAATAGGGAGTCCCACAAGACCATACGACCTCCCAGGTGAGCTGGTATGGCCACACATGAAGTAATCACAACAAACAAGTCTCCAAATAGGTTTGCACACTCCTAACACATCACAACACCCAAATGGAGTGAAGATAGAGGACCAAAATCTCTACAAATGTCTTTAATGGATGGTACGGCCTGGCTAATAGTGGTACGACCAGCAAGAGAAATACACATGACTACTAATGTCTCCTTCTCAACTCTAAAATCAGACTTCTTCCCATCATCTTCAGCTGCAAATAAACTCCACAAAGATACATCATATTATCCCTTCAAACTCTCAATCACATGAAGCTCAATAAAGCTCAAATACGAATACTGGATGCATCTGCCTCAAAAGCACCTTTGGATGGTATTGCACATCTATAGAATGCTGTTACTCAGGGAGGTTTTCATATCCAAGAGCCTATAGTTTGAATCCTTCAAACCTTCACACCAAAACCCTAACAGAGGCAAAGCATCAAATATCATAAACATCCAAGCATAAAAACAAATGACTCCTTTTCCTCTTTTTATTTCCTTCAAGTTGGGCGTTGGCTTTTTGGAGGGATTTTAATGTTTTTAAATTACTTTTTATCCCCCCTTGGGATGGGTGCCCATGTCCCCTTAGTGACACCCTTTAAATATTTCTTTTAAATAGTCACTTCACTTAACATTTATAAAGTCCCATTTAAATAAATATGCTATAACTTCGGACTTTAAAATAAATGACAAGATGATGTCGGAATGCCATGATCTTTAGCTTGCCAGAAAGGTTTTGACGAGAAGAATATAAGCCCACTCTGAAAATGCTGATCCGATGCCAATCCCAAACTTACTAAAAATAGTAAGTATGAGTCTGAGCAAGCCAAACCACCACTGACAACTACCAACTGGCTCCAACTGAATCCGAACTACATCTACACCTCCAAATAACCCATCCAAGGCCAAACCAACCACGGTTCCCTAATCAAACTGTCAGTCTACGGGAACCCAATGATAGACTAACACTGTAGCTAGAAAGGGGACATTACAATCTACCCTCCCTAAGATTGTTTGCCTCAAGCAATCTCAGATCAGGATGCTTTAATATCTGCTCATTCTCCCAAGTAGCATCCTCCACTTGTAGGTTTTTCCATTTTACCCAGTATTCTCTAATAGTCCTCCTCAAAGTGTGTTCCCTGGTGTCAATTATAGCTTCGAGTACCAAAATTAATTTTTCCTCTTCATCAAGAGGAGGTAACTCTGTTCATGGTGTCACATTATGCCCCAATGCCTTCTTAAGGCATGATACATGAAACACATTGTGTACCCTGCTGCCTGCTGGCAACTCCAACTCATAAGCCACCCCTCCAATTTTCTTGGAGATCTTGAAGGGTCCATAGTAGCATGGATTAAGCTTCTCTACTCCACTCTTCTTGAGAGTGGACTGCCTGTAGGGCTGCAACATCAAGTATACCATGTCACCTATCTCAAATGATCGCTTAGTCCTCTGCTAATTGGCATACTGCTTCTATTGATTCTAAGCCTTTTGTATATTCTCCTTCAAAGACCTCATGATATCCTGACTCTCCTGAAGAAGGCCTTTGGCCTTAGGCACTCTGCTATCACCAAATAGTAAATCAACAAAGCTCAGTGCCTCATACCCATATAAAGCCATGAAGGGTGACATCTGGATAGACATGTGATAAGTGGAATTATAGAAATACTCACCCATGTGAAGCCACTTAATCCATGCCTTTTGCTACCCTACTACATAATTTCTGAGGTATCCTTCCACCCATTTATTAACAATCTCTGCCTGGCCATCTGTCTGTGGGTGGTAGCTCGTGTTGGGGGTGAGCTCTGTCCCTATCAACCTAAAGAGCTCCTGTCAAAAATTACTAAGGAACCTGTTGTACCTATCACTCACAATACTCCATGGCAACCCATGTAGATGGAATACCTCTCTAAAAAATAATTCTACAACTTGAGCTGCAGTGTAAGTGGTAGGAATGGCAAAGAAGTGAGCATACTTCATCAACCTGTCCACTACCACGTAAATGCAATCCCGACCCTGGACTTTAGGTAACCTTGTGATAAAGTACATGGAAATACTATCCCATTTCCTCTCAGGAATGGACAGGGGCTGCAGTAGTCCACCTAGGAAAGAGTGCTCCTGCTTATTCTGCTGGCATGTTAGGTACTCTCTCACATATCTCAACGCTTCAGTTTTGAGGCCTTTCCAAGTGAAACATTCCCTAACCTGCCTGTATGTTTTGAAGTAACTAGGATCTCCAGCCATTGGTAAGTCATGAAATGCTCTCAAAACCCTCTTCTTCATCTTCAAACTTGGCACTAAGAAGATCATGTCCTTGTAAATGATCAAGTCATTTACCACTGTGTACCTGTCATCCTTGATAGTTCCATCTATAGCCCATTTGTCCTTAGCATATTCTGCAGATATCATCTCTCTCCAATCATTTGAAATAGCACCTAATGCACACAAATGGGGTCTCCTAGATAAGGCATCAACAACTATGTTTTTCTTGCCTTTGACATAAATAATGTCAAAGTCATAGGCCTGAAGTTTACTGACCCACTTTTGCTACCTCTTATTCAGGTCCTTCTATCTAAGGAAATGTTTCAAACTATTGTGATCTGTTTTCACCACAAACTTGCTCCCAACTAGATATTGTCTGAACTTAGCCAATGCATGCATGATGGCTAACATCTCCTTGTCACATATAATATAACTTCATTTCACACCCCTCAACTTCCCGCTCTCAAATGCTATGGGGTGTTTATCCTGCATTATTACCGTACCAATGCCTGAGGCATCACACTGCAGCTCAAAAGGTTTGCTGAAATTTGGAATAGCCAACACATGAGATGTACTCATAATCTTCTTGAACCTATCAAAGCACTCCTGTGCACTACCCAACCAACTGAAAGCATCCTTCTGAGTCAAATCTGTGAGGGGGGCAACTGACTATGAAAACCCCTTCACGAAACGGTGGTGATACCCACAAAGACCAAGGAATCCCTTAAGATGAGAGAGATTCTTTGGTGGTGGCCAGTCCACGATTGCCTGAATCATTTCTAGGTCTACCATCACACTACCAACACTGATGATATGACCCAAGTATAACAATTCGGTCATCCCAAACTCACACTTTGACATTTTTGCATATAATGACTCCCACTCTAAAATGCTCAAGACAATGTCAATGTGTTTCAGGTGCTCCTCCCAAGTCCTGCTGTAAATCAATATGTCATCAAAAAATATCAGCACAAATTTCCTCAATTGCTCTCTGAACACCCTGTTCATAGAGGATTGGAAGGTGGATGGTGCATTGGTCAAACCAAATGGCATGACCAGAAACTCAAAGTGCCCATAATGGCACCTAAAAGATGTCTTCTCCACATCTTCATCCCTGACCTGTATTTGATGGTAACTGGATCTCAAATCTAGTTTGGAGAAGTAACATGCCCTATGCAACTCACCAATCAGCTCATCGATGCGGGGTATAGGGTACCTATTTTTAATGGTCTTCTTATTGAGATCTCTATAGTTAATGCACAACTTGAGAGTCCCATCCATTTTCTTCACTAAGACCATTGATAACGTGAATGGGCTTTTACTTGGCCTTATGTGCCCCATCTCGAGAAGCTCTTTGATAGCCTTCTCGATCTCATCCTTATATCTCTTCGGGTGCCTGTAAGGGGTAGTAATCATTGGCTTAGCACCCTCCAACTCAATAATGTGCTCAATACCCCTATTAGGGGGTTTACCTGGTGGTATGTCACTAAACACTTTGGTGTGTTTAGTTAAGAGAGCCTATATGTCAGGTGGATATCATGTTTCTGTTGTTCTAATACTACAGGCATCACCATCACCTCTGCTGCCCACTGCACCTGATCATGCTGAATCAATCTCTCCATCCTCTTGAGTGAAACCACTATAAACTCACCATCTAAAATGCCCCTGAGCACATGTCATACTCCGTTCACCTCAAACTTCATCTCCATCATCCTCAGGTTGAGTGTGAACTCTCCAATGTCATGCAACCATCGTATGCCTATCACCACATCCATCTCGCCCATGCTAACAATGTAGAAATCTGACTGGCATTTATAATTATTCAACAATATGGTGAGATTAGGTATCCTCCTAGTGTAAGTGAGTACAAATCCATCATCTATCCTTACCTTAAATCCTTCAAACTCTTCAGTCTTCAGCTCTCTCTTCACAACCAAGCCCTCATCTATGAAATTATGAGTGGCACCTGTTTCAAGTAGTGTAATACCTTCTTATCCACCCAGTACTCCTCTCATCCGGAATGATCCCTCTCTGAATGCTTGAGAGATGTGCTGTAGGTAGGGTGGTCTCCTCCTCCTTATTTGATGCTTCAGATGCAACATCAGTCACTGAATCATTATCTTCTGATTGTTGCTCTGAGTGTGTCTATGATTCTACGAACTCATCTGCTGAAAAGTATTCTAACTATTTTTCTTTTCCTTGGGCAACACACTTGTGCTTAGGATCCCAAGGCTCTTTGCAGTGAAAACACAGGTTCTTCCTCTTGAAGTCATTCAACTGGTCACTATCCAACCTAGAAGAACTCTTGTGTGGCTGTCTGGAATCTCTTTGAAAATGTCTTCTATCCTTCTCCTTATATCTCCTATGCTGAAAACCCTTGGACTAAAACTTATTTCTCCGAACAGAAGACTCCATATCATGGGACTTTTTCATGGCCTCCTGTAATGATGAAGGGTACAATCCCTTAACCCAACCTTGAAGAGGATCTGACAATCCATCAATGAAGAGAATGATCAATCTACACTCTGAAATGTCTGAGACCATCACTGAAAGGTCCTGAAACTCCGATATGTAAGACTCCATTGAGCCCACCTATTTCAATTGAGCCAACTCCTTGAATTACATTTCAGGATCCTTCTTATCGAATCAGTCTATGAGCCTAGATATGAACTCAACATAGGAAGTAATCTGATCGTATCACAAGGTGACCTTTTCGTTGCTCCACCACTTATGTGCACTGCCCTCCAAATGTAAAGCTACCTAAGTTATAGCATCTTCTTCTGGCATAGGGCTAATCTGTAGATAACTGTCCAATTTATGGACCCATGCTCTCGCGGTGGTTTTACTAGAACCATCAAAATATTGTAGAGTCATCTTGCTAACCTTTTTCTGAAGTTCCTAGTTTTGTGGTCTGTTTCCCCTGCGAGGTCTATTTCTCATCCTAATGTCATTGTATTTGCCAAATGTCATTTTAGCCCTAAACTCCACACTAGATGCTCTCCAATATCTCAGGATCTCGTCCTGGAACTCAAGCTGTGTTGCATCCTGTTCAGGAACATTGTTCCTGGGAGAAAATGTAGAAATACCAGGTCTATCACCAACTGTCAGCTGAGTAGCTCTCCTATTTGTGATCGAGGCCTCACCTTCATCATCTCTATCTCTGTGTCGATTTGCATTATGCATGTCACCATTCTGCCTGTCTCTATTGTTCATGTCACCCATACGCCTATCACCACCATTATTTGCTCTGTTCCTTTCCCCAAAATTGTTCTTGTTTCCTCCATTATTATTGTTGTTGTTCCTATTGTTTCAGTTTTCTGGAGGTACCAACTGACCAAGGGTATGGTTCAGTTCTTCCCGTGACTCTCTAAAAGTCTCATCTCGCAAGAGTCCTCTCTCTATATTTTGCTATCCCCTCGCCAACGAATTTAGAATATCCCGCAAGATGGGTTCCTCATTATCTCGATCACCCATCTCTTCAACTTGTATTGGAACCACACCTAAAAAGGGATATATCCTCGGTACTTCAATATCTTCCTCGCTGTAAAAGACCACTAGTTGTTCCTCTGCAGCTACTACCTCTGTATCTGTATCAAAGGGATATGTCTTTGGAACCTGTAAATCAAGCCTTGACCTATTCCTTCTAAGATAATATCTACTAGTACCTGGCTGCATGTCTCATTTTCACTCTTGCATGTTTGAATTTGACCTCACATGATAGCAGGAAGAGCTGTGCTCTGATACCACTGTAATGTGTCATACCTGTTGGTTCTTTTTAGTGTTATTTTTAATTTTTAAAGTGTTCTTTCAGACTAGAGAGAAGATGCAGATGGGGTTTTAGTTTTCCTACAGATGTGTGTTGCCGGAATAATACAATATCTAGCATATATTTCAAACCCAGAAAATATATAACAGATATGAAGAAAATATCTAAGACCCAGATGATAAAATGTCCAAATATTAATTACTATCACATACCCATGTTCAGATTTGCAACTTGGTACATGTTCTCAGACTGGACTAGCAAGTGGGTAACACAAAAATCACTCCAAAACTCCTAGGAACATGAAATATTTGCATACAAGTAATATCAGCAACAATAGAGGCCCTAGATGCCCCTAGAAGATGCGATTTTGTAGCTGTTATCAACAAATAGGGAGTCCCACAAGACCATACGACCTCCTAGGTGAACTGGTACAGCCACTCATGATGTAATCACATCAAACAAGTCTCCAAATAGGTCTGTAAACAACAAGTAATCTCTGCACACTCCTAACACATCAGAACACCCAAATGGAGTGAAGATAGAGGACCAAAATCACCACAAATGTCTTCTATGGATGGTACGACCTAGCTGATAGTGGTACGACTAGAAAGAGAAATACACACAGCTGCTAATGTCTCCTCAACTTTGAAATCAAACTTCTTCCCATCATCTTCAGTTGCAAATAAACTCCACAAAGATATATCCTATTATCCCTTCAAACTCTCAATCACATGAAGCTCAATAAAGCTCAAATGCGAATACTGGATGCATCTACCTCAAAAGTACCTTTGGATGGTATTCCACATTTGTAGAATGCTGTTACTTAGGGAGGTTTTCATCTCTAAGAGCCTCTGATTCGAATCCTTCAAACCCTCACACCAAAACCCTAACAGAGCCAAAGCATCAAATATCATAAACATCCAAGCATAAAAACAAATGACTCTCCTTTTCCTCTTTTTATTTCCTTCAAGTTGGGCGTTGGCTTTTTGGAGGGATTTTAATGTTTTTAAATTACTTTTTATCCCCCCTTGGGATGGGTGCCCATGTCCCCTTAGTGACCCCCTTTAAATATTTCTTTTAAATAGTCACTTCACTTAACATTTATAAAGTCCCATTTAAATGAATATGCTATAACTTTAGATTTTAAAATAAATGTCAAGATGATGTCAGAATGCCATTATCTTTAGTTTTCCAGAAAGGTCTGGATGAGACGAATATAACCCCACTCTAAAAATCCTGATCCAACGCCAATCTCGAACATACTAAAAATAGTATGAGTATGAGCAAGCCAAACCACCACTGACAACTACCAACTAGCTCCCACTGAATATGAACCACATCTACACATCCAAATAACCCATCCAAGGCTAAACCAACCATGGTTCCCTAACCAAACTATCAGTCTACAGGAACCCAATGATAGACTAATACTGTAGCTAGAAAGGGGACATTACACCTGCTCAGTGTCTTGGGCATTTGGCTGACCAAGTATCTCTGCATGTATGTCCATAGTTGCATTAACTTCAGTTTTATCATGCTCTAGGACTATATTTTCATCTTTTCCTGCATCATCACTGCCCTGATATGCTAAATCAATTAGTGCTGGGCTTGTGACATGGCCAATTAATCCTTCTAGGCCTATTTTTTGTGCCACAACTTCTGGATTATCTTCTTCTGTATCTTCTCTCTCTTGTTGCACTATGGGAGTATTTTGAGGTGTAACCATTGTATCCTGTACTAACAACTCCATAGGGCTAGTTGACATCTCATCCACTACCTCATCATCAGAGAGATCTATTGTTTTATCTAGAGGTAGGGGCTGGTCACCTTCTCTTTTGTTCATCTCCTCTCTAGCCTCTTCTACTAATTCAGTCTTAAATTTGACAATGGTAGGGACAAGGATATTATGCTGTAGACTTTGTTGAACCTCCCCAGCTTTGATTATACCCTCTCCTCCTTGGCCTTTCAATACGATGCCTGGGCATTTGTCCATAGATCTCCTCATTGCTAGTGCTTGGCCTTTCTGCTTGGGAACACTAGTTTTCATCGGTACATGTTCAGTTTTCTTTCTCCTCTTTATTACTAGAGGCTCGTTATCTTCCTCACTTTCTTCCAAGTCCTCATAGGTAATTCCCAACTCTACTATATGCTCAGATTGCTTCTTAGGCTTCTTGGATGTTGTGGCAGCATAGGTTGAGGCTTGTGCTTTCTGAGGTGAGGGTTTTGGAGTTATCTTTACACTAATGTTCATACCCCTCTCTTGGTTGCTTTGGATGAACCTTCCTTTATTCTCTTCTCTAGAGATTGCCTTTTATCTTTAAGGAAGTCATCATAATCCTCCTTTGCCAACTCTTGGCTCTTTCTTTTATTATCAATAGTAATGGCCACCCCCTTGGCCTTGAGCATAGAAACCTCCTAATCTACCCATGTTTGGTAAATTGCATGACCCTCTGTGTTATCATTTCTAGTGAGGTCTCCTCTAGCTGGCTCTAGTCAGGTGGGGAGATTGTTACATTGTATATCGTCTGATCTTCATATTCTTGAGACATGATTACCTCATCATCTTCATGGAATTTTGGGGGTACTAGCATACAATCCAAGGTGCAGATTTGTTTTAGTGTGAGCCTTTGGTAGCTCCTTCATACTTCAACATCATCAGGGCAGTCATCCCAATAATCTTCTATGTGCACTTGGTGCGCTGGCTTCTTATATAATGCCTCCATCCTATGATAAGGATCATATTGCCTGTATAAGGAGAAAGGCTACAAACACATCAGCTGTAATCCTCCTATCATCTCCTTGGTTGTTTCTGCATCAGGGCACATATACCAACCAATGCTGAGTGGGAACTTGACCTTAGGTATCTTATTCTTTTGGACAAATGCCTCATGTGAAGGCAATATTTACCTAGCCATCTCCATTACTATGACCTTATTTGTTGGGTATCTTGGCAACATCAGGGGTTGCCCATTAAAGCCTTCCATTCTTATGTAAGTAAATGTAGGGAATTGGATGAACCAAGCTCCATTCCTGCATACCACCGCTTGAGCCTTCATGCTCAATCTTTTTTCTCTGTCCTCTTCCATTGTCCAGATCAGATGGATAATAAAGTAGTCATTAACTCTTTTGTAATGTTGGAGGGATGCCTTCTTCCCTAGTTGTGGATAGTTATCCCAGATGTTTATATCTCTAGGATTACAACCAACATTGCCAACTCTTTGCAAACCATCAAATGTTCCTTTGGCTACACATGCATACACTACGTATGAGGACATATGAAGCATGTTTGTCTTGCCTCCAAACTTCTTCCTACTTTCATTGAGGCTGTCATTGATTAGCTTTGCCCATTGTGGCACTTGATTGGTGGATTCTACCATCCTCATGAGTCCATCCATCCAATCCTCAAAATATCTCACATTCGGTCTCCCCCTCATCTGACTAAGCATAACCATCATGTATTTGTACTCAGGGGTGAAGTCAAATTTGTACACGTGTACTGGTAATTTAGCTAATGCCTTGTATGTACTGTCACTAGCTCTCCATGAGAACATGATCTTCATGCACTCCTTGAAACTGCCCCCATATTGTTTCTCTAGGGCTCCAAAGTTAATCTTGTATAGATGAGATCCTAATGGCAATTGAATACGGAAGTGATGCCTATGAGTGAAAAATCTACATACACCTGACCGTGTTTCTCCACCCTTCTGGTGTGGACATTGTAATTGTTAGCACACTCTGCTATTAGCTCAATGGCTTCCGTCGCATATGGAAAACCCTGGCATGCCACATGCCTGAATTATATATGTTGATAAGTAGAGGATTTCCACTGCCTTTCTCTGATTAGGCTGTCCATACATCTAGATTCATGTTCCCTGGGTGCGTATCACTTATTTGTTCGTATTTGAAAGCTGACCCTTTGGGTTGTATGCACATAGGCATCAAGAACTTAGTATCTGACCTGTTCTTACATATCTCCATTATATCCTGCAATGAAGAGTATATATGTCTTAAACTAATATACATTTTGGGGGGTGTAGATCTAGCCATTTTCATGGATATCATGATATTTTATCTTTTACAAAAACATATACGAATATCATCATATGAATTTACCTCAGTAAAAACTATTTACCTGTTTATTTCTTAGAAACGACAAAACAAGGGTTTCATTTGTTACATACCTAATTTTTTGCACTTTAAATCTAATTAACTGAGATCAGGATATGCAGGTTCACTGTTCAATCACCGTTTTCCGTTCACCGTCCAATGTGCACACCGTTCCGTTCAGATTGTAGATTGTTATAATGACGGTCTTAATCTCGTAGAGGCTCTATAATTTCTCACTGAATGTTTGATAAGTGTAAGAATGAGTGTAAATCCCCTATTTTAATCGTTAACATTGATGAATTAGGGCATAATCAATGCTAGATCATTCATGTCCATGGATACACATATAGATTTCTTAAGATTACAATAGGTGGCACCATGTGGTTTGAAATTTTGAATGTCTACCTACCATTAAAATGTCATTTAATATGGGGTCCGCATATTTCAAAATGTTGAGGTACTTAAACAATGCGCATGCTCTTTTGGAATATGCACGTGACATCATCATCACATTGGTCAACGTTGACCAAAGGTAAGAAGTGGGTCATGATGACATGAAGTTGTTTACTTCCATTTAGATATCAAAATATCATGATATGTTGATGTGGACAGGTCAACGTGCCATGTGGCATCCTTGTATTGGTTCACAAAAATCTACATGTTTTGGGCCTTGAGAGTGGATATGTGGATATTAATAAATATATGGGTACTTAGTTATGCAAAATATCCCCCCTCATAATCCAAAGATGAGGGTGACGTCACCATTTCGAATGATGTTTTGGACTGGTTATAATGTGACATCATCATCACATTAGCTAAAGTCAAGGTGCTAAGCTAATGTGCAGATATTGAGATTTATCATTATATTGCATTGGGTCAGGATATTAATGAATATCTAGGACCTTAAGGAATGTGATGATCCTCAGATGTCGATGGTCTACATGACGCCATCTTCCTATTAGGGTTTCTTTAGACTAGGTCGAGATGATGTCATCATCATGTTAACGAATATCTGCACATTAAGTTAATGTGCAGGCACTCACTGTTTAAGGTTATGTTGGATCTTCGGGGTATCAAGATGACATCATCATCAGATTGTTACTTCCTTACGATGATATGGAATGACATCACCAGGATATTAGTTAATATGCAGAATATTAAGAAATATGCCGATGTCCAGTTTTGTTGTTATATTTTGTCAAGTCTACATATTTATGAATGTGCAGCATATTAACTTGAATGTGCACCTTAGTAGAATGCCCATGCATTTCGACAGTCTGTTGCATCTCGGGTTGAAATTTTACATATGCATATTTGTGAATGTGCAGACATTGAGTTTTCCCTTGGTGAAATTCATGATTGGGGTATTGCAGAATATCCAGGTGCTTAAGGAACGTGATGATATCCCTATGACTGTTTGACCAAACTTTGACTAGACATAACTTCTTAATCCTAGGGAATTTTGGGGTGATTCAAAAGATAAACATGTAAGAGTCAATGTGACTTAGCAAGCCAGGATCATCTGCAATCAAGACAACCTTCGACACAAAGATAATAGAGAAGATGCTAAAACAATGGAGCAAAGAATCTATACAAAGATCATAAACTGTATTAAATTGTCATGAATTACAATGATAGATAGCCTTGCTTATAAAGGCAAGGTGAGAGCTAGAAAGGTGGAGTGGAAAGTGGAGATATTCCTACAACATTTGACAATTAGAGGATGATAACTAATTGCACATGTGGTGGATAAGACAACTCACTCCAACTATCAACAACTCAACACACAACTAGACATCTAGAAGACTCACTAAGTCAACTTAACATGTGAATTATGTGTGATGTGTGAATATTATTTAACTAATAAATAGTTAAATAATATGAATTATCCACACAAGGGTAAACTGGTTAGGTGATAACCCTGTTCACACCAACACCCCCCCTTAAGTGCAACTTAGGGAGTAGCTGACTAAAACAAAGATGCAATGATGGATGATGGGTCCCGACTACTAGGCCATGTTAGGTACCCATGTACACCAAATCTCAAGTGGAGAAAAGGAGAAAACCTCATGGGACAAAACTCCTCTCCAAAAGTGAGAATGCAGAAAACAAATGAAAGATGTGATGGAAGGACTCAAGATCCCCCAAGGACTACATCCAACACATATGTACAATCAATTACCTCCCCATAGGAGAGAAAGTGTGAGACTAAAAGTTCCCCCCACAATGAAGTAGCTCCTATGCCGATGGTGAATGCTTGAAGAAGAATGTTGACGAGAATCCAAAACCTGCAAACAACATTCTTCCCCTTAGGAAGAAACAGGTCCAAAGGTTGATGTCGAAGAAACTCCATCTCAAGGTATGAGGGAAAAAGCCTCATGATGTCTCTAAAAATTACTCAAGTGTCCACATGTCACAACCAAAAGATGCCACATGATTAGGTGCTACATGCCTAATCAAAGAAGGTGACAATCCAAGACAAGATGAAAACTAAAGATCATCAATCTCCAAAGACAAAGAATCCTTCAAATGATGCTCAAGATACTCCAACTCAATGCCAAACTATGACAAGTGAATAGGAGAAGGTGCCTACTCACCTGAAGTAGATGAATCAATGCCTTCAAAGAGGAGATGAATGCCATCAATGATGTCCTCCAAGTCATCAAGATAGGACTCACAAAAGAAGTCTGCAATACCTGTCAAGTACTCATCCAAAAACCTTGTATTTGGAAGACAAAGAATATCTTGCTCAACTAATATGGATGAACCTATGTCAATGCCAATCCCTATAGAAGCAGGAGAAGGGGGAAGCTCAAAACTAGTCTCAGGAATCGAAGTAGATGCAAGAACACCAAGGTTCAAGTGACCAAACTTCTCCTTATAAACATGATTCACACTTGATGCATGAGTGTGAATATCAATCAATCGATCTACATAATCATCAGAAACAAAATGGGAGAAAGTATACAAGTGAGATGCATGATCAACCATCCCAACATCAATGATATCTCTACTCTCCAAGTCCCATATGATCACAGAATCAGGGGTGAACTCAACTGCCTTCCCTGCACCACAATGAGTAATCTGGTAGATGGAAAGGAGATTGGTTGTCAAGGAAGGTACACACAACACATTGTTGAATGTACTCTCACCAACAACAATAGTTCCTTTTCCAGTTACATGCATGTATGTATTGTTACCCATCAAAATAGGTGAAGTACATGACTCAAATGAAGAGAACATCCCCTGTGAAGATGCCATATGATGAGAAGCTCCTGAATCAAGAAGCCATTTCTCTGACTGTAGACTTGTTGAAGAAAAGATTTCTTGTCCTTTTCCTTTGTAAGACCCATTAGTAATGCTTGTTGTCCTTGTAGATGATGATGGTGTCGAAGAAGAAGAATTGGGTAAAACTGATGTTGATGAAGAATACTCAATGTTATGTTTTTGAAGAAGTTGTGACATCTCATCAAATTGTTTCTCATAGCATTTAGTCTCATCATGACCCAATTTCCTACAATAAGAACACTTTGGCTTCTTCTTCTTATTGGACTCTTCTTTGGAAGAAGAGTTGGGGGTTTTCTTTGATTCATTCTCTTGCTCATTAGACTTTGAATCCTTTTGTTTCTTTCCCTTATTATGTGAAGCCTTAGGACCTTTTGTGCTTTGTGTTGCCACTAGAGCCTATGATCTAGGAGACTTCAATGTGCCCATGTGTAGTAGCTTAGCTTGTTCTTTAGTGAGTTGTGCAACAAACTCCTCAAGTGAAGGCATAGTAAACTTACTACCAAAAGCATCCATTGTAGCATAAAAGGAAGAAACATAAAATGAATACGCAGGACCCAATTTTGCAAGAATAGATAGAATCAATTGTTCATCTTCTTTCTCAAGACCACACTGTTTGAGTTGCAACCTGAGAGACTTAAACTTGGTGAAGAAGTCTTGAATTTGCTCAAAATCTTGAGGATTAAGTGCAATTAGCTCATTCTCCAATTTGAACCTTCTTATTTTATCTTGCTTGCCGAAGAGATTATCTAGTGTTGTCCATATCTCATTTGGTGTAGTATAAGACTCAACATGAAATCTAAGATCTGGAGAAATAGCAAGACAAAGTGTGCCATAAGCCTCATCTCTTCTATCTAATCATTTTCTTCTCTCAGCAGCACCTGTGGGTTCAGGATATGTGCCTAAAGTTATTCTATGTAACTTTTGTTTATACAATACAAACTCCATGTTTTTCTTCCATTCATAATAATTATATGGAGTTAAAAGTGGAATTTGAGGCACATCCATTATGAAAAAGAAAGACAACAACACAACAACACCCCTTTATTATGTGAGAGAGCCCCCCTAATTTGTTGTGGCACTTTATACTTAGTGTGACTTACAATTGTCCTAAAAGGACCAAAATTGGGAAAACTATTAAAATATCTTAAAAAAGAGATCTGAGTGAGATTACAATCATTCACAATGATGTATTACAACCAAAAAATGCTCTCAAAATAAATTGCACTATCTCAAGTATCAAAATGTCCAAGTTATCACTCAAATGCCAAAAAACTGACAAATTGAATAAAGTGCACCTGGAGCTAAATCTGAGAAAAGTGCATGGATGGTTGTGTAGAGCTCCTGAATACCTTTTTGATGCCACTTGAATCACAAAAATCAGAGATCGTGGCAAAAAGTTATGAGCTCAGGAGCCAAAAAAAGAGATCTATCTTCAACTTGAAATAAATGCCATCAAAAAACAAAATCTATGAAAATGACTGATGCCACTGCGAAGTGCTCTCTGTCAGCTTTCTGTTGATACCTCGTTTGCCCAATTTTGACACCCTGGGCAAAAGTTGTGCAAAAAAGAAAAAAATCCCTACTTTAGGGCTTTGAGGGGCAAAACAAGACCCATGTTGACTGAATAATCCTTTCTGCCTGGGTGGAATATTCTCTGTAGTGAGCAAAAAACTGCCAGTGAAAAAAAAATTGCTTGGATCTTCTTGAAAACCACCTATCAGGATCTGAAACCACCTTCTGTATTGAAACCACTTGACTATGTTCTCAAAACCGCCTTTGAAGTGGCAGAAACCACCTACTGAGCGTTGAAACTGCCAGATTTGAAAGTGGAAACCCATTGTTTTGGTTTTGTAAAACTGTGAACTGCATAAAGGCTGTGGTTTGAAAACATTAACTATCACCGACTAAAAATCTAAAGATGTCGATCCAAACAACCACCGATAGGAACAACCGACGGGTGGTAGAAAATTTCCACCGAAGTTTTATGAAGACCGCCAAATTATGTGTTGAATGCAAAGATTTTGATGGTCAACGATGAGATGGTCGATGAGAAGATTTTGAAATGCCTGCAGATTATATTAACTACGGAATGTAAGATTTGTCGGGGGTAAATGATGTCGGAGTGGAAGATTTGACCAAATGCCGACCGAGGAAAAAATGCAGACCGCCTTTGAAGCTGCCGATTCAAAAAACTGCCAGACCTTGCAAAAAAAAAAGACTGCTGAGATGTGCTTGTTGTTGGGAGATCGCTAGATCTGCGAACAACACTATGATCGTCGATAGAGATTTAAGATGTCGACGTTGGTTTGTAGACTGCCGACCGCCAAAGAAAATTGTTTGGTCATTGTTTAAACGTGACCGCTGTAAAAAGCCATTGACTGCCACAGGCAGATCAAGATCGCCGAGATTTCAAGACTACATTGATAAGATCATGAAGCTGTCAAAGATAATGAAATCGTCAGAGAAAGATTAACCGCCACTGACTGCTGGTAATCTTTAAACTGCAACTGATGCAAAATATTAAACTGTCGCTGTGATTTGAACATTCCCGCAGACTATTAAAAAGACTGTAGAACTAAAATAATTTTAAAGCTATGAATTGATTTGTAAGGCTGATCCTTTACACAACGGGTGCGGGGGCCCGAGCCCAATGGGCTCCCCGCTGGTCTGAACAAAAAAAATAATGTCTGGTAAAAAAAATTAATTTTTCAACCAAACTATATAGATTTTACCGGGAGACCATAGATGCCCATGATTGATGATGCTAGCAATGACACAGGCACTGCAGAGATGTTGAAGATTCCTTCTACGCAGGGAATATTCCCTGCCGTGGAGGGGCAGAGGTAATTTTTTTTGCCTTTTTTTCAACTTCTCTGATTTGGGGGTTTGGACAGTCGATCTATACAAATTTGGACTTCTTGATTGCAATGGTGATGTTCGTTTCACTCTAAGACGCTCCTGACACATAGCTCCTAGCAAAACCTCTCCAATGAGGGATGGAAATTGCAGATTAGGCTCTGATACCATGTATGAGTCAATGTGACTCAGCAAGCTAGGATCACCTGCAATCTAGACAACCTTCCACACAAAGATAACAGAGAAGATGCTAAAACAATGGAGCAAAGAATCTATACAAAGATCATAAACTGTATTAAATTGTCATGAATTACAATGATAGATAGCCTTGCTTATAAAGGCAAGGTGAGAGCTAGAAAGGTGGAGTGGAAAGTGGAGATATTCCTACATGTGACAATTAGAGGATGATAACTAATTGCACATGTGGAGGATAAGACAACTCACTCCAACTATCAACAACTCAACACACAACTAGACTCAATTAGACATCTAGAAGACTCACTAAGTCAACTTAACATGTGAATTATGTGTGATGTGTGAATATTATTTAACTAATAAATAGTTAAATAATATGAATTATCCACACAAGGGTAAACTGGTTAGGTGATAACCCTGTTCACACCAACAAAACCTACCTGAAATTTTGCACTCTTTTAGCTGGCAAGGTTCATGACAATAGATTTTAACTTGGAATCTAGACCTCTTATTAGGATGTCTTGATATGCATAGGATATTACCCTGATATGCATCTGATGCTAATTTTACCATACCGCCCAAAGCAAAGACAAGCAGGAAAGTGAAAAGTTGGGTCCCTGTTTTGCTGGGGCAAAATGGGGCATGCTGTGTAACCACACAACAACTTGCCACCAAAGAAAACAACAAAATTCAATTAATTCAAGACGTGAAGGAAAATTAAAACATAATGTTCCAACTCCTATCAAGTATAAACACCCTCATTTTCTTGAATGATATCATGTTCATCAATATAACAATATTGAGCAGGGATCAAGTGTGTGCTTGTGATTAATATCCTTCATCTTGAAGACAAGTTGAAAACACTAGTGACTAGTGTTAAGCTACAAAGTTTGGTTTAACCCTCTTAGCCAACCTGGATAGAGCCTTGCTGCCAATATGCATCCATAGCCCCAACAAGGTTATCGTTGCAATTCCCCCAAGTAGAGCCCCACTGCCAGTTAGGCATCTATAGCCCTGGTAGAGTTGCTTGGATAGCCTAATTATGCTTTTGGATATTCAATATATTCTTTTCTTTTTTTTATAAGATATGATCATGTAAGTACATTTTGCAAGGTGTGGACACTTGCTGTTTAGGTTGAGAATTGCAATGGTAACCTTTAGATTTTTCACTTAAAACTACACTATCATGTTCAACAAATCCAAGGTTGTTAGGTGTGTCATGTGAGGATCTCCTTGAACAAGAAAAGGTATCACTAATGAACAGGATATCTTAGACCTAATCAGAGGTACTTAACTAACTTGAGTTACAACCTATGTAAGAATTCGTATTCATTTCTTGAATTATGACAATTTCACATTGTTTTCTGAAAGTGATAAGGTGCACTATCTTGCCCGACCAAAATAGGGTCTCAACAACACACAAAGCAAAGAAAATCACCCAAAACTAACTATACAGAGTGTACACTATATACATATGGTACATTATCTTGATATGACCTACCTAGGCCTAAAAATAGTGTTTGGGAAATTGTCTGTTGATTGGCAATGGAACATCCTCCCCTATTAAAGTTTTAAGCCTATAGGTGCTATCACCTAAAATTTCTGAGATTTGGAAAGGTCTAGTCCAGAGCTTATTGAATTTTCCATGGTCACCTTTCCTTTCATGGGCTTTATCCCAGGATAAGACTAAGTTTGAGATTTTGAATGCTTTCACCCTAGCTCTTTTGTCAAACCAACACTTGACAATAGCCTGATGTTTTGCGAATTGGTCAATTGTCCTATCCTGTTTCTCTTCTAAATGCATAAGTTATAGTAACCTGACCTCTTGTTTATTGTCTATACCTAGGTACTCTTGTGCAAATTTTAGGGTAGGGATTTTGAGGTTAACAGGGAGGATGGGATCCACCCCATAAACCAATTGATAGGGAGAATTTCCTAATGCAGTCTTCATTCTAGTTCTATCTACCCACATGGCATATTTAAGTAGAGTATTCCACTCTCTAGGATTCTTTTCAGTCGACTTCTTTATGATATTTAGTAGGTTCTTGTTGGTTGACTCAGCTAGGCCATTACCTTGAGGGTAGTAATTTGATGAGAAATTCAGGATTATTCCATGGTCAAATGCCCAACTAGAAAGTTTGAGGGATGCAAATGCTGGTCCATTATCACAAACAAGGGAATAGGGAACTCCATACCTGGTGATGATATTACTTTCTAGGAACTTGATCACATCCTCTGAGGTGCATGTCTTATTGTTGACCACTTCAGTCCACCTGGTACAATAATCTGTGATTGTTAGTATGTACCTATGTCCTGATGAGGATGGAGGGTTAATTGGACTGATGAAATCCATGCCCCATTGTGCAAATGGGCACATTTCCATCACAGGTTACAATGGTTGGGCTGCATATCTTTCTCTATTGGAAGCAGTTTTGTAGGTATGGCAGCATTTGATATGCTCAGCAGTGTCTTTGAAGATTGTTGGCCAATAATATCCTTCTCTCAGGATAGTATGTGTAGTGGCTAGGTGTGATCCATGAGCCATTCCAAATTTATCATGTAACTCCGTAAGGACTTTGGCTGCCTCTTGCTTATCCAAGCATCTGAGGTATGTCCCCTCATAGTTTCTTCTGAATAAGATTCCTCCTTTTATCATGTACTTCTATGATTTAATCTTTAGGGCTCTCCTCTGAGATGCCTGCATCTTTGGTGGACATCTCCCAGTGATCAGGATATTTCTGATATCTGAATACCAATCATCATTTTCTCTTGTATCTACTGCATATTGCTGACTTATTAGGTTGGGATCAATTTCAACAATCATTTGGCTAAGGGCTTGTCCCCTGACCAGCTTCTTTGGAGTTATATCCATATCATACTCTTGGAGCACTATTATCCACTTCGCTCTCTTCTCTCCTGGTTCACTCTGCATCAGGAGCATCTTGACAGTTGCATCAGATACAACAACAATTACCTTCCTTCTCAAGATATAATCTCTAAATTTCTTCATTGCCCTATCCAAATCAAGGGCCTACCTTTCAACATCCATGTACCTGAGCTCCACATCTCTAAAGGGAGAGCTCATGAAGGCTATGGGTTTTTCTTCCTTTGCTTCACCTCTTTGTGTCAAGTTTGCTGCACATGTATGCTCTGAAGTAAATGAGTAGATGTAAAAATCTCTACTATAATCTGGGTTGATCAAGATAGGTGCATTTGCTATGGCCTTCTTGATGTATTCAAATGCAACCTTTGCTTCAGGTATCCATTCAATTTTGGCATCTGTCTTGAGCATGGCATTGAGTGGTCTTACTATTTCTGCGAACCCTATTATGAATTTCCTTACAAAATTGATCTTACAAAAGTAAGACTTTAGCTCTTTTTTACTTCTTGGAAGTTGCAGTTTCATTATAGAATCTACCCTGGCAGGGCCAATGGTTATCCCATTTTCTGATATGACGTGACCAAGCAACTTACCGGTGGTCACCCCAAATATGCACTTCTTTGGGTTCAATGAAATACCATATTATTCACATTTTTTAAGCACTCTCCTGAGGTCTTCTATATAGTCACCTCTCCATTTTGAGAAGACTGTCAGGTCATCCATGCATATGACTATGCACTAGCCAACTAGCCCTCTGAATGCTATATCCATTGCACGTTGAAAAGTGGCCCCAGTGTTAATAAGGCTGAATGGCATGCGCCTGTAGGTGAAGATCCCCCATTTGGTGGTGAATGTTGTCTTCAGTCTATCTATCTTATCCACCATGACCTGATTATATCCTTAAAAAACATCCAGGAAGGACATCATTTGAGCTCCATTCACTATCTGTAGAACTTCATCTAGAGAGGGTAAAGGATAATTGTCCTTTTCTGATGCTCTATTTAAATTCCTAAAGTCCACACACAGACATATGTCTCCATTCTTTTTCCTAACTGGAACTAGGTTGGATACCCATGTTGAGTGCCTAATAGGGAATATGATCCTTGCATTCAATAGCTTTTTGACTTCTTCAAAGATATGACAGGTCTCTGTTTCTACCTGAATGGCTTGGCATCTAGCTTTAGTGGGATAGTATGAGTGATAATGGACGTGTCATATGTTTTTAGTTCATCATACATCCAGGAAATGACATGAATGTAGTCTTTCAATGCCTGAGCTATTCCTTCCTTTTCTTCTTCTGTGCAAACTTTCCCTATCATGACCTTCCTAGTGTCATCACCCTATCCTATGTTATCAGGTGAATACTCTCCTCCATCTATCTTGGGGAGATCTTTTTGTTTTATCATGTTGTCTAGGTCAAAATCTCTTTCAAGCTCAATCATGCCTTTTGGAATTTTGTTGCTTGGTAAGTCCATGATTTCTTCCTCTTCCCATACATGATCTTCCAAGTTCTTCTCATCTAAGATCTGTACTTTGAATATATCCTTATTTGCAATAAAATCTAGGATATGTTGGTCATCGTCAAACACTTGAAAATTGGTGACGTTATCGGGTATGGAAGGCACTGATACCAATTCTACCAAAAATCTCTTCATCCTAGAAATGGATAAGGGTCCTAATGTACTGGTGGCCTGTGCCAATGCATCAACTCTATGATTTTGTTCCCTGGGAACATGCATGATATTGAAAGCATCAAGGCTATCTATTAAATCCCAAACTCTATGTCTATAATTTGATAGCTTTTTGTAGTTGCAAGCATAGATGCTTCTGACTTGTTTTACTACAAATTCTGAGTCTCTGTAAATGTGCAAAATTTTGACTTTCTTCCTCATGACAAACAACAAACCATGTATCAGGGCTTCATATTCAGCCACATTATTTGTGCAGGGAAATTGTAACATGTATGCTACTAAAAATGATTTTCCTGACGGATTTATCAAGTTTATGCCTACTCCAGCTCCATGTTTTGACTTAGAGCCATCAAATCTTAAGATCCATGGTTTATCTTCTGTTAAGGGCTTATCAGGGCCTTCTCTTTTCCTTTTAGCACGTGCCACTGCACCTGTAGATATCCATTTCAACTTCTGAGGTTTAGTCCTTACCACTTCTAGGCATTTTGGTGGAGATAGAACATCTTCCTTTAGTTCCTTTTGAATAGACTTTTGCTGATCATCTTTTCTTTTATCTTTAGAAATATCCCTGATATCATGTAATTTTCTTCTTGAGCACAACTACTCTTCTTTGTTCAACATATGAAGGCATAAGGTACATGTTGTTTCTAAATGTGGTGCCTCATGAAGCCTGCACCATCCCTCAATCAGTGCATGATGTGGAGGAATTCCCTGTAGAATATGTCTTTGAATTTGCTTAGACAAAAACTCCTCAAATTGAGTTAGGTGACTCCCTTTATCTTCATATGATAGCTCATAATCAAATTCGATGAGACAATTAGTCCCTGGGGTGATAATATTTTTCTTCCCATGGGGATGTATCTCATTGCATATCAAAATCTCTTCTAATTATGCATCCATACATTATCCTAATGCACCGTATGGTCATGCTCCACTGCATCTGAAGAAAACCAATAAGAATCAGTATCATCATCATCAGATACTTCACTTACCTCAGTCAATGATGATCCACCTTCCAGGATCACTCTTTCTAATTCAATCATGTCTAGACATATCTCACAATCCCTTTCTGAGTGTGCCTCATCATGTAGTCTGCACCATCTGGATATCAGGACATCTTCAATGGATGTACCCAGTAACTGGCATCTCTATATTTCTCTGGATAAGTACTTTTCAAATTCAATGAAGTGATCCACTTCTTCTTCATCAGTGGAATTGTAATCAGATTCAATGATCAACCTTTCCTCTTTGTCACTATCTTCATGTATGTGCATGTTACACATCAGGACTTCTTCAATCTTAACAGTCAGAGATCTTATCGCATAAACCCCTGGTTCAACATCTACATACAATATCTCATTAGTATTATTATACTCGGTTATCATGTGTTTTATCCTAGGTTCAACTTCTATTCTTATCTGATTGGGGATTTCTTTCCACGGTAACCACATATGACTAAAGTCAGTGACCATGTAACCATTTAGCATTTTAGACTAGTCCCTGCTAAGAAGCATTCCATACATATTGGGCATGTCTACTACCTGAATGTTGATGTAGTATTGCACCCTTGGGTCTAATTCAAGCTGCATGTGGATATGAGTTAATTTCCCTACTACACTCACCTCTGTTTTGTCAAGTTGTGTCACTTTCTTCATTGACTTGGTAGGATGCAGGCCTAAAGCATTGCAAATGGAAAAGGGCATCACATTCGTCGATGCACTTGAATCTACAAGACAGTTGTGCAGATTCTTACCAAATATTCTCAATGTGAGCAAAAATGGAGGTGATTCTGACTTATCCCTATATAAAGTTATCTGTGATGTTTCAACAACATGAACAATATTCTGCACTTTAGGTTTGACAGTATTGTCTTTAGGTGCAAGATCTCTAGTCATGATATGGCTAGGGTTATGACCAGGATTTTCATCTTTGGATGTAGGCTCATCTAACAACTTCAAGAAAGCTTTCTTGATAACTGGGGTCTTTAGTAGTTCTGATAGAGACATGCTAATTTTTATCTTCTTCATCTCATCCGCTAAGTAAGTGACTAATTTGTCTGACTTTGGTAACTGGCCTATGGATTTTTCTACTGTGGTCTGTGGTGTGAAATATTGTGTATTCACCTTAGGAGGACCAGGGTTATTACTGGCTTTGGGGTTAGGGGGTGTATTAAAGTTGTTTGGAGGGATAAACGTGGTCAAAGGACTAGCAGGTTGATTTGCATTACTTCTAAGGTTGTAATTATGTCTACTCTGATATTGCTGTTGATAAGCATGAACCTCTTCAGGTTCTTGTTCAGGCTCATTTTCATCTTCAAAAGGGAACACATAGTTTGACTCAAATGCTAAGGCAAATTCCTCACAAGCTAAGGTATAGTTTTCATGAGTTGAGGTTGTATGATGATGCTAATGACTATTAGTACTTTCAAGCACAAAAGTAGACTCATATCCTAGGAGGACAATTTCATTTCCCTCAGGAAAAGGAGGATCTCCTATAGTATTTGATACTTCAGCCTAGAATATATTGGCTGTTATTTTAAACTGAGGCATGTGCATTGGTATTGTGCATTCTTCACCAATTTGTGAGTCCATCTTCTGCTAAATTCACCCTGGTTGTCTGTTTGGGTTTAGAAGGAGGCAGACCGTCTAACGGTGAAGGCAATGAGCCATTGTTAGGTCAGGTATTCCAAGCTCTAGGTGGCCTAGGGGTAGCATTGTTATTACTATTGTTGAAATTTCTATCATTATTGTACCCCCTGTCAGGATATCCAGACCTATCATTATTGTTTCCATATCCTCTATTTTGACTGGACTAAGAATAGAAGTTCTGATTTCTCATGTGTGTGACCTTAGTGGTTAATTTATTTAATTGAGAAGATATTTCCTTAATGTCATCTTTCTCCTCCTGGGCTTTGGCTACTATGTTATCCTATTGAGTCTTGAAGAAAGAACTACCATTGCTATTGTTTTGTACATCATCCTGAAATGCATGTCTAGGATGAGGTATCATCTAGCCATTTGCATTTGGAGGGGGCATGATACTGAGTGGAGGTACTTGCAATGGATTAGGAATTATAGCTGGAGGTATTTGAACTCTATTGACTTGTTGTTGTCTAGGATATGCAGGATATCCTAGATTAGGGGTAAAACCAGGTGTTAGTTGTTGATTGACTTTTATAGCTTCTTCAAAAGCACCTGCTAAGGAGGTTATGGCAGGGTGCATTCTCCTGATAAAAATTGATTTCAAAGGGTCTAAAGATGAGTCGTAGATTGACCTTGCTGTCCCATCACCTACGTTATAAGGAGCAACTAGCTTGGAATACATCTTCTGGAACCTAGCATTAAAGTTGGAGATTAACTCTCCCTCAGCTCTCTTTATTGTGGCAAATATGTGATATGTCATAGCAGGATCCACTGGTACCTTGAATCTTCCTAAGAAAGCTTTTTCCAAAGCATCCCAACTAGCTATGGAAGACTGAGAAAGACTAATGTACTAGCTATATGCCTCTTCTCCTAAAGAGTAAGGAAATAACCTACACATGACATCCTCATACTCTATCTGAGTCCTAAAATAGGCTTCCTTGTATGTTCAGATATGATCCTCTACATCCTGATAAGGATGATAATTTGGACAAATATTATTCAGATTCTTTCGTAAAGGATGATATGTTGCAAAGAGCATGGGTGATTCAACTACAAAGAACGACATTGCATGGGGTGCTAGATGTACTATAATAGGTATCATAAGAGATACTAGTGAACTAGGACCAGGACTATGATGGATATTAGTTGTACGAGGTCTAAGTCTGAAAATTGACAATTCCTCCAAAGGTTCGGTGGATCTTGACCTGGTGTTAGGTCTATGAGCTAGAGCTTCATGACTTATGACTGGATATGGATATTTGAACGAACCTTTGCAAAGATTAGGGTAAAATATACTCGGGAGCAGATATTTATGAACAGATGTCCAGAATGAGAAGATATTTGCACTATATTTGTAGAGGTTACAAATATTGACTCAAATTATGGAAATTCAAATTACTGGCTGTAAAGATTAGGACAACTAACCACTAGGAAGGAGTATTTGTAAACAGATCTTTTGATGACCAATGACAAAATTTTACCCAAATAATCTAGATTTAACGTAATCTTACAAAATTTGAAAATATCACCTCACTTGATTATGGGAAATGATATCCAGATGACTAATCTTCAAACCAGAATGCTTCGGCCCTCCTTCTAGCACCAATTTATGTTGATCATGATGTTAGTCATAATAACATAGATAAAAAATTCACAAAACAAACCTTTACCACCTTGAAAAGTATGATCAATTCAAGATGAATTGATAACTCCAAGTCTTTATTAGTTAGGTCTTGACCTTATGATAATCTCTTAGTTAGTTTGATGTGAATTGCTATTTTCCATTAGGGGCCTTACGTATAGTTTTGAAGTGATTCACATCTAGATATGCTCTATTTCTCCTACTTTCTGTGAATTCTCAACAAGCGAGGTTAAATCCTACCGTATTTGCCTTGATCATGCATATTTTGTATTTAAGTTTGATGAATTCTTCTGATTTATCTCAATTTGCATGAAATTGAAGTAATCTTCCTTGATTTAGCTTATGCACTTTAAATTTGTGTAAATATTGTTTCTTCAAGTAAATATTTATGTATCTTTGTCATTAATAGTGATTCTTTGCATGATATTTGTTATTTTGTATGCACTTTGTCCAAATATGCCTAAGATCTTCATGTGTTTACGAGTATCTGCGTATTATATGGTGATTTGCTTGTTATTTTTTGTGTATTTGTAGTTATGATGATGATTTAATGAAATTAAAGAAATTTGAACTAAAATTTTTCTAAATTTACTGAAATTAATGAGTTTCAACCATTGTTGTATATGTGCAATTCAATACTTCATGAAACAGAGATGAAAACCAAACCATGCTATGCCAGGGCATTCCACAACTTCACACATTCAGTGCTAATCTTCAAAGGAATAAGAAATCAACAACAAGAACTAGTTGATATGCACTCCAAGGGACGCAACACATCACAGTAACAAGTCAAGATGACATCCAGAAGACTACTCAAGATTTACAATGTAGCTGTAATCTGTATCTCTATTGCATTCAGTATTCAAAATGTGAACATATTTAAAATTGGTCTTGAGAAAGTACCATGACATTCAACAGTCCTATCTCAATTAAGCTCTTAATAATCCATACAAGGTGCAATCCACCTCCTTTTATAGAATAGGAAGGGATGCGGTTACAAAAGATCCTATGGTCAAGATCCATCCATGATAATCAACGGTTTGCATTACATTGACTCGGTCAATAGACAAAAATATGTGGCATAGGTTGCCAGCTGGCAACCATCTAGTGGAGTACAACTGTCCTTCTAGAATACTCTTCAACATTATGTTGATTTGGACAGTATACCTATGCACTTTGCATTTGCGTTCATTCTTCTTCATCTGTAGATGAGTAATCTCTTGTTTGCTTACTAGTAGTCCCTTGGATAAGTTCATATGCTTGGACTGTTCTTTCTATTTCTCCTCCATCCATTACTTTAGCCTTTTTCGATGCATGCCCCTAGGAATTGAATTGGGCTTGCAAGGTTATCCACTTATTTCTCCGGCTATCCAATTTCTCATTATACTTTTCTATCTTGGCCCTCATTCTCATAGCTTTGTCAATCACATCCTCAAAGAAATAGCTGAGAGGGTCATCTGATGCAGGTCTAAAATTGTCATGAAATGCCTTGGTGACAAAATCTACATCTCAATTCTCCACCTTTCCCTCAATCTTATCCTCCAGAGCCTCCAAAATTTCTATTTCTTCTAATAGAAGCTCATGCAACTTGACACTGATATCCCTGGATTTGGCGTTGCATTTCTTTAGGATATCCACCTCAAATTTTGTATCCTCATACCAAATGTCCAGCAATTGTGAAGTCTGGGCTGTCAGGATATTATTGGATATCAAAACCTTCATATCTACCCTTTTCATCTCAGTAAGAGTAGTCAAATGTTTGTCAACTTTTATTGACCTCTATGCAATCTCCTTTATTTTATCAACCTTGCTCTTTAAAGTGCTGAGCAGGTCCCAATTGGCAAGCGAGGTCTTTATCACTTGTTCTCCTTTAGCCAAGAACTGGATAAACCATTTGTCCAGCACCTGTGATCAGTGCTTCATGACATCCAACCCCATGATTTCATCTTGTGACACTATTGCTAATGGGGTGGATGTTGAGATGGGGATATTAGTAGGTGCCACTAATCCCTTTATGAATGTCTGCATTTGAGAAATTTGCTCTTTATGCTCCGTATTCTTTACCTCTTCCCACTCTATCCTTGCTAGTAGAGAATCTATGCTATCTTTGGCTTCTTGGCCTTCTTGTTGTGTAGTAGCAAAGCCCAGGTGCACAGTGGTTATCTAGAACTCACTTGCACTTATTTCTCCTTTGGCCTTGTCCATAATAGGCACATATACCTAAGATATTCTTTTCCCTGTTGCTGGATCTCTCTTTATTGTAGAGGTAGCCCTTGCTCTCTCCTTTGGTTTGGCCACTTGAGACGAAAATAATGAAGATATATCAAAATTTGAAGAATCAAATAATGGAGGTAGATTTACCTCATGTTGTAACCAATGTGGCACATCATATTCAGACCCTCCCTGGTCTGTATGCTCAATGTGAGCATTATGTGATTCTAGATTTTGCTCTTCCAAAGTGTCCTCATCCACTCTTTGCTTTTGTTGTTCTTCTTCCCCAATGTGAATTCTTTCATCCACTTTCTGTTTCTCATCATGTGTGTGGATTTCCTCTGATGTCTTCATATTCTGATTAGGTATCATTTGTTTATCTTGAGATGGTGGCATGTCTATATTAGGTCTCTGATGACCAAGATCCTGGATATTCTGGTGATCTTGTTGGTTATCTCCACCCACCTTTTCTTGTTCTTCATTGTGGATAGATCCTAGATATTCTGGCATGTTTGTATGCTTAGTATCTTGGGGTTTAGATGTGACATTGGGACCTAATTGTCTAGATGTATCAGTTATCTCTTCTTCTTCTTCTTGTTCAACATGTCCCTACTTAGTGTCTTGGGCATCTAGTTGACTAGGTATCTCTGCATGTATGTCCATAGCTACATTATCTTCAGTTTTATCATGCTCTAGGACTATATTTTCATCTTTTCCTGCATCATCACTGCCTTGATATGCTAAATCAATTACTGTTGGGCTTGTGACATGGCCAATTAATCATTCTAAGCCTATTTTATGTGCCACAACTTCTAGATTATCTTCTTCTATATCTTCTCTCTCTTGTTGCACTATAAGAGTATTTTGAGGTGTAACCATTGTTTTTTTTACTAACGACTCTATAGGGCTAGCTGACACCTCATCCACTACCTCATCATCAGAGAGATCTATTGTTTTATCCAGAGGTAGGGGTTGATCACCTTCTCTTTTCTTCATCCCCTCTCTAGCCTCTTCTGCTATAGACTTTGTTGAACCTCCTCAACTTTGATTATACCATCTCCTCCTTGGCCTTTCAATACAATGCCTTGGCATTTGTCCACAGATCCCCTCGTTGCTAGTGCTTAGCCTTTCTTCTTGGGAACACTAGAGTTCACCGGTACATCTTCAATTTTCTTTCTCCTCTTTATTACTAGAGGCTCGTTATCTTCCTCACTTTCTTCCAAGTCCTCATAGGTAATGCCTGACTCTACTGTATGCTCAGGTTGCTTCTCAAGCGTCTTGGATGTTGTGGAAGCAGAGGTTGATGCTTGTACTTTCTGAGGTGAGGGTTTTGGAGTTATCTTAATACTAATGTTCATACCCCCTCTCTTGGTTGCTTTGGATGATCCTTCTTGTATTCTCTTCTCCAGAGATTGCCTTTTATATTTAAGGAAGTCATCATAATCCTCCTTTTCCAACTCTTGCCTCTTTATTTTATTATCAATAGTAATGGCCACCCCCTTGGCCTTGAGCGCAACAACCTCCTAATCTACCCATGTTTGGGTCAATTGCATGACCCTCTATGTTACAATTTCTAGTGAGGTCTCCTCCGATTGGCTCCAGTCAGTTGGGGAGATTGTTTCATTGTATATCTTCTGATCTTCATATTATTGAAACATGATTGCCTCATCATCTTCATGCAATTGTGGGGGTACTGGCTGTTACATTGGAAATGTCCCCTTGGGGGCTTTTCCCTCTTAAGGTTTAGCTCCTAGGTCCTGTTTATGCATTTAGAGTATTTTTTTATGTTAGTTTGACTTCCCAATCAGAAAACCCTAAAGTTTGATGGCAATTTAGACTCAGGGGATGTACTTAACAATAATCCTACCTAAAATAGGGGGTGGACTTGGGCGCCCGCGCCCTAGTCCTACCCTATTTTAGGTTAGGCCCAATTTTTAAGTGTCAGTTTGTGACCATTATTTAGGTCCTATGCCGACACGGTAAGTTTCAATTACGAAATTCTTGGTGAGAATGTTTGTAGGAACATGTATAAGCATGTTTAAGCATTCATTTGTAAACTAGATGGCAATTTTGATTCATGAGCTTGTGTAGAAGTGATCCAAGGCATTCACTATGTGTTGTAGAGTAGACTTTGTGTTGTTATTGTGTTTGTATTTGCAGATTTGGGCAGTCATCTCCTCATGGCATGAAGAGCATCTTCCTTCCATGAGACCTTCACTACAAGGTGCTATCAATTGTTTTTCAATCATTTATCTTTTGGATTTTGCCTCTATCCTACCAAGTTACACACTCTTTCTCTGACAACGATGTTTGAAAGACTTGAATGTCTCTCCGGGGATTGACTGAGGCAAGCCTCTAAACACCACAACCCCCTCCCACACTCCTTGTGATTGCAGGTTACAAGTGTTGCATCTGGAAGAAGTGGAGTTGCAAGGAAAGTTAGCAGGCATCAAGGATTTGAGATCTAGAAAGAAGCAGGACTCTGGAGCTTTTCCTGGACTCGAGCACTAGTCCCTATGTCCTCCGCAGTTGAATTCTTGAAAACAAAAGTTACAGTGCAGATCAATGTCTGAAGGAGATTAGGATTCCGCAAAGAAATTGGTACTTTGGACTCGGGCGCCTGCTCATTAGTCCCCGACTGTTCCACTTTCTGAACTTCAAAATCTAGTATGCATTTGATATCTATGTGTGCGAGCATTTTCTGTGATTTGACCGTTTGCTTCCGAATTTGCATAATTAGGGTTTTGAGCATAATTGGGAAAAATTGAACAACAAATCTACACAATTCCAATTTTCCCTACATTCCAAGTGACTGAAGGCCTGATAGTAGATTCCTACTCGACCTAAAGTCCTTGAATGTTTAAGGTGAAAGGAGGATCCACATAAACCATCAAATCAAACCCTATCCTAATTTTACCTTAAATATTTTGGTGAACCCGTGTTTTTAATGAATTTGGCACCTTTCTGAGTGTTTTGCTTCAGATTTCCATTCATTTCATTTCATTGTTCATCTTATTGCATTCAAAAAAATACAAAAAAAATTGAAAATTTTGAAAAAAATTACACTCTAGGGTTTGCATTCTCATAAATTTTTTATCAATTAATTTGAATTTCATTAAAATTCTAGTTTTTTCATTAGATATGAGCTAAATTACAGAAAATTACAAAATTACAATCACTTGCATTGCATTTTCATTATAAAATTGCTAGGGTTTTGTTGGAAATTTTGAATTTTTCATATAACCTAGTAAATTCAAAAACTAGGGTTTGTAGGTAAAATATTGTTTCAGATTTTTGTACTGATCTTAGACACTCGTTCAAATTTAAATTTGGCTTTAGTGTTTCATTTTAGTGTAAATTTGCATTTAGATTTCAAAAATTTGCATTTTTACATAGAAAATTTCAACAAAAAACTAGCATTTTTTATTAGATTTGCACTTGCATTTTGCATTGTAGGGTTTGAAAATTATTTTCAGATCTAAGTGGATCTAATTTTTCATCATAAATCAGATTACAAAACATTCATATAACATTTTGCATTGATTTGGACTAAGACCTCATGCCTAGGGTTTGAAAACCTAGTTTTTTCACTAGATTTGGCCTTATCAACTCTCTAGATTTACATCATAGGCATGTTGTAAAGAAAATTTTTGCACTAATTGGCTGTTATCAGGGTTATTATTTTCTTCTACTCCTCAAATTCTTTACAACACTTCTTTATTGGGCCCTTACAGTAGAAATTTGGTGGAAATTTGCATATTTTAGCTATATTTTCCCTAGGGTTTGACCTAACTTTGCACTCCAAGCGTGTTGTGAAAGATTTTATGGCTTTAGGTGATTGATATGACTGATATAATCTGCTTCATCTCCTAAAATTCTTTACAACACCCATTTTTGTGGGTCTTTGTATTCAAAATTTGTGAAAAATTGCATATTTTAGTGTATTTTCACTAGGCTTTGGCCTGTCATCATTCTAGGTTTGCATCAAAAGTGTGTTGTGAAGGATTTTATGGATTTATTGGATTGATGTCAGACATATTATTTGCTTCCCCTGATCAATTTCCTTACAACACCCTTTCTTTCACTTATTTGCATTGAAAAAAGCTAAAAAAATCAAGCACTTTGGATCTTAAAAATATCCTGCTCTTAGGGTTTGTTCTATTAGTTTGTGAATTCTATGTTGCATGCTCTTGCATAAGCCTTATCACCCACTGCCCTAATAGAAAAAGTCCTTTAAGAAGAAGCAGAAGACTCAAGGGATCTAGTCCCCGTGAAGAAAACAATATTCAAATCTCTAAAAATTCATTGAATACCTTCTTTACAAAAGGAGAAACACAAATTTTGCAAGATATCATACCTCCTACAACCACTATGGAAAATCAAGTATTTCATGATGTTGACGACACTATTGAGGTGGTTGCACATGTACTTGATGAACAAATCAACAAACTTGACAAAGATTTAGCCGAATTTCATGCATTCGTGGAAACTGAGAGAATAGCAGAAGAAGCTGTACTTGTGATTCACCATGTAAGAGAATTGATAAAAGAAGGATAAGATGGTATTGATGTTATCCGAGGCTTAACACATATTGTGCAAACTAATGTCATGTCAATGACTGAATGTGCAAAAGTTATTAACATGTCGTCATTGTCTCATACACAAGTATTGGCACCTATACCGACCATGGGAATATCTACATTCACATCGACAATTTTAACAACCAATGCAAATGCTTGTAGTAATGCTACCACTGGTATTGGAGTATCTAATCGAACTAGTTCACAAAATTACAAAGCTGTGGGATTTAATTATCACAATTTGGTTTCTAAGGGGACCTCTTCTACGAATAATTGTTCTCAACCACCTATCCATTTAACTTATTCTTAGCCACGTATTACCTATTCGCAACCATTTTCCACCTATCACTATGTCCAACTACCATTGACCTATTCATAACCTCCGCCTATTACAACTCAGGCTCAATCACCTCCTCACTTTGGTTCTAATCCCTCGCAACAATCCGCATCTCCTAATGATGCCATCCTAAACCAACTTTTGCAGGGCATGACTACTTTACAACAAAAAGTGACAAATTTGACAAATTCCTCACAACCTAATATACCAACTTATCATGCCCGTAGTCCCCTATCCTATGCAATTTTGAGAACCCTTATGCCTGAAAGGTTTGAGACCCCTCGCTTTGAAAAATATGGTGGAAAAGGTGATCCTAATACTCATGTGGCAACATTCACGGCTATGTGTAGTGATTTCTACTTTGAAGAGGACTTGTTAGCAAAACTTTTCCCTGATCTATCAAAGATACTACTTTGGAATGGTTTTGGTCTTTACGTCTGAATTCAATACACTCCTTTTCGTAGTTGGTTGATCAATTTTTACAACATTTCCAAGCAAATATTGGACCTCAAGTTTCTTTGATACATTTAGTTCATTGCAAGCAAGGTCTGAAAGAGAAGTTAACTGAGTTTATTAGTCGGTATCAATCTCTCTATGCATAAATCCAATATTAGATGAAAGATGAGGATGTTTAGAAGGTATTTATTACAAATCTACAACCTAACATCCGTGATAAGATTCTCTTGATGAAGTATAACTCCTTTCAACATTTATGCACCACCCTTCGTGATTATCAACTTTTGTCTAGTCAGTATGAAAACCAAAACTCATCAGCTCAAGTTGTTCAATCCATGGGTGGATCGTCACAAAAAAACTTTAAGAAGAACAATAATAGGAGTTTCATCCAGGTTAATGGACCAAATTCAAACAAATTTTCTCATGTGTTTGCTATTACAAATCTAAAGAAGGCACCGTATCAACAAAGAAAGTTTACTCTGATACCTAAGTCTTATCATTCTATCATGAATCAAGCTATTTGCAATAATCTTCTGAAGCTTCCCCTGATTAATCCTTTGGATCCTAACAAACCTCAAGGACCTTACTTTGATGCTAATGCCTTTTGTCATTATCACCAGACACAAGGACATGATACAAAATGATGTATGCATCTTAAACATGAAATACAAGACATCATCGACTCGAATGTGATATAGGTATCGGGTGTGAATGACAATGGAAATGAGTCGGTTGCTCCACCGAATCAGAATTTACAAATCTTTACTAATCCTTTCTCTAAGCATACAGATACAAATATGATGGAACAGGGCTTAGTGGAAGTAGTCGATGATGATTATTTGGAATATGATAACATCGTAGGCATAATAGAAGTGGATACAAAAAGTTGGATAACCCACCTCGCCCACTCAGAAAAGGAATTTATGCTAAGGTTCCTCCTCTGTTATCCTTACAAGGATCGAGAGATAACCAAAATGCATCAGAAAAAAAAATGGAACAACTGATACAGACAACTATACCAAAGCAAAAGAGCGAGATAGTACAGGATGATTCTTGTTACTATGATAGACGAAATCAACAATGAAAACTTGCTAAAAATTAGAAAAGAGTCAAACGATTATCATCAGTTGGAAATAATAGTTGTTCTCCTCCTAACAATCAACAAAAGGTCTCACCTACACAAGGATTTGAGAAACAAGCATCACATGGATCTTTTGATTACAAGCAAGACTCTCATAAGAACCACTCAACCTTCACGCAAAACTTGATCGAGTACCTCTCCAAGAGGTTCGTAGGCTCTAAATTTTAGTTTGATGGTCCTACCAGGTAAGTATCTCTAACCCTTTATCTCTTATGATGTATTTCCCCTGTGATGTGTTATGTGTTGTTTAGGCCTCCTTGGATGACCCTTGAATCTCTTGTAAGGTCCAGGATACCAGGAGACTACCTCTGTTGTGACATTTTTCTATTTGTATCATCATTCTTCTATATTACCTCTCCTCTATTTTTTATCATTGTGTGTTGTGACTTACGAACATAGCATTGCGGTTGGTGACTTGGGTGGCACCCTCCTACGTGACTGTCCCTAAGACACTTGTTTCTCCTCTCTCAATTTATTGTTTCCCTTCCTCTAGTGTGTTGTTTAGACCTCCTTGGATGACCCTTAAATCTCTTGTAAGGTCTAGGATACTAGGAGACTGCCTCTGTTGTGACATTCTTCTATTTGTATCATCATTCTTCTATATTACCTCTCCTCTATTTTTTATCGTTGTGTGTTGTGACTTACGAACATAGCATTGCGGTTGGTGACTTGGGGGGCACCCTCCTACGTGACTGTCCCTAAGACACTTGTTTCTCCTCTCTCAATTTATTGTTTCCCTTCCTCTAGTGTTTCTATCTAGTGGGCAGATGACGAAAAACATATTATATTGATGCAGACCTAGCGTCCCTTTAGCGAGAAATCAAAAATTGGACTTAGTTCCTATATGATAATGGGCTTGATATATATTATCCAATGCTTGGCTAGTAGAATCAATCCGTGCACTTTGTCGTGTGATCTTGATGATGTCTTATGTCACTTACAAACCTTAACAATACTGCTGCTCTGTGCACTTTGTTTGTCTTTGAATCTCACCTTAGGGTACACTCAGTTCTGAGATTTTCATGATATAGCCCCACGATTATCCTCGATCTCTGAATTCATAGTATAACCTTGGCTCTTTGTGTGATTGATCATACGCATTGTTTTTTATCATGATTATATGGACACTAACACTTTTCTTGCAGGGATGTGTTTGTGGGAACATTTGGCAATCGTAAAGTACATGTCACCTCTGAGGGGGATGGGCTTTGCGAGAGCTCGTGTTCCCTTGTGTTTTTTCTTCCTACCTTAACGTGCTTGATATAAATATCTGATATCAACCACCTTAAGGTGGGGGCATATATAAGGTAAGCTATTTGTTATAGATGTTAGCAATGTACTTGTTCTCAGGTGCAATCTTAAAGACTGGTGGCGATGAGTCCTTCCTGTACTCTGAGATTTGTTTGAAATCTATCATTTAAGTCCTCTACAGAGGTGGCAATATCGCATCCCTTTTCTATCTTAAGCCCTCTGCGGAGGTGGGGATGGTGTATTTCTCATGGAGAGTGCACATCCTGTCATTTTCAAAAGTCCTCATTGCGAAGCGAGGAGCAGTTTTGTGACTAACTCAACCCTTAAGTGTGTCTTCAGTGATTATTGTGGTGAAGCCCAATCATCGGTGTATGCCTGTAATGTGCCTGAGATGGTGTTGAACCTAGAAATAGGAACACTCCATTGCTTGTCTGCCGTATTTTCTCTGTCTTCCAAGTGTGTGTGTATTGCGTGTTTATTCCCAAGCATAGTCTAAAGACTGGTGGCGATGAGTCCCTCCTATGCTTTGGGATTTGTATGGCGTGTTTGATTTGGCATGTATTGCATGTGTATTGCCCCATATGCAGTTTAAAGACTAGTGGCGATGAGTCCCTCCTGCATTATGGGTGGTGTGTTTACTTTCCTGTACTTGCATCTACATTTCATATATGAAAAGAAAAAGAAAAGAAAATCATCACTGTCTTCTCAGCATTCACTGTCTTCACTATGTTTTGTGTGTCTTCAATACTGGATTCTCTGTGTTCTACATGACTATAACTATCTTCTCTGTGTTTTGTGTGCCTATTACTATCTTCTCTATGGTTGGCATGTCTTCTCTGTACTTGGCGTGTTTGTTGTGTTTGTTGACCATATTTTAATGCATGTATTGGCCTTGTGTTTATACATACATTAAAGTGGGGGCTAAATGTTACATCAGAAAATGTCCCCTTGGGGGCTTTTCCCTCTTAAGGTTTAGCTCCCAGGTCTTGTTTATGTATTTAGAGTATTGTTTATGTTAGTTTGACTTCTCGATGAGAAAACCCTAAAGTTCCATGGCAATTTGGACTCAGGGGATGCACTTAACAATAATCCTACCTGAAATAGGGGTGGACTTGGGTGCCGATGCCCTAGTCCTGCCCTATTTTAGGTCAGGCCCAATTTTTAAGTGTCAGTTTGTGATTGTTATTTATGTCCTATGCCAACACGGTAAGTTTCAATTATGAAATTCTTGGCGGGAATGTTTGTAGTTGCATATATAAGCATGTTTAGGCCTCGACTGTTTGCTTTCCAAACTTCAAAATCTGGTACGCATTTGATTGCCATTTGATATCTCTGTGTGCAAGCATTTTCTATTTGCATAATTAGGGTTTTGAGCATAATTGGGCATAATTGAACTATTGAATGTCAAGAACACTGAGAGGGGGGTGAATCAGTGTTCTATAAACTTTTTCTTCTAACCATTTCCCAGAATAAATTAAACAAGAGCACAACATGCAAATGAATAGCAACCATAAAAGCATGACACATGGACATCAAGATTTTTACGTGGAAAACCCAAAGAGGGAAAAACCACGGAGAGGATTAGCTCTCAAATATATATTGCAATATTTACAAATAATGATGTTCAGGCTTGGTCACTCCGCGGGCCTAGAACATGATGGCTCACTGCCATGAAGAACAACTAGGTCTAGCAGGCTTACTACCTCAACCCTAAACCTAGCAAGATTACAATGAGGGTTGTTAAAGCCTGAGGGCTGTTAAACCCTATTGGAGGCTCACTGCCAAATACAAATCAAATGGTATATGAAAAAGAGTACTGCATAAGCATTTGTCAATATGCCAAGGTGCAGTCTTTTAACAACTGAATTTTGAATCCCAAGTCTTCATCATCACTGATCTTCTATTTATGCTCTACTATTCACATGCTCACATCACACCCACACATCCATGCATCCTCAACTGAAATTCATCTCTCTTATATATCTGCATCATTATTTGATTCATAATCAGGTCGACATCCAAGATATGAAACATGTTCATTGAAAGATATAGCTTGTCGGCTTAGTCCAATGCACTATATGTTATGTCGACCCAAATCTTTGCCCAAATGTGTTCATATAGGTTGGCTCTAATCCTTTAATTACTTAAGTAGATCCTTCAAACACTATCTCTTCTCTGCATAATGATTTATTATACCAGTCAACCTATTCCTAAGAGCATGCTTAATAGGTTCATCTGTTGACTTACAACTTTTACTACGGATCACAAAACACTTCCAAAATCATATCAAGGACTCTTCACATATTCCCAATCTTACCCTCAAAACTGCAAGGCATGATATCATCTTGCAGAGAATTGTGGACCATCAGAACTCAGACTCTATCTCAGTCAAACTCTATCAAACATTGTGTCGATACTCAGTAGCTTGCAAATATTTTTCTGGTGGACTTCAGATCTCACAATTCTGGAATTGGAAACTTCATACAAGTGTTTACAACACCTTATAACCACATAATAGAATATTCACTTGTGGAGGAATGTGGACCATTTTGCTCTGTAGTGTACAATGTTCCTGTCTTAACAGTATCCACCCGAACTTAGACTTTTCACCTGATGACTTCTGGAGGAAGTCAGATATTGATCACTAGAATATAATAGCAATAGGTGGCTATAAACATCATACCTGAACCACATCTACAAATCTTCAATTGCGGAGGCATACAGATTCACTTTCTGTCCCTTACTCAGAATACTTCCCATACTTAGCCATTTTGGGCTTCCAGACCAAAATACTTTATGCCTTGTTGCCAACTCAAGATTGTCTGCCGGAGTAGTGTCTCTTTATCATGCTGATGAATTCTCTTGACCTTGTTGGCATCAATGGCAACACACAGATTATCTCTAGAGCAGTGTCTCTTGCTAACAATCTCCCCCTTTGGCATTGATGGCAACACTTAGTGAAAAATGCTTGACTGCTCTGCCTTACTATATACACTTTATTTTCCTGCTCCCCCTAAGATATTTATCCATTTTTCACTGATATTCTTCTCCCCCTTTGACATCAATGGCAAAGGGTGTGATCCATAACCAAAAATTTGTTGAGTCTTCAAAATTTTTGTGTTCTCTGCTGCATATTTACAAGTACAGTCTTCTACTTTATTTTATATATGCTGAAAAATGTCACTAAAGATGTTCTTTAGTTGAGCTATCTCAACATCCTAGCTCTTCTTAGCACCATCCAAAATTTGTATATGCCCACTGAGTAGAAAAACTACAGTTTCAGCTTTTTGTAGATATGATGGTGTGGCAGTTTGACTAGCAAGTTGTGCTTCAACTACAAGCTTAGTCATTGAATCCAGATTGGGACTGATTAGTCTTCTCAATTGTCCCATTCTACTCTTTATTTGATACCTCTAATTTATTAAACCATTCAAGTCATTGTGGATGTTGATGACTTGAGCTTCTTGGTTGCTAGTTGATTCATGTACCAGATCAAAATTCTTAGAAATATTCATTAGTTTTCCTTCCAATTCCTTGATCTTTTCTTCTGTCTTCTTTGTAACTTCCAACCATGATAGACAAAATTTATATACATCACCAGCTTCTACAATAGCACTCTGAACATTCTGTATCCCATTATCTAGCTGAGCTTTATCATGGGCTATCAACTTTATCAACTCACCTAATCTTTTCTCGTCAAACTCTTGTCTAACTTTTATTTCAGCAGATTTTTCAAGAGATTAAAAGTGTGTACTTATAGAATGAATTAGTCCCTTGAGTTGACAAGTGTCAGACAGAGAGGTATCCTTCTGGTATGTTGGCACCAGCTTTTCCAAAATGCTAGATGCATCATTTATGAGTTCACTATCCTCAATGTGGGACTTCAAAATCTCTTTTCTTGCTTTTGCTTGGACAACTGAAGCTAACTTGAACATTTGAGAAGGAGAAATTGTGTCCAAGTTTATTGGACCTTGGATTGATTCAGGCTCATCTAGAACTAATTCTTCTTTTTCCAAAAGTTCTTTTACTGTCTCTGTAGTGTCTCTTGTTGCTTCTTCAGACACTTCTTCTTGATTTTGTTCTGAAGGTTCCATGTTCATTTTCTCTTGTTGACCAATATTTTTCTCCGGTGCAGGGCTTTCCTCGGCTTGTTCTTGATTATCAACTTCGATCTGTTCATCAATTTCCTCCTTGTTTTCTAGATTATTAGTCTATTGTCCTGGAGGAGGACTTGTTTCAGTTTGATCCCTTTCAGTGGAGTCTTGATCAATAGCAACATGAGTTTGATTAGATTCTTCCTTTTCAACATTGATTCCCAGAATAGATGTGTTATCTTCACCATCTGTTTCTTTTTTGTCATAAATGGTAGGAATGTTGTTTTTCCTTAGAGCTGCCAAAGTGACCTCCTTTGTTTCCTTGACCACTTTATCAATTTCTCCCAACATTAATGAGTCCATTCTTCTCTTGGTCCTGAAGGCATCCTTGATTTCTTTAGAGATTTTGACCTTGTCCTTAGGGGTGATCTCTAGACATAATCTTATCAATGAGTGTTCCTTGAGGTCAATATCCTTTTCCATAGCCGCTTCTTTCCTTTCACTCATTATGCTTTCTAGGTTGTGTGGAAGATCATCAACTATTTCAATTAGGGCCTTGTTGTAAATGTTTAGGTATTCTACCACAGTAGTCTCAATGATCCTCTTATCTGGATCATTATATTCATCATACATGTGTGCAATTGGTTTTAGATTGCCATCCACTGTTATGGCTTTGAGCACATCCTCAAGACTTATAGTTGCGTCCTCTGTCATAGGCATATCTTGCTTTTATCTTTTTGTAGTCTTTATCATACCAGAGGGTTTCTTGGTTCTGGAGGCCTCTGTAACCTTAGCTTTCATCCTTGTCACTTCATCATCAGACTCAGTTTCTTCTTCATGCTTGCTCCCTACACTAACATACAGTCTTCTTCCCTTCATTTTCTTCCTCTTTGTATCTCTGACAGTAGATTTCCTTGATGTGTGCTCCATACTCATTGATGGTGTGGCACCAGAGGAGGTAGCAGTGCTCCTTGTAGATCTTTGAGTGTTTTCAGGATTGTCTTGTTTCACCAGAACTTGTACCGGTTCACTCTTTTGTTTTTCTTCTTCTACTTTCTCTATTTTTTCCCTTACTTCTTTCAGTTGTTCTTTAGTGATGCCATATCTTGCAGCAAATTCTTCTACCTTTCTTCTCACCTTCCTAGTGGATTCTAGCTTCCTGAATTCAACGTGAAGTTTTACAAATAGTTCTTCATATGTACCAAACCTTTCTTCCTTTATGTCCTTAGGTTTGCTTAGCATGTATTGGGCATAGCTGTCCAGTACTTGACCATCCACTTCATATCCCTTGGACATGATCCAAACTATTCTAGGCTCAACAGCCTCCATCAAACATTGATCTTTTGTGACCATGAAACATATGGTGTCCTTATACTTTTCCACAATAGCCTTCGGAATTCTTTCCCTGGAGTGCATCATGTTCTAAAAGTTCTTGAAAAGCCCCCATAGGGCTGCTTTTTGCTCATTATAACTGCCCAGGTTGTTAAGATAGTTTCTGATTTGAACAACTACTGGTTGATTACTTAACCAAATCAAGCCCTTGTGGTTTGGGAATTAATTTAGAAAATAGAAGAATAAACAGATAATAAGCGCACCAAATTTGAAAGGACAGTTCTTGCTTGACCTTTTTCAGGTTATCCAATAATTGAATTCTTAGCAGCTCACACAAGTCATAATCCACATTCTCCTAAGTAATCATTTGATATGTTGTGTAAATGGCCGTATCAGAGACAAAATTTTCTTTGCTTGTGAAATAAATTTTGTAACCTATGACCATTGAGGTAAACTTTACTGCAGGATCAGTAATATCGTTTATTGTCAATGCCCTTTTGTCAAATTGTGCTTTGGTAGCATCTATAACCATTTGATTCTTGACAACTTTTAATGATGGCACACCTCTGGTGGAGTTTAATCTAGTGACTGCCTGAATTGCATCCTTTGTTATCTTAAAGGGTTGCCCTTTCCCTAACCACAGGAACTCATCATGAATCCTGCTTAGTACATATCGAACCCATTCATCCTCAGCAAATGTAGGAAACTCTACATATTGGATGAATTTCTTCTTTTCTAGGATTTTGTATTCTTCCTTCAGAGAAAATTGATCATCACTTAAATGATTTTGATATAAGTTTGTGAAATTGTTGTCACCGTGCTCATCTAGGACAACATGGATATATGCCCTAACGTCTTCCACATATAAAACTCCGTATGGTATACTCGAGAATGCCCCGATTTGATCAACTTCAATTGCTTTGTGAGGATGTTTCTTGAATTTGGGTCATGGTTGCTCATTAATATCAACAACCAAAGGGTTTTCCATTTCTTTGCAACAAATTCTCAGTCAGGTTAACAGAATAAATACCTTGTTTTGCCGAATTAGGGTTTCCTTTCTCTAAATTGTTTCGAACGCTTCAAATATTGGTTTTTGTTGCTCAAGTGTCACCTTAGTCTCTCTTGGATGTCTGATATCTTGAATGCAAAGTGATTTTGAAATCAAACAAGTCACTTTTTATCCTCCACATGGCTTGACCTAAGTCGTCATAAATACACATTCCCAAAAAGCTGCATGTCTTCTTTGATGGATATAGTCAATCAAGATTGCTCCGTAATGTGCCACATTGACCCTTTTTCTTCCAGTTTCTCTTTTAAGAGATGTGTCACATCAGATTTTATCATACACTTTTATGCTAGATTCTGGCACCCACTTTCTGGCTGGGGAATTTTGATTTTCAACATTGCTCCCCTTGAGCTAGAGCTCTCAATTTACTTCCTAGAGGAAGTGTCTGCACCAGATGCTGGTGCGGATCCATCCTTAACCTCATTCACATCCTTTTTAATCCAGATCATACTCATCTCATTCTTGGTTTTCATTGGATCAACCTTTTCTTTTCCCTTATCATTCCTTTGTTCTGTTTTTCTTTCTTCAGCATAGTAATTTCTCTTCATATTCTTGATTCTATAGAATCTTGCAACATGTCCAAATTTGTTGCAATTGAAACATACAATGTTTCCTTGTCCTTGATTTCTTCCTTTGAATGAATTCATCCTTGATTTGCATTGATTAGCCATGTGTCCAAATCTCTTGCATGTGAAACACTTTCCATTGAAGAATTGACCATTCCTAGAATAGTTTGATATATTTCTTGACACACTTCTACACTCATTTGCTTTATGACCAATCTTCTTGTAATTGAAACATTTACTAGAGAAGGATGGAACATTTTGATTCATTCTACTTCTACACTGAGACGTAGCCCTATGACCATACTTATTGCAAATTTAAAGCAGTAACCATTGAAGGATGGATACCTCTGAGCGTTTGGCTATCTGACCAGAGGTCTTCTAGGTCTTCTTCTTTGATTTTTGAACTGGTATCATCTATTTTGCCTTGACTCAATGTTTATTTGACCAGATTTTGAACTTTCTCCTTTCTCAAATCCCAAACCTTGCTTGTCATCAACACTCTTCTGGCTAGCAATCATTTTATCAAGCTTTACAATACTTATCTTGAATTTTTCTTCAAAGCTCTTGGCCTTTTCTAGGTCTGTTTTTAGACTTACAATTTCTTTTTCAAGTTTTGCATAATCTTCTGATCTGCTCTTCACAATTAAATTCAGATCATCTTCTACTTTGGTTCTTTCTATAAATTCTTCCAAATCATTCAAGGCTTCATTTACTGATATCAATTGATCATTAACTTCTTTGTATTTGTCTTTGAATTTCTTGACTTGCTCTTTTAGCTTTGAGATGCATTCATCAGCTTGTTATAAGTTTTCTTTCAGATCCCTAACTTCTGCTTCAGATTTTTCAAGATCCATAAGAGTTGCTTCTAGTTCCTTGTTGCTTTCATAATTTCCAAATCTTCATGCTGCCATGATCACACTATCCCAGATCTTCCTTAAGCTGTTAGACTTTTTCCAAGGAACCTTGCTCTGATACCAATTGTTGAATGTCAGGAACACTAAGAGGGGGGGTGAATCAATGTTCTATAAACTTTTTCTTTAACCATTTCCTAGAATAAATTAAACAAGAGCACAACATGCAAATGAATAGAAACCATAAAAGCATGACACATGGACACAAAGATTTTTATGTGGAAAACCCAAAGAGGGAAAAACCACGGAGAGGATTAGCTCTCAAATATATATTTTAATCTTTACAAATAATGATGTTCACACTCGGTCACTCTACGTGCCTAGAACATGATGGCTCACTACCATGAAGCACAACTAGGTCTAGCAGGCTCACTGCCTCAACCCTAAACCTAGGAAGATTACAATGAGGGTTGTTAAACCCTATTGGAGGCTCACTACCTTAATGAAGAAGACTCACTACCAAATTCAAATCAAATGGTATATGAAAAAGAGTACTGCATAAGCATCTATTAATATGCTAAGGTGCAGTCTTTTAACAACTGAATTTTGAATCCCAAGTCTTCATCATCACTGATCTTCTATTTCTACTTTTCTATTCACATGCTCGCATCACACCCACACATCCATGCATCCTCAACCAAAATTCATCGCTCTTATATATCCACATCATGATTTGATTCATAATTAGGTCAGCATCCAAGATATGAAACATGTTCATTGAAAGATGTAGCTTGTCGGCTCAGTCCAATGCACTATATGTTATGCAGACCCAAATCTTTGCCCAAACATGTTCATATAGGTCAGCTCTAATCATTTAATTACTTAAGTATATCCTTCAAACACTATCTCTTCTTTGCATAATGGTTTATTATACCGGTCAGCCTGTTCCTTAAGAGCATGCTTAACAGGTTCATCTGTTGACTTACAACTTTTATTGCGAATCACAAAACACTACCAAAATCATATCAAGGACTCTTCACATATTCCCAATCTTACCCTCAGAACCAGAAGGCATGATATCATCTTGCGGAGAATTGCAGACCATCAGAACTCAGACTCTGTCTCAGTCATACTCAGTCAAAAACTATGCTAATACTCAGTATCTTGCAACTATTTTTCTGGTGGACTTCAGATCTCACAATTCTGGAATTAAACACTTCATAGAAGTGTTTACAACACCTTATAACCACATAACAAAATATTCACTTGCAAAGTAATGCGGACCATTTTGCTCTGCATTGTACACTGTTCCTGTCTTAACAGTATCCATCCGAACTTAGACTTTACACCTGATGACTTCTGGAGGAAGTCAGATCTTGATCATTGTAATATAATAGCAATAGGTGGCTATAAGCATCATACCTAAACCAAATCTACAAGTCTTCAATTATGGAGGCATACTAATTCACTTTCTATCCCTTAGAATACTTCCCATACTTAGCCATTTTGGGCTTCCAGACCAAAATACTTTATGCCTTGTTGCCAACTCAAGATTGTCTGCCAGAGTAGTGTCTCTTTATCATGCTAATGGATTCTCTTGACCTTGTTGCCATCAATGAAAACACATAGATTATCTCTAGAGCAGTGTCTCTTGCTAACAAGAACAACAAATCTACACAATTCCAATTTTTCCTACATTCCAAGTGATTGAAGGCCTGGTAGTAGATTCCTACTCGATCTAAAGTCCTTGAATGTTTAAGGTGAAAGGAGGATCCACATAAACCATCAAATCAAACACTATCCTAATTTTACCTTAAACACTGTCATACAATCCAAGATGCAGATTTGTTTTAGAGTGAGCCTTTGGTAGCTCCTCCTTCGTACTTCAGCATCATCCAAACAATCAACCCAATAATCTTCTATGTGCACTTGGTGGACTAGCTTCTTATATAATGCCTCCATCCTATGATAAGGATTATACTACCTAGATAAGAAGAAAGGCTGCAAACACATCAGCTGTAATCCTCCTATCACCTCCTTGGTTGTTTCTGCATCAGGGCACATATACCAACCAATTTTGAGTGGGAACATGACCTTAGGTATCTTATTATTTTGGACAAATGCCTCATGTGAAGGCAATATTTGCCTGGCCATCTCCATTACTATGACCTTATTTGTTGGGTATCTTGACAGCATCAGGGGTTGCCCATTGAAGCCTTCCATTCTTATGTAAGTAAATATAGGGAATTGGATGAACCAAGCTCCATTCTTGCCTACCACCGCTTGAGCCTCCATGCTCAATCTTTTTGCTCTGTCCTCTTCCATTATCTGAACTAGGTGCATAATAAAGCAATCATTAACTCTTTTGTAATGTTGGAGGGATGCCCTCCTCCCTAGTTGTGGATAGTGATCCCAAATGTTTATATCTCTAGGATTACAACCAACCTTGCCAATTCTTTACAAACCATCAAATGTTCCTTTGGCTACACATGCATACACTATGTATGAGTGTTGGCAAGAGACACTGTGTGGCTTCATGAGTGTTGTCATTGATGGCAACAAAGTCTATCCCACACATCCACATCACATAGTATGCCTATACCGGAAGTCAGATTGAAGATTGTTTTGGTTTGGTGAACAAGAACATAGTATGCAATAAGGTCCGACAATCAGGTCCGGATCTCTCAGATGGTGTAACTTAGCAAGTTACGGACTTGGACAAGTCAAGAGGAGTATCACAACTACCATATTCCAAATATTTAGCCTCCGGTGATAAAACATGAAAAAGATATGAGCATCTGAGTGTTGGGTTCCAGACAGACAGAGCAGACAAAGAAAGAACTGACCGACAGAGTATTAGATTTCAATCCGGATGAGTAATTGATGTTGATAAAGCAATTTGAGGGATCATACATTGTTGGCTGACATGATTGATGACTTCAATACCTATGTTTCTGATGCGCATCACAAATCAAACATGGATTCACCCTACAGATCAGTAATTTGTAAATATCTTGAGTATTCTAGTTGCCGACTAGAAAGTTGTTGAAATCCTTGATGTGGATATATATACCAAATGGATTCCAGTATGTAGGTGTGTGTGAAGATAGATATGATGAAATAAAGTGCGAAGACAAGAAGAGATACGTGTGGAAGCAACAATACAATTCCAGTATGTGACAGAACAACAACACTAAAGCAGAGGAAGAATGAAGTGCATCAGATCAGTATATTGTGCCTAACTGGAACTGAACTCTAGCATTGGTAGATGCCTCTCATCAGTTCAAACATCTGATTACCTTTTGTAAGTTCTTGTAGGTAGTGTGCCTCTTGTGAGCAGTGTGCTCAGGCAATGAGCCCTAATTGACAAGTGCCATTTTTGTATTTTTTATTCTTTTAATAGAGAATACAATCTTGGGTTAGTCACCCCGTGGTTTTTCCTTTAACAGGGTTTTCCACGTAAAAATCCTTGTGTTATGTGTGTTGATTTCATTTATGTTCTTATATGCTTATATGATTTGATGTTGCACTATTTATTAAGATAACTGAAGAAAAAGTTAAAGAAATTAGAGATAACTGATTCACCCCCTCTCAATTATATGCCTTATTTTAATTAATGACAAGTGTCTATGAGTATCTTTGCACGAGAGAAAGGCATCTTTGGGCGGTCAAGGGAGGTTATGACATGTAAGAGGAATATGATATTTTTAGTCAGTGTATGACAGATTCTCTGACAGCTGTAAGGTGCGTAAGAGCATCTATCGTAACCTATCTTGGGGCCAGGTGCCCACTTTGGGATGGGATGTTGGACAAGTGTCCTTAGGCGTGGGTTTTGGGGCATGAGTCCAATATGGACACCCATCTCTAGAAGGTTCCATATTTGCCTTGTAAACTCTATATAAACAGGTGCTTGGATGGGATATAAATAGCTTTGGTACAAGTACTATTATGTTGCCGGAATATCTCTAGATTTGACATTTAAAGACTCCTGAAAGAGCATTGGCTCTGAAACTATATTGTAATCTGTTATTGTTTACTGTAATACATTTGAGCTATGTTTTGGAGTGTGGGGTTTTTCACCCATAAGGGTTTTCCCCACATATATCTTGTCTCTCTCTCTCTGTCTTCTTTCTGGTTCTTGTGTTTTGCTGCAATATCTCATGTTAATGGTTTAACATTGCTATAATAGTTAGGATAAAGTTGAATTTGCATAGCCCTCTCCTCATTAGATTAGTGTAGGAAGCATTTTCCACACACCTAGCTTCCTTTCAGATACCTCAATCCATAGTTGAGAAATACAAGGATACAGTGTGTTTCATGGTAGATATTGATCAATGCCTAATGGAGGCAGTTGAGCCTAGAACAGTTTGGATAATGCCAATGGGATATGAGGTTGATGAGAAAATCTTGGAGTTACATATTCAACACCTGTTGAGCCAGCCTAAGGACCCTGAGGTAGAAAGGTTTGGAACCTTTCAAGAACTAAGTGTAAAAATACATGTTGAGCTAAGACAACTAGAGATAAAGAGGAAAGTTAGAAGGGATGTCAAGGAAATTGCCAAAATATATGGCATATCAAAAGAGGCAGTAGATGCAAATAGAGAAAAAATAGAAAGGGCTGAGAAAGAGAAACAAGAAGCAGAGAAAGGAAGTGTTCTGGTACAAGCCTCCTCCCAAACTAGATCCTCCAAGAGCTCTGCACCTGCCACTCCTAAGAGCTCAAGAGCCACCAAATTGGAAGTCAAGACATCTGGAAAAGGAGAAAAGAGAACAAAAACAAAAGCCACAAGGTCATACACAAGTCTCAAAGATGATGAAGAAACAGAGTCTGATGAAGAAATTAAGAAAATGAAGAAGAAGAAGAAAACATCCGAGGAATTCTCTGCTAGCAAAAATAAAGAGGAAAAAGAAGAAGAATTTGTTGAAAAGCCCACTCTTTCCATTGATGATATCATTAAGGTAGTTACTGTGGATGGGAATCTGCAACTAGTAACATAATTCTATGATGAATATAGTGATATTGACAAGAGGATCTTGGAAGAAGCTACAGTTAGGTACCTGAATATTTACAATAAAGCATTCATTGAAATTATTTCATTAATTCCCAAAATTCTAGAGAAAGTACTTGAACTTAGAAAAGAGAATGCAAAGGCAAAAGACTTAAAGATCTGAGAACAGATTGCAATTCAGCTCTATCCTTCTATTACTCCAAAACAGATGGACTTGATCTTTAAGGATTGTAAGGATGAATTCTGGAGAAAAGCAAGAATGAATAAACTTATGCTTGGAGAAACTAACCAAGTAGCAAGAGAAACAAAAGACATCCTCCGAAATGCCTTCAAAAGATTCAATCTTCCCATTGTAGAGGAAACAGATGAAGAACTTTCCACCATGGATGTTGAAGGATTAAATGCAGCCAATGAAGAATCTTTTGACAAAAATGTAGAAGGGTCAAAAGAGATAGGTGAAGAGAAGACTAAGAACTTGGATTCCTTTATTCCGGAAGAGGAAGTTCATGAAGCAGTAAATACAGGTAACATCTCTCCTCCGGATCCCACTGCAGACATTTTGGATTTTGAAGTTGAAGGAGAAGGAAGAAAAGAGGAGAAAGTGAGTTAAAAAGAGGAGGTAAAGGGAAAAGAAGAAGAACAAACAGAGAAGATCTATGATGACAGTTCTGAGATCCCAAAAGAAAAGAAGACTTAGTCACCAGCAAGAGACACTATAGAGCCAGTGAAGAATTTCTTGAACAAAGAAATGATGGAGATAGATAAACTTGAACTATTTCAAGGACCACTAAATTTTGACTCTCTCTCTCCGGTCCAGATAATGAAAATAACATCTTTTGCTCAAGCCAAAGCAAAAGAAAAACTTTTGAAATCTCACATGGAAGACTGTGAGCTGCTAGAGATCACATCTGGGATGCTGGAGAAGATCATGTCATCATTTCAAAAGGATCCTTTGGCCTCTCCATCCGGTAACTTGAAATCTCTTGTAAATTCTGTTAGTACTCATTTTGATTCTTTAGAGAAATCAGCAGGAGAAAAGGTCCAGAAGGAGTTTTTGGGAAAAAGATTCACTGAAGTACATGGACTCATTGCTAATGATAGGAGGACCCTAGATATTGGGATAAAGAGCCTTGGAAATTCTCTTAAAGATGGTGGGGATACGTACAAATTTTGTCTATCTTGGCCCAAAGTGACAGAGGATATTGAAAAGAAGGTGAAAGAACAAGAAGGTAAACTGTCAAGTTTATCTTAGAGTTTTGATCCCCTCACTACATCCTTAATGAATCAAGAATGCCAGGCCATTGTCATCATAAATGAAATAAAGAGGCCAAACAAAGAAAAGAAGGATATAGTAAACAGAATGAGTGAACTCAGAGGGATAATTATCCCTAAGTTAGAGGCAATGCATGAGGCCTTAACAGATGCTCAAACCACAGCCCAGACCAGTGATCCGGTAGATTTAAGAAGGGCAGAAGCATATGCATTTTTTTTGAGTGGTCACATCTCCATTTTGGACAGGATGAAGCAGAGCTGGGCCACTGAGCTTGTACACTTGAAGGCCACTTTTGCAGATATACTCAAGTATATGTAAGTATAACATGTATATATACTTATGTGACCATGTATAGTTTAATTTTTGCAAATTTTGGTGTGTGGATTTCATCCTTTGCCATTGATGTCAAAGGGGGAGTGAGGAGTAGTGAAAATGTGGAATCCAGCTAAGGGGGAGCTCCGGTAAAACAGTTCATAAGACAGAGCATCAGCCAAGGGGGAGTTTCCTGCGACAATCATTTTTCACTAAGTGTTGCCATCAATACTAAAGGGGGAGATTGTTGGAAAGAGACACTATGTGGCTTCATGAGTGTTGTCATTGATGGAAACAAAGTCTATCCCACACATCCGCAGCACATAGTATGCCTATACCAGAAGTTAGATTGAAGATTGTTTTGGTCCGGTGAACAAGAATAGAGTATGCAACAAGGTCTGACAATTAGGTTCGGATCTCTCAGATGGTGTAACTCAGCAAGTTGCAGACTTGGACAAGTCAAGAGGAGTATCACAACTACTATATTCCAGAGATTTAGCCTCCGGTGATAAAACATGAAAAAGATATGAGCATCTGAGTGTTGGGTTCCAGACAGGCAGAGCAAACAGAGAAAGAACTGACTGACAGAGTATCAGACTTCAATCTGGATGAGAAATTGATGTTGATAAAGTAATTTGAGGGATCATACATTGTTGGCTAACATGATTGATGAATTCAATGCCTATGTTTCTGATACGCATCACAAATCAAACATGGATTCAGCCGATAGATCAGTAATTTGTAAATATCTTGAGTATTCTAGTTGCCGACTAGAAAGTTGTTGAAATCCTTGATGCAGATATATATACCAGATGGATTCTAGTATGTAGGTGTGTGTGAAGACAGATATGATGAAATAAAGTGTGAAGAAAAGTAGAGATAAGTGTGGAAGTAGCAATACAAGTCCGGTATGTGATAGAACAACAACACTAGAGTAGAGGAAGAATGAAGTGCATTAGATCAGTATATTGTGCCTAACCAGAACTGAACTCTAGCATTGGTAGATGCCTCTCATCAGTTCAAACATCTAATTACCTTTTGTAAGTTCTTGAAGGTAGTGTGCCTCTTGTGAGTAGTGTGCTTAGGCACTGAGCCCTAATTGACAAGTGCCATTTTTGTACTTATTCTTTTAATAGAGAATACAATCTTGGGTTAGTCACCCCATGGTTTTTTCCTTAACAGGGTTTTCCACGTAAAAATCCTTGTGTTATGTGTGTTGATTTCATTTCTATTCTTATATGTTTATATGATTTGATGCTGCACTGTTTATTAAGATAACTAAAGAAAAAGTTAAAGAAATTAGAGATAACTAATTCACCCCCCTCTCAGTTATCTACCTTGTTTCCAACAATGAGGACATATGAAACATGTTTGTCTTGCCTCCAAGCTTCTTCATACTTTCATTGAGACTGTCACTGATTAGCTTTGCCTATTGTGACACTTGATTGGTGGATTCTACCATCCTCATGAGGCCATACATCCAATCCTCAAAATATCTTGCATTCGGTCTCCCCCTCATCTGACTAAGCATAACCATCATGTATTGGTACTCAGGGGCAAAGTTGAATTTGTACATGTGTACTAGTAATTTAGATGATGCCCTGTATGTACTATCACTAGCTCTCCATGAGAGCATGATCTTCCTGCACTCTTTAAAACTACCCCCATATTGTTTCTCTAGGGCTCCCAAGTTAATCTTGTATAGAAGAGATCTTGATGGAAAATTGAATGCAGAAGTGATGCCTACGACTGAAAAATCTGCATGCACCTGACCATGTTTCTCCACCCTTCTAGTGTGTACATTATAATTGTTAGCACACTTTGCTATTAGCTCAATGGCTTCCATCACATATGGAAAACCCCCAACATGCCACATGCCTGAATTATATATGTTGATAACTAGTGGATTTCCACTGCCTTTCTCTAATTGGGCTGTCCATGCATCTAGATCCATGTTCCTTAGGTGCGTATCACCTATTTGTCCATATTTGAAAGTTGACCCTCTGGGTTGTATGCACATAGGCGTCAAGAACTCAGTATCTGACTTGTTCTTATAGATCTTCATTGTATCCTGCAATGAAGAGTATATATGTCTTAACCTAATATGCATTTTGGGGTGTTTAGATCTAGCCATTTTCATGGATATCATGATATTTTACCTTTTACAAAAACATATACAAATACCATCATATGAATTTACCTCAGTAAAAACCATTTACTTGTTTACTTCTTAGAAACGACAAAACGAGGGTTTCATTCATTACATACCTAATTTTCACGCTTTAAATCTAATTAACTAAGATCAGGATATGCAGGTTCACTATTTAATCATCGTTTTACATTCATCGTCCAATGTGCACACCATTCTGTTTAGATTGTAGATTGCTGTAATGGCGGTCTTAATCTCACAGAGGCTCTATAATTTCTCACTGAATGTTTGATAAGTGTAAGAATGAGTGTAAATCCCCTATTTTAATCATTAACATTGATGAATTAGGGAATAATCAATGCTAGATCATTCATGTCCATGGATACACATACATAGTTCTTAAGATTACAACAGGTGGCACCATGCGGTTTGAAATTTTGAATGTCTACCTACCGTTAAAATGACATTTTAATACGGGGTCTGCATATTTCAAAATTTCAGGGTACTTAAACAATACACGTGCTCTTTTGGAATATGCACATGATGTCATCATCACATTGGTCAACATTGACCAGAGGTAAGAAGTGGGCCATGATGACCTGAAGGTATTTACTTCCTTTTGGATATCAAGATATCATGATATGAAGATGTGGACAGGTCAACGTGCCATGTGGCATCCTTTTATTAGTTCATGAAAATCTACATGTTATGGGTCTTGAAAGTGGATATGTGGATATTAAGAAATATTCGGGTACTTAGTTATGTGAAATATCCCCCCTCATAATCCAGAGATGAGGGTGATGTCACCATTTTGAATGATGTTTTGGACTGGTTATAATGTGACATCATCATCACATTAGCTAAGGTCAGGGTGCTAAGTTAATGTGCAAATATTGAGATTTATCATTATATTGCATTGGTTCAGGATATTAATGAATGTCTGGGACCCTAAGGAATGTGATGATCCTTAGATGTCGATTGTTTGCATGATGTCATCTTCCTATTGGGGTTTCTTTAGAATAGGTTGGGATGATGTCATCGTCATGTTAACGAATATCTGCACATTAAGTTAATGTGTGGGCTCTTACTGTTTAAGGTTATGTTGGATCTCTAGGGTATCAGGATGATGTCATCATCAGATTGTTACTTCCTTATGATGATATGGAATGATGTCACTAGGATATTAGTTAATATGCAGAATATTAAGAAATATGTCGATGTCTAGTTTTGTCATTATATTTTGTCAAGTCTGCATATTTGTGAATGTGCGGCATATTAACTTGAATGTACACCTTGGCGGAATGTCCATGCATTTCGACGGTCTGTTGCATCTCAGGTTAAAATTTGACATCTGCATATTTGTGAATGTGCGGACATTGAGTTTTCCCTTGTTGAAATTTGCGATCAGGTTATTGCAGAATATCTAGGTGGTTAAGGAATGTGATGATATCCTTGTGACTATTTGACCAAACTTTGACCAAACATAATTTCTTAATCCTAGGGAATTTTGGGGTGATTCAAAAGGTAAACCCGCCTAAAATTTTGCAGTCTTTCAGATGACAAGGTTCATGACAATAGATTTTAACTTGGAATCTGGACCTCTTATTAGGATGTCTTGATATGCATAGGATATAACCCTAAGATGCATGTGATTGTAATTTTACCATACCGCCCAAAGCAAAGACACGTAGGCAAGCAAAAAGTTGGGTCCCTATTTTTCTGGGAAAAAATGGGGCGTGTTGTGTAACCACCTAACATAACTCCATTTTCCCTATGATGAGATGGAAAGGCTTCAAATGAGGAACTCTAAACTAAAATCAAAGATTCAAGAATGTGATGAATCCAAAGCCAAAGGATCTCAAGCCCTTGAAGAAGTGGAAAGGATGATTGTAGATCTAAAGGTTCAAATTGAAGAAGGAAAATGGATTGAGGAAGAAGTAAGAAGCCAGTTGGAGAAAAAGATAGAAAATTGTGAAAAGTTAGAATCTGAGATTGTCTCCCTAAGAAAGAAGTTAGAGAAAACAATGGCTCAACTAAACATGGACTTGAAGAAGGAAAGAAGTTCATAAATATTGGATAAAATTCTCAATGCTCAAAAGTCTACATTTGATAAGTGTGGTATTAGATACGAAGAAGTTCAAAGTTCTAAAACAATTCAATCTCCTAAGGAATCAAATGAAGAAAAGCCAAAGACCTATTCAAATTTTCTTCAAAGGTCTATCAAAAATGAAATCAGCAAAATGAAGGAGAACCCGGAGCAATGCATGCATCTAGAAGCTAAGAATGAAACATTCAAGAAATCCCTTCCGCCAAGGCAAGAACAAATGAACAAGTTTCATCATTCTTTTTATGGTTATTTCTATTCTTGTAATAAATTTGGACATAAAGCTATAGATTGTTGGACACATGCAAGAAAGTCTGGTTGGACCAAGAATAGAAGTTCTTATGAGTTGCCAAATAGAAATTAAAATATCGTATGTTGTAAATGCAACAACTTTGGTCACAAAGAAAAAGATTGCAGAACTCAAGCAAGAAATGTTGGTTGGAACAAGAATAGGATTTCTCATGGGTTTTCAATAAGGAACTATAACTCCTTTGCTCCTTTGTTGGATTATGATGTCATGTGCTACAAGTGCAACAACTATGGACATATAACACATTTCTGTAGAAATGGTTTTGTGGAACACCCTAAGCAGAACAAGAAAGTGGAAGCTATGAATAAGAAAAAGGAAGAAAATACAAAAGTATGGAGAAGGAAATAAGAACAAGAGAAAGAAGAATCAATGCTTTTGCAAACTACACTTCATGCACAAGTGGTATCATCAGAGTTCATAAGGAGAAGTATGAGTTCAGGGGGAGCTAACCATTGCATTATCTTTTAGCTCCATGGAGAAGACAATTCAAGATAGATCAGCTAAAACATATTCTATATGAGCATTTTGTTGTCATTGATCAAAGAGGAAGAGTTATAAGAAAAATAAATTGATATGGTAGTAGTAGACTACATATTAGAAAGTCATCATATAATGATGAAGGAGAATTGATGTCAAAATGATAGAGAGCCCAGAAGACTTGAAACAATAAGAGAAGTAAGAAATCATGATAAAGATGTTTTGTAAGATTAAAATTGATGAAAGACAGTTCCAAAAACCTAACAAGAGGATGAGAATGATCCAAAGAAGTCCTTGCCTGAAGAGTATGCTCGTATATTTGCACTTGACAATTTTGCTAGAACATGTGTTGGCAAAAGCAAAAAATTGATAGTGGAAATATTTGATGGTTGTGTTGATGCTTATGTTCGACTTCACATTAAAGGAGTTCCTATTGATGTAATAATGCCATAGAAGACATGGATGGAAGTGAAATGAACATCCCTTTACCATGAATGAAAAAGGAGGAGAATTATATCAAGAAGGAGAGTTGTAGAAAAGGGAAGAGTTACAACAAGGAAGAGTTATAAAAAAAAGATAATAATGCCATGAATGTCAAGAGGAAGTATTCTAGAAAGAGGGAGCAATACAAAAGGAGAGAATTATGTTTGTGTTGCCATCAATGACAAAGGGACAGATAGTTGGAAATGTTGTCATTTATGTCAAAGGTACAATGACATGTTTTCATTGATGTCAGTAAGGTATTCATTATTGTTATCATTGATGAATAGATGAGATGGTTGTCATTGATGTCAAAGTAGCTAATGCAGAGTGGCACAAGGGAAGCAACACACAAGGGTTTACTCTATTGTCCTTTGCCCACTCACCCACTTCACCTAGCCTTCAACCAAGCAACCAAAGGCACATTCAAGGGTATATGAAGGGTTTGATATCTGGGTGATGACTCAACCTTCAAGGCTTCTCCAACACCTTAAGACAGGTCTGCAAACACCTTTTCAATAGTTGGTTTGATCCCCAACTTCACACAACCCTCCATCCTAGACTTGGCCTAGTGAGGCTACTAGCCCTCCAAATCTAATTTTCTCCACACAACTTGACAAAACCCTAAATGACCAAGAAAGTAAATGATGGATTTGAATACCCTTTAAGGGGTCCTAACAAACTTCCAAACCTCCAGGTCCAACTCTACTCCAGCAACTCAGAACACCCACTAGGTCTCTAGGCCTAATTGATCACTTTAGGGCTAGGTTACAAAGCAAGTGGTCTAATTTGGGGTCATAGATCAGGGATAGGAGTTTGGATTACCTCTACCACACCCAAACAACTCAAAACCACCATTCATTCACTCACCTTATCAGAGTTTTGTCATTTACATCACCAAATTGCATAATTTCAATCAAATACATAGAGATATTTGACCTAGGGCATCACCTTAAAAATAGAAGATTGCCTTTCCCAGAAAAAAGATTTTGGAATCAAGTAGTATACACCCCTAGCCTGCATTTCACCGAGTGGCATGAAATTTCATCAGTGGGAATGCATTCTAGGGCCAAATTTGTGGGACAGCCCTAGAAAATAGGGTTTCTATACCAGTTTTGAAAGAAAATTCAATAACTTTTGACTTCGACCACGTCAATACCTCAAACTAGTTACATTCGAACCCAGACTCACTCTAGTTTCAGAAAAAGTATATTAGACCAAGAGTTCAGTCCGTACAGAAACATGTTTTCTTCAGAAAAACAGTCAAATTCTTGATTTTTGTGCCCAAAATTGCATACAAAATCTCCTCCTTCATTCTGGGGTGAGAGGACAGCAATATAACTCGACCCAAGTTGGTTTTCAATTGTCAAAACATATTCAACTTCTAAAAATGGGTTGCAACCGACCAAATGTGTCATTTGACAACATTGACAACATTGGTCACTATGACATTTTGCAATAACACAAAGATGTCGATTGGTTCAACTTGTCCAATGGAACCTAACCAACCACCATTCCCTCTCAAACATGCCAAAACACAAAAATTTCCAATTAGACTCAAAGACAAACAAAATACCAACATTAGACCTACAAGGCCTGAGTGGCATAACTAGGGTCCAAATGGACTAAGAAGGATTTGAGGTTTATATAGTCACCCCAAACCTCTTGACCATACAAAATTGACCAAACAATAATGGCTAAAAGCCTTATTACCAAACACATTGAACAAAAACCATAACTTCTCAAAATGCATCAAAATGCTCTTAGAAATCAAAATGCTGCTCTTGGATGCCCTGCACCATACACCCACTGTCAAACAGAACTCAAGTCTCTTGAATTAGGAATGTTATCAAATGTGAAACCTGCCTTCTCAATGTCTGCTCTACTCATCTAAGTGGCATCCTCCTGAGGTTTATTGAGCCACTTCACCAAGTACTCATAGTATGTGTGCCTCCTAGTCTGTTTTGCAATCCTCTTATCCAAAATGCACTCAATCTGATCAGGAGATGAAGGAATCAGTTCTTGGAGTGTCTGATCAGTTTGGTTTTCTTCATCAACAGTCTAAGGATCAGATCCTTTATAGGGATAAAGGTCTGAAACATTAAAAATTTGAGACAAAGCAATGCCATCCGGAAGGCTGATTTTATAGGCATTTTCTCCACATTTCTTGAGCACTTCACAAGGCCCAATCTTCTTCATGAGAAGCCTGGTATGTTTACCTACAGGGAGTCTCTCCTTCTTTAGATGGACCATTACCAAATCCCCTTCTTTGAACTGCAAATCCCTTCTCTTCTTGTCAGCAAACTGTTTGTACTTCTGAGAAGTGGACAACAATTTTTGTTGTACTTGTTCATGGACATCTTTCATGACTTGAACGAAGTCTTCAGCCAAGGCACTACTATTTTCCAGTCCTTTAACCTCCCTAAGTTCCAAAATACCCCTTGGGTGAGTTCCATAAACAATTTGGAAAGGAGACAGGCCGGTGCTTCTGTTGACAGTGTCATTGTATGAGAACTCTGCCTGTGCCAAAAATGAATCCCAACTAGCACCCTGCTCCTTTGTTAGGCATCTTAGGAGGTTGCCAAGTGACCTATTAATCACCTCTATTTTTCCATCAGACTGAGGGTGATAGGCAGATGATAAGGACAAATTTGTACCTAGTCTTTACCAAAGTGTCCTCCAGAAGTGTCCTATGAACTTGGGGTCTCTGTCTGAGATGATTGACAAAGGTAAACCATGTAATTTGACTATTTCCTTGAAGAAAAGACCTGCTATGTGTGAGGCATCATGTGTGGTTTTACAAGGGATGAAGTGAGCCATTTTTGAGAACATATCAACTACCACAAAGATGTTATCATGTCCATTCTTGGTCCTAGGCAAACCAAGTACAAAGTCCATGCTAATGGAATCCCAAGGCTTTGAAGGAATAGGTAGTGGAGTGTATAAACCTGCATTTGATGTATGCCCCTTGGCTCTTTGGCAAATTTGACAAGTTTCAACAAACTTCCTTACATCGGTTGGCAATTTTGGCCAAAAATAGTATCTCCTAACCAATTCTAGGGTCTTATCAATGCCAAAGTGGCCTGACATGCTGCCACAGTGCTTTTCCTTGATAATATTCTCTCTAACAGACCCCCTTGGGATACACAACATGCTACCTTTGAAAAGATATCCATCTTGTAACAAAAAATTGGAAAAATTAGTGTTATACCTTCCTGTCATGGCCTTGCAAGATAGGTATGGCTCTTTGAAGTCTTCATCTGCTGCATACTGATCTTTGATGGCATGAATACCTATACTTTCCAACTGTATGGTCTGCACAACAAGATTCCTCCTACTTAAGGCATCGGCTACCTTATTGGCCACTCCTTTCTTGTGCTTTATGGAGAAGGTGTATGCTTGGATGTACTCCATCCACTTGACATGTCTGTGGTTTAACTTTTGCTGCCTGTTCAAGAAGCTCAATGCATGGTTATCAGTAAAAACTATAAATCCCTTTGGCAATAAGTAGTGTCTCCATTTCCTCAATGACTGAACCATGGCATATAACTCTAGATCATAGGTGGAGTAGTTTTGTTTTGCCTCATTTAACTTCTCACTAAAGAATGCTATAGGCCTCCCATCTTGACTTAGGACTCCCCCAACAGCCCTCTTACTTGCATCACACTCTACCACAAAGACCTTGTCAAAATCAGGAAGAACAAGGACTAGTTGTTCTGATATTTTTTTCTTTAACAGTTCAAAGGCTTGGTTGGCCTCATTTGTCCATACAAACACACATTTCTTGCCCCCTTTTATGGTGTCAACAAGTGGAGCACAAATGCCACTAAACCCTCTAATGAACTTTCTATAAAAGCTACACAAACCATGGAAACTCCTTACCTCAGAGGCTGTTGTAGGTGTTGGCCAGTTAAGAATGGCTTCAACCTTACTTGGATCCATTTTTAGGCTGCCCTTGGAGATGACAAACCCCAAGAATATCAACTCTTCTTGTAGGAAGACACAATTGTCAAGGTTGATTCTCAACTTCTCCTCTTGAAGCCTCCTGAGCACTTGATGGATATGTCTTATGTGATCTTCCTTGCTGTCACTAAAAATTAGTATATCATCCAAATACACAACAATAAACTTGTTAAGGAAAGGTTTTAGCACTTCATTCATCAATCTCATGAAGGTGCTTGGTGCATTTGACAAGCCAAAAGGCATGACAACCCATTCAAATAGTCCTTCATTGGTTTTGAAGGTGGTTTTCCACTCATCCCCCTCCCTTATCCTAATTTGGTGATAACCACTTTTTAGATCTATCTTGGTAAAATACTTAGCCCTACCCAAGAAATCCATTAAATCTTCCATTCTAGGCATTGGAAATCTATACCTGATAGTGATCTTGTTGATGGCCCTGGAATTAGTGCATAGTCTCCATGTTCCTTCCTCCTTGGGTGCAAGTACTGCAGGTACTACACATGGACTAATACTCCTGATAAGTCCTCTATCCAACAAGTCTTGGATTTGTCTTGCCACTTCAACATTTTGCTCTGGGATCAACTTGTAGGCTGCTTGGTTTGGTAGGGTGGATCCCGAGATGAGATCAATGCAATGACTAATCTCCCTCTTTGGTGGAAGAGCATCCTTACTCTCATCGGCTATCACATCATGAAACCTCTCCAATAGTTCTTCCACTTCCTTTGGTCCAATCCTCCTAAGAGGTTGCTGCACTTTGACCTTCTTGGGATTTACATCCTTGGGCTTGATGACTACTGCAAAACATTGCACTTTCTCTTCCTTGAGGTTAGCCAAAAACTCTTTTTCACCTACCAACATAACTGAACTAAAAATGACCTTCTCTTTGCAATCATCAATCAAAGGAGTCATTGTGAACTTTTCACCATTTTTGGACAAATAAATCACATTTTGCTTACCATCATGTTGGGCACTTGTGTCATGTTGCCAAGGCCTTCCAAGTAGAAGGTGGCATGCATCCATATCTACTATCTCACAAAGAATCCTATCATGATATTCACCTATCTTGAATTCAACCCAACATTGCTCTTTCACCACAATTTGTTGTTCCTTGGTTAGCCAAAAGACTCTATAGGGGTTAGGATGAGGCATTCTTTCCAATCCTAACTTAGTCACCATTTCATTAGAAGCCAAATTTTTAGAAGAACCTGAATCTACTATTACCTTGCAAACTTTTCCTTTCACCTTGCAAGTGGTTCTGAACAAGTTGTTTCTTTGGCGCTGCTCCTTGGTGGCTAGCATGATGAGTGACTTGTTGAACATGATGCATTCTCCACTCTTAGGTGCTGCAGACTTGGAAGAGGTTGTTTGGTATGATGTGGTGCTTTAACAGTCCTCTTCTTGAAGGAGTTGCACTCTTCTATCTTTCTGATTTGTAGCAGTGTTTCCAATCTTCTCCAGGCATCTAAAGGACTGATGTCCAATCTGATTGCAAGAGAAACACCTTCCAGTAAATACATTGGGACCTCTGCCCCAACTTCTTCCTCTGCCATTACCTCTCCCTCTAAACTGACCCTTATCAGCACTATTTCTGTCAGCCTGTCCTTGGCTGCCTTCTTGTGATCTGCCTTCTTGGTATCTAGGAAAGTTATCTCTGTTTTGAAATCTGCCCCTACCTCTGAAATTCATATTACCTCTGCCTCTGCTGGATGAATCACCTTTTCTCCTTTGTTTGTCCTCAATCCTCAATGCCATTTGAAAGCACTTATGGACTGTCTCTAGGTTAAAGAGGGTTAATTCATCTTGAATGGAAAACTTAAGGCCATTGAGATACCTTGCAAGCTTCTATTTTTCATTCTCAGGCATCTTGGCTTTCAATGTCATCTTGTGAAACTCCTCTGTGTAGGTGCTCACGTCCATGTCCTTCTATCTCAAGTTGTGCAACTTTTTGTTTAAGTTGACCTCATAATCTTCAGGGACAAATTGCTTCTTGATTTCAAGCACCATCTTCCTCCATGTAGAGATAGGGTTCCTATCGTCTTCTATCCTCTCATTTTGAATAAAGTTCCACCAACTCAAGGCTGGCCCTTTCATTCTTGATTTGGCAATCCTCACTTTCTGATTTTCTGCCACTTCTTCACATTCAAAATAGTTCTGCATTGCCTCAATCCAATCAAGGCACTCCTCTGGGTTCATCTTACCAGGAAACATAGGTAAGTCCCCTTTAGTGTCATTTCTACTCAACTTTCCAAGTGCATCTAGGAATTATCTTTCTAACATGCCTCCTTGTGGCTCTTCCATAGGCACTTCTTCTTCTTCATCTTGATCCTCTTCATTTGAATCTAAGATGACTTCTGGCTTCTTCTTCTTGTCCTTGTCTTTTTCAACTTTTCTATCTCAGCCTCCATCCTTTTGTTCTTGGCTGCTTGCTCTCTCACTATCTTTGCCAATTTGGCATTGGTCACTCTTGAAGGGACTTCCTCCTCTTCTTCTCTATCTCCCATCTCTTTTGATGGCTCTGATACCACCTGATGCAGAGTGGCACAAGGGAAGCAACACACAAGGGTTTACTCTATTGTCCTTTGCCCACTCACCCACTTCACCTAGCCTTCAACCTAGCAACCAAAGGCACATTCAAGGGTATATGAAGGGTTTGATATCCGGGTGATGACTCAACCTTCAAGGCTTCTCCAACACCTTAAGATAGGTCTATAAACACCTTTTCAACCATTGGTTTGATCCCCAACTTCACACAACCCTCCAACCTAGACTTGGCCTAGTGAGGCTACTAGCCCTCCAAATCTAATTTTCTCCACACAACTTGACAAAACCCTAAATGACCAGGCAAGTAAATGATGGATTTGAATACCCTTTAAGGGGTCCTAACAAACTTCCAAACCTCCAGGTCCAACTCTACTCCAGCAACTCAGAACACCCACTAGGTCTCTAGGCCTAATTGATCACTTTAGGGCTAGGTTACAAAACAAGTGGTCTAATTTGGGGTCATAGATCAGGGACAGGAGTTTGGATTACCTCTGCCACACCCAAACAACTCAAAACCACCATTCATTCACTCACCTTATCAGAGTTTTGTCATTTACATCACCAAATTGCATAATTTCAGTCAAATACATAGAGATATTTGACCTAGGGCATCACCTTAAAAATAGAAGAATGCCTTTCCCAGAAAAAAGCTTTTGGAATCAAGTAGTATACACCCCTAGTCTGCATTTCACTGAGTGGTATGAAATTTCATCAATGGGAATGCATTCTAGGGCCAAATTTGTGGGACAACCCTAGAAAACAGGGTTTCTATACCAGTTTTGAAAGAAAATTCAATAACTTTTGACTCCGACCACTTCAAGACCTCAAACTAGTTGCATTCGAACCCAGATTCACTCTAGTTTCAGAAAAAGTACATTAGACCAAGAGTTCAGTCCGTACAGTCCGTACAGAAACATGTTTTCTTCAAAAAAAAGTCAAATTCTTGATTTTTGTGCCCAAAATTGCATACAAAATCTCCTCCTTCGTTCTGGGGTGAGAGGACAGCAATATAACTCAACCCAAGTTGGTTTTCAACTGTCAAAACATATTCAACTTCCAAAAATGGGTTGCAACCGACCAAATGTGTCATTTGACAACATTGGTCACTATGACATTTTGCAATAACACAAAGAGGTCGATTGGTTCAACTTGTCCAATGGAACCTAACCAACCACCATTCCCTCTCAAACATGCCAAAACACAAAAATTTCTAATTAGACTCAAAAACAAACAAAAAACCAACATTAGACCTACTAGGCCTGAGTGGCATAACTAGGGTCCAAATGGACTAAGAAGGATTTGAGGTTTATATAGTCACCCCAAACCTCTTGACCATACAAAATGGACCAAACAACAATGGCTAAAAGCCTTATTACCAAACACATTGAACAAAAACCATAACTTCTCAAAATGCATCAAAATGCTCTTAGAAATCAAAATGCTGCTCTTGGGTGCCCTGCACTAGTAGCAATATCATTGTATGCAAGGTGTGAATGTTGTCATTGGATTGTTATTGGAATTTTCATCATCTTTCAATGGCATATCTTAGGTGAATTGGATCAGTTATTGAGCAGAGGTTGATAAAGAAGATTGATGGATCACATTGGAGTTTAAGAATGCTTATTTCTATCATGGTTGACTCCTCTAAGATGATGGATCATAAAATTTAAATTAAAGATTTAAACTTTGATATGTTTATGTTTTGCAAATAGAAGACTATTGATGGGCCGACTATATGAAGATTCAAAGACATTTACATGGAATCATATATAAAGGAAATCTATTTATAAGAAAGGCTGAGAGATCAGTTTTGAGCATGGTATATATGAGAGCAGTGATAAGATAAGAAAGCAAAAATCTAGATGAAGATGGTAGAGTAGTGATGAAGTTGATCAAGGAGCCAATAAAAAATATGGAGATGTGGAGCGATCAGACAAATAAAATGAAGAGTGATAATATTAAGAAAAAGAGGCTGACTAGAAGAATGGAGCACTCCATATAAGTGAGCGATTAGTTTAAAATAAAATAAATGAGAAGGTAGCAGAGATATTTGAAAAGGTTGAATTTGTTAAGAGGTGTGATCCCATATAAGACAAAGTCTTAATTAAATTATAATAAATTTCTAGCCAACTTCATTTTAATAAATTTGTATTTGGGTTGACCTCTCTAAAGAGCACCTCTCATATAAGACAAAGTGTCTTATTTAAATCATATGAAGGATGTGTGATTTGTAAAGGAATGATTAAATTTTAAAGGCACTGATTAATGTTTATGGAGAGGTGCGATTTGGAAATAGCAAGGAGGTGCGATTAAAAATAAAAATAGATCTAATTTATTTATGAATGGTGATGACTATTAGGAATGTATGTGTCTCCAATTAGACTCACCTCTATTGAGGAAGAATTAAAGGATATGAAAAGTGTGAGCTAGATGTGAGGTAAGAGTGTTAAAAGACATATCCATTAGACACCCGTAGATCCACAAATAAAGAGTTAGAGACATATTTGTATGAGTTAAAGGCAAATTTGTAAGAAATATAGAAGAAGATTATACTGATATAAAGGAGAGTTAGAGGCAGAAATAAAAGAGAGAGCTATTCATATATAAAGAAGAAGATCTTGCAAATATAGAAGAAATTAATGCTGACATAAAGAAGAAGATTATGCTGTGATAAAGAAGAAGATTGTGCTGAGACAAAGAATAAGATATTGCAAAGATAGAGGAAGAGTTTGGGTAGATATAAAAGGAGAAATTTATAAGAAGATAGTTCTATGATTTGGATCAGTTTTGTGAAAAGAGTTTGTGCATGATTTGGATCAGATTTGTCAAGAAAGGATATTGTGTGGGTTGTGATCAGATTTGTAAGAAGTGTATCGACATTCAGAAGACACATTATCCATTGAAGAATTTGTAGGTTGGTGCCTTGCTGGGTGGGTGCTCAGTTGTAGGGATTGGTGTCTCTAGTGGGTTGGTGCTCACAAATTCTACAAACATGGATTAGTGTCTCTAGTGGGTTGGTGCTCATTGTGCAAGAGGGGATTGGAGTCTCCTATAGGTTGGTGCCTACAAAGCTTGTAAGAGAATTATATATATAAGAAATATTTTTCTGTGGTTTTCTCTTGTAAGGGTTTCCACGTAAATCTTGTGCTCTGTGTGTGTTACATAATTGATAGATCTTGTGTGATTGATATTGATATGGTTGTTAAGATTTGAAAAAGGTAAAAGATTGTATTATACTGATTCGCCCCCCTCTCAGTATAACCATGTGCTCATCACTAGTGCTGTGTCTATTACATACAATTTGTTATACAACTCTAGATCCTTCTAGCTAAGTATAACTTAAACTCACTATTATGCAATACCAATAAGACACTATGAACCAACAATGCAAGTAGTGATTTTGCATTACTTTGGCCAAAAATTCTAAAAATGAAACACATTCCTGAAATGAATATGCATGTCGTATGTTCACACACCTCTATCTCAAATTGGTTAACACAAACAAACCATATCATAAATGAGTATTCATAAGTGTATACTCTAAACTCAAGCATATCAAATTAATAAAAAATATTGAACCTATTCTAGGCTTGGCCAGGTGAATTGTAAAGTTTAACTCCAACTACAATTTCAACTAGTCAAAAATATAATAGAGATCAAGTAAGTAATTTAATATTGCCAATATACTATTGTGCAAACTTACATTCTCAATCCCATAGTCAAGATGGTCTCTCTATAAATTCAACAAATATACATAATGGAAACTATCTCATATAGAGAATAATGAAAATTCAGAGTTTCTCACTCTCTAATGTCCTTAAATCTAAGTGATGTAGGAGCATCACTAGTTCAAGAGCAATCTTGCATCAACCAAAAACATTTGCATTTCAGTTTGTTTGCATTTTAGTTTGTTTCTTTTCATTTTCTAGTTCAGTTCAAGCAGTTCAGTCAGTATCAATTTCTGCATTTTGGTCCGCATTCCATTGTAGTTGCATTTCAGACCCTATGGAGCTGGACTTAGAATCTAGATTCATTCATACACATCATATCCAAAATTCAAAGCATTTGGATCAGGTACCGGTAAGATATCGCTATCAGAAGATTGACTATTTTCTCAGAACAAAGCATCCTAACAATCTCAGATAATCAACTGAAGGAGAAGACTTGCAGAGCATTTCATGACTTGCGAAGCTAAATTACACATCATTCAATGTTGATTGGTTTGTGGCCAACCTTCCTTGAGATCCACACATCATTCCATTCATTCATGGAGGAATTCTATTCATTCAGGTCCGACCTATCCATGTACACACATTATAGCTCTTCATTGGAGTTTGTGATCTTCCTTGGCCGATGCGGAGGAATATTTTGTTCCGAAGATGATATATATTGATGTAATAGATACATAGGAAAGCAGAATTTGATAGTTGTTCACTAGTTTATAGTTGATAGTTTGAATTTTGTACGAAGGAGCTTTAAAGCCATATCTTGTGTATTTTGTAATCAGGTCTGTGAGCCCTAATTGTAAGATTGCATGTTGCCGGCCAATTTGTATTTGAATTCTATGATATACTGAATGACTGAATATGCATTTGCTTCATATCTTTGAGTTGTTTCCGTTGTGTCTACTCTAGCTGCACGGCCTAGATAGTTCACTTTGTGGACTCTCCTAACCATGACTGCACCACTAAGTAATTATAACTCAGATATTCCTTAATCATGTTTTATCATCAATGATCAGAATTGAACAAAAATAAGTTCTTACGAACTATATCATTTTTCAATAAAATAAAATAATATTAAATGGAACTCATAATTCCATGTTTCTCTATATGAACTTGCTAAATATATAACAATGGAAACAATTCCTATAATTTGAAAAAGGAAGAATATTTATAAATGCATATATTCATTTATAAATATACACAAGTATATAATATACTGTCTACATTAAACAAACAATGGTTTTTATATAAGAGACTTCAATAACTCATTCTCAGATTGCTCTGTTCCAATATGAACCAATTTAAAGATCAATAGATTCTTTCTAAGAATCATGATACTCCATACTCATTTATAAGTTTAACATCATAAGATAAAAACTGTGAAATTCACTATAATATACACTGTTACAACTCAGGGTCAACAATAGTTAAGTCACAATAGTTCAACTTGATAGAGTGAATAATTTATCTATTCACTATAGCTTAAGTGTACTTAGGTTGATGGGGTTAGACAACATCTTGTCTAACTGAATGTGCAACTTTTTAGAGGTTAGAGGTTACCTAGTTGTTTGGTAAACCTCATGTGCATACATTTTGAGGTTGGAATACTTTCCATCTCACCTCAAAAGACACTTTGTAGTCATCCAACACTTGTTACACAAGGTTGTTAGTTTGCACATTCTAAGTGATCTAAAGGTTGACACCTTATAGGACACTTGTCTACTTGTTTGTACCACATCATGGGGCACTTGTCAATCCACGTGCAAGGTGGATTGCCTCTTCCATGCCTATATAATGAGGCATTCTCATGTAAATTTGTAAGTGAGATTAATATATGTTTATGCTCAAATTAGGTTCATAAATATCATTGATTTCTTATCTCTATTTGTCGATTTCCATATTGTGAGAGTGAATATCAAGTGTTTTAGAGTATCCTTGGCTATTCCAACATGGTATCAGAGCCATGCTATAGGCACTCTCCGTTTTGAGGGGATTAGGAGGTGAGGTGAAAGTCAGTGCATCCTGGAGTGAAATTGATCTCACGAGCAAAATTGAAAAAGCAATTTTTTTTAGAAAAAATGTTTTTACTGTGTAATTTTATGAAAATTTTTTGTTTCAAAATATTTTTTTTGCAAATTGAAGATTTGCAGGCATTTGAAGGGTTGACTAGAATCAAAGCAAGTGCTAGTTTGTATTCCCTCTCTGTGGGTCAAATCTCCTCCCAACAAGGCATTTTTACATCTATGTGGGTCGAAACCCTCCCAACAAGTTGTTTTTTGATGTGCAAGACGTTTTTTAAGCTGGGCAGGGCCTTTTTTTTATGTGCAGGGCATTTTTTGACCTGTAGCTACCTCAAATCGACATGTGGCTGCATAATATTGACCCAAGAGGAAGAAATTCGGCCTGTAGAGCTGAATTTTGGTTGCACCAGCAATTTTTTGGGCTCTTTTTGCCGTAATCTGCCCATTTTTTGCCCTATTTTTTTCTCATCAAAATAACATTTACATTTTGTTTTTAATAAACATTTAAATTATGTTTATTAAGATGCTATAAATGCATAGTTTTGGGGGTTTATTGTAAATTAGTAGGCAAATTCAAAGGGTAATTTTTTCATTTGAAGAATTAATGGTTTTAAAACACTTGTATCTTTGTCTGACAAAGACAAAGGGTGAGGCCTGTGTTGAAAGGAAGAGAATTCCCCCTTACAAATAAAATAATTGTAATCTTCACTCTATGCCGATTCCAATGAGTAGTTGGAAGGCAAGGTTTATTTCTCCATAGGAATTTTTTTTTCCTGATTTCTAGTGTAAGTGTATTAAAATAGGCTTGTTTTACGAGAAATTAGTTTTGTCATTACTTTTGATCGGTAGCTCGAAATTGAGCACTATTTTTTGCAAAAGTTAATGTTTTCACATTTCCCACACATTGGACCTATTTGTATTGTAAAACACACTAAGTTATAAAGTGCCAAAATTTGGGGGGGTCACCTAATTCGGGGGTTGCCTAATGTGTTGATTTCTATTGTCTAAAGGAATTAACCTGTTTGTAATCATGGGATATCATATTCACTCTTCTGTAATCTACCTAAAACCAAGAAATTATAAGTCTTGGTGTGAAGGCATCCAGAAACATCTTAGGTTCCACAATCTCATACCTTATCTATATGGACTTGTTCTTGAACTAGGTAACCAATCTAAGAAGAATAAGTGGTTTAATAATCGTGATCACATTGTTGGATTACTCATCTTACATATACTAGATGACACTTTGTATGCCATCATGGATATTGTATGTCCACATACATTATGGATCAAAATTTGGGAGATATATGGAGACTCCAATGTTTCTCCCTTCCTGCATGATCCTGCTATGATCACAACTAACATCTCGCATAATGATTTAGATATAGAGTGTCTAGTTGACATAAAGAAAATCATCATTCCTCCACTACCTACTATTGCTTCATTATATGTCAATGTCGCTTCTTTGCAAGCTTCAAGTACTCCTTTGTAGCAGGATCCCATTTGTCTTCCTAGCACTATTGATTGGGATGTATATCTACATAACATTTCATGTCTATTTGTAGAGTCTCGCATTGATGACATGGAAGTACACATTGAGGACATTCATCTTGTTTTTGATGGCAACTTCGATGAAGTTGCATCAGCCTTGTCTTCTTTAGATATGATTGCTCTTCCTTTGCCTACATCAGCTTCTATAGTGACAGTATCAGATTCTTATGGTTCTAGTTATCACCATACATCTATGGTTCCTATTACATAATCTTCCATGATACCTGATTTATTCCATCAGTCTTCGTCACATGACAACATTGGCTTGGAAATTCTTGAGAATTTTTTAAGACATCGTGGGCCTCATCCAAGTCTTTGACTCGTGTAGAATTCAGAGACATTCCTACTTCTTCCTGTATGTTCCTATCAAGAATGGGAAGATTAATTGCACACTTTTGTGGTTTGATTTCTTCCTAAGGGGAGAAATGCGGTTCAGTGTTCAAGGATTCTCTTTAACATACTTCATCAAGCATCTACACACACTACAACATATCTTATGGGGGGCTTCCAAGTCTCTCTAAGTTGTATCTCCTATTTTGGTAAAATTTATTATACACGTGATAGAAGTTGTCATAGGGTGTTCATGATATAAGTCCTTCTTCTTCACTTGTTTCCTTTTCATGCATTTTGTTTCTCCTTTTGGAGAGAAGTTTTGTTCCCTCAGGGTTTTCTCCTTTACTCCACTTTATGAGAAAATTTGTACATGGGTACCTAACATGGCCTAGTAGCTGAGACCAATATTTATGTATCTCTTGCACTTTTGTGATCTCCTCAAGTATCACTTAAGGGGGGTGCTAGAGTGAATAATTTATCTATTCACTATAGCTTAAGGGTACTTAGGTTTATGAGGTTAGACAACATCTTGTCTAACTGAATGTGCAACCTTTTAGAGGTTAGAGGTTAGAGGTTACCTAGTTGTTTGGTAAACCTCATGTGCATACCTTTTGAGGTTGGAAGACTTTCCATCTCACCTCAAAAGACACTTTGTAGTCATCCAAGACTTGTCACACAAGGTTGTTGGTTTGCACATTCCAAGTGATCCAAAGGTTGACACCTTATAGGACACTTGTCTACTTGTTTGTGCCACATCACGGGGCACTTGTCAATCCACGTGCAAGGTGGATTGACTCTTCCATGCCTATATAATGAGGCATTCTCATGTAAATTTGTAAGTGAGATTAATATATTTTATGCTCAAATTAGGTTCATCAATATCATTGATTTCTTATTTCTATTTGTCGATTTCCATATTATGAGAGTGAATATCAAGTGTTGCAGAGAATCCTTGGCTATTCCAACACAACTGTTGAACTACAAAGTTTCTTCATAAACATATGATAATAATATTCATATTTAAAAGCACTAAGATTTTTACAACCGAAGTCTAAACTTAAAACAATTGTCACACAAAGATGTGAACTATCTCATACTTATTAACGCTGTAACTAAGAATACCTTCATCACAATTAACTTATAGAGTAATGTTTAATCTCTTACAATGATAACATGATGTTTGTGAGCACACTCTTCACATTCGACACATAGATGATTAATTAGTCTTTATCAAATAACATTATACCGAGGATTTATTCATCTCAGCTGACACTCAGAGAAGTGTCTATTCTCTAACAATAGTATCAAAATAATAGTGGTATAATTGACATAGTCAATTCATAGATATGAATAATCTTAGACATTGGTAATATTATGAATAGGATGGTGGGTTCAAGCTTCATAGTCGATACTTAATGATGTGAAAATATCAAACATTAACGATATTAACATTAAAATCCACATAGTCGGTACTTAATAATGTGATATTCACAATCATTAAATAATATTACCAGTATGACTGTGGATAAAATCCACATAGTCAATACTTAATGATGTGATAATCACAAACATTGATCAATATTATGAATAAGACTAAGGGTATAATCAATCAAAATCCAAATATATCATATTAATCACATGCATCATAAAGGTATTATGAATATAATTGTGGGATTCACTCAACACAATTGATACCCAAATACATATATTAAACCCATAATGGTCTGCTATTAATAACAATTCAGTGGTCTACTATTAATGAAAACAAGATTGACATCCTGATGCTTCAAGAAGTTAAGATGAAAAGTGAGGGGTTCCAGTCCATTGCTATGAGTATTTGGCCCAATGCAGATTACTTTGTTTGTGATGTGTCTGGTGACTTTGGGGGTATTATTACCATGTGGAACAACAAGACTGTCAAAGGAAGTCTTATTGAAAGAGATAAAAATTGTCTTGATGTTAGAATGGAGTCTAACAACAAATCTTGGAATCTTGTTAACATATATGCTCCTAATCAGAGGGACCCCAGAAGAGAATTATGGGATCATCTCTCCTCATTGATTTCCAAGGACATCTCAAAGTGTTGGATGCTGGCTAGGGATTTCAACACCCCACCTTTCCCCTTAGAAAAAAGTGGGGGGATTCTAGACTACAATGACAGCATGATGGACCTGGCTGATTTCCTAAACAAAGATGGCCTCATATGATCTTGATATTCAAGGAAACTTCTTTACTTGGTCTAATCATAGAAAAGGGAAAAATTTGATACAAGTTAGACTGGATAGGGTTCTAGTCTCATTGAGTTGGGATTTCATAAGCACTTCCACCTTGGAAGCCCTTCCCAAAACCACTTCGGACCATAACCCCCTTCTGCTTTCTTGGAAAGATATGGATATTAAAGGGCCATATCATTTTAGGTTCAAAATCATGCGGACTAAGCATCTTGAGTTTAAAGACAGGTTAGGCTAGCTGGTGGAATGTTGTTGTTCAAGGCACACCTATGTTCAGACTAGCTCAGAAACTTCTTATGGTTAAAAACAAGGTTAAGGGGTGGAACAGGTATACCTTTGGCAATATTTTTGATAACAAAACAAGAATTTTTGCTAAGTCGGGTGATATTCAAAAGCAGATGGAGGAAGGGGACATCTTTGAGGATACTGCTAAAGAAGAAGAATCATTGAGAAAGGAATGGAAAGAAGTTCTAGGAAAAGATGAAATTGAAAGGAAGCAACGTACGTGAAACACACTTCCTACACTAATCTAATGAGAGAATTAGTATGCAAATTTTTTTTAAACCTTTACAGTTATAGTGATGTTAAGACAATAACACAGAGATTTCAGCAACATACATGCTCACACAGAATATAGACAGAGAGTGACAAGATATACTGTGGGGGAAACCCTTTTGGGAGAAAAACCCCACACTCCAAAGCACAGATCAAATGTATTACAATAAATAATAACAGATTACAATATAGTTTCAGAGCCAATGTTCTTTCAGGAGTCTTCAACACTCGTATCTAGAGATATTTCGGCAGCATAATAGTACCTGTCAATAACTATATGCATCTCCCATCCAAGCACCTATTTTTATAGAGTTTACAAGGCAAAATAAGAAGCTTCTAGAGATGGGCATCCAACTTGGCCTCATGGCCCAAAACCCACACCTAGGGACACTTGTCCTACATTACAACATGATTTTACACTTGTCATAACATGCCTTCCCAATGTGGGGTGCTCCATCTAAGAATAGGCTATGACAGATGCTCTTACGCACCTTACAGCTATCATAGAATCCGTCATACATGACAACACTTACAGGTGTAAGAGAATCTATCATAAACTGACTAAAAATAGCATATTCCTCTTACAACATGTAATAACCCACCTTGTGTGCCCAAAGATGCCTTCAACACATGTCTTCACCTGTCATAGAACCTTCTAGTCTTGACTCTTACGCATCATAGAATATGTCATAGGAATCCATCATAACACTTACGCGTCATAACTCCTCACACACTACACAAGATGCCAACACATGGCAGAAAACCTCTACCACAATATGGGACGTCTATATCCACATGGGATGAGTTGACCATCCTAGTCACATTCTAAGTGGAGTGACAACACACCATGCCACTTCACACTAAATGACAAAATAGGATGTGCAACATAAATTACAACATAGACAAATAAATAAATAAATAATCAAATAACCAATGCTAGGAATCACTAAGGTTGAGACACCTTAATTCCCAACATTCTCCCAATTGTCGAACACCTTGTAAGAGCCAATAGAAATAATAGGATTTAACTACTATAGGCCAAGAGGCCCATAGACTCCGAACACCATCTGAACTTATTAGTGTCCACTGGTTTCGTCAATGCATCCAGAACATTCTTCAAAGTATCTATCTTCTCCAATGTCACCTTCCCATCTTCTGCCATGTCTCACACAAAATGGAACTGTACATCAATATGCTTTGTTCTGGCATGGAAATTTGGATTCTTTGCTAAGAAAATCACACTTTGACTATCACAACAGATAGTAATCTGTCTTGCATCAACACCAATATTTGAACACAATCTCTTAAGCCAAATGGATTCCTTACAAACATGAGCATCTGCCATATACTCTACTTCTATCATGGACAAAGCGACCATAGGTTACCACTTACTCATCCAACTGATTGCACCACTGAACATAGTAAACACATAAGCACTGGTGGATCTCTTGCTGTCAATGTCACCCGCCCAATCAGAATCCACAAATCCTCTAATACTCACATAATACAAAGGTCTTGTAGGATGACCATGATAACATAGGGAATACTCAAAAGTGCCCCACAAATATTTGAACACTCTCTTCACTGCATCCCAATGTACCTGTCCAGGATTTTCCATAGATTGAATAAGGACTCCCACTGCTTAGGCTATGTTTGGTCTAGTACAGACCATAGCATACATCAAGCTACCAACAACACTAGCATAAGGTACTTTGCTCATGTCCTCCATCTCAGAAGAAGACTTTGGACAATCATTAACGGATAACTTGGTCCCCAAAGAAATAGGAACACACAATGGTCTGTAATCTGACATGCTGAATCTCTCCAACACGGTCTTCACATACTTACTTTGCCTTAACCAAAGTTTTCTGTTAGCTTCGTCTCTTCTGATTTCCATTCCCAGAATGTACCTGGCTGCCCCTAAGTTCTTCATCTCAAACTGTGCTGACATCTGAGACTTCAAATCAGAAATCATATTCTTACCACATCAGCAACATATCATCAACATACAGTGCAATAATGAGAATGTGATTATTGTCAAACTTGTAATACACACAATGATCTGATTTCAATCTTAGAAATCCAATGGACAACACAAAGGCATCAAATTTTAGGTACCACATCCTAGGAGATTGCATTAAAACCATACAAAGACTTCTTTAACTTGCAAACCAAATATTCTTTACCCTTTCTATGTAATGCTCCGGTTGTGACATGTAAATCTCTTCCTCCAAATCACCATGAAGGAATGTTGTCTTCACATCCATCTGCTCCACCTCTAAGTCATAAGCTACTGCAAGAGACAATAGGAACCAAATAGATGTCAGCTTTGCAATGGGAGAGAAAATTTCACCACAATCAATTCACTCCACTTGTGAATACCCCTTCGCAACCAATCTAGCCTTGTACTTCTCAACACTTCCATCTGCACCAAATTTCTTCTTGAACACCCATTTACATCCAATAGGTTTCTGTCCTTTAGGTAAAGGCACCAAGTCCCAAGTTTTATTCTTCTCCAAAGAATCCGTCTCATCTTCCATGGCCTCCTTCCATGAACCTACATTTTCATGCCCATAGCCTCTATCACAGTTCTAAGCTCATCAGTGTTAGTAATTAAGGCAACAACACAACTAGAATCTAGCAATGAATAACCAAACCTATCAGGTTGCTTCCTTGTTCATGTAGACCTCCTCAAAGGCTAAGGTTGAGGTTCTTCTTCTTCTGAGCTTTCAGAGCTGCTAGAGCTCTCCTCATCATTAGGTCTCATAGGGTCTTTCGGTTCAGTCTTCTCAGGGGTAGAAGGAAACTGAACCACATCTTCTTTCTTTTCTTTCTCTTCTAGCTATAGAACAATGGGAGAAGGTGTTAGCTCTCTAAAAATAACACTTCTTCTATACAAGACTTTCTTGGCCACAAGATCCCAAAGCTTGTACTCTTTCACACCAACACCATAGCCAATGAAGATACACTTAACAACCTTGTTCTCCAATTTTGACCTCTTCTCCCTAGGCACATGAACATATGCCTCACAACCAAAAACATAAAGATGTTTTAATGAAGGCTTCTTACTAGACCACACCTCCATGGGTGTCTTATCAACAAGCGATGATGTAGGATACATGTTTACCAGGTAGCAAGCAGTGGCTACAACTTCAACCCAAAACTTCTGTTCAAGGCTAGCATCACTAAGCATACTCCTAGCCCTCTCCATCAACGTCCTATTCATCCTCTCTGCAAATCTATTTTGCTGAGGGGTGTATGGAGTTGTCTTATGTCTTTCAATCCCATGTTCTTTACAGAACTTATCAAACTTTGCAGAACAAAACTCACCACCATTATCAGTTTTCAAACACTTAATCTTTTTACTAGTCTGATTCTCAACAAAAGCTTTAAACTCTTTGAATAGACTAAAGACTTCAAATTTGCTTCTGAGAAAATAAACCCATGTCCTTCTACTATAGTCATCGATGAATGAAACAAAATATACAGATTTAGAGATCAAAGGAACATTCATAGGACCAAACACATGAAAATGAATAAGATTCAACACACCATAAGACTTGTGAGAACTAGAGTAAAACTGAACATGGTTTTGCTTTCCATATATACAATGTTCACAAAAGTCAAACTCAAGATTACAATCATTTAACCCCTCAACGAGGTTTTTATTTTTTAGGGTTCTAAGACCCTTCTCACCAATGTGACCAAGTCTCTTATGCCATAACATTGTCTTCTCAACTGGAAGTTTCATTTCCAAGTCACGAGAACCCTTGGGTACCCAAAATCCACTACCATCAGAGGTTGAAGCAATACATCTCTTTTCCACTGGTTCCAATGGTGAAGATGAAGTGACTGAAGCTCTTTTCTTCGAAATAGAAGCACTATTGCACTGTGTAGTGCATGCATCTAACTGAAACAAAGTACCTCTCTGAGTACCCTTCACAAGCACCATAGCACCTCTAGTCATCTTGCATCCTACACTAGAGAAGATAACCTACACACCTACATCATTCAATTTACTTACAAAAAGTAGGTTTAGTGCCAAGCCTGGGATGTGCATAACCCCAGAGATTCCCTTCACTCATCTATCAGGGAATTAGATTGAGACTCTTAGATGGCCAACAATCTTTAGATGAGAGTAATCACTAAGGTACACTCTTCCGCCATTGAACTCTTCATACTTCGTAAACTAGTCTTGATGTGAGGTCATGTGAAAAGAGGCACTAGAATCAATCATCCACACATCATCAGATGCATGGGTGGCCAAGGCTGCGATGAAAGCATCACCATCATCTTGTGACTTGTCAAAATTTAAATCTGAGACATTCTTCTTCTTTTTCTTTTTCTCCTCTTTTCATTCCTTTCAGAAATGGCTAGATTTACCATAGTTCCAACAAAGAGCCTTCGACTTTCTAGGAGATTTGGATCTACCCTTCTCAGCTTTCTTGTCCTTTTTACCTATCTCTTCGGGTCTTCCATGAACCACAAGAGCCTCTTTGTTCGACTCGGATGATTTTCTCCACATCTCTTCGGATAGCAGCGAAGAGACCACTTCATCCATCTAAAAGGTGGATGTGGTACTCCCAATGGCCATTACAAGATGGTCCCACGAGTCTGGCAAAGAACAAAGAAAGGTCATACATCGATCCTCCTCCTCCATCTTCACACCAACGGATGTCAATTGTGCAACTAGCATGTTAAAGGCATTTAGATGGTCTGCAACGGATCCTCCATCCTCCATCATCAGAGAATACAACTTCTTCCTTAAGAATAACTTGTTCACCAGTGATTTAGTTTGATAAACATCTCCCAGTTTCTTCCATAGTTCTTTTACAGTCTTCACTTCATAGACATTTAACAAGACAAAATCAGCCAAACATAGTCTCACAAGACCCTTAGCTTTCCGATCCTTGAGATCCCAATCATCTTAGGACATTGCCACTAGGTTTACACTGGAAATGGTTTCCCATAGGTCTCTATTAATAAGCATGTCTTCCATTTTAAGCTTCCACAACTCAAAATTGCTTCCATTAAACTTCTCCACCTCTACTCTTTCGGATGTGCCTGCCATCTCCTTCCTGCAACAAGATTACATAATACTCTACACAGACTCCCACTCAATCTAAGATCAATACAAAAACCCCTACCCAACAACTAGGACCAAAGGTGATCAGGCTCTGATAACAACTGAAAGGAAGCAAGGTACGCGGAACACACTTCCTACACCAATCTAATGAGGGAAGTAGTATGCAAATTATTTTTAAACCTTTATAGTTATAGTGATGTTAAGACAATAACATAGAGATTTCAGCAACATACATGCTCACATAGAATATAAACAGAGAGAGAGAGAAGATATACCATGGGGAAAACCCTTTTGGGAGAAAAACCCCACACTCCAAAGCACATCTCAAATGTATTACAGTAAACAATAATAGATTACAATATAGTTTCAGAGCCAATGCTCTTTCAAGACTCTTTGATACTTGTATCTGAAGATATTCTGACAACATAACAGTACCTGTCAATAACTATATGCATCTCCCATCCAAGCACCTATTTTTATAGAGTTTACAAGGCAAAATTGGAAGCTTCTAGAGATGGGCGTCCAACTTGGCCTCATGGCCAAAACCCACGCCTAGGGACACTTATCCTACATTACAACATGATTTTACACTTGTCATAACATGCCTTCCCAATGTTGGGTGCTCCATCCAAGAATAGACTATGACAGATGCTCTTACGCACCTTACAACTGTCATAGAATCCATCATACATGACATCACTTACAGCTGTAAAATAATCTATCATAAACTAACTAAAAATAGCATATTCCTCTTACAACATGTCATAACCCACCTTGGGTGCCAAAAGATGCCTTCAACACATGTCTTCACATGTCATAGAACCTTCTATTCTTGACTCTTACGCATCATATAATCTATCATAGGAATTCGTCATAACACTTACGCATCATAACTCCTTACGCACTACACAAGATGCCAACACATGGCAGAAAACCTCTACCACAATATGGGATGCCTATATCCACATGGGATGAGTTGAACATCCTAGTCACATTCCAAGTGGAGTGAAAATACACCATGCCACTTCACACTAAATGACAAAATAGGATGTGCAACATAAATTACATCATAGGCAAATAAATAAATAAATAATCAAATAACCAATGCTAGGAATTACCAAGGTTGAGACACCTTAATTCCCAACAGAAATTTATTGGAAACAAAAATCAAGGGTGCAGTGGCTTAGAGAGGGAGACAGGAACACCTCTTTCTTTCACCAGTCCAGTATGAGGCACAGAAAAAGAAATAGTATTACTAAACTCATGGATGACAAGGGAATCCTAGTGGAGTTGGACTTTCTGGTGGGGTAGGTTGCTGCTTCTTATTTCCAAAACTTTATGGCAGCTCATGAGTGTAGGATAAACCAGGAGCTCATTGACATCATCCCTACTAATCTCAATAAGGAAGATAATGCTTGACTTGGAAAATGGTCACTAAAGAGGAGGTTTGTGCTTGTTTGTTCTCTATGGGTGCTTTTAAAGCCCCAGGGCCGAATGGTTTTCCCCCTGCTTTTTTTCAAGAGTACTGGGATATAGTGGGTAAAGATGTCACTGAAGCGGCTAGGGACTTCTTCAAGACTGGTAAGCTACTAAAGCAACTTAATCATACCTTTATTTCTCTTATTCCTTAAAAATCAGATTTGGTGTGTATGAGAGATTTTAGACCCATTAGCCTATGCAATACTGTCTATAAGATATTTTCCAAGATCCTAGTCTCCAGACTCTAGCCCATCCTAGATAGGCTCATTAGCAACAATCAAAAGGGATTTGTGCCAGGCAGACATATTACTGATGCGGCTATCTCCACACATGAAGTCATTCACTCCATGGAGAGAAGTAAAATGCCTAGGATGGCCTTTAAGATTGACATCTAAAAGGCCTATGATAGAGTGGCATGGGAATTCCTTTTCAAAATTTTGGAGAAGATGGGCTTCCAAGGCATGATTTTGTAGCTTATAAAATTATGTGTCACTTCTGTTAGATTCTTTGTCCTAGTCAATGCAGTCCCTAGAGGCTTCTTCAATGTGGGAAGAGGTTTAAGATAGGGTGACCCTATGTCCCCCTACCTTTTCATTCTTATGGCCAAATTCTTAAGTAGAATCTTCCTCAAGCTTTTGAATGCCAAGGAGACCAAGGGTGTTAAACCAGCTACAACAGCTACTCAAGTGGCCATTCAACAATTTGTGGATGACACTATCCTTTTTAGGTTCACTTCAATGGTTGAGGCTAGGGAATGGAAGAAAGTCTTGTAGGACTATGCCACTTTGGTGGGCCAGTGCATCAATTATGAAAAAAGTCAGGTGTACTTCTTCAACACTCTCATGGAGCTCCAACAGAAGATTATGGGAATTCTTGGTTGCTCAAGTGGTGAGCTCCCTGGTATATATTTGGGGCTCCCCTTTACTATTAAGGATGTTTCTCCTGATTATTAGAATTCAATCTTGGAAAGGATCCAGAGGAAATTGGCTGGATGGAAAGGGAAGATGCTTAGCCAGGCTAGTAAGTATCAACTATTAAAGGCCTCTCTTCAAGGCATCCTTGTTTAGCTTCTGTCCCTTTTCAAAATTCCCAAGTATATGGCTGAAAGATTTGAAAGAATTCAAAGGAACTTCCTATGGACTGGGGTGGAAAACAAAAAGAGATTGGCTTTGGTTAGTTGGGATAATGTGTGCAGGCCAAAGCTCTAGGGAGGTCTTGGTATAAGAAAGATCAATATGCTTAATAAAGCCCTAATCACAAAAAATGGATGGAATCTTTTAACCGGGGATAAGGATTGGGGTAGCATCATGAGAGCTAAGTAATTTGGAAATCTGCTACATGAGCACTTCTTACATCCCCATGGCCTTCCCAAAGGTTCAGTCATTTGGAACAATGTGCTTAAGTATAGATCTATACTTTGGCAGGGCATCATGTGGAAATTGGGTGATGGCAGAAAGATAAGGTTTTGGGAAGACAGTTGGTGCAAAGGAGGGCCATTAAACAAGATTCAAAATTCCTAATGCTTGATCAATATGGTTGTTTCTCTCTTTGGCAGACGAGCATGTGATTATATCCTTCCTTGTCGAGGGGGGTGGAAGAAGTTGTTAGACTGCTATTAGAGTCAGGCTGACCTTTTGTAGAAAGCGGAGGAAGTTCAACTCTCTCTTAGAAATTGCAGGATACCCATCTTTCCTTAGAAAGATAGAATACTCTGGGCTAGGGAGAAGTCTGGGATTTTCACTGTTAGATCGACATATAATCTCCTTATGCCTAGGATTGAAGACAGCTTATGGAGGAGGGTTTGGAATCACAAACTTATAACAAAAATCAACCAGTTCTAGTGGCTGGCGGTTCAAAATAAAATCCTAACTACAGACAATCTATAGCTTAGAGGATTCTAATTACCCAACAGGTGTGCTCTTTGCCTAAAAGATGAAGAAACTGTTTCTCACCTCCTCCTACATTGTGATTTCTCTTGGGATGTTTGTAGTCTAGCTATGAATAAACTGGGAATTCCTTGGTACTTGAGTGGTGACCTCCTTGCTTTCTTAAAATCTTGATACTCTCCTCTATCCCACCCCATTAGTAAAGAAATTTGGGCCCAACTTCCTCCTATTCTAACTTGGAGTCTTTGGAAAGAAAGGAATAATAGGCTATTTTAGGAAAAACATAGAGATCCTAAGGAAGTATTTTGTATAATGGCCAAACTCCTACAGGACAACCTCTCTAACAACATTTTGAAAGCTACTAAGAACCCCCCCAATAATTTGGAAATCAGCATCATAAAGGAGTGGAGTATTTCGTCTAGCCTCTATAGGGTGGACGACACAAGAGAAGAGCTTGTGCTAACACTAAATGGTCCCCCCCATTGGGATGGGTTAAACTCAACTTTGATGGTGTTGCTAAAGGTAACCCTAGGTTGGCTAGTGGGGGAGGTGTTCTTAGGTCTGATAAGGGAGCTCTCCTGGCGGCCTTTGCTGGGGGGCTTGGAGAAAATACCAATAATGTTGCAGAAGCCTCAGCTCTCCTTTAGGGCCTCAAAATTGTTTTGGCTTTAGGTATCAGCAGGATTGTGGTTGAAGGGGATTCAAAGCTTATCATTGAAGCTGTTAAAGACAAGGCTAGAGTTGGTTGGTAGACAAAGGACATTATTCAGGATATAAAAACCCTTCTTCTAAGTTTTGAAGGTTTGAAGTGGTGCATATTTATAGGGAAGGCAATAAAGTTACCGACCTTATGGCTAACCTTGGGATTAATCTCTATCCTTTAAGGTGTTGGAAAAATATCTCTAATCTTCCTCTGAATATTATAAATAACATTCAAATTGAAGCTTCTTCCTAAGCTTGATGGCTATAATCATGTTTATTTATGCCCTTGTTTGGGTTCTTTTCCCATCCCTCATTACTTGGGATGGCATACGTTCGATGAGGTAAGGGTTATGACAGCTCACATTCTTTGATCTAGTTGGACTTCAGGGTTCCTTGTCATCAATTGCCAATGTAGCAACCCATGTGAATCTTCACCAAACTAGCTCTACAGGTCTTTTCACCCTCGGTTGGCCGCTCTGGATGTGGTAAGCTCGCATGAGCCATATTATGGAATTAATGATATCCTGATCGCGTTATGGATTATGAAGGACATTCATAGGAATTTAGGGGCGTGGCTGGCTTCATTTTTAATGAGTACCAGTCCATTTCTAGATTTTTTAGTGAAACCCTATATCTTGCTAATTTCTATAGTTGTATTTCTCATTGCTGGTCTGGTATGCTAAGGAAAATGGAAGGTGACAAGTTGTGTATTGAACCTACATCTTGCGAGGAATTCAAGGAGGACTCGCATGTTTGGAGTATTGCCTATGAGGGGGGTGTAATTCCATTTCTTGTATGCCTGAATGGCTTCGATGAAAGTTTATCCATTCAATTTTCTATCATGGGACCCAAACAAGAGGGTGCAAGTCAGTGGTGTGTAGTTTGTTGTTATAGAGGAAGCCATTGCTAATGCCATGGGCCTACAATACAAAGGCAAATGACTTCATAAGCAAACAAAAGTTCAAGACCCGGAAGGGCTGAAGCATTTTTATTGGGAGGGTGAGAAACAAGTTAGACTCCAAGGCGACTTCAAGAAAGAGATCTTGGTTAACCCATGGGACCGGGTATGCTACCTCATAATGAAATTCTTTACCCTTGAAGGTCGATACAGGTGTTTCTATCACTATCATTTCACTTTATTAAATCATTTTAGACACAAAATGCTTGTGAATTTCCCTTTCTTCTTGCTCTCTAGCTTGGAGTCTTCTATTAAACTAACCAAGAAAACCCTCGAGGGTAACCCTATGGTGGTGGCCGTTCCCCTGCACTAGGGGCTTATTTTCTGACTTTACCATTATCACCTAGCCTTGTGCCCTATTAAGCCCCTTAAGGCCAGTCTTGTCGAGGATGATGTTAATGAAGATTTTGAAGACAATGTCCCTCTCAGTGTTAAATATCGTAGCCCCTCTAAACCTAAAGCCTCGTTGCATGCTACCATGGACATCAAAAATCCTATGGACCCCCTCAAATTCCCTAGCTATTCCTTGTTCTAGCCCTCCCAAATTGAAGGATGTTTCTATTTTTGGTGGGGTGGATGGGTCCCATGGCCAATCCTATGAAGAAGTGGCTGAGGGTTTCTTTGGTCTAAAAAATAGCCCTCCCCCTCATGGTAGAAAAAAAAATGAAAAAGCCAGCAAGGTTTGCCTATCCCTGCCAAGGGGGGAAAGAAGAAAACTAGAAAGGGTGATGTGGGTTTGAGAATTGAGGAACTAGAGACTGTGAAGAAACAAGATAATTCCCAGAAGTGGAAAATGGAGGATATTGTGGGTAAAGATGGTTATGAGAGAAGACCAAGCATTAGAAGGACTTCTAGGGTGGCAGGTGGGAAACCCTAGGTACTAAAGATCATTGATTACTCCTCGACCTCCAATCATGATGATCCCAAGTATGAGATGGAAATCAAAGAAGTCAAGACCACTCCGGTTCAAGAACAGGAAGGTGCAAGTCACTTTGAATCCATGAATAATTCTTTTTACAACTCTAAGACCAATGATGTTGAAATCCTGGAGACACCTGATAAGGAGGTTATGAGCGCCATAATGGATGACTCAAGTAGGAATCTTGCTCAGGAATTGGGTGATGTTAAGTCCCGTATTTCTGCCATGGAAAGTAAAGTCAAGGTGCTGACAAAAGTTTGCATGAAAGTCTTTCACAGGGCTACCTCTACCTTTTCTGTTCTTCAGGAGGATCATTCTATGAGTGTGGATGTTATGTGCAGCAACAAGGAGGAGCTGATCAAGTTGCTTAGGGATAACTGGAAAGAACTATTTATTTAGCTTTTTCTCTTGTTCTATGTTTTGGACTTGTTTATGTTTTATGTGTTGCAAGTATGTGCCTAATCAGTGTTGTTATTGATGTCAACATATCCTTGTTATCATTAGTGTCAACTATATCTTATTCTATTACTTGTTTAGAAGACTTGTATGTTGAGGATGTTGAGAAAATTAGCCTCTCTAGAAGAAACAAATGAGTTACAGAGAAGTGCAGTATAGACAGTGAGTTGTATGCTAAAGAACAGTCCGGTAAAATACTTTGCATTTACTTCTTCTTAAAGATCATAGTCTGTGGATTGGAAGTAAGTTAGAGGTATGTCTAAGGATGCTACATTCCAAGTTTGAGCCATCCACATGAAGATCTGAGTGACTTGTATTCACCAGAGTGAAACCTGCTTTTTCTGTAAGTTCAGTTGAGACATGAAAAAAGTATTTTGCACCGCATTCCTTCGCAATAAAGTATTTTGCTTTGCAGTTCTAGAGAGAAGTCTAGGATGATGATAAGTGCCTACAATTGCAATGGTTTGTGGTTTGGTGGTCCACAATCTATCTTTCCTTTATGGCAATTGAAGATAGTGAAGTTCATGTGTTCCGGTGAGAGGATTCCTATGGATAAAGTGGTTAAGGTGCGTACGGTTGCTCCTGATGATTATAGCGTGCTTGTGGATGTCTCCTAATCATGTTCCTATCTAGACTTTGGTCTACGTTAAGAAATTGAGATGGTGTGTGAAGATTGTTCCTAGATAATGTAGCGTGTAACTACTCTTGGCCGACCTGGTTGATCCCAGTGATTGCAGAGATCTTTGGAAGATTGTGGAAGCATGTTGTGGCATGGAAGATCATGTTTGAGTCCCAGCTAAGGCATGACATGATCTGCATTTCATTCCCCTTGCATGAAGTTGTAATAGGTCAAGACCTATTTTGTAAATGTTTGTAATGCCGACCTTGGAGATTGTTCCAATGGTTGATGATTGTGGATCCAACCTTGATGATCATTCCAAGGTTGATGTAGTGTATAAATACTTGTAGTCGAGTCATGGAAAAAGTGTCCTTGAGCGGAAATGAAAAGATATTAAGAAAGGTCCAAAAGGCAGAGTAGAGAGGAGGCAGAGGAAAGAAGAGGAAGAGCAGAGTAGGGGAATTATTGTACTTCAGTTGCAAATACAGAAAGGTATTGATCATGGCAGTGAGTCTGGTAGTAAGCCACCAATGGGGTTTAACAGTCCTCAGGATTTAACAGCCCTTAGGGTTTAACAGCCCTTATTGTAATCTTGCTAGGTCTAGGGTTGAGGTAGTGAGCCTGCTAGACCTAATTGTTCTTCATGGCAATAAGCCAATATGTTTAGGCCCGTGGAGTGACCAACCTGACATCATTATTTCAAGATTGCAATATATATTGAGAGCTAATCCTCTCTGTGGTTTTTCCCCACCTTGGGGTTTTCCACGTAAATCTGGTGTCTCTTGTGTTTGATGTTGTATCTGTGGTTAAGTTTCTAATTTCATGCACTCATTGTTAAACTATGATAATTGTGGATAAGTGATGAATGTTTTAATTACAAAAATTGTTTAAGTTTTTGTGACAACTGATTCACCCCCCCTCTCAATTGTCTAGCGTATATATCATCAATTGGTATCAGAGCCAAGTCCCTTTTGGAAAGAGTCTAACAACTCGAGGGAGATCCTAATGGAGACAAAAGGAAAACAAATACTCTCCGATACACCCAAATGCTCGTCAAGAGATATCAAGAGCAGTTTGTCCAAGGAAGTGATTCATGAAGAACAAAATGACAACCATCAAAGATGGTTTGAAACTTGTACCAGTGATGAAGACTATTGGGTTATTGATAGTATCTACTCAAACCATATGACTAGTGACAGGAGTAAGTTCGTTAGTCTGGAAGAATACAATGAAGGGCTAGTCAGGTTCAGAGATGACTGCACTACTAAAGTTTGTGGAATAGGATTGACAAATTTTGGTAATAGACAAATTTATGAAGATGTTCTTTATGTAAAAGGTTTGAAACAAAATCTCTTAAGCGTCGGACAGTTTTGCAAGAAGGGATTCAAGTTTGTATTTGAGAATGACTCTCTTGAAGTCAAAGAAAAATATGGAGCTACAATAGCAATTGCAAAAAGAACTGAAAAGAAACTCTATCATCTCAGAGAAAGTGACTTTCTTGGATACACATCTCAGACCAATGAAAGTTGGTTTTGGCATAGAAGATATTGCCATACAAATCTTGATGACTTAACAAACTCAGTTCAGATTGTGAAGGACCTACCAGAGATTGATTACTCAAGCAACATCAGTTGCAGGAAATGTCAAAGATTGTCAAGAAAAGCATGGAAAGATAAAGAAAGATCCTCCACTAAATGATTGGAATTAATTCATACAAACTTTTGTGGTCCTACAAGAATACCAAGCCTCTATAGTCAAAGGTACTTTATGTTTTTCATTGATGACTTTTCTAGAATGATTTGGGTCAATTTTTTAAAATATAAATCAGATATTTTGGAGGCACTCAAATTTTTTAAAGAAACCCTTGAAAACGAGCTAGGCATGAACATCAAAGGCCTAAGAATTGGGAAAGAAGAAGAACATATCTCTAATGATTTTAGTATATTTTCTGAAACCTATGGGATAGAAAAACAACTCTCTACCAAAATTAAGATAATGGAAGAAGCAAGTAGAACTATTTAGGAGAATACAAAATTAATGATGGAAGAAGCAAATTTACTAGATGTATTTTGGAAGGAGACAATACAAACCACTGTCTATACATTAAACAGAGTTCAGGTAACAACCAAAGAAGGAAAGAACCCTACTGAGTTATGGTGTGGATCAATACCCACTATGAAATACTTTAAAATCTTTGGAAGCAAATGCCTTATCAGAATAGAAAAGGACAATGCTAAGTATGAGGAAGGCATTTTTCTTGGATACTCATCTTGGACCAAAGCCTACCAGTGTTACAATAATAGATTGGGAAGGATCATTGAAAGTACAAATGTTAAAGTCATTGAGAACATCCAGGTGAATTCAGTCTCAACCAATAAGGGTTTGCAAGTTGAAGAATAAGAAGGTTTCCAGACCACAAAAAGTGTTGTGGAAGATCATAAAGCTGTTGTGAATTAAATGAATATGTGCTTGATTGCCAGCATTGACAGAGATAACTCAAGAACTACAGATGAAGATATGGATTTGAAAGAAGATTTAAGAAAGCAAATCAGGTAGTTACAGCAAAATCTAAAAGAGAAGAATGAAGAAAAGACAAAAATTGAGAACTGTCTGAAAGAAAAAATTAAAGTCTGCATAAAGATTGAAGAAGAAGTTGAAGACTTGAAAGTTGATCTGAAACATTTGCAGGCTCAAAGAGATCAATTCACTGTGAATGTTGCCAGATATGATAGGTCAATGGCAGAATAGAAAAATGATGACGACAGAGAAGGCATAAAATTTAGAAAAGACAAAAGAATCAATGCAAGACAGGGAGAGAACAAAATCAGACAGATTCAGAAGCAAAGAAGTAGAAGACCATCAATTAGGCAGCCAAATGCTTAAAGGTATTCTTCTTTCAATGGTTACTGCATTTTATGTAACAAATTTGGTCACAAGGCTAATTGATGTAGAAATAGGATGAATCAAAATACCCCATCATTCTCTAGTCAGAATGCCATTAGACATTATGATTGCCACAAAATGGGACACAGGGCAAATGAATGTAAAAGTCAAGTGAGAAACGACTATGGCAAGATTAGAACAATTGAATCCTTTAGTGGTTACATTTACATATGCAATAAATTTGGGCATAAAGCTAATCTATACATGTCAAGGACGAATGAAAGAAACAATGGTCAGAAAAATACTATGTGCTTCAATTGCAACAAGCCTAGACATATTGCAAGATTTTGTAGAAGTAAGAACATGAAGAAGGAAAATCAAGAAGAATTGAAGAAATTAGTGGAAAAGGTTGATCTGGTAGAAGTCAAGAAGGAGATGAACAAGGTCTAGGTCAAGAAAGAAGTAAATAAAGTCAGAGATGAGTCTGCACCAAATTCTGGAGCAGATACCTCCTCCGGGAAGTAAACTGGAAACTCTGGATCAAGGGGAGTTGTGTTGAAAATTCTAAATGCCCTAGCCAGATAGTCAGTGCTGAGATTTGACACAAAGTTATGATATGAAGGTTTATATGGTAGATTTCTTGAAAGGAACTCTGTAGATCAAGGCACAAAAGAATTCTAGTCCAGAAGCCCAAAATGACTAAAGTATGAGCAGTATATAAAGTAACAAAGATTGGATCAGTATGCCTCCGTAGTTGAAGATCATTATATGTGTTTTAGGTATGTTGTTCATAAATATCTGGTAAACAAGAAGATAGTAAAATTAAAGAAGAAGAAGTTCTAGAAAGAATTCCTGAGATCCCTAGAAATTGTGCAGAAGTATCACATTGAAGACCAATTCTTGGGTAAAAAGAGCAAAGGTGCATTGGCAAAGAAAAGGAATTACAAATGAGTAGATCAAAGATTAAATTGAGTGAGAATAGAGAAGTGGTGAGAAATAAGGCAAGGCTGTGTGTAAAAGGTACTCATAGATGGAAAATGTTGCTTTGGTGGCTATTAAGTTGTTTCTAGCCCTTACAGCACATAAGGACTTCAAATCAGATGTGAAGACTGCTGCTTGAATGCTAGGTTAAAGAAGACATTGTTTCAACTAGATTGATGATAAGGGAAGCCTACAGAAGAAAACCTGTAGACAGAGTCATGTCTGAATCTTTGAGAAGACAAGATATGTTACTCCAGAAGCGCTAGCATGTGAAGGTTCTAGATATGGTCTGAAGTGTAATCCTAAGAGGGAGTAGTCAAAGCAATAAAAGGAAAAAGGTGTAGCAGTACAGGTAATAATTAGAGATGGTTGTTGAAGTCAAGAAGATTATGAAATTATCTCCCAGGGGAAGTAGGTAAATGATGCTAATATGAATTTCTGATAAAAAGCAGTAAGTATTGCAGTGTTGCTAGCAGAGAAAATAGGGCAGTAATAGCAAGATCCTAAGGTAAGAATTGAAAAACCAAGAAGGAGAGAACTTCACATGAAGAACCAAAGTTGCAGTCAAGAAAGCATCAAGTAAGGGGGAGCAGTCAGTTGAAGAGAGTTCAGAAGAGAGATTAGATCAGAACAGAAGAGTGCAAGTATGTACCCTTTTCCATTGATGTCAAAGGGGGAGAGAAGTCATGTGAAAAACTTAGAGTGCAGATGTGTAAAAGAAAGGAGCAGAATTTTGGAGAAAGAAAGAAGTGCAGGTGTGTAAAGAGAAAGGGGGAGAATCTTGTCTTGATGGCTGTTGCAGTTTTTCACATCATATGTTGCTATCAATGACAAAGGGGAGATTGTTGCAAGTATGTGCCTAATCGGTGTTGTCATTGATGTCAACATATCCTTGTTGTCATTAGTGTCAATTGTATCTTATTCTATTACTTTTTTAGAAGACTTGTATGTTGAGGATATTAAGAAAATTAGCCTCTCCAAAAGAAACAAGTGAGTTACAGAGAAGTGCAGTACAGACAATGAGGTGTATGCTAAAGAACGGTCTAGTAAAATGCTCCGCATTTACTTCTTCTTGAAGATCGTGGTCTACGGATTTGAAGTAAGTTAGAGGTATGTCTAAGGATGCTACATTCCAGGTTTGAGCCATCCGCATGAAGATCTGAGTGAGTTGTATTCACCAAAGTGAAACCTACTTTTTTTATAAGTTCAGTTGAGACAGGAAGAAAGTATTCTGCTCCGCGTTCCTCTGCAATAAAGTATTTTTCTCTGTGGTTCTAGAGGGAAGTCTGGGATGATGATAAGTTCCTACAGTTGCAATGGTTCGTGGTTTGGTGCTTTGCAAGCTATCTTTCCTTTGTGACAATTGAAGACAGTGAAGTTCATGTGTTCCAGTGAGAGGATTCCTATGGATAAAGTGGTTAAGGTGTGTGTGGTTGATCTTGATGATTATAGCATGCTTGTGGATGTCTCCTAATCATGTTCCTATCTGGACTTTGGTCCACGTTAAGAAATTGAGATGGTGTGTGAAGATTGTTCTCAGATAATGTAGCGTGTAACCAGTCTTGGCTGACCTGGTTGATCCCAGTGATTGTGGAGATCTCTGGAAGATTATGGAAGCATGTTGTGGCATGGGAGAGTGTGTTTGAGTCCTAGCTAAGGTATGATGTGATCCATATTTCATTCCCCTTGCATAAATTTGCAATAGATTAGGACCTATTTTGTAAATATCTGTAATACTAACCTTGGAGATTGTTCCAATGGTTGATGATTGTGATGCCAACCTTGATGATCATTCCAAGGTTGATGTAGTGTATAAATACTTGTAGTTGAGTCATGGAAAAAGTGTCCTTGAGTGGAAATGAAAAGATATTAAGAAAGGTCCAAAAGGCAGAGCAGAGAGGAGGCAGAGGAAAGAAGAGGAAGAGCAGAGTAGAGGAAGAGAAAAGCATGGGAATTATTGTACTTTAGTTGCAAATATAGAAAGGTGTTGATCATGGTAGTGAGTCTGGAAGTAAGCCGCCAGTAGGGTTTAACAACCCTCAGGGTTTAACAACCCTCAGGGTTTAACAGCCCTTATTGTAATCTTCTTAGGTTTAGGGTTGAGGTAGTGAGCCTGCTAGACCTAGTTGTTCTTCATGGTAGTAAGCCAATATGTTTAGGCCCTGATACAGGAACATCCCTTGTTCAAGAGCAATCTTGCATTAACCAAAAACATTTGCATTTCAGTTTGTTTGTAGTTCAGTTTGTTTCTTTTTCATTTTCCAGTTTAGTTCAGGCAGTTCATACAGAAGCCGTTTCAACTTGTGGTCCGGTATTGGCATTTCACATCTTGTGGATCTGGACTTAGCATATACATTCCTTCATTTACATCATATCAAGATTTCAGAGCATTTGGATCAGTTGCTGGAAGGTTATCGCTATCAGAAGATTGACTATTTTTCTCATAGCAGAGCATCCTGACGGTCTCAGACAAATCAACTGTGGGAGAGGGCTTGCGAATCATTCCTTGACTTGTGGATCCTAATGATACATCATTCAATGATCCTTAGTTCATGGCCAGCCCTTCTTGAAGGTCTGCACATTGTTCCATTCATTTGAGGAAGTGTTCTATGTATTTAGGTCCGACCTATCTGTGTACACGTTACAACTCTTCATTGGAGTTTGTGACCTTCCTTGGCTAACACGGAGGAATCTATTGGTCCGGAAATGATATATAATGATGTAATAGATCCTTAGGAAAGTAGTCATGATCATTAACAATATTTGATAGCTCAGATTTTGTGTGAAGGAGCTTCAAAGCTTTATCTTGCACATGTATGTAATCAGGCCTTTGAGGCCTAGTTGTAAGCCCACATGTTTCTGGCCAGATTGTATTCAAATTCTATGATATACTGAATGACTGAATCTGCACTTTCTTTATTTCTTTGAGTTGTTTCTGTTGTGTTTACTCTTGCTACATGGTCCGGATAGTTCATTCTGTGAACCCTCCTACCGTGACTGCACCAGGCCTGTGGAGTGACCAAGCCTGGACATCATTATTTCAAGATTGCAATATTTATTGAGAGCTAATCCTCTCCGTGGTTTTTCCCCACCTTGGGATTTTCCACATAAATCTAGTGTCTCTTGTGTTTGATGTTGTATCTGTGGTTAAGTTTCTGATTTCATGCACTCATTGTTAAACTACGATAATTGTGGATAAGTGATGAATGTTTTAATTGTAGAAAGTGTTTAAGTTTTTGTCACAACTGATTCACCCCTCCTCTCAGTTATCTGGCGCATATCATCATTATGCTATGGACTTGGTATAGTGTTTTCTTTGATATGAACTGGTGCTTCTAGTCAGTTGTTTTTGTGTTGTTCGAGGTCTTGGGCCTATTTTGCTACCCGTTGGGCTTTTTGTTATCAGGATCTGCACCCGTGTTTGCAACTTATCTATATCAAAAATAATGCAGTGGTTTTATAAACACTACATAGTTGATGTAACAATACCATCAAACTCTTGAGAGAATAATGCTACAATCAAAGCACACAACATTCACATAGACTGTTAATAAAAACCCACGTTTAACATAGAAAAAACACATTCACTGTGAAAATAGCTTACCCAGTCTGATGTTCATAAAAAATATAATGATCTTATTCTTGTAATCCTTGGTTTACCATACTTGATTCACATTGGTTTACATTAAAAAACCCCTTAAAAAATGTCACAGAATTAAATCACAATCATTAAAAACTCTTTTCAATAAAAACCCTTGAGTCCAATCATGGTTTTTCTTCTCAACTAAACAAAAATATTTCTCTGAGAAGAATAAGATATCAAAACACTGAAGAAATAACTTCAAACTTACAGAGCCACTACCTTTGGTGCCTCTTTTTCCTCCCTCTTCTTTTCATTTTTCCTCTTTTTTTCAATATCCTCCTCTGTATTATGAGCTTGAACATCATGACTAACATAAATCTCCAAGTTCACTAGATTCTTGCCTCAAATCTATCCATCCACTCTGCCCTTCTTCTTGCCACGAACTGGAGTAAGTTGGGCGTTAATGAAGATGCGATGGGGGTTTCCTTCCACTCCCATCTATAGTCCTCTCAACACTTAATGCACTAAATGTAGGCTAGTAGTTCACTAGCTTCACTTCGTGGAGTCTAGTCGAGATTCTAGGATTTGAAAAATTCAAATATTTTAAAATAGTAAAATTAGATACTATTGTATTTTATAAAAATACATATTTATAACCGTACTTATATACATATGTGTATATGTACATATATAATTATGTTTACAAATGTAAATATATATATCTTAATAAAACTATATATATCTTTACTTCTTCAAACAAATGACAAATCAAAGGGAAACAAGATTGACCTTACTGACTTAGAGAAAACCAAAACAAAAGATCATCTATGATTGGATCACTCTAAGCTTGATCAAGAGACCAACTACATCATCAAACCATGACAATGTTACTAATCAAGGTACTGACTTACGACACTAGAAAGGTATCCAAACACATAGGAAATGACACATTACTTATGTGTGTGTGAGTTCTGAAGGCATGTTGTCCTATCCATTTACCTGATCCAATTCCCTCTCTCAGATGATACACTCCCTCCTCATCTGAGAGGGGGAAAAACTAATTTCCTACATCCACCTCATTAGAATTCATAGTAGTTAGTCCATTAACCACATTATGAAAAACAAGAAATAAATAATTAATCAGTTAATAATCATGAAGTAATTCCTTTATCTTCATTAGAAAATTATATCTATTTCTGCATAATCACAAATCAAAGCAAATCTATCTCATCAAATTTATCTACTAACACAACATGATAATCATAGTTTAAAATGCATAATCAAAGTATCTAACTAATAATTACTTTAAAGTAACATAATTAAGTTGTCCAAAAAAGGAATGTGACATATCCTCCCCCTTAAAGATCATCGTCCTTGATGACTTAGTTCAAAATAGTTTTAAACAAAGTTGAATAGTTTTTGCATAAAAAAGACTAATTAAATAGATGAAGAAATTTTTGATGGAACACTTCATAATCTTCCCAAGTGCCACTGTTCTCCAAATTTGGTCCCACTGGACCTTGCATTGAATGACCTCTCTATTATGCAAGCAAAGCTTATGAATTTCATGCACTTTGAGAGGCTTGATCATGACTACTCCTGGATCCATAATTTGAAGAGTATTCCAATCAAGACTATGATTAAATCCAGACACAACATTTTTTAGATAAGACACATAAAAAACATTATGCATACGAGCAAGAATAGGCGGTAGAGAAATTTTGTAAGCATCTGGGTTGATTACTTCAAGGATCTCAAAAGGACCCACATATCTAGGTGATAGTTTGGCTGATTTTCCAAACTTAATCAAACTTTTTTGTGGTTTAACTCTTAGCAATTCTTTATCACCAACATAAGACTATCATGGAATCCGCTTGGCATCAACGTAACTCTTTTTTCTATCATTTTCTTTTTCTAATCTTTTCCTAATTAGTTTAACTTGTTCCTCCATTTCTATAAGCATTTTTGGTCCAATGCTAATCCTATCTTCTAGTTTTGTCCCAACTTATAGGAATTCTACATTTTCTTCCATATAATGCTTTGAAAGGATTCATTTTTATAGTACAATGATAGGAGTTATTATAAGCAACATCTACTATTGGAAGTGTAATGCCCCAATCTTTCACCCAGGACATTAGCTGAACAAACACTGAACCAATAAATTTTTCACATTTGCAAGTGTGACATTCACATGTCGCATTGCACTCACGTGCACACAAGGTGTCACAACAAGAACAACAACACAAAAGATGACATCACCATCATACAATGCAAGATGACACAAGAAGAATACTTCACCCATCATGTGATGACTCACCACAATGACCAAGAGAGAGGTGGAGCTCACTCCATGATGAGGATTGGATAGATGTCCACGACCTTGATCACTTGCAAACACACAGAGTAGGATGAGGGTGACATCCACCTTAGTTCATTCCATGACTACACAAGACATCCCAAATACAAGGGTAATGCTCACCCACGGGATGGTCCAACTAGGAGGTACAATTCCTCAACCAATTGGAATGGTCACAAGACAAAATCATGCAAAGGAATGCTTCCCAAAGAAAAGAGGGAAACCATTCAAGTTTTCAACTACTTCAAACACTACAAAAAACTCACATAGGGTTTAGTTTCAGAGGGCAAAAGTACCACTTCCAAAAATTAGATCCACAAATTGAAGGCAAAGGAAGTACCCAGCATCCGAGGCGTGTACGAACCCCAAAGGAGGAGCCCTCTACCAAGGACACTAGTGCCCAACAATAGGATCCTCAAGACACTAGCACTCAATTCTATAGTCCTTTGGATTCCAGCGCCCAATGCTCTAGTCCTTTGGATTCCAGCACCCAGCACTCTAGTCCTTCCAAGACAAGGTCAAAATCACCCAAACAACGCAGATTTAGTCAGACAACTCAAAAATGTGTGAAATTAAAAGAGATTAATCTAAACATGATAAGACAACATATCCAATACTTAGATAGAAAAAATTGATTCTTTTTAAGCACTAAATTGAATTTTGTCATTTTCACCATTTGTCGCATACAAATTCTCAACAAAAAATCAAGACAATCCAATTGTGCCTTTGACACCAATGTCAAAGCACAAACCCATAGAAAGATACGTCACCACTTATGTGATTGATTTATAAGTCCTCATACATCGAGGATCAAACAATAACAATGTTGCAATAATCAATTACATTGCATAAGACACCAACGTCCTTCAAATTATACAAGTACACATATACACCAAAATCTATGATGCTTTACAAGGTATGACATAATCCACCTGCAAATAGAACAAGGAAACCATCCAACACCTGAAGAACATCACAAAGGACCAATAGAGAAATGTTGCTCACCTCCCAACCATATTGCCATCGTCGAGCACAATAGCTATCCACGCAACTCCAGGCAACCCCTGAGCTACGGAGAAGGTGATCATGGTAAACCTGCTAGCATCATCTCACACAATCCAAGGTATACATAGAAACATATGTCATACATGCCAATAAATGCACACAACACACATGGCACAACTACCAATACAATGTATACATGCAACACATGGCACAACTCCCAATCCAATGCATACACGTAACATGTGGCACACTTGCCAATAAGCCTAATAGAATGAAAACACAACATTCAAGCATAAGGGAAATAATCACACCTTCAATGCATGCCAAACAAGGCATAAATCATAGTCCATCATAGGTACATACAAGCATGAATCAGGCATCACAATGCACATGCAATCACATTGTAAACATCACACGTCAAGTCAAACTCTGACGGTGGAAGAAGGAAGAGAGACCTAGGTAGCTAGAACAAGGAGTGTCAAAGGAGGGCAATACCCACCTCATAGAAAAACATTAGAGCATTACCTCCTCATAGAAACTAGACAATACACCAAAAGTTGCTTTTTACACCTAAACTGAAGCATGCCAGACAATACACCAGGACATGCAGTTTGGTGTAGATGATCTCATTATTTAATTTTATCACCCAATGTGTTTAAATGTTAGTCTTGTTTAAAACTTCCATTCGCTTATTCCAATGACCCCTTTGGGTCATGGTGCATGATGAAATCCACTCCTCTCCTACCCCTAGACCTCTTCCTAAACATCCATTGCACCAATTTGACCAATTGGGCATGGCAAAAAATTTGAGGTGACAAAATCCCAATATTTGATAAAACACAACATAGTCTCAAAAGATGCAGATTCACATTTCATGAAGGATACATTTAGTCTTACATAAGAATACATCATGAAATTATTGTAATCTTAATTGTACTCATTTATAAAACATGAAAATACTCATAAAAATCCCAAGAACACCATTGATGAATGCTTCCAGCTACCTTGAACAATTTTCTAACTTCTATGTTTCAAGGTGTATGGAAAAATGGTGAACTACCCATTATAGCTATGGTGATCTCAAATATCAAATAAAATCCATGTGACTAATTCTGCAAAAAAATTGACTGGGTATGGTTTGTTTTCCCATGTTTCCAAAATGAAGAACACATAAAAATTTAAATGAAAACAACTATAAATTCATATCTAAGTTTTCCTTCCTAATCAGGATGCCATAGCAATCCACTAAATGTGGCATGGAAATGAAGAAAGCATGTAAATTTAAAACAAAGGAAAGATTCAAGAATCTCACCTTTCCTAAAAGCAATCCAAGGAGGAGAAGAGGGTTTTGAAAGCAATCTTTGATCACACTCAAACATCCACAATTCAAATCAACTCCACTTCAATCAAGCAATCCAAGAAATTCAACCTTACTTCCATTCATGGAGAAAATCCTTCTTTCTAAAAAGAGAGGGTTTGAGTGGAGAGAGCAAATGGAGAGGAAAAATAATCAAATAAAATAACTCCTTTTTTTACCTTTAAACACCCAAAAGCCCTAATTTAAAATAGAATATAAAATTCACTTATATTCCTTTCCTTTCCTTTAATAATGAAATAAGATATATTCATTTAATACATGATTCAAAAATATATCTAATTCATTTCATTCTACTAACCTAAATAATTTAATAAAATATCTAGGAACATTAAAATTGATTTAACAATATTTCAACTTCCAAATACCTTTCAGATTACACATTTAGTAATAGAAAATTAGCTAATTAACTTATTGCAACTATTCGAAACAGGTAATTCCCTTTTATTTGAATCTCATTCTGAAAATTCCAAAGACACCATAACAAGAATTTCAGTTTCCAATTTAATGCAATTCTACCTTTTTGATGGAAAAGTATTAAATTTCAAAAATAAATTGAAATCACTCAAATTTCTTCCTCTAGCATAATATAATGCAATAGATATTTTCGCTAAGATAATTAATCATTTAAATAATCTAAAAACATGGAAAACACGTTTTTTGATATCATTTAAAAATAAAGTGCAAAATGCTAAGGAAACACACATAATTGACTTAAGCACACATTATGGGTTTCCACAACACAAGATAAGGGTGAGATGGCTTAGCTTCCCATGTCAAACTTCTCCACATTTCCCACATTAGTTAACACTTATAATTACCTGTATACTCAAGTCAACCATCAGGCGTACCTGCTCCACATATAATAGCCAAAGTAACATAACCCACTCCAACGTGGTGTAATCACACATGATATACAATAATCACATCCACTATAATCATCTACGACTAGCATGATTTAGGAACATGATGCATAAATGACAACATTTCACAATGTGAGAATAATACGACAATCACAACTATAACAAGTATAGTGAAAAAAGTGAAGCTAAAGCACTGGAATAATCTAACATGTACAATCACAATGTATACATCCCATAATGCATAGTTGGAAACCAAATAACAAAGCAAAACCCCATTGGAAACACCTCGATGGTCACGCAAAATACACCTTCAAAATCCCTCGATTGCACCATAGACCTCATCGACAAGTTAGGTGCAATGCATCAAAGTATAACAATCACATAGTACCTTGATAAACACACCATACAACATATAATGCATAAATCAGAAAGCACATCATAAGAACAATAGGGTGGGCATTACATCCTCCCCCACTAGCATAGGCTTTCTCCTAGAAGCCTACACAAACACAAGGATGAAGTACCCTCAGTCCTTTACAAACACAATAGATCTCAAAAGATCAATCCTCCTAACCATCACTAGGTTGAGGTCTCAAAATAAAAGAAAAAATCTCCAAAGGTGCACCGAATAGGTCAAAACCAACCATCGTGCATACAAACTCCTATGAGACTACATCATTCCATCCTCCAACTGCCACCGCAATGAGAAGAGGCTCTAGCCAAAAGTCCCAATAGACCACAAGCAAGTCAAGTCCATAAAACTCAAGACCATAACTATGTTAGGATAATCTCTCAAGCTCTCAATTAAGCCTAAGGAAACTTGACAAAGCTACAAATTCTACTCCTAAGGAGAATTTCCAATAAAAGATTACACTCTCAATAGTCCTTTCTTGGATACTACTCACAACACTAGAACTCAAGGATTAGGGAGATATAACTCTTAAAGGATATAGATACCACTACCTCACCTGCATCCTTACCAAAAGCATGCTTAATCTTTAGACATGGTTCTACTACATGAGGTACTTCCTCATGTTCCACTCTTAAAATGGAGGGTTCCTCTAACACTCTAGCTCTACACCACCAAAACTAGGATCAACCATACATGTTCTCAGAGGGAAGATTCAAATCCACATCCTCTAACAAGCAAAAGCATTTCCATCAAGCAAGGCTTAGTAAACCACTTCCCACTAGGGACACATCTAAGGTAGAAACAACACCCTATACAAGGTGCAAGACTATTCTCAACACCACTTCAAAGCTCACTATCCTAGGCCAAAAGGTCAAACATCACAACACAATCACAAATTCATGATCAACTAGGCAATGCAAGGATTCCTCATGGCCTAAACACCAAGTATCCATAAATGGAATACATAGGATAGCAACCTCTTCACACAAGAGTTGCATCCCTTCCAGCATCATGCAAGGAAACATCCAAATTACTAAGGAGAAACTCCTAAAGAAACCAAATTCACAATGTTGGTAAATCAACAAGAGTAAGAAAACAACTATAATATAATAAATATATAAATAATATGTGCTCATGCACTAACTAAGGTTCCGTCATACCCTACACTATGTCAAACATGCATGTAGTTATGGAACTCACATCAAAACAATGCAACAACACTCACATGCTATTTAATAACATGGTCGTTGCATCTAAGACACAACCCCTTACATTCAATTAATGTCAAAACACTAGGAGCATGGCATGAAAACCAAGACTAATAGGAATGAGACAAGTAGAACAATGATAGTTGGTGGACTAAGTCAACACCCAAGTATAAGCAATCTACAAAGCAAGATTCAAACCAAAACAAGTTCTCTACATATCTCATCCACATAGACACAACCAAGGAAGAAAATTTAAGATCACACAAGAATTCAATTTCACATCATTCAATACTATCCAGGCATGACAAACACACCAACCAACAAGATAATTCATAAAATGTGATTCATAACAACACAAAACCATTTTAGAACTTCTCAACACTTCACACAAAATTCATTTTCATCTAACAAAAAATCACAAAATTCATCCTACCATAGTTCTTGTAACACACACACCGAGAAATAGTGCATTCTCCATATTCTACTCAATTATACAATCCATCAGAGGCCCATCATGGACATGATAGAGAATATAACATGATACATGACTAGTAGTTTAAAACATTCAAGCATAGCCACCAATAACAAATAAATAAATGAAATACCAAAGTGGAAGAAAATTCGAATAATAAGGCATAAAATGAGCTCAATTTCAACAGTAAATCAAGCATGACCATAAAGGTCACAAGATAAATAAATATCAAAATTTGATGGATATACTCATTCATAAACAAGAATAAAAATTCAATGCCAACCCTTACAACATTTAGTGAATTCAGTAAAATCAAAGAAGGGAAGTATCAAAATTTAGAAGTTCCACATTACATGAACTGTGTGACTAATTCTAGCCACAAGAGAGGGAGTACAATACTACACTACACCTCTTTTTTCCAAATTCCAAGGCCACTAAGAGGACACACTCAATCAAGTCAAACAATCATGTCTTCTAAGACTACAATCACGTCAAAAACATGAGATCATTTCTATTTAACCAAACAAACATCACTGAAGATGACAAGCAACAAAAGTTGCATCCTATTCAAGGGAATCACAATCACCATGCAATGACACACAAAGTCACACACTAGAAAACATATAGTAACCAAGAGTAAGCTAGGACAAAATCAGGTTCACAAACCAAGATATCTAAACACAACACTCTCACAACAAGAGTAGTTACCATTTCTCACCAAGATGGTATTCTCCAATCATATGGATAATGCATTAATACAACATTCACATTCAACACAAATCAAAACATGAGGGAGAATTAGTTTGGGGTTCAAGCTCTTAACCAACGTTACATCCAATGATGTTAAATTTCTCCACAACACAAAAAGCATACCAAATGCACACATAAAAATAGTGTAAAAATATGACAACTTCACTCACAAGGAAGAATTGCGTAAGAGAAAAACTCAAACCAGGTTCTCAAAGAAACATGGTTAATTATACTAACATGATTCACAAGAGAATGACGAGAAGTTGGGGTCTTAGTCCAATCTAACCCAACAAATCTTTCCAAAGTCAAAATGCACACTATGTAGTGGGGCAAACACAACTCAGAGTCACAAGATGTAGGGTTTTCTACTTCACTCATGAATCTAACACATCATACATCACAAGAACTATGAAAATGATAGTTTGTCAACCCACTTTCTATTTAACTTTTCAAACAATGCAATGCAATAAACACACCTAGGTTCCCACATGAATCCTAGGGAAGAATGCAATTTGGGGAAATAAGTCATTACCCAAATGATCTATTCTAGCAATGCAACATTTTAATTCTTACACCAACATAATCAATTCACACACAGAGACATGCTCTCAAAGAAGACAATGTAAGATGCATTTCATGCAAGCATTTTAAATCACCATACAGAGGCAATTAATAAATCAAATATGACAAGTAATAAGAGGGTATGCTACTCTTGCAACCTACATAAACACAACAAGGTGCACAATGCAAGGTCAATTTACACTAGCATTACCAAAACAACCTTATTCAAATACCACACACCCCATAGCTCCCAATGTTGCAACATGAGCTTTGATACTAGATGTAATTTCCCAAGATTTCACCCAAGACATTAGCCGAACAAACATCGAACCAACAATTTTTTTGCATTTTTAAGTGTGACATTTACATGTCGCATTGCATTCATGTGTAAACAAGGTGTCACAACACCAAATATGGCATCACCATTGCACAATGCAAGGTGGTACAAGCGGAAGATTTCACCCATCGTGTGACAACTCACCACGATGACCAAGCGAGAGGTGTGGCTCACTCCATGTTAAGGATCAAATACACATCCACGACCTCACTCCCTCACGAACACACATAGTAGGATGAGGGTGACATCCACCTCAATCCATTCCATGAATACATAAGACATCCAAAACAAAAGGGTGACTCACCCATGGGATGGTCCAACTAGGAGGTACGATTCCTCAACCAATTGGAATGGTCACAAGATGAACTCATGCAAAGACACACTTCCAAAAGAAAAAAGAGGGAAACCATTTAGGTTTGTAGCCACTTCAAACCTACAAAAAACTCACACAGGGTTTACTTCTAGAGGGCAAAATTACCACTTCTAAAAATCAGATGCACAAATTGAAGGCACATGAAGTACCAGGCATCACAGGGGTGTCTGGACCCTAAAGGAGGATTCCTCTACCAAGGACACTAGGGTCCTCAGGACACTAGTGCCCAATGTTGTAGTCCTCTAGACTCCAGTTTCCAATGTTGTAGTCCTCCGGACTCCAGCACCCAACACTATAGTCTTTTGGGACAGGGTCAAAATCACCCAAACAACCTAGATTTGGTCAAAATAGCTTAGAAATGCATGGAATTAAAGGAGATTAATATAAACATGATAAGACAACATATACAATACTTAGAAAAAAATGATTCTTTTTAAGTACCAAATTGAATTTTGTCATTTTTTCATCATTTGTCACATACAAATTCAGAAAGGAAAAATAAGACAATCCAATCATGCCTTCAACACCAACATCGAAGCACAAGCTCATAGAAAGATACATCATCACTTAGGTGGTTGATTTACAAGTCCTCATACATCAAGGATCAAACAATAACAATGTTACAATAATCAATTACATTGCATAGGACACCAACATCTTTCAAATTATACAAGTACACATATACACCAAATCCATCACGCTCTCCAAGGTGCATCAAGGCACAAGGTATGACATAATCCACATAAAAATAGAAAAAGGAAACCATGCAGCACCTGAAGAACATCACAAAGGACCAATGGGGAAATGTTGTTCGCTTCCCAACCATATTGCAATCATCAAGCGTAATAGCTATTTGCGCAACTCTAGGCAACCCTCGAGCTATGGAGAAGGTGATCATGATAAACACACTAGCATCATCTCACACAATTTAGGGTATACATAGAAACATATGGCATACATGCCAATCAATGCACGCAACACACATGGCACAACTACTAATACAATGCATACGCGCAACACATAGCACAACTACTAATCCAATGCATACACATAACATGTGGCGCACTTACCAATAAGCATAATAGAATGACATCACAACATTCAAGCATAAGAGAAATAATCACACCTTCAATGCACGCCAAACAAGGCATAAATCATATTCCATCATAGGCACATACAAGCATGAATCAAGCATTACAATGCACATGCAATCACATTGTAAACATCACACGTCGATTCAAACTCCGATGGTGGAAGAAGGAAGAGAGACCTAGGTAGCTAGGACAAGGAGTCTCAAACAAGGGCAATACCCACCTTGTAGCAAAACATGTGGGCGTTAACTCCTCATAACAACTGGACAATACACCAAAAGTTGCTCTTTACACCCAAACCCAAGCATACTAGACAATACACCAGGACATGCAATTTGGTGTAGATGATCTCATTATTAAATTTTATTACCCAATGTGTTTAAATGTTATTCTTGTTTAAAACTTCCATTCACTAATTCCAATGACCTCTTTGGGCCATGGTGCATGATGAAAGCCACTCCTCTCCTATCTCTAGACCTCTTCCCAAACATCCATTGCACCAATTTGACCAATTGGGCATGGCACAGAGTTGGAGGTGACAAAATCCCAATATTTGACAAAACACAACATAGTATCAAAAGATGAAGATTCACATTTCATGAAGGAGACATTCAGTTTTACATAAGAATTCATCATGTAACGATTTTAATCTCAATTTTACTCATTTATAAAACATGAAAATACTCATAAAAATCCCAAAAACACTATTGATGAATGCTTGGCTACCTTGAGCAATTTTTTAACTTCTATGTTTCAAGGTGTATGGAAAAATGGTAAGCTACCCATTATAGCTATGGTGAACAACATATCAAATATCAAATAAAATCCATGTGGGTGATTCTGCAAAAAAAATGACAGGGTATGGTTTGTTTTCCCATGTTTCCAAAATAAGAACACATGAAAATTTAAATGAAAAAAAACTATAAATTCATATCTAAGCTTTCCTTCCTATTCAGGATGCCATAGCAATCCAATAAATGTGGCATGGCAATGAAGAAAGCATACAAATTTAAAACAAAGGAAAGATTCAAGAATCATACATTTCCTAAAAGCAATCCAAGGAGGAGAAGAGGGTTTTTAAAGCAATCTTTGATCACACACAAGCATCCATAATTTATATCCACTCAACTTCAACCAAGAAATCTAAGGAATTCAACGTTTCTTTCATTCATGGAGAAAATCATTCTTTCCATCAAGAGAGGGTTTGAGAGGAGAGAGCAAATGGAGAGGAAAAAAAATTAAATAAAATAACTTTTTTCCCTTTTAACATCCAAAAGCCCTAATTTAAAATAGAATCTAAAATTCACTTATAATCCTTTTCTTTCCATTAATAATGAAATAAGATATATTCATTTAATACACGATTTAAAAATATATCTAATTCATTTTATTTTACTAACCTAAATAATTTAATAAAATACCTAGGAACATTAAAATTGATTTAACAATATTTCAACTTCTAAATACCTTTCAGATAACACATTTAGTAATAGAAAATTAGCTAATGAACTTAATGCAACTATTCCAAATAGGTAATTTCCTTTTATCTCAATCTCATTTTGAAAAGTCCAATCACACCATATCAGGTATTCTATTTTCTAATTGATGCAATTCTACCTTTTTGAAAGAAAAATATTAAATTTCAGAAATAAATTGAAATCACTCAAATTTATTCCTCTAGCATAATATAATGCAATAGACATTTTTGCTAAGATAGTTAATCATTAAAATAATCCAAAAACATAAAAACACAATTTTCAAGATCATTTAAAATAAAGTGCAAATGCTAAGGAAACACACACAATTGACTTCAAGCACACATTATGAGTTTTGACAATAGAAGGATAAGGGTGAGATGGCTTAGTGCCCCATGTCAAACTTCTCCACATTTCCCACATTAGTTAACACATTTAATTACTTGCAGACTCAAGTCAACCATCAGGCATACCTGCTCCACATATAATAGATGAAGCAACATAACCCACTCCAACGTGGTGTAATCACACATTATATACAATAATCACATCCACTATATAATCATCTACAACTAGCATGATTCAAGAACATGATGCATAAATGACAACATTTCACAATGTGGGAATAATACAATAATCACAACTATAACAAGTATAGTGAAAACACCGAAGCTGAAGCATTGGAATAATCTAACATGTACAATCACAATGTATTCATCCCATAATGCATAGTTGGAAACCAAATAACAAAACAAAACCCATTAGAAACACCTCGACGGTCATGTAGAATACACCATCAGAACCCCTCGATGGCACCAAAGACCTCATCGGCAAGTTCGGTGCAATGCATCAAAGCATAATAATCACATAGTACCTTGATAAACACACCATACATTATATAACAAATAAATTAGAAAGTACATTAGAAGAACACTAAGGTGGGCAGTACATCCTCTCCACTAGCTTTAGGCTTACTCCTAGAAGCCTACAAAAACACAAGGATGAAGTACCCTCAGTACACAATCCTTTACAAACACAACAGATCTTAAAAGATTAATCCTCCTATCCATCATTAGGTCAAGGTCTCAAAACAATAGAACAAATATCCGAAGGTGCACCGACTAGGTCAAATTTCAAAACTTTGAGAATTAGGGCAGATGTCAGCTTTTTCTTGAGAATACAAAAAGCTTCCTCATACTTTTCCATCCACTCAAACCTTTTTCATTTCCTCTGGAGTGTTGTAATAGTGTTTGCAATCTTAGAAAAGTTTAGAGGAAAATTTCTATAATATCAAGCTAATCCCATAAAACTATGCACCTCTGACATATTTTTGGGTGCTGGCCACTCCATGATTGCTTTGATCTTTGTAGGATCGACAACAATTACTTCAGATGAAATGATGTATCCCAAATATTGTACTTCTTTTTGGAAGAAAGTACAGTTTGATAGTTTTTCATACAATGTATGCTCCCTTAACCGTTTCAAAAATGATCCTTAAATGCTGAGAATGCTCATCCTCATTCTTAGAATATATCAAAATATCATCTAAGAAGACAAGGACAAACTTGTCTAAACAATCCATGAAGACACTATTCATCAAATTCATAAATGTAGTAGGCGCATTAGTCAAACCAAAAGGTAAGACTTTAAATTCGTAATGCCAATATCTGGTCCTAAAAGCTATTTTATGAATATATTCATCTTTAATCCTCAATTGATGATATCCTACCCTCAAATCAATTTTGGAAAACACTGTTGCTCCACACATTTGATCAAAAAGATCATAAATACTGGGTAGAGGATATTTATTCTTTATCGTTGCTTTGCTTAGCATATGATACTTTATACACAAACACAAGGTTCCATCCTTTTTCTTGACAAAAATTACTGGCACTCCCCAGGGTGACACACTAGGTCTAATTAATCCTTTAACCAACATTTCTTGTAACTTGGATTTTAGTTCCATCAATTCTGCGATTATCATATGATAGGGTTCCTTGGATACTGGTTCAGAACCTGGTATAATGTCTATAGAGAAATCAAAGGCTCTCTTAGGTGGTAAACTCGGTAACTCATTAGGAAATATATCTTAAAACTCATAAAGAAAAGGGTAGTCTTGAATAGAAGGTTCCTTTGTTTTCTCAACTTGATCCATTTTAACTACAAATAGTTGACATCCTTCCCATTTTGCTCTTTTGAGATGCATTGTTGATATTTGCCTAATTTTGATCTCACGTTTAATACCCTGAATTGACATTGGATTTCCTAAGTCATCCAAGCATTATATTGTTTTGTCAAAACAATCTACCTTGGCTCTATGATATTACAACCAATTCATTCCTAGAATGACATCATAAGATCTTAAAGGAGCTACATATAAGTTAACTTCTATGGAGAATGAGGGTAATCTTATCTCAGCCTCAAACAAACACTACTCTACCTAAGCTCTTAATGGATTTGCATATTCAATTGACCAATATTTTTCCATATATCCAACTCGTCTATGAATTCTTATTAGTCTAGGTGTTATAAAACTTTCAATAGCACCGGTATCAATTAAATTCAAAATGGGTATTCCAAACAAAATATATGTGGTTTCTATGGGCATGATCTGATATTCAACTTGATGATTATCCACAACTGCATGATTCCTTTGCTAAAAAACTATCTTTTGAGAAGGTAGAGAATAATTCCAGAATTGGTTTCCTTGCCTCTTATTTAGACATTGGTTTGCATAATGATCACCTCCACTATTAAAACATCCACTAGGAGGTCCTTTCTTTTCTGGAGCACGAGCACTTCTATTCTCATTCTTCTTCTTGTTTTCATTATTTTTCTTTTCATTCTGGGATTCATTTCTATTATTCTTAGATCCTTTTCCATTGGTCTTAGACTTAGAACCTTGGTTCTAGTTCTTTTTCTTGAATTATGGAAAAGATTTAGATCATCCAAACATCTTTCGAGACTTATCTCGATAAGCTGAAATAGACTTTAGTTTCTATTCTTGTTTGATTTCCTTCTCAAACACTTGATCCATAGTTGTTGGACCATGTACATCCACTTCTCCACCAATTTGTGCATTCAAACCCATGATGAATTTCCTTATATGGAAACATTCATCTTTCTAGTATTGAGGTACATACTTCAATAATCTTGTAAACTTCTCCCAATACTCAGTTACTGTCATATCACCTTGACGCAAGTTTTGAAAATTATCTAATTTATGATCAAATATAACTGAGGCAACCATCTTTGCCTAAAAATTACCACAAATTGATCCCATGTTACTCTTAGGGAACTCAATCCTAACTCAATTTTTTTGTTCATCCACCAAGTAGATGCTTCATTAGCCAATTGGTATGCTCCCCATACAACATTGGTTATTTCAAAATAATTCCTTATCTTGAAATACTTTTCCATATCGGTGAGCCATGCTTCTGCTCCATCACCCAATACAGTTCCATCAAATTTTAGTGGGATTATTTTCTTCTTATCCTTGGCCAAATAATTGGTCAACTGAATTCTTGCATCTACTTGTCTTAAAGGTTCCTCTTGATTTTTAGGGTTTTCTTCAAATTCATCTTGTCCTTTGTGGACACTATTCTCTTGTTCATGTTCTTCACTTTCTTCTTGTTTGTCAGCCCTTCTAACCTCTTGTTCTAAATCTCCTAACATTTCCTTAGTTTTGTTTAAAATGGAAAGAATTTGGTCTAACTTAGCTGTAGGATCCTCCCTAGCTAGACCAAAACCATTTTGACTACCTCTAGGATTCATTCTCGTTCAAACCATAGTGCACCTGGTAAGTCATTATGGTTTAATGTTCTAGGTTTTTGATGTACTAGAATGTAAAAATCTAAATTGTAAAATAATACAACTTCAAAGCACACATCAAACTAGAGATTCAATAATTCCACATAAAAGATCAACATAATCAATTATCAAGTACAAAATACTTTTATTCGTATTAGTGGATTTTATGTACATCCTTATTTAAATAAGGATTTATAAGTGATTATAAATCACTTTTAGACAAAGGAACCTCTTCAGGTTCTTCCTCTCCATCAGAATCTGGCAAAACAAACTTAGAGGCGGGATATACATGCAGGTATTCCTGTATGATTGCTTTGCTTAATACTGACGCATTTCGTCCACACCCAAAAGATATGTCATAATTTGCTAAAGGTTTACTTGACTCAATCTCAAAGGTAATTATCTCAGTAGTTGGAGGTTTCAAACATTTTTCCTTCTTCAGCTTAATTCATTCAAGGGAAGTAGCAAGTGTTTCTGAGTCGGAGAGCTAGACTTCTCCTTCGTAACTTAAATTTGTTTCAGTTTGAACCTTGGTTTGGGGTCATTTATATTTCTTGGTCTTTCTACTATTTTTCTTTGTTTTTGACCTTCCCATTTCTGCATTCAAAGAACAACATCACAAGGTTAGGTTTGCTAAACACAATGTTATCTATACTTAACAGCTTCTTATGAAGTAGGATCATAGGCCCAAGTGTTCAAACCATGCTCTGACACCACGTGTAATGAACACCTATCTGCTATCTTAAATCAAAACTTAGCTAAGTTCAAAACATAACCATAACACAATTTTTTTAACAATAATGTACAATTAAAATCATTTTACAATGATGAGATTGAGAAAGAAATATTCCAAATTCCACAATTCATAATGAATTAATAACAATTTTACATCTATAAAGTACTTGTTAAAAAATTGCATCATCATCTTGATGCTAATAAGTAAAATTACACAAATAAACATTATTACAATAATCTCAATGAGATATATATATATATATATATATATATATATATATATATATATATATATATATATATATATATATATATATATATATATATATATATATATATATATATATATATATATATATATATATAAATCAAGTCTCTCTATGTATATAACCAAGTCTTCAACATAATTCAGCTGCAAGAGGGAGAGCATCAACCGAGTGCTTTACCTCCAACCACAAACCGGTGGTCCCATGTGCACCTTCCACCTAGAAGTGGCCCTACCTTTCATGAGGAAAGTGGATTAGGAAATCAACAAGATCTAATATGCCTTCCGAGAACTAGTGTTGTGTCTATTGCATACAATCCATTATACAACTCTAGATCATTCTAGATAAGTATAAATTGAACTGTATGTTATGCAATACCAATAAGACACTATGAACCGACAATGCAAGTAGTGATTTTGCATTACTGTGGCCAAAGATTCTAAAAATCCAACACATTTCTAAAATGAATATGTGTGTCGTATGTTCACACACCTCTATCTCAAACTAGTTAACACATACAACAATATCATATATGAGTATTCACAAGTGTATACTATAAACTCAAGCATATCAACTTAATAAAAAATATTGAACCTATTCCAGGCTTGGCCAGGTGAATTGTAAAGTTTAACTCCAACTACATTTTCAACTAGTCAAGAATAGAATAGAGATCAAGTAAGTAATTTAATATTGCCAATATATTGCTACACAAGCTTGCATTCTTAGCCCCATACTCAAAAGATAGTGTCTATAAATTCAACAAATATACATAATGGAAACTATCTCATATAGAGAATAATGAAAATACAAAGTTTCCCACTCTCTGTTGTCCTTAACTCTAAGTAATTATAACTCAGATATTTCTTAATCATGTTTTATCATCAATGATCGGAAGTGAACAAAAATAAGTTCTTATGAACTATATAATTTTTCAATAAAATAACATTATATTAAATGGAACTCATAATTCCATGTTTCTCTATCTGAACTTGCTAAATGTATAACAATGGAAGCCATTCCTATAATTTGAAAAAGGAAGAATATTTATAAATGAATTTATTCATTTATAAATATACACAAGTATATAATATATTATCTGCATTAAACCAACAATGGTTTTTATTTAAGATTCACTGAAAATAACTCATTCTCAGATTGCTTTGTTCCAATATAATCCCATTTAAAGAACAATAGATTCCTTCTAAGAATCATGATACTCCATACTCATTTATAAGTTTAACATCATAAGATAAAAACTATGAAATTCACTATAATATACACTGTTATGATTCAGGGTCAACAATAGTTAAGTCACAATAGTTCAACTGTCGAACTATTAAGTTTCTTCATAAACATATGATAATAATAATCTTTATATTTAAAAGCACTAAGCTTTTTACAACTGAAGTCTAAACTTAACACAATTGTCACACAAAGATGTGAACTATCTCATACTTATTAACACATGAGGCAAGCTCCTAAACACCACAACCCCCCAACCCCTCTTGTGATTGCAGGTTATAGGTGTCAGATCTTGCAAAGAGGAGTTGTAGGAGATCAAAGTAGAGTAGGAAGATTCTAGATCTGAAGAAAACGACATAAAATATCCTTGATTGGACAAGGGCGCTCACTCTTTTGTCCTCTAGTTTTGTAGTGTCAGGAATCTTTGAGTAGGTTACAGTCTGAAGAATATTTTATCTTGAAGCACTCAAAAAAGCACTACATTGGACAAGGGTGCCCACTCTTTTGTCCCCGAAGTTTCCGTCTTCTGAAATCTAAAATCTGGTATGTATCTAATCTACATTTAGTGTCTTCATGTGTGAGCATTTGTCAGATTTCATCTGTTTGTTTATGATTTTGCATAATTAGGGTTTTAGGCCTAATCGAATTAAGGTTTAACAAACTAATCAACAAATTCCAAATTTCCTTGACATTCCAAGTGACACCAAACCTTTAGTTGAGTCCTCTTGCAAAATTTGTGATTCAACTTAGTTTAATGTCCTTGAATGTATGTAGTGAAACGAGAATCTAATTAAACTATCAACCTCAATCAACAAACCCTCTTTTTTCTACATAACAGTATCTACTCAACCATATTTCTTTGCAAGTTTTTTTATATTCTAGAATCATATGGATTGTGGATTAGATGGTTATATGTCACAATCTTATCAATTGCATTATATTGATTGATTAGGGGATCATGCATCTTATGCATCCACTAATCTATCAAATGCATAGATCTTGAAGGCAAAATGGTCACAACCATTGATCGTAGGTTCTCATTAGTGGCCAAAACCAAAGTATGTCAGTTAAAGTATGAACATATGGTATTTTTACAAGGGTCTTTCTCTATGAGAACAAATTGAATAATGCTACATGGGATCAAGTTTCAAGTGATGGTGGTCCCTTTGTATCTACTCAACCATATTTCTTTGCAAGTTTTTTTATATTCTAGAATCATATGGATTGTGGATTAGATGGTTATATGTCACAATCTTATCAATTGCATTATATCGATTGTTTAGAGGATCATGCATCTTATGCATCCATTGATCTATCAAATGCATAAATCTTGAAGGCAAAATGGTCACAACCAAATTGATCATAGATTATCATTAGTGGCCAAAGTAAAGTGTAAGTGAAATGATAAGAGGAATGGGAGATGAACACATGACATGTTCTAATTGTTTGTGGTGGATAGGTCAATCAAGCAGTAAGATTTTTGAAGGCCCATTGATTTCTTGTAGCCATTGATCTAAAAAGTGATACATCTAAGTTGTTGGTCAATATTAAATTTCAAACTAGTTATCCAATAGGGTAGAATGGAAAATATGAGAGTATGTGACTATCCAAGGGAATAATTTAGATGCAAATTTGATCAAGAACTTAGGAATCGGTATTAATAGCTTAGTTGAATAAATTTGGTGGTGGTGGTTGAGGGAATTATTATAATTATATGACAAATAATTGTAGAGGTAGATATGGTTTGGCTACTAACTTTTTGATAAGATATGGTACAGTAGAGGAATTTAATGGGAATCAAGGTGTGACTAATACTATTCATGGAAAATGATGAAGGAAGTTGACTAATTGGTTTTAGGTTATCTTCCATCCATTTAATTGAAATCAAAAGATAATTAAGTCAAGTTTCAAAAGGCATGCTACCTATAAATCTATGGAAGATTTTCCATGTCTATGAAAAGTATGATCTAAAGGAATGTACTTCAATACATGAGTCATGATTCAGTGTGTTATGTTCTCTATAATTTCTTAATGCCTAGATTCAATAGTGTAGAATGGAGTTAGTTTTTAGGAAAGTTTTTTACTTGATAAATTAATGAAATGATTATATACTTGAGATGCAATGGTGCAAATTGAAATAGTTATAATTAGCTATGCGGAAGATCTTGGTAGGATTGTTGGTTATAAATGCAAACTCTCTCTATGGAAATCTTCTTGATCCTTGGCCATTTTTGTGTATAGAGTAGAATGTAGTGTATTCTATGGTGATCAAATGGGGTACGTCAAAATTGAGAAAGGTTGTGGGAGAGGCTTGTGTGAAGTTTGGTGAAGGAGTTGTAAGTAAATACCAATCATTAGGGGTAGGTTTTTGTCATGCCCACATTTCACATGCAGTCACAACACGCAAACCCGCGTGTCATGTCCACATGAGTCATGTGGTCATGATATGAACTATCAAAAAATTTCTCCTTACTACTCTGAATGCCCCCCTCGCACGCGCAAGCGTGCTCGGTTGCGTATGTTTAAGTTATCAAAGTTACTGTTGCTAATGGCATATTCTACTTATGTGTGCATATTGAAATCGATCACTATGTTTATGTTGGTTTAATTTGCTACGTTTAGGATTGTCCTTGGTAGGTGGTTGACCTTTAATTGGTTATCTCAATTTATTTCAATACTGGCTCGCATATCTATTTTTTTAACATTCCATCATCTAGTTATTTATTAACCATTTATTTCAATAAATTGTCTCATTCTCATAGTCCACCGTTTGGTAATAGTTAACTAGAGATCGCGGTTTCTATTAAGGTCGATCTGTTGAATTTTAATTTTTAAATGTCAAATTAATTGTCTCATTATTTCTTTAAAATAAATATATAATTAAATATTTTATTTTTCTTTTGATATATATATTATTTTTTTCTTTTATTAATCCCCCTTTCACAATGAGTAAACGATTAATTATATGTTTACTTTTATAATTACCTTACAGTCATATATATATAACCATTCATTTAAATACCACTAATGAAGTAAACTTCCTTCTTAATTGAAAACCCCACAAATATCATATATATATATATGCACTCACACACACACACACACACACACACACATATATACATATACATTTATTTTTATTTAATAACAATTTAAGCCATGCTAGTGGAAACTCTACTTATTTTTAAATACCTTATTATTATGAATTTACAACTCATAGAATGGGGGTTAAATAACCCTAAAATTCCTTGCTGTGTGTTTGTGTTTGTATGCAGGGCAGAGGAGGAGCGGTGGTGGCGTTGGAGGTGGATGCTGTCGCAGTGAAGGTTGAAGCCTTTGATGTGGGTGGAGACAGGTGTGGGGTGGCCGCAGAGGCGGCATGAATCGGACGACAGGTGGAGGGAGGTTTTGGGGAGGCCGCAGACAGTAGCGGCGGAGGCACCGTTGGCGGGAAGGGGAGCGCAGACCCGGCAGCGCGGAGGTGAAGAGTATAGCAGCCGCAGTGAGCGGCGAAATCCGCGGCGGGGTAAGGGTTTTAAGGTCACAGCGGAGGGGGGGTGTGGGGAGGGGCAGAGCCCCACCCACACCGGTGTGGGTGGGGCTCCGCCCCTCCCCACACCCAATGTAATAAGGATTGGTGGGGGGGATTCCAAACCCCCACCATTTCATAAACTTTGACTGTGTATAAAATGAAATCTGCAAACCTCTATTTCCAATGTATTTTCTAAGTTTGAAATTTTAAATATAAATTAATATAAATAGATTATATATATATATATATAAATGTAGCTCATTTCCACGATTTCATTTAATTTAAAACTATATATATATATATATATATATATATATATATATATATATATATATATATATATATATACATATACAAGTATACACAATTTTCACAACTTCATTTAATAATGAAAATATATATACATATATATTTATTTATATATATGTGTGTGTGTATATATATACAAGTGTATCAAATTTTCACAACTACATTTAAAACTAATTATATATATATATATATATATATATATATATATATATATATATATATATATATATATATATATATATATATATATATAATTCATAACGAAGTTTTATAGTAAATCCATTTCACACTATCTCTAACATTTTTAATTTCAATGTAACAAATATTTAAGTGAAACAAAAAGCACTACCCATTTAAATCTGTATTTATCAACTAAAATTTAATCTATCAAGTATATATTCCATTTCGAATCAATTTAATGATTAAGAGTAAATTCAAGAAACTAATAGATTTTTTTTCACTTCAATAAACAAACAACAGACAAGTAAATTTGATTTGGATTATTTTCCATTGTATACTTAAATCAAATTTTAATCTGTTTTCAAAGGCAAATTTACATCCTTTATACTTCTGTAAAAGTAACTTTCTCACTAAATATTACAAGAGATAATTTAAACAATTGATCCAAATCAACAACTATTCCCACAACTTTACAATTTTGATAAACAAAAATAACAACTATAAGATCCCACAACTCAACATTCTAAGGGAGGAATTACTTTCTTCTCCCAATACAATTTTTCTACAACTCTCATAGGGAGCAAACTCTCCTCTTCAAAAGAAACTTATCCAGGAAGAAATTTAAAGAGAACAAGCTCTCATTACAAATAGGAAGATAGAACATTTTCTTTAACAAGGCAAATTTTCTTCAATCCTCTTAACATGCTTCAACAGTAACCTACATGACAACAAGGGAGAAAACAACAATCAACTAGCTCTCCTCCCTACCATAGACCCGCTAAAGGGTCACCCTCGAGCTAGGGAGATCATCCACACACCCAGGGTAGAATAGACAAAAACACTTCACAACATTGAATAACAACAATCATAGCAAACAACATTCAAACTCCCATGGTTTACACACAATACAAAGACTCAGCTGAGGTGAGTTCAAAGGGGGTAGGGAAGTAGACTCTCTCTACTCCAAGGTGTCATTCTTCTCAAACAATTATCATATCTTATCTCATGGCCTCAAGCCAACAATATTTTTCTTTCTCATGGCCTCAAGTCATCCACATAATAAAAATCACAGGGATATCCCCTCTAGGCTCTCAAAGCCTTATAGCCCTCTAGGCTCAAAATTACCAACATGCCCTCAAGGCTTCCATATAGCAAGAAATAAGAATACACCCATGGAGGTTCACACCTTCCCTTCCCCATACAAGATGGGCATTGTCTTCCAACTGGAAGAAGCTCTTTCATACACCCAACACAAACCCAAAATAGCAAAAATAACACATTGACAATCATTGCAAATCCACATTCATCAATCAAGAACAACACATACATAGGTGAGTAACTGGCTCACTAACCTTTACAAGCCCAATTATGGAATGTATTTTGAAGAAGAGCTCCACCCTTAGTCTCCTTCTCCAAGTTCTCCTTCTTTCCACAATATTCCAACCCCCTTACCCTCTCCCTCTTCTCCTCTTTAAAACAAATTCCCTCCCTTATCCCTTATTCCAAGTGGCATTAAAAAAACTAAACCCACCCATTATCCATTATCCCTAATGGACTTAAAACAATTAACCCCACTCAAGAGGTTCCCCACTATAGCCTTTTTACAACACATGGGTGAATTAAAATATAATAAGAAAAATAGAAATAAAAGGGAAGTGGATGACACACCACCTTTTTTATGGGCCTCCCACCAAAAGAGAGGCATAAAGAGACAAGCACTCCATTATTGGTGGATCATGGAGGCATTCCATGACTTGGAAGTGGGTCTAAGTGTGGATTCCACTCATCCCATTATCCTCATGCTTCCAAATTCGTTACTTAACTTCACCATGAAGTTGAAGTGACCATATGGAGGTTATCCTAAGGTTATCTTAGTCAAAAGGGTCCCTAGACCCATGGGGTATAACCTAGGGTTGATTTAAACCTAGTTAGGACTCCCAGAGTCAAGTAAAAACACAAGAAGAGGGTCTAAAAGAATAAAGTTAAAACAAGATTTAAAACAACATCTCTTACAACACATATCACAATATAATTAAATCAGAAGATAGACCTAATTCCCTTGACCTCATGCATCATTACAACATTACAACATTACCACAATTCACCAAACATGAGGTTGATCTTAGTTCCTCGTGGAACTAGATCGGCTCACAAGTGATACAACATAGGGTGTGGAATGATCTCCTGTATTTGTGGTTTTGTTAGCAATACTTGCACACTCATAATCGAAGTCAATAACACATAAAGATATCATAGCCAAAGCAATTTAAATACATGCATACCTAAACATTCTACCATATAAACATATTGAAATCACATTAAAATTTTATTTCCAATAGTATCCATTCATCATTCACTTAAAAGCAACATATAATTATCATTGCACAATTGTTTACTTAAAAATCAATTAGGTTTAATAAACAAGAATCCGGAATCAATAGTCCCCCAATCATAAAAGTAAAAATAATAGTACTATAAATAGTCTCATGAATAGAAGTGAAAAGGGTAGGCCTCACATCCTCCCCCCCTAAGATTGTACTTCCTCCTAGAAGTCATCAAAGAGGTGAGGGTAAAGTGTCTTTAGTCTCGTTGCATCTTCCCATGTTGCAATGACCTCATTATACATATCCCACTGGACCCTAACCTGGTCCAGCTCTTGACCTCGAAGGCCCAGCATCTGATGAGCCAATATACGTATTGGCTCCAAAGCCAGCTGTCCATCCGCCTCTACCTGAAGAATACTCCAATCCAATACGTGAGATAAGTCAGAAATATAATGACGTAGAACTGAAACATGAAAGACATCATGGATACGAGACAGGCTAGGTGGCAAGGCTAAATGATAGGCTATAGGTCCTATCCTCTCCAAAATCTCAAAAGGTCCTACAAACTGGGGTGCGAGCTTAGATCCTTTTCCGTAACGGATTGGACTCTTATGCGGTCGCACTCTCAAGAATACCCTATCACCCACTGAGAAGCTTCGATCCATTCTCTTCGCATCGGCATACTTCTTCTATCTATCTTGAGCTTCCTGAAGTCTCTGTCTGATCAATGTGACCTGCTATCCCATATCCTAAATTATTTCTGGACCAATGGCAACTTAGTCGTCTAACCGATCCCAACTCAAAGGCATCCTGCAAGGTCTGTCGTATAAAGCCTGGTAAGGAGGCATACCCAATGAGTTGTGATGCCCATTATTGTAGGTGAACTCAACCAGATACAGGTACTTCTCCCATCTAGACCGATGATCCATAACATACATGTGAAGCATGTCCTCTAACACCTGATTAACCCTTTCTGTTTGGCCGTCGGTCTCAGGATGGTAAGCGAAACTGAAGTTGAGCTGTGTGCCCAACGCCTGATGTAAGGCTCTCCAAAATGATGATGTGAATACGGAGTCTCTATCAGATATTATGCAGCGAGGTACTCCATGGAGTCTGACAATCTGATCTAGAAACACTCTCGCCACCAATGGTGCATTGTACGTTGTACGTACCGGTGAGAAATGCGCCACCTTGGTCAACTTGTCAACTATCATCATGATGGCATCATGGCGTTGCGATGACATAGGTAGACCAATAATAAAGTCCATGGAAATGGTGTCCCACTTCCATTCAGGTATCTCGTGAAGGTACAAAAGTCCTGCTGGATGCTGATGCTCGGCCTTGACCCTCTGACACTCAAGGCATCGAGCAACATACTCTGCAATGTCGCGTCTCATCCCAGCCCAATGATATAACTGCTGCAAATCTGCATGCATCTTCTTCACTCTTGGATGAGCTGCATAGGGTGCTCTATGAGCCTCAGAGAGTATTACTGTACGTAGGTCACCCGCACGGGATACATAGATGCGCTGCCTATGTCTAAGCAATCCATCCAACTCAAGGGAATATCCTATAAATTTGCCCTTCAGGACCCCCTGATTCTGGATTTCCTGTTGCACCTCAAGAAACCACTCGTCCCCAGGCAGATGCTATAGAATATGCTCTCTCAAATCCACCTTCAAAGTTAGAGTCAGGATCTCGTGGCACCTTCGACTCAAAGCGTCGGCGACCACGTTCTCCTTTCCTTTGATGTAGTGGACATCAAAATCATACTCACACATGAACTCCATCCAATGCCGCTGGTGGGCGTTCAAATTAGGCTAAGTGAAAATGTACTGTAAGCTATGATGATCCAAATGGAGCTCAAAATGTCGACCTAAAAGAAAGTGTCTCCAATGAACAAGAGCATGAATAACAACTACAAGCTCTAAATTGTGAGTAGGGTAGTTTAGCTCATGTGTTTTAAGTTTTTGTGATTCATAAGCAATCGCTCTACCACCCTGCATAAGCACAGCTCCCAATCCCTCTAATGATGCATCTATACAAACAACAAAATCTTCTACCAGATCTGGAATAGCTAATATGGGAGCGCTGGTAAGACGTTCCTTCAGGATCCCAAAGGCCTTCTCACACTGCTCAGTCCAAGTGAATCCTTTCCCTTTTCGCTAAAGGGAAGTGATAGGATGTGCTATCCTAGAGAAACCTTTGACAAACCTGCGGTAGTAACCAGCTAGTCCCATAAAGCTCCTTACTTCTGTTACATTGGTGGGTGTTGGCCAATCCTTAATTGCTTTGATCTTCGATGGATCTATGGAAATACCATTGCCTGATAAAATGTGCCTCAAATACTGCACCTCTGTCCTGAAGAAGTCACATTTCACCAGGTTACCATAAAGTTGATGCTCACGTAAACACTGCAATACCTGACGCAAATGGTCCACATGTTCCTCCTCGGTCCGTGAATAGATCAAAATATCGTCTAGGAATATGATCACGAACTGATCTAGGTAAGTACGGAACACCCCGTTCATGAGACTCATGAACACTGCAGGGGCATTCGTCAAACCAAAAGGTACTACTATGAACTCATAATGGCCATATCTGGTTCGAAAGGCAGTCTTGTGAATATCTGCCTCTGTGATTCATAATTGGTGATACCCGTATTTTAGATCAATCTTTGAAAACACTTTAGCTCCCTACATTTGGTCAAAGAGATCGTCAATCCTAGGTAGAGGATATCGGTTTGTCACCGTCACTTTGTTCAACTGCCTGTAGTCCATGCATAGCCGAAGAGATCCATCCTTCTTCTTTATGAAGATAACTGGTGCGCCCCATGGTGAAACGCTAGGTCAGATGTGTCCCTTCTCTAATAATTCTTCTAACTGCAGTTTAAGCTCTATAAGCTCATGTGTAGTCATTCTATAGGGTGCCCAAGACACTGGTTCTACCCCTGGTACCAAGTCAATGTGGAAGTCAACTTCTCTACGTGGAGGCATACCCGGTAACTCTGGCGGAAAAACATTAGAAAATTCTCTCAGGATAGGGTGTTTATCTAAGGTAGTCTCAGGTTCATCCTCTGATCTATCACTGACTGTGATAGCAAACATCTGACAACCCTTCTGCATGCAGTGTTTAAGTTGCTGAGTGGATATCGTACGAGCATTCGTGAGCTTCTGTATGCCCACTATCTCAACCGGTGTGCGATGATTGTCTAAGCAACTAATCATCCTCTGACGGCAATCTAGCTTGGCTCTATGAGCCGCAAGCTAGTCCATCCCAAGAACTACACCGTAGGACCCTAATGGCATAACCCTAAGAACACATGTTGTAATGAAAGAACCCAAGGAAATCTCACAATCTCTAACCATGGTATCAACTAACATCCTGGCCCCAGAGGCCAACTCGACCTCCCACCTAAAGTCTTGCCTAGAAGCCACCAGCCTGCAATGTTCCACTAACAATGTAGACATAAAAGAGTCAGTAGCTCCGGAATCAAATAGGATAGAGATGGGAAATTCTCCAATCATACCTATTGTCTCTATGACTGAAGCCTGGAAATCGGCCTGGCGGTTTTCAACCGCTGCAAACATACGGTGGGATTTACCCATATCACCCACTGTATGCTCGGATCCTCCTGCACGATGCTGTCCCCTGCTGTAAAACCCTGTGGGCACTCTCTAGCTAAGTGTCCAGCTTCACCACAAACATAACAAGGCCCCTTAAACTGTACCTGTACAGTCTGAGTCCTGCTTGATTGCTGTTGCCCTGATCTACCAGTGGACCCCTGTGAGCCCCTATACGACTACTGCAGCCTCGCAGGTCCCGCAGGTGGTCCCTGCTGTCTCTGATCCCTGCGCAGGCCCTGCTGCTGCTAACCTCTATTATTTCCCCCATGTGATCTCGGCCATGTTCTAGCTTTCTGTTGCTACTATGACTACTGTTGTTGTGGGGGCCTAGGAGGTAATGATGCTGTACTGAATCCTCCTCTAGGGGGTGGCTGTGGTGGTCTACAAAAATTCTGTTGATGCTGCTGCTGTCCCCGATCCTGGAACTGAGGGCGAGAATTTTGCCCCCGTCCCTGAATCTCCTCAGCAATATAAGCCTTCTCGGCAGCATCACTCAAGGTCTGGGGATCTACCATCCGAACAGGTCCTGCTATACTGTGGTTTAGTCCTCTGATAAGCTTATGCACCAGGAGTTTCTCGTCATGGAGATACTCCGCATATCTGGATAACTCTGTAAACTTACTCTCATACTGTGCCACTGAGAGTCCCCTCTGCTGTAGGTCATGGAACTTGTCTATCCAACGCTGTCTGTAATAGTTTGATAGGTATCGCGCGTTGAAGCACTTAATAAAGGTCTCCCATGAGAGGGTGTCTAAGGATAGGCGATGCTTGCACTCCTCAGTGTGCCACCAGGTAGCTGTTGCATCTCGTAATAAGTGTACTGCCACACGGGCCTTCGTATTGCCCGCGTATGGTTGCAATGTGAAGCACCTATCTAAACTGATAAGCCAGTCCTCTGCCTCAGCTCCCTCTGTGGTTCTAATGAAAGTAGGAGGGTTCAATCTCAATATGTCCCTGATGGAATCTCCTTTATCTCTACGCCCCCTGATAGGCTCATCTGCATGATAATCATAAGGCCTAGGACCCAATTGCTCTATTCGCATTGTCTTGTCATGCCTGGCATGATGTGTGGGGCTCCTGCTACGGCCCTGTTGGCCGAATCAACCTCTTTTGTATCAGGCAACTTGACATAAGGCTCCACACTTGGTACCCCCTGCAGCTCTACGCGGGGCTCAACATGAGTCTCAGCTAGTGGCTCCACGCGTGGTTCCTCTCGCGGAACATCGCAGGGCTCAACACGTGGCTCTACGCGTGGCTCAACTGTAGCCGATGGAAGCCTATCTAAGATAGCCTGTAAGGCCTGTAATAACTGTGGCCCCATATCAGGTGAGGCTGGTGGTGCCTGCGGTACCTGAGGAACTGGTTGTGGCTGTAGAACTGGCTGAACCTGTGGAATTGGCTGTTCTGGTGGGACTGGCTGATTCGGTCCCACAGCTGAAGAATCGGTGCGCACTTCGGTGAGTGGAGTACGGCGGGTCAGTGTTCACCGAACTCGTCTGGGAGGCATCCTACAAAATGAGGTAATCGCTAGTCAGTTTGATTGCGGAAGTGATAATGTGCCCAAACAAGCCCAGTGTTTGAAACAACTGTGCTCTGATACCAATGTCATGCCCACATTTCACATGCGGTCACAACACGCAAACCCGCGTGTCATGTCCACATGCATCATGTGGTCATGATACGAACTATAAAAAATTTTCCCCTTACTACTCTGAATGCCCCCCCTTGCACGCGCAAGCGTGCTCAGTTGCGTATGTTTAAGTTGTCAAAGTTACTGTTGCTAACGACATATTCTACTTACTTGTGCATATTGAAATCGATCACTATGTTTATGTCGATTTAATTTGCTACGTTTAGGATTGTCCTTGGTAGGTGGTTGACCTTTAATTGGTTATCTCAATTTATTTCAATACTAGCTCGCATATCTATTTTTTTAACATTCCATCGTCTAGTTATTTATTAACCATTTATTTCAATAAATTGTCTCATTCTCATAGTCCACCGTTTGGTAATAGTTAACTAGAGATCGCGATTTCTATTAAGGTCGATCTGTTGAATTTTAATTTTTAAATGTCAAATTAATTGTCTCATTATTTCTTTAAAATAAATATATAATTAAATATCTTATTTTTCTTTTGATATATATATATATATATATATATATATATATATATATATATTTTCTTTTATTAATCCCCCTTTCACAATGAGTAAACGATTAATTATATGTTTACTTTTATAATTACCTTACAGTCATTTATATATATATATATATATATAACCATTCATTTAAATACCACTAATGAAGTAAACTTCCTTCTTAATTGAAAACCCCACAAATATCATATATATAAATGTATATATATATATATATATATATATATATATATATATATATATATATATATATATATATATATATATATATATATGCACTCACACACACACACACATATATATATATACATATACATTTATTTTTATTTAATAACAATTTAAGCCATGCTAGTGGAAACTCTACTTATTTTTAAATACCTTATTATTATGAATTTACAACTCATAGAATGGGGGTTAAATAACCCTAAAATTCCTTGCTGTGTGTTTGTGTTTGTATGCATGGCAGGGAGGAGCGGCGGCGGCGTTGGAGGTGGACACTATCGCAGGGGAGGCCGAAGCCTTTGATGTGGGTGGAGATAGGTGTGGGGTGGCCGCAGAGGCGGCGTGAAGCAGACGACAGGTGGAGGGAGGTTTTGGGGAGGCCGCAGACAGTAGCGGTGGAGGCACCGTCGGCGGGAAGGGGAGCGCAGACCCGGCGACGCGGAGGTGAAGAGTATAGCAGCCGTAGTGAGCGGCGAAATCCTCGGTGGGGTAAGGGTTTTAAGGTCACGACGGAGGGGGGGGTGTGGGGAGGGGCGGAGCCCAACCCACATCCCACTTTGTGGGGTGTGGGTGGGGCTCCGCCCCTCCCCACACCTAATGTAATAAGGATCGGTGGGGGGATTCCAAACCCCCACCATTTCATAAACTTTGACTGTGTATAAAATGAAATCTGTGAACCTCTATCTTCAATGTATTTTCTAAGTTCAAAATTTTAAATATAAATTAATATAAATAGATTATATATATATATATATATATATATATATATATATAAATGTAGCTAATTTCCACGATTTCATTTAATTTAAAACTATTTAAATATATATATGTATATATGTATATATACAAGTATACAAAATTTTCACAACTTCATTTAATAATAAAAATATATATACATATATATATTTATATATATATTTATATATATGTGTATATATATACAAGTGTATCAAATTGTCACATATATATATAATTAGTTTTAATTGTAGTTGTGAAAATTTGACACTTGTATATACACACACACACACATATATATATAAATATTTATATATATATATATATATATGTATGTATATATTTTTTCATTATTAAATGAATATATATTTATATAATTCATAACGAAGTTTCATAGTAAATCCATTTCACACTATCTCTAACATTTTTAATTTCAATGTAACAAATATTTAAGTGAAACAAAAAGCACTACCCATTTAAATCTGTATTTATCAACTAAAATTTAATCTATCAAGTATATATTCCATTTCGAATCAATTTAATGATTAAGAGTAAATTCAAGAAACTAATAGATTTTTTTTCACTTCAATAAACAAACAACAAACAAGTAAATTCGATTTGGATTATTTTCCATTGTATACTTAAATCAAATTCTAATCTGTTTTCAAAGGCAAATTTACATCCTTTATACTTCTGTAAAAGTAACTTTCTCACTGAATATTACAAGAGATAATTTAAACAACTGATCCAAATCAACAACTATTCCCACAACTTTACAATTTTGATAAACAAAAATAACAACTATAAGATCCCACAACTCACAACATTCTAAGGGAGGAATTACTTTCTTCTCCCAATACAATTTTTCTACAACTCTCATAGGGAGCAAACTCTCCTCTTCAAAAGAAACTTATCCAGGAAGAAATTTAAAGAGAACAAGCTCTCATTACAAATAGGAAGATAGAACATTTTCTTTAACAAGGCAAATTTCCTTCAATCCTCTTAACATGCTTCAACAGTAACCTGCAAGACAACAAGGGAGAAAAAAACAACAACCAACTAGCTCTCCTCCCTACCATAGACCCGCTAGAGGGTCACCCTCGAGCTAGGGAGATCATCCACACACCCAGGGTAGAATAGACAAAAACACTTCACAACATTGAATAACAACAATCATAGCAAACAACATTCAAACTTCCATGGTTTACACACAATACAAAGATTTAGCTGAGGTGAGTTCAAAGGGGGTAGGAAAGTAGACTCTCTCTACTCCAAGGTGTCATTCTCCTCAAACAATTATCATATCTTATCTCATGGCCTCAAGCCAACAATATTTTTCTTTCTCATGGCCTCAAGTCATCCACATAATAAAAATCACAGGGATATCCCATAAAGGCTCTCAAAGCCTTATAGCCCTCTAGGCTCAAAATTACCAACATGCCCTCAAGGCTTCCATATAACAAGAAATAAGAATACACCCGAGGAGGTTCATACCTTCCCTTCCCCATACAAGATGGGCATTGTCTTCCAACTGGAAGAAGCTCTTTCATACACCCAACACAAACCCAAAATAGCAAAAATAACACATTGACAATCATTGCAAATCCACATTCATCAATCAAGAACAACACATACATAGGTGAGTAACTGGCTCACTAACCTTTACAAGCCCAATTATGGAATGTATTTTGAAGAAGAGCTCCACCCTTAGTCTCCTTCTCCAAGTTCTCCTTCTTTCCACAATATTCCAACCCCCTTACCCTCTCCCTCTTCTCCTCTTTAAAACAAATTCTCTCCCTTATCCCTTATTCCAAGTGGCTTTAAAAAAACTAAACCCACCCATTATCCATTATCCTTAATGGACTTAAAACAATTAACCCCACTCAAGAGGTTCCCCACTATAGCCTTTTTACAACACATGGGTGAATTAAAATATAATAAGAAAAATAGAAATAAAAGGGAAGTAGATGACACACCACCCTTTTTATGGGTCTCCCACCAAAAGAGAGGCACAAAGAGACAAGCACTCCATTATTGGTGGATCATGGAGGCATTCCATGACTTGGAAGTGAGTTTAAGTGTGGATTCCACTCATCCCATTATCCCCATGCTTCCAAATTCGTCACTTAACTTCACCATGAAGTTGAAGTGACCATATGGAGGTTATCCCAAGGTTATCCTAGTCACAAGGGTCCCTAGACCCATGGGGTATAACCTAGGGTTGATTTAAACCTAGTTAGGACTCCCAGAGTCAAGTAAAAACACAAGAAGAGGGTCTAAAAGAATAAAGTTAAAACAAGATTTAAAACAACATCTCTTACAACACATATCACAATATAATTAAATCAGAAGATAGACCTAATTCCCTTGACCTCATGCATCATTACAATATTACAACATTACCACAATTCACCAAACACGAGGTTGATCTTAGTTCCTCGTAGAACTAGATTGGCTCACAAGGGATACAACATAGGGTGTGGAATGATCTCCTGTATTTGTGGTTTTGTTAGCAATACCTGCACACTCAAACTCGAAGTCAATAACACAAAGATATCATAGCCAAAGTAATTTAAATACATGCATACCTAAACATTCTACCATATAAACATACTAAAATCACATTAAAATTCTATTTCTAATATTATCCATTCATCATTCACTTAAAAGCAACATCTAATTATCATTGCACAATTGTTTACTTAAAAATCAATTAGGTTTAATAAACAAGAATCCGGGATCAACAGTCCCCCAATCATAAAAGTAAAAGCAATAGTACTGTGAATAGTCTCATGAAGAGAAGTGAAAAGGGTAGGCCTCATAATTTTCCATAGTTAGAGTAGTATTTTTGACAATACATGTAATCTATCATACCTATGGCCCATCACATTTGTTGACTTCTAGTAGGTTTGAGGTTGGTCTTTAGCATCAAGTTTTAATAGAAAGCTTGTATACTATTTGCAAATGTACTTTTCCAAACCCACATGTAAGGGATATTGAGGATCATATGTGGTCTATAGAAACCCTACATTAGTTGATGTATTTTCATTTCATTGAAATTCTTTTTGGATGAATCTAAAACTAGACAAATTGGAATCCATAGTAATGTTTTTGTTGACTTGATAGGCTTTGCATAGATGTTTTTTACCCTTCATCATTATCCTCTTTCTCAAATAGTTCTAAATTATCAACAAGGGGATAAAACAATTCTCCCAAGAATAGATATCCATTTCCCAGGAATGGATATATGTTTATAGCTGCCCAAAATGGATATCCGTTATGGTAATAACATATATATGTTATTAATGGATATCCGTTAGTAACGGATATCCATTTTGCTTTGGTTTTGCCTTGTAGTTATGCTTGGGATTGTCATAGTTGACTTTCCCTGAATTCTAACATGTTTAGAGGTTTTACTCTCTTCTTCGAACTTCACCCATTGTGTTGATGACTTTTTTTATTCAAAATTGATAAAATGAAAAGGGTTTATTGAAGAGATTGTTAGCTTTCTAAAAATATAAGATTTGCTTGGTTATCATATTATTAAATAATTATGGGAGGATGGCGTTTGCGTGCTCTACAAGCCGAGCTAGGGCGACCGTGCCCTAGCTCGTTCTCTGTGTGTTGCTCGCTTCTGCGTTGTGGGGGTTTTTTTGAAGCTTTCGGGGTGGTGGTGGTGGGTTTTTTTCTTTTCTGGAGGCCTTCTTGCTGCCATTTGGGTGGCTTGTGGGTGGAAGGGTTTTGATCCTTCCCTTGGGGTCTTGTCTTTTTCCATTTCTTGCAAACGTGTCCTAGGCGTTTGCATGCCTGTTGGGGATCTTGTTTTTTGCTATGCAGGGTGGGGAAACTTCTGGGGCTAGCCCCAAATTGGATTTCCGATCAGCAGTTGGTTTGAAGCCTTCGGCGCATGGAGTGAATGTTTTTGATAATATGCTATTTTCTTCAGAGATGGAGATGAATGATCTAGGATCGGTTAGTGGTTCCCGAATAATGAAGATTAATGGGTGTTTGGAAAGATGCAAAGAGCGACCGAAGTTGATTATCCCGATGGAAATGCTTGTAGATGATATTGATTACTATTCAAGGCACTCTTTTTATTGCAAGTTCATGGGTTTGAGAGTCTCGCTGCAATTTTTGGAATCCTGGGCTCAGCGGAATTGGATGCCGGAGGGGGAGATGGAGATTAGGCTCCTTGCGAACAACTTTTTTATGGTCTCTTTTGATTGCATGGCAGATCGGAATAAGGTCTTCGAGGGTGGCCCCTATTTTTATAACCAGGTGGGTTTGTTTATCAAGCCATGGCATGCGGGCTTCAACCCGACTGAGGCATTACCAAGTCAGATCCCAGTTTGGGTTTGGTTGCCGTGGTTTCCAGTTGAGTGTTGGTGGGATGACGTGTTGCATTTGGTGGCTTCAATGCTTGGTAAACCTGTTGGGTCTTCACAATAGACGCAGTATATAAAGGTAATGACTTTTGCTCGTATTTGTGTAGAAATTGATTTAAGCAAGCCACTGCTAGATTCTATTGAAGTGAGTGCTGGATCATATGCTTGGGTGCAACAGCTAGATTATGAAACCCTACCTTTTCGGTGTCGTCTTTGTCATGAATATGGTCACTTGCAGTGTAGGTGCCCTAGGGCTAAGCCTGTGGTGCCCCAACCTTCTCAGCCTTCTCGTAATCCACCTAGGGCTAATAATGGTAAGGAGCCTATTTCGAGTGATGGTAATGGAGATGATGGCTATGTCCCTATCAAGGCTCGCAATAGGAATCGGGGCCAGAAGCGGACCTTGAGGGAGAGGCAGGTTGATGAAACTTTTAATAGGATTAAGGTGCTGGATGATCTCAGCTAGGGGGAAGTGAATCCGGGGTTGCTGAACTTGGATCAGGGAACTTTGGGTACAGGACAGGATGGGCCACCATTGGAGGCCATGCAGGTTGTGCAAGAGATTGGGGTTGGGCAGATGGATACGAATCAACAATTGATTGTCCAAACTGAACAAGAATCTTCTATTGGAGCTTCAAAGAGTGGTGGAGGTGGTTCCCCATTGCCCCTGAAAGGAGGCAAGAATGTGGGGAAGAGCTCTTTGGCCTCCTCTCTTTTGGGTATTTAGCAAATTGAACTAAAGAAAGGGGTTGGTGACAAGACTTCCAAGCTGGGAAGGAAGAAGGATATGGAGAAGATTAAATTAACTGGGGAAACTTTGGTAGAGTCAGGGTCAGTCAAGACTCTGGATTCACATTTTTCATGCCCCCAGAAATGATTGTTCTCTCATGGAATGTAAGGGGCTTGAACAGTGGCCCTCGACAAAAAGTTGTTCGTGATTTGGTTAGGAATCATTCTCCGGATGTTCTTTTTCTTCAGGAGACTAAATTATCTATAGATAATATGTTGGCCATGGCTCCTAAGTTGTGGAAATATGGTGAATGCCAGTGTATGGGGGCTCTTGGTGCTTCTGGAGGGGTGGCTTGCTTTTGGAACCCTCGAAAGATTTTCCCTCTCTGGTGGATGTCCTCTAGATCCTCTATATCCCTAGTTGCCTCTTGGTATGAGACTGGTGAGTGTATTCTCCTCTCTAATGTATATGCTCCTGTTGAGTTTCTGGGTAAACAACTTCTATGGTCCCATCTTTGGTTTGTTCGTAGCTTAGCTCCTTACCATCCATGGGTTATGGCTGGCGATTTTAATGCTATTGTGGAGTTGTTTGAGAAAAGAGGTGGTATTCCTAGGTTGGAGCCTTCTGCTCTGTTATTCAGAGATAGCATTTCTAAATTAAATCTTATTGATGTTCTGCCAAGTAATGGTCGCTTCACTTGGAATAATAGGAGAATTGGTGAGAGTTGTGTTGCTGAGAGGCTTGATCGATTCTTGGTTTCCTGTTATTGGGTTGGAGACTTATGGTCCACTCGATCTGAAATTCTTGATTGGAGAGGTTCTAATCATTGGCCTATTAAGCTTAGTATTATCTCTGCTCGGGGGCCTCGTTCTCCCTCATTCAAGTTCCAGATTATGTGGCTACAGGATCCTACTCTTCATGAACATGTGGCTGAGTGGTGGCAGATTGGTAGACCAACTTTTGGTACAACAATGTACACATTCTCCAAGCTTCTTCAGTTTGTCAAATATCAGCTTAAAAGGTGGAATCGGTGATGTTTTGGTAATATCTTTCATGCTAAGGTTGCTACCCAGGAGGAGTTGAATAATATTACGCGGTTGATTCGTGAGAATGGGGCCTCTGAGGATCTTCTAAGGGAGAAGGCTAAGACTTTGAAAGTGGTTGAGGAATTTGAATTGCGGGAAGAAATCTATTGGAAGCAAAAGGCCCGGGTTGAATGGTTACAGGAAGGTGATAAAAACACCGCCTTCTTCTTCAATTCTGTGAAGGACAGGAGGCATGGTAATTCCAATCCTTTTCTAGTGAATGATAGGGGCGAACGTCTTGCCTCGTTTCAGGAAATCTCTGCTGAGGCATCTCAGTATTTTTCTACTTTATTTAGGGAGGATTCATGAGGGGGCTCTGTAGAGGAAGCACAGGTTCTTTCTTGTATTCCTTAGTTGGTCTCCAAGGAGGCAAATGAGTATTTGATGAAAGATATCTCTCTTGATGAGCTGGAGGGGATTGTGTTTCAGATGAAGAAGGGTAAAGCTCCTGGTCCCGATGGTTTCCCGATTGAATTTTTTTAGGAATTCTGGGATATCATAAAATTGGATCTTCTAGCGGTTGTCCTTGAGTCCTAGAGGAATAAGCAGATGCTTCGTGCTCTGAATTCCACCTTCCTTGCTCTCATACCCAAGTGTGAAGGGGCTGATAGGTTATCTCAGTTTCGGCCTATCTCTCTTTGCAATGTGGCTTACAAAATCATTTCTAAGTTATTGGCTGAGAGATTGAAGAAGTGGCTTAAAGTGCTGATTTTAGAGGAACAGAGTGGATTTGTGGTGGGTCGACAGATTCTTGACGGGGTTGTCATTGCTACGGAGACCATCCACTCCATGGACAACTCCCACGAGAAGGCTATGTTCATTAAGCTGGATATGGCTAAGGCTTATGACAGGGTTAGATGGTCTTTTTTGTAGAAGATCCTTGTTTCTTTTAGTTTTGGTGAGGAGTGGATCCAATGGGTCATGAGCTGTGTCACGTCTATTTCCTTCTCAATTTTGATAAATGGAAATCATTCTGAACTTTTTGGTGCCTCAAGGGGCTTGCGCCAAGGGGATCCTCTTTCTCCGTATCTTTTTTTGCTTCTTGTGGAAGGCCTTGGACGTTTGTTGAAAAGAAGGGTGGAGCTTGGCACCATTCAGTGTTGGCGATGGGGTGGAGACTTGCCTCTGCAATCTCATTTATAGTTTGTTGATGATACTGCCCTGATGGAGATGGCTACTATTAGGGAAGCTACTAACTTGAGGCAGGTGTTGGACATATATCTTGTTGCTTCAGGACAATTGATTAATGAGGAGAAGTCATCCATATTCTTCTTCAATACGTCGACCCCCATTCAGAGAAGAATTGCTAATATCTTGAGGTTTCAGATAGGGGCTCTCCCTTTGACGTATCTGGGTTTCCCAATTTTTGTTCGCCATCTTCCCAAGGGTTCTTGGCAGAATATTATTGATAAGCTCCATGCAAAAGTTAATCATTGGACCCACAGATGGTTGTCTTTTGCGGGGCGAGTTCAGCTTCTCAAGTCGGTGGTGCAAGCTCTTCCTACCTATCGATGTATGCTTTAGGTGGTTCCGATGGGTTTTCTGAGCGAGTTGGATTCTCTTGCAAGGCAATTCTTATGGGCAGGAAGTTTTTCATCCTCCAAGTGGAGCCTGGTCAGGTGGGATGTTGTGTGCAGCCCAAAGCAATTTGTTGGTCTTGGTCTTCGGCAGTCTGCGTTATCCAGAGTGGCTGTGGCTGCTAAGCTATTTTGGAGATGGTGTGTGGAACAAGATCAGCCGTGGGCTAGGATATTATCTCATAAGTATTTCTCGGGGATTCCACAGCGGGATCTCCCTCATTACCCTGTTGAGGGGAAAGGTTCAGTGATTTAGAATACTCTTCAGAAGGGTGCAAAGCTTATCAAGGAAGGTTTATTTTGGATTTGTAGATGAGGAACTAAAGCTCTCTTCTGGTCAGATTCTTGGGATGGATTCTCTCCACTTACTTCTCAGTTCCCCAACCTTCTTCCTTTGTGCCAAAGATTTCTCGAGGCTGGCTGGGCTAGGGTAAGTGACTTCAAGTCTGTTGCTTCTTTTGGTCAGTTGGAGGTAGCTCATTAGAAGGATCCCGCAGTGTGGCCAGATTTGGGACTTGCGGAAGATAGTGCTGAGCTTCACAAGATTCTTCATAGTAGGAGTTGTAGTTCTCTTCTGGAAGAGGATATTCTTGCTTGGACCCATAATTCTAAGGGGGTTTACTCTGTTGCTTCTGGTTATCAGGTGTTATTGGCTCAGAAGCTAACTGGGGTAGAGGTTCATTGGTGGAAAAGGGTGTGGAATAAACTCTCGTGGCCTAAATGCAACTACTTTATTTGGACTTTGGCTTGGAATAGGTGTTTGACCTGGGATAACATTCGTAAATGGGGATTTCAAGGACCTTCAATTTGTGTTTTGTGTGGGGGAGCAGAAGAGGATTCTTCGCATTTGTTCTTCCGGTGCCCCTTTGTTGTGCAGCTTTGGCATTGGTGGTGGGAGGTATGGAAGCTTCCTTGTATTCATGCGTGCTCTTTGGTTGAATTCTGGGATACTATGGGAAGACCTCCTTCTATGGCTTCCTTTTTGCAGGAAGTTTGGTTCATGGGTCCTACCTTTCTACTTTGGCAGATTTGGCTGGAGCGGAACCGCCAAATTTTTCATGATTAGAAGTTGGTGGGTTGGCAAGTTTGGCTGCATATGCTAGGAATGGTGCAGGAGTCAGTTTCAGCTAAATGTGATGTGGTTTTCCCCTTGGAGAGAGGTGATGATGAGTTGGTGGCCAGACTGGGTCTTCAAGAAATTCATTCTTCTTTTGTCAGTTCAAGGAACTGTAGGCATGGGAAAAAGAGGGTTCAATGGGTTGGAAGGTGGTTACCTCCTCCCAATGGATTTTTAAAGATCAATACTGACGGTTCTTCTAGGGGCAATCCTAGGCCTGCTGGAATTGGTGGAGTTGGTAGGGACTCAGCTGGGTCGGTGATTTTTCTGTTCTCTATACATGAAGGGGTGAAGACTGTTAACTTCATGGAGGGTCTGGCAATTCTGCATGCTATTGAGAGGGCCCTTGCTTTGGGATGGAGAAAAGTTATATGTGAAGCTGATTCACAAATTTTGATTAATCTCTTGAATGAGCGAAAGATATATGATATTAATTGGCAGTTGGCTTCGGTGGTTCAGCGGATTCTTCAGGTTAGTTCTCGGATGGAGGAAGCATCCTTTGTTCACATCCCGAGGGAGTAGAATCAAGCTGCTGACTGCTTGGCCAAATGGGCCTCTGAGCATGATAGTGGTTGGAAGGTTGAGGATTGGGATTAGGTTAACCCTGAGCTGCATCTGGATTTAGACCGGTTCTTGGAGGAGGATAGGAGGATACATGGGGATAGTTGATGTTGTTTATGCTGTGGGGTTTTCGCCTTGTTTTTTGGGGCTAGGTCCCTTGGTTATTATTGTAATGCTCTTTTATGATTTCTAATAAAGTTTTTACCCCTTTGTTTTTTTTTTTTTTAAATATTATTAAATAATTATTAATAATTTTCTATATAGTGTGTGTCTGAAATCCTGATGGACACACTGATTGGAAAACATCCATAACTTTCAAACCATTTCACATTTTTTAGATCTGAAAGATGCACCACACTCTATGCTTTTCTAGATATAGGTTAAAAAAAATGAATCCATTTTTTTTGATCGAGTTAGGTTGGCTGGAAAATTACTTTTTAGTTTTTAAAAAAAGTCACAGTAAAAAATCATAACTAATTATTTTATTGGAAAAAAAATTCAAAAAAATATGTATCACATCCGGGCATGAGTCCTTTACTTATTTTGAAAGATTCAAAAAAAAAAAAAAAATTGTTCATAGTTAGGTTGGCTAGAATGACACCCACTTTTTATTTTTTTCTGAAAAATTTAATAGTTGTTCATTGAAATATTTGTTTTTCACTAAGTAAATTTAGTGCTTTAAAAAAAAATAGTATTCTCTACAAATTTTGTTCTTACATATTTTTCAAATTGTGTAGATAATCCATTCAAATTTTCACATGAACTTGATTAAGTCTAGTTTTTAGTATTTTCATTGCCACTTAGAGGTATTGTTTGGCCCCTCATGATCTTGCACATACCCTTATCTTGTAGCCCAATGGAGGAAGAAGTTTGCCTGTCAGTTTTCTCTTGTGAAGGAAATAAGGCCCCCGGGTTGGATGGGTTCCCACCCTTTTTCTTTCAGGAGTTTTGGAGTTTTGTGGTGAAAGATGTGGTAGAAGTGATGAGGGAATTCTTTGGCAGCAGAAGATTACTTAAGGAGTTGAATTCCACTTTCATTGCTCTCATTCCTAAGAAACCTGGAGCTAATACTTTTTCTGACTTTAGGCCTATTAGCCTTTGTTACTCTATGTACAATATCTTCTTGAAGGTTCTTGCTTCCAAACTCCAGGTTGTTCTTCTGAAGATTATCTCTTCCTAACAAAGTGGTTTTGTGTCGGAAGGCAGATTCTAGATTCCATTATCACAATTCATGAGAACATTCGTTTGTTATTAGAGAACAGGAAAGAAGGGTTTTTCTCAAGTTGGACCTCATGAAGGTTTATGATAGAGTGAACTAGAGGTTCTTATTGAAGGTTTTATCTAGATTTGGCTTCAACCAAAAGTTCTTGGATCTTGTTTCTCAGATGATTTCCTCTCCCAAGTAAGTTTTCGGTGTTGGTTAATGGTTCTCCTTTAGGATTCTTCAACTCTTCCCATGGGATTAGACATGGAGATCCAATCTCTCCTTTCCTGTTTATCATAATGGATGAAATGCTTGGCTGCAATATATCCAAAGTTGTTTCGGTTGTGACCCTTCAGGGAGTTAGTCCTACTTTGACTAGACATCCTTGTTCTCATTAGCAGTTTGTCAATGACACTATCATAATGGGAGAGGCTTCAGTGGCTGAAGCTAGAAATTTCAAACAAATTCTATTTAGATATGAAGAAGCCTCAGGACAAAAGGTAAGCTTACGTAAGAGTACACTTTTCTTTATGAACACCCCTAAGTAGAGACAAGCCAAAATTGCTAAAATCCTTAACTGCAAAGTGGAACTCTTTCCCTCCACTTACCTCAGCTTACCCCTGTATGAAAAGAAGGTTCTGTAAGCCTTTTAGTTGGGGTTGGTGGACTGCTTCAACGCTAAACTGGCTGGTTGGAAGGGGCTCTTTTTAAGCCAAGCTGGAAAGGTCCGATTAATAAAAGCTACTCTACAGAATATGTCGGTATATGCTATGAGTCTCTTCAAAATTCCAGGGAAATACATGGAGATGATTGAGTAGATACAAAGGAAATTCTTATGGACTGACATGGAAGAGAAGAAGAAATTATCACTAGTGGCTTGGGACCTCATATGCAGACCTAAGAAATAGGGGGTTCTTAGAGTCATGAAAATTAGAGAATTTAACCAAGCTTTAATGGTTAAGATGGCCTGAAGACTGATCAAGGAAAATAATGAGTGGATTGATATAGTGGGTAGGAAATACCTCAATGGCTGCCTTAACTTTTGGGATTTTTTAGATGTGGATAAGGAGATGCTGTCACGTGGTTCTAACATCTGGAAAAATATAGTGGACAATAGAAGCTTAATTAGAAAGGGTATCAAATGGAAGGTTAGAAATGGGAATTCTATTATGTTTTGCGAGGACCTGCGGTATGGGGACACAAATTTATCTAATTTGTAGTGGGCCAGACCTATGAGGGAGCTTTGCATTAGAACCATGGGTCAGAGGGTTGTGGATTACACAGAGCATGGAAAATGGAAGAATCTCTCTGAGGTGAATACCACTCTTATAGACCTTTAGGTCTTCCTCTCTTGGTTCTACCCGCCAGGCTTACAGATGGAGGATGAGATGATTTAGAGTTCTTACCCTTCAGGGAAATTCTCAGTGGCATCTAGGTTTGAGATGTTGCTTCATGGTTAGGTTGTTGCTCCTTTCTAGGCCAATCTTTGGATTCCAGATCTCATTCCAAAAATTAATATCTTTTTCTAGTTTTTAGCTCAGAATAAGATTCTCACCATTAATAACTTGTGTAAACATGGTTTTTCCATTCCTAATAGGTGTGCTTTATGCCTGAATCAATTGGAATCAGTGGTCCACCTGCTGATAGGATGTGAGTTCTCTAGAGAAATATGGGGTAAGATTCTCTCTTTGTGGAACCTGGACTAGGTCTTTCCTAACCCCTTAGAAGATTTGGTCACCTAGTGGAAAGCTCCATCCTTTAATTCTGCTCTCAGGTTCCTTTGGACCCTTACCCTCCCCCATGTGTCTTGGGGAGTTTGGAAAGAAAGAAACAATAGGGTTTTCCATGAGACGGCTTTGTCAACTGATGAAGTTTTGGTGAAAATTAAGAGAGCTATCAAGGAAAACTTCACTCAAGGTATGTTGGACAAAAATTAGAATGGGTTGAAGGATAACATTTCTAATTATGATAAGCAAGTGTCTTCTAATTGGGGCTTAATGATTGATATTTCAATCTCGTTTAAGAAGATTAAAAAGGCTAGAGATCAGGTTAAATGGAAGACCCCACCTTTGGGGTGGGTCAAAGTCAACTTTGATAGGTTGGACAAAGGGAATCCCAGGTCGGCTGGAAGTGGGGGAGTATTAAGAGATAATAGAGGTAGGTTTATTTTAGTTATGGCGCTCCCATTGAGCATTTAGTCAAATCACTACGTCTAAGCTATGGTGACCTACCATAGTATAAATCTTGCCTATGAGAGAGGTTATAAGAAGGTTTGGATCGAGGGGGGCTCTCTCAATATTGTAGAGTGTCTAAAGGAAATCCAAACCCCAAGTTGGACCATTGAAATGGTAATAAAGGATTATATTCATATGATAAAGTCTTTTGAGAATTTTTTAATTTACCATTTTCGGGAAGGAAATGGGTTGGCTGACATTATAGCCAATGAGGGGGTGATATCCCATGACATCATACGATGGGAAAAGATCTCAGATATGCCAAGCAAGGCAAAATAAATAGTGATTAATGAAGGAAACCATGATAATTACAACACTATTTATGAGAGTTGATCTAATGATAGCTCTATGGAGGCTCGCACACTTTCTGGGTGGGGAGAAGACCTTTCTAGATAAAAAGGAAATGTGCTTTGTCTTTTGCATAAACTAGAATTTTCTAAAAGAGACAATCATAGAGGGATGGATATGGGAGGTGATAGAAATAGTATTGAACCTTGCTCTTGTGATGGGGTCCGCAAGCGGCCCTATCTATGGAAAATCATGTAGGATGGGGGGCTTGTCCCCCTAAAATAGAAACTACATGGGTCGGGTCATATTGCAACTAATATGTTTGCTATTTAGGGTGGCGGGGAAGAAAAGTTAAAGCCTATGGGGTTGAGACTGAAATTGTAGAAGAATTCATAGCTAGGATAACGGGCCTGTCTATGGAGGGGAGTAAATTCTTTAGGGACCATAAAGCAGGAGAGGAAGCACTAAAAGCATTCTTCAAAGGCAACGAGAGGAATTTGCTGGCCAAGTTCAACTCGAGAGGCTATGAGAGAAAGTCTATCAAACCAATTTGGGGTGAAGTGGTTGAGATCATCATGCATTATGTAACCTTGGAAGGTAGGTTCACAATTGTATACATTTATCACGTCATGCTTATGAACCATTTTAGGCATCGCTTGCTAGTTTTTTTTCCTTTCTGCCTGTTATCTTCCATGGAATTTGCAATACAAGAACATCAGAGAAATCCTAGGTTACCTATTATGCATGAATGTTTAATTTTTCTCATCATGGAGGGCATCAAAGCCATGGTACCTAGGGTGAAGGTCAAGGGGAGTGCTGAGAAAAAGGAAAATGTCCCATCATGGACTACTCTGCCTCCATGGATGGATAAATTGGGGGAGATGATGAAGACCCTGACTGGGTTGGGGATGAGGATTGTGTGGATTTTATCTCTACTCTTCATTCCTCTAAGGCTGAGGAGGAGGAAATGCCTAAGAAAAGAGAAAGAACTTGTGAGAAGAAAATTCTGACCAAACAGGGCAAAAAAGAGGAGGACTCCTTGTCTACATGATCTGCCTTAAGGGGAGTTGGAGATGAAGGGTTCATGGAGGAGAAGGGGAGTAAACAGAAGAAGGACAAAGAGAAGAAGGAAAAGTAGATCCAGGATGAAATGGAGGTCCCTAAGAAGTAGAACACTGGTGAGAAAGGTAAGAAAGTTCACAAGTTGAATTTGAAAATGAGGATGGCAGAGAACCCTAATGGGGATTAGGTCAAGGGCATGGTGACTGAAGATCCTGGGATCGGCATTCCTTTTCCTCTTATCCCTGACCCTTGTAGCAAACTTCTCTAGAACTTCCCTTTCCTTGTGTCTTCTGCTTCAAACATGGAGGAGCTATCTGATGCTTTGGACATGGTGAGGGAAGCTATTAATAATCAACACATGTTAACTAAATGGTTTTTCATTGACATAAATAGGATTAATATTAGGTTAACAACTATTCAACAAAGGATTGGGAGCAGTGTTGAGATAGATGATAAAATGGATGAGGAAATTCAGATGTCCTGAGAAGCCATCCCGAAGGTTAACCAATTGGAGAAGGATCTAGTGTCTCATAGCGAGGATCACGATACTCATTTGATTAAGGTAGAAACTGAAACGAAAGATATAAAGAAAAATCTAGAAAGAATGTTGGAATTAGTAAATCCACGATACAAAACAACACAAAAGAAATAAGAATTCTCATAGAGAAGCTCAAGGAGCTAAAGGAAGAACACATGGCTGGGAAGGAGGAAGAGATGGATATTAAGGGTAAGCAGCATAATACCGATAACAAGGGTAAACATGGAAAAAGTATGGAGCAGGGAGCCTGAGCTCCAGGACTACAGGTAGCAAAAAGAAGTCATTCTAGGAGAAGAAGGACGAGCTGCTTGGATTCACCAAACATCATGGAGAATTTTACAAATAGGAATTGGCTGTTGTGGAAACTCTTAAGAGTATGTGACCCTGCTAATGGGTATTGGGTGGATGGGTGAACAGTGGGCTATCGTATGCTTGCTGACAGTATCTTTAATAACTTTAATATCGAGGATTTTTTCTGTGTTGTGTTTCTTGATGTTTGGTTGCTATCCTACCAGGTTTAATCTTTGGGACAACATTTGGTTGTAGGGTTCCAGGGCCCCTTCAAAACATGTTTTATCCCTTTAATAAAAAATAATCAAAGTATCAATAAAGTATCATCAAATCAAATAACAGTATCCCTACTATGCAAAAATAAAAGAAAATATGCTAAATCCTCAAATGAGGAAAAGATTTGTCTATCTCCTCAGTATCTTCCCATGTGGCACTATCCATAGAATATTGGTCCCACTGGACCATATACTACACAATATCCCTATTATGGAAAAGATATGTCTATCTCCACTAGCACCACTCTTGGATCCTGTACCTGTAAAGCATGCCAATCAAGAATGTGTGAAGCATCAGGACGATATGGCTTAAGTAAAGACACATGAAAAACATTATGGATTTTGGGAAGAGCAGGCAATAGAACAAGTCTTTAAGCAACATGATTAATCACTTCTAGCACATCAAATGGTCCTACAAATTTAGGAGCAAGTTTGGACTCTTTTCCAAATGAAACTAAACTCTTCTAAGGCTTGACCCTCAAGAAGCCTTTGTCATCTACTAAAAAGATGTTTGAACATCCTATTCTTGTCTGCATAACTCTTTTGTTGATCTTTAGATTACTTTAATTTCTCTTTGATCAACCTCATTTGATCATCCATCTCCCTAAGCATAGTAGGTCCAATCACTATCCTATCTTTTTCCTTGTCCCAACTGATGGGTGTTTGACACTTACACCCATAAAGAGCTTCGTACAGTGCCATCCCCAATGATGCATGATATGAATTGTTGTAAGCAAACTCCACCAATGGAAGATACTCCTCCCAATTATATTGTTGATCCATACAATACATCCTAAGGAGATCTTCAACTACTTGATTAACTCTTTTTGTCTAACCATCAGTCTAAGGATGATATGTTGAACTGAGATTCAATTTAGTTCCCAAAGCTGCATTCAACATTGTCCAAAACTTGGAAGCCATGTGAGTGTCTCGATCTAAAATGATCATCTCTGGCACTCCATGCAATCAAAAGATTTCCTGGACAAACTTCTTAGCTAAAACCAACAAACCATCTAAAAGATTCCTTGGGATGAAATGTGCTACTTTCATCAACTTGTCAACAACTACCAAGATGACATCATGTTGATTCTTAGACATGGGAAACCCCTGAATAAAATCCATACTTATCACTTGCCACTTATGTTCTAGTACACTATGTAGGTACAAAAGCCTTGCTAGATGCACATGCTCAGCCTTGACTCGCTAGCACTCCAAGCATCGAGCCACAAATTCTTTTACATATTTCTTAAGTCTAGGCCAAAAGTATAAAGGTCCCAATCCTTCTACCATTTTTTTCACTATAGGGTGCCCCAAATACAGTGCATTATGGATATCCTCAAGAACTAACTTTCTCAATTCCCCTAATTCCAGAATGTACATCCTTCCCCGGTATCATAAAATTCCATCCCTCAATCACATAACCATCAAATCGATGATCTAAGGGATCTTCTTCTAATGCTTGCTTTACTCTAGCATATTGTTCATCCCCTTGCAAATTCTAAATTACCTATTGTCTCAAATTTGATCTTGTAGTAACCATGGCTGTCAGATGTCTTCTTCTACTAAGAGCATTTGCCACTGTGTTCTATTTTCTTTTAATGTACTCAATCCCAAAGTCATACTCACTAAGAAATTCTAGCCACCTTCTCTATCATGCATTAAGATTAGGTTGAGTAAAAATGTACATGATGTTGGCAAGAGACACTATATGGATTCATGGTTGTTGTCATTGATGGCAACAAAGGTCATCCCACATATCCGCAAGTCATGATGTGTCTCTACCGGAAGTCAGAATAAAGAAAGTTGTGGTCCGGTGAAGAAGAACAGAGCATGTGGCAAGGTCCGACAGATTGGTCCGGACCTCTCAGAGGAAGTGTCTTGGTGCAGTGCGGATTTGGGGAAGTCAAGAGGACTACCTTTAGTAGTATATTCCAAGGATTTAGCCTCCGGTGATGGACAAGGAAAAAGATATGAATGGTTAAGTACCGGATTCCTGAGAGACAGTGAAAACAGAGGAAGAACTGACTGACAGAGTATCAGACTGCTTTCCGGATGGGTTACTGTTGATGACAGAGGTTGTGAAGGCATGAATCATGTTTGGCCGACATGATTAATGATATCTACAAGTATATGCTTGATCCGCATTGCTTGGTGAGGAAGGATTCAGCCGACAGAATGAGAGTTTGTAAGAAACTAAGACTGTTCCGGATGCCGACTAGAAAGGTGATGAAACTACTTGTGCGGATATATATAGAGGATGGATTTAGTTGTGAAGTGTTGTGTGGATGTGGAGGGATATGCGAATAAGTCCAGAGAAAGAGCAGAGGTAGCAAAAAGGATCCGGTATGTGAAAGATAGCAGAACAAAGAACAGAGGAAAGATGAAGTGCAGCAGATCAGTGTACTGAGCCTAACCGGAACTGAACTCCAGCATATGCAGATGCTTCCAATCAGTTCAAGACTGTGATTATCATCACTTTGTAGACAGTGTGTCTTCTTGTAGGCAGTGGGCCTCTTGTGAGCAGTGTGCTCGGGCAGTGAGCCCTAATTGGCAAGTGCCATTTTTGTAATTTCCTATTCTTCTAACAGAGAATAATTCTTGGGTTAATCACCCCGTGGTTTTCTCCCTTAACAGGGTTTCCACGTCAAAAATACTGTGTCATGTGTTTCTTACTTCATGGTTAATGTTTTGTGTTTGATTTTATGCTGCTTCAATTAAAAGGAAAGTTCAATAAGGGAAATAATTAGGATAACTGATTCACCCCCCCCTCTCAGTTATCAACAATTGGTATCAGAGCTAAGTTCCTCCTAATAGAGCCTAACAGCTTGAGGAAGATCTGGGATTTCAAATGGATGCATATGGTTTAAGGGAGCAACTCAAGACTGCCCTTGAGGATCTTGAACAGTCAAATTCTGAAGTCAGTGAATTAAAGGAAAGACTCAAACAGGCTGATGAATTCATGAGAGAATTAAAAGATAAATTAAGTCTCTCTATGAAAAAGAGAAAGGAGCTACTTCAACAGTTGGCAAGACAAAGTGAATAAAGCAATACAAATGAGGAATTGACTGAGCAAACCAAGTTATGTGAAAAGTTATCAAAAGAAGTCATTATGTTAAGACATGAAATGGAATCAGGAACTATAAAGTTTACTCAAGAAATTGAAGAAAAAAGAAAGGCTGAAGACAATCTGAGACAATCTCTCAAAGAAAAATCAGAAGAATGCCACCAGATGGACAGGATTATCAGGCATCTTGAATCTGATCTTGAAGATGCCAAAGATAATGAAGGAAAACTTGAGGATCAAATTGCCTCTCTCAAAAGAGACCTTCAAACAGCAAATGAATATAAAGAGAAATTCAAGATAAGTTCTGCTCAACTTGAAGTTCTTCTTGGAAGTCAAAAGAGGACAGATGACAAGTATGGCTTGGGATATGAGAAAGGAGAAAGCTCCGGATCCGGTCAGAAGAATCTTGGATCAGAAAATCCAAGGAGCAGGCCTAGAAGACCTCCGGTAAGACAGCCAAATGCTCAAAGATATCCATCCTTCAATGGATACTGCCACAACTGCAACCACTTTGGTCACAAAGCTAATCAGTGCAGGATAAGAATGAATCAGAATAATTCATCATTCTCCGGACAGTGCTTCAACTGCAAAAGGTATGGACACAAATCCCATGAATGCAGAATTATGCAAGTAAACAAATCATTCAAAGGTAGATGCTTCACATGCAATAGAATAGGTCATATGGCTAATCAATGCAGATCAAGAGGATATCAGTCAAATATGCAAAGAGATGTTATTTGCCAAATCTGCAATAGGTCCGGTCATAATGCTAAAGTCTGCAGAAACAAGAATCAGGACAAAAGAGGTCCGGTGTATAATCAGAATCAAGACAAGGGTAAACAAAAGATGAATGCGGATGAGGTTAGGAATCAGATGAGCAAGATTTGGGTGAAGAAAAGTTCAGAGAATGTAGAGGTTGGATCCGCACCAGACTCTGGTGCTGATATTTCTTCCAGAAATTAAAAGTGAGCTCAGGCTCAGGGGGAGACTCAAAAAAATCTTGTTCCCCCAGCCAAACAAGTGGTGCCGGATGTGGCACAAGATGCGGATCAAAGGGTTTGTAGATATGAATCTTGAGATACTTCAGTCAAGTTTTCAGAGGTCCGCATGAAGTTATGAAGAAGCTGTGATCGATCAAATAAGACCTGTTCAGGGAGATGCTCCGGTATGATAAAGGATTACAAAAAGGTCCGGAAAGATCCAGAAATGCACTATCTTGTTCTGCGGATTGGACAGAATGTTTGAGATGATCTTGTAATATGCTACCTCGATTTATTCATGATTGAAAGATCCGGATGATATCCACAGATCAGGACTAATCCGGATACTCCAAGCTATCCAGACAAGGCAAACCGGAATGATGTAGGTGAAGCATTTATTGCAGACAGGTATTAGGGTTCGCGGAGCAATTTAAGGGATTTCTCAAAGGTCATTTGCTCATTCTGCACTCGAGAAGAAGTGAAAAGTGGAGCTCTGCAACAAGGTTCTTCAAGCACACCAAGGATCTCCCGCCGAAGCTATTGGATAAAGAAATCAATCCAACCACTCCGTGCAAACCGAAGGCGCATAAGGTATTCTCCGTTTTTCATTACCTCACTGCAAATCTTTGAAGAATGGCTACTCCAAACATAGTTAAGATCTCTGATAGACCTCGCCCCTCATTCAAGAAACATCCCTACAAATCATTGGAGGTAGACCCACTAGGAGCCTTCTCTAGTGTTCCTCACGGAGTTTTACACACCGAAGACATTAGGGTTTACATACATGCAAACATTGAGGAATTTGGGGAATTCAAATTAAGAGACCTCTATCACAAGCAGCTGATTGACAATGCCTTTGAGCTTAAACCAGAGTATAAGGATATTCAGAAGAAACAATTTGAGCAATTTATTCATTTCCCCTGTTTTGAAGAGGATGAATGGGTTCGGTATGTACTGAGCAGGATGCATGACAACTTTCTATGGCTAGATAGACCCTGCAAGATCACAAAAGAGGCAATTAGAGCAGTAACTGGCCTATACTCTTCCGGAGGAGTACCTATCCTCAAATCTGTCAAGAACAACATTGTAACTGAGGCCACCGGATCAAAATTTGACAAGAGGGCAATGACCATTGAAGATATTTCGGATCCGGATATCAAATATGCATCAATGATAATAGGATACAAGATCTATCACTCCAGCAGGGAGAATTCTGTATCCGGAACTGCAGTATACACTGCTTTTGAAATGCTAAGGAAAAATGCAGAATATGACCTCTGCGAACTACTGCTAAGCCAATTAATGGAAAATATACAGAAAATCAAGAAGGATAAGAAGAATTCCTTCAAGTATGGTACTCTTATTGTATGTCTATTCTTCTACTTCATGAATGAGCTACCCGGAACAAGTGGATGGGTATGGCAGAATGACAAACCTGTTGCAGTCCAGATAAGAGACTACTTGCATGGACTTGGGGATGCAAAAGCGAGAAATTCAGCTCTATGGGGATACTTCAAAAACTTTCAGAGCATGATGCAAGCAAGAGAGAGAATTCCCCAGTCTCTCATTGAGAAATACAAGGACTCAGTGTGCTTTATGGTTGACACTGATCAGTGCCTGATGGAGGCAGTGGAGCCAAGGACTGTCTGGATCATGCCCATGGGGTATGAAGTTGATGAATAGATAGTGGAGCTGCATGTTCAACACATGCTAAGTCAGCCCAAAGATCCTAAGGCAGAAATGTTTGGAACCTTTGAGGAGCTGAGTATAAAGTTACATGTAGAACTCAGGGAACCTGAGATCAAAAGAAAAGTGAGAAAAGAAGTAGAGCACATTGCTCAAGGTCTTGGAATCTCAAAGGAGGCACTTGATGCCAGCCGGGAAAAGAGGAGGAAGGCCGAGGAAGAAGAGAAAAGCAAAGAAAGTGCTCCGGTTGGAGCTCCCACCCGGACCAGATCAACAAAGAGATCTGCACCTCCCTCAACCAAAAGTTCAAAACCGGAAGTCCAGGCATCCGGTAAGAGATCCAAGACAAAAGCCACAAGGGCTTATGAAAGCCAAAAGGATGAAGAGGAAACAGAATCAGATGAGGGAGTAAGAGAAGTAAAGAAACAGAAGAAGAAAAGATCCGGTAAGCCCTCCACAGGCCAAGACAAGGATGAAATGGCAGAGGTATCTGTTGAGAAGCCCACTCTGTCTCTAGAGAGCATAATCAAGTCGGTCACGGTGGATGGAAACCTTCAACCAATGACTGAATCCTATGATGACTTCAGTGAGGCAGACCAAAAGACTCTGCAGGAAGCCACAGTTAAATATCTGAACATATACAATAAGGCTTTCATTGAGATCATATCTCTCATTCCTAAGAGCCTAGAGAAGGAAATGGAAGTAAGAAAGAATAATGCTCATGCCAAAGATCTTGAGATCCGGGAGCAGATAGCTATTCAGCTATATCCTCAAATTGATCCCAAGACAATGAACATTATCTTCAAGGACTGCAAAGATGAGTTCAGAAGCAAAGCCAGGATGAATCAACTCATGCTTGGTGAGACTGACAAAGTGGCTCAAGAAACAGAAGAGATCCTCCGGAAGGCCTTCAAAAGGTTCAATCTTCCTGTTGTAGAGGACTTAGGTGCAGAAACAGCTGTTGATTTGGAATCTTCTGTTCCGGAAGAAGTGAGCCCTGAACAGACAAGTGAGGACTTGGGACCCTCTGCTCCAGAAGAAGTGGCCCATGAACAAGTTAGCATCTCTCCTCCGGTTTCCCCTACAGTCTCCGGATCCAAAGAAGAAGAGCAATTACAGGAGAAGGAAGCAGTGGTGAAGGACAAAGAGGTTGACAGTTCTAAGACTGCAGAAGAGAAGAAACATCTGTCTCCGGCAAGAGACACTGCACAAACTGTTCAACAATTTTTGAGCAAAGAAACTCTAGAGATTGATGAACCGGAGCTTCTAAAAGGCCCATTTGATTTTGACTCTCTCTCTCCAGTACAAACAATGAAGATAGCTTCATTTGCAAATGCCAAGGCAAATGAAAAGCTCCTGAAGTCTCATATGGAAGACTGTGAGTTGATAGAGGCTGCTTCCAGAGTACTTGTGAAGATCATGCCATCAATCCAGATAGATCCGACAGCCTCCACTTCCGGTAATCTAAAAACCTTAGTCAGCAGTGTTGATACACATTTTGATTCTTTAGAAAAATCAGCTGAAGAAAAGGTCCGGAAGGAATTTTTGGATAAGAGATTTTCAGAGATATTAGAATTAATCTCTAAAGACAAAAAGATTGTAAGCATTGGAATAAAGAGCTTAGAGAATGCTCTTAAGGATGGCGGTGATATCTATAAATTTTGTATATCCTGGTCAAAGGCAACAGCAGCATTTGACAATAAAATAAAAGAGGAACAGGATAAGCTACAAAGCTTATCTCAAAGTTTTGATCCTCTCTCTTCCTCTATAATAAATCAAGAATGTCAGACTATTGCAGTCTTGAACGAAATAAAGAATCTTGAGAAGGAAAGGAAGAACATCACCAACCGGATGGGAGAACTTAGAAGGATTATAATCCCTAAGTTGGAAACCATGCATGAGGCCATCAGTGATGTTAGGACCACCGCCCAAACAAAAGATCCGACAGATCTCAAGCGGGCAGAAGCGTTTGCATTTTTGTTAAGTGGTCACATTTCAATTTTGGACAGAATGAAGCAAAGTTGGGCTACCGAAATGATTCAATTACAGACATCCTTTGCAGACATTCTTCAATATATGTGAGTATGTAAATATGCGGCTAAGTATAAGAAATTTTTGAAAATTTTGATATGCGGACCCTACCCTTTGCCATTGATGTCAAAGGGGGAGTGAGGAGCAGTGACAAAAGAGGAATCCAACTAAGGGGGAGTTCCGGAAATTGTATATAAAGACAGAGCATCAGCAAAGGGGGAGCATAGTGAAAACACTTAGTCATTTTTCACTAAGTGTTGCCATCAATGCCAAAGGGGGAGATTGTTGGCAAGAGACACTATATGGATTCATGGTTGTTGTCATTGATGGCAACAAAGGTCATCCCACATATCCGCAAGTCATGATGTGTCTCTACCGGAAGTCAGAATAAAGAAAGTTGTGGTCCGGTGAAGAAGAACAGAGCATGTGGCAAGGTCCGACAGATTGGTCCGGACCTCTCAGAGGAAGTGTCTTGGTGCAGTGCGGATTTGGGGAAGTCAAGAGGACTACCTTTAGTAGTATATTCCAAGGATTTAGCCTCCGGTGATGGACAAGGAAAAAGATATGAATGGTTAAGTACCGGATTCCTGAGAGACAGTGAAAACAGAGGAAGAACTGACTGACAGAGTATCAGACTACTTTCCGGATGGGTTACTGTTGATGACAGAGGTTGTGAAGGCATGAATCATGTTTGGCCGACATGATTAATGATATCTACAAGTATATGCTTGATCCGCATTGCTTGGTGAGGAAGGATTCAGCCGACAGAATGAGAGTTTGTAAGAAACTAAGACTGTTCCGGATGCCGACTAGAAAGGTGATGAAACTACTTGTGCGGATATATATAGAGGATGGATTTAGTTGTGAAGTGTTGTGTGGATGTGGAGGGATATGCGAATAAGTCCAGAGAAAGAGCAGAGGTAGCAAAAAGGATCCGGTATGTGAAAGATAGCAGAACAAAGAACAGAGGAAAGATGAAGTGCAGCAGATCAGTGTACTGAGCCTAACCGGAACTGAACTCCAGCATATGCAGATGCTTCCAATCAGTTCAAGACTGTGATTATCATCACTTTGTAGACAGTGTGTCTTCTTGTAGGCAGTGGGCCTCTTGTGAGCAGTGTGCTCGGGCAGTGAGCCCTAATTGGCAAGTGCCATTTTTGTAATTTCCTATTCTTCTAACAGAGAATAATTCTTGGGTTAATCACCCCGTGGTTTTCTCCCTTAACAGGGTTTCCACGTCAAAAATACTGTGTCATGTGTTTCTTACTTCATGGTTAATGTTTTGTGTTTGATTTTATGCTACTTCAATTAAAAGGAAAGTTCAATAAGGGAAATAATTAGGATAACTGATTCACCCCCCCCCTCTCAGTTATCAACACATGAGCCCTAAATGATTTATCTTCAACTCAAATGGCTTTCCCAAGAGATAATGCCTCCACATCTGAAGTACATGAACTATGGTGGCTAACTCTAAGTCATGTGACACATAGTTTAGCTCATATTGCTTCAACTTCCTTGACTCATATGTGACCACTTGCTCATTCTGCATTAGCACTCCTCCTACACCTTCTCCTAAGGCATCAGTTATAATTGTGAAATGTCCATTAGGATCAGGTATAGTCAAAATAGGAGTTGTTGTGAGCTTTTCCTTCAAAACCTAGAAAACTTTCTCACACCTTTGTATCCACTCAAACTTTTTACCTTTCTTCTGAAGTGAGGTGATCGGTGCTGCTATTGTTGAGAATCCTTCCATAAACTTTCTATAATATCCTGCAAGTCCCATGAAACTTCAAACTTTTGTCACATTCTGAGGTGCAGGTCATTCCAGTATTGCCTTAATCTTCTCAGGATCTACTGCAATCCCTTCTATTGAAATTAAGGGACCTAGATAGTGCACCTTATCTTGGTAGAATATACACTTGGATAGCTTACCAAAGAATTTTATCTCTCGTAGGCATTGTAATACTGTCCTCACATGCTTTTTGTGCTCTTCAACTGATTTAGAATAAATTAGGATATCATCAAGAGAGATCAACACAAAGTCATCCAAGCAATCACTGAATACACTATTCATTAAATTCATGAAAGATGCTAGAGCATTAGTCAACCTGAATGGCACCACTGTGAACTCGTAGTGACCATAATGATTTCTAAAATCTATCTTTGAGATAGCCTCATCCTTAATCCACAATTGGTAATAGCTGGATCTAAGGTCTATCTTGGAGAACACAGTAGCTCCCTTCATCTGATCAAAGAGTTCATCTATTCTCAGAAGTGGGTACTTGTTCTTTATGGCAGCCTTATTGAGAATTCTATAATCAATGCATAAATGCAAAGTCCCATCCTTCTTCTTCACAAAGATGACTAGTGCGCTCCACATCGACATGCTAGGTCTAGTTGGTTCAACAACTCTTGTAATTTTTCCTTTAGCTCATATAACTCTGTAGTGGTCATCCTATAGGGTGCCTTAGATTGAGGATTAGTCCCTAGTAGAAAATCAGTTGAGAAGTCAAACTCCCTCTTTGGTGGTAACTCTGTTAGCTCCACAGGAAACACATCTTGGAATTTCCTTAGGATAGGGTAGTCATTAAATACTAGTTCCATATTGTCAAGATCTTTTACTTTGACAACATATATGGAACATCCTTTCCTTTTGGATTTCTTTAATTGCATAGCCAAAATTTGCCTAAGTTCTAGGGGCCTCTTAGAACCATGAATCTCTACGTGATTCCCTAGGTCACCCAAACATTTAACAACTTTGTCTTCACAATTCACAATTGACTTATGTTCAGCTAACCAATTAATTCCCAGTATCACATCATAAGACCCTAAAGGTGCTACGTAAAGATTGACTTGAGTTTGAAAACTTGGAAGGCCTAACTCATTGCATGCAAGACATGAATCTACCCTATTTTCTGCCCTATTACCATATTGAACCATCCATGAGTTTGCCATATGTCTGGGTCTAACAAATAACTTTGAAACTACTCTTGGATCTACAAAGCATTTAGTGGTTCTAGTATCAATCAAAATAGAAACAGGTAGTCCATAGGGCTTACCTGGAAACTGAATAGGTGATGCCTGAAAGTTAGCTTGTCGATTGTCCACAGCTACATGAATCTGGTGTTATGGTGCTCCTTGTTGATTCTTGTCTCTTCATCCTGCTCATCTCTAAGGACAAGAGTTGGCATAGTTCTCACCTTCGTATACATAGCATCTGCCACGAGGTGCCCTTGGTCCCTCTAACCTATCCCTCTAGTTATTGTTGTGGTTGTTATTATTGTTGTAGTTACCTCTTTTGTTACCTCTGTTATGATTTCCACCATTCTTATCCTGAGAGTTGTTACCTCTCTTCAAGTTTTGGATCTACCGGCTGTTGTTTCCCTGATAGTTTCTATTCTGATTGTTATTGTTATTATTCTGGGATCTCTTGTTCCCAAATTTTGCATCTCTAAAATTGTGATAATTGGCTGCCTATTGCAGCTTATGTTCCTGCTTAATAGCCATTTCAAAGACTCCATCCATAGTCAATGGATTGTGGATGTCCACCTTGATGAGACTAGAAATGTCTCATCTAAATTCATCTCTATTTTCTCTTAAAATTAGCATTAAAAGTGGATTTAAATGTAGTTTTACGAACTATTAGCTTATTTAAAATAGAATATAGATATATATTGGTTTGTTTCTTAGAAGTCTATTGCAATTTAATTGCTAACATTTTCTAATGTTTATTGAAAAAAATAGAATGCAATATGTTTAAAAATGATGCAGAAATAGTCTCGAAGTATTCCAACCTCTTTCAACCAACTTTGAAGCATTCTAAAATCACTTCCGGAGCCAACTTTGAAAGTATTCTAGCTTGATTTTAGCCAAAGGTGATTTCAACTCATTTGGTTTAAAACCATGGATTTGATTCTCTCAACCTTTTACTTTCTAAAAAGTTGAAGATAAATTGTTTTGGGAAAATAATAAAAGTAGAAAAAATAAAATCTTTTTCCCTTAAAAGGATATGGATGTGTTGTCACTTTGTAATTAGGGAATAAAGGATGTTGTTCCTTTAGAATAGGATTAGTAGAGAGAATAAAGGAATTTGTTTCCTTTAGCATAAGAGTAGGAGAGATAGGTGTAGAGAATAAAGGGAGTTGTTCCTTTATCATAGGAATGTGAAAGACAAGTGTACTTATGCTTTCCACTAGTTTAGGGAGTTGGGTGAAGATCTTCAATGTATAAATAAACCTCTCAACTCTAAAGAAAGGGGAGTTTTTATTTTTGGAAAGTTTTTAGAATAAGAAAGCTACAACAGTTTTAGAAATAAAATTGTAATATTTTGTTGAAGAAATAAGATATATGGAGCATTGAGCATAAAGTTGGGTGAATGATCTTGGTCCGATTCCAAGGGAGGAGCAAGCTGCTCATCCTGAGGAAGAGGACAACATTTGGTACTTATTTGATTATTTGTATTATTTTAGTTTTATGCATTTCTATTTATTTTAAATGTATTAAATTAGATTTTAATGCAAGAGCTATTTTATTTCTGTATTTTTAAATTATGGAAACCTATTTTAATTTTATAGTTTTAATTTATGTAAGTGTGTTTAAATTTTGTATGTGTGAGTTCATTAGATTAATTTAATTTGTCTTTTCTATTTTTGTTAGAAAGAATTGTTTGCCAGAAAAAATCTTTAAGTTCCTAATGCATACAACCTTTGGACACCACCTCAGATTGATAAATTAAACGAAGAGGATTGCAATGATCCTCATCACACCTCTGCTCCAATTTAAGGCCTTAAGCCCATGATAAACTTCCTAATCTTGAATCTCTCATCCATCTGATATTGCAAAATATACTTGAGTAAATGAGAACCTTTCGCAATGTTGGGTTACCGATATTCCCCCTTGTGTCAAATTTTGGAACTCCGTCATCTTCATATCAAAGAAGAGTTGTGGTAACCACCTTTTCCTGAAGAGTTACATGAAAAGTTCCCAAGTGATTTCTCCTAGCCACAATCTTTTACCCACCTTCTCATTATCCCACCATGTAGTGGCTTCTCCAGTAAGTTGATATGAACCCCACATTGCCTTAGTCTCATCTGAAAGGTTATGGAGATCAAAGTACTTTTCCATTTCAATAATCCATGCTTTAGCTCCATCACCGATGGTCCTACTATCAAACTTGGGTGGTGATACCTTCTTGAGATCTTTGCCCAACTCTTCCGTAATCCTACCGTGATTGTTCGCATTCCCTTCATTCTCTAGGTTCGGCACTTCATCGCTCTAGTTCTCATTGCCTTGATTATGATTTGCATTTCCTTGATTTTAGTTTTCATTTTAATATTTCCCTCCATGGTTTACTTTGATCTCCTGTTCAATATTATCCATCCCAGCACCCTATTGGGTTAGGAGAGTGAGGATTTGATCCAACCTTCCATCTTGTTCATGGTTTGCTTCACCATTGTTCCTTCCATTTTATTCATTGTTTGATCCCTACTATGATTGGTGTTTCTTGTATCCATTATGACTGATCTGCACCAAATTCCCATCTTAGCATTACAGAAAAAGGCCCTAATGTCAAACCTAGAGCTCTAATACTAAATGTAAAGTACGCACTCCAAAACAAATAATTATTGAAGTAAATAATACACTTATTTACATTAACTCAAGTAAAAAGTTAGATCTTCTAAATATCAACAATAATGACATTACATCTTACAAATCCACATGCCATAACCAGGTGTTAGCACTATAAAAGAATATACAATGTCCATCTTAGGCTCTCATGCCATGAGTCAGCTTAAATACAAGGTACAATACAAGTTATGACTAATAAATCAAATCACTGTCTCCAGCCACCACTAACCCACATGTTCATCCAGAAGCTGAGAGATGGGAACATGGCCCAGACGCTTTTCCACCTAACCATGAAGCAATTACACTTCCATGGAATCTTTCATGACACGAAGGATACCCAGCCCTACACGAAACTCTTAGCAAACTAGAAACAACTGGTAGGAGGGAACTCCTGATGCAACATGATGTCTAAATGCAAATCCAAATGATGATGTGTAATATCTTACAATTGGATGTGGCAGAGAAATATATAAATACATTTTTGCTAGACAATCTTTCATCTATTTCAATGAACATAGCTTAGCCCAAGCACTTATAATAGTTGCAGTCAAATCCTGAAAAGAGGAAAAGCCTTCTCTATTTTCCCACATTTGGAATCCAAGCTTAAAAGTAACCCAATCACACAAAAATATAAACTACTTTCTTTTCAAAGCAAAAAGATAACACATACTTTTTCCTTGATACAATTATCTACTCTTTACTTTGCCTAATCAATGAGAGTACATTTTCAAGCAATAATCAATAAAGAGCTTCATTTATTCATTCAAGATACATATAGAAAACTATAACTAGATATATTCTTAACCCAACTTCATTCATAAATATCTAATATAAATCTAGAACTAGGATTTTCTATCCGCAAGCAAGTTTATAATTTCACTCAATTAAGGTTGCAATAGGGATTTTAAAAAGATACAACTATTAAACAACATCAAGATTGCCAATAAACATCATTTATAACGAAGGAATAAGAAGAAAAATTGATTAAATATATCCTAAATCTACTACCAGAACCCTGTTTTATTCTACAAGAAACATGTTTGATCTCCTACAGAAACACAGTTTGGTTGACTATAGGAAACAAAGTTTAGTTTGCTACATGAAACAAATTCTAGCTAGAGGGTATTTAGTAATCTGCTACAGAGATTAATAAATTAAGCTACATGAATGCAAAGTCTGCTGTGATAGGACAAATTAGTTTGCGACAGGGGAATAATTTTAAGTATGCTACAAACACTCATAATTGTGAGAGTAAATAATAATGGTGACATGCATGAAATAAATCTGCGACAAAGATTACTAATTGTGACAAGGATTAAACTTACCAACTATAGATTTAGAGAGGTCATTAAAGACTAAGGCTGATAAACTAAAATAACCATAGACTGATCACTTTAAACTGAGGTCAAACAAAGTAAAAAAGTCGCTAAAAGATAACACAAGCCAATGATATCACAGCAAGGTCGATAGGGATAGCAAACTCAGCTAGGAAGTAATAAGGTCGTTCAATTGAGCTGACAAGGATAACTAGGCCAAAAGGATTTAAACTGGGCCATTAAGGATAAAACAAAGTCCAGTTAAGAGTTTATCAAAGGTGGTTTAAAGGATTTAGACAGGCCGATGGAGTATATAGTTAATAGAACGGTCGCATCCTAAGGTGAACATAAAGGTAAAAGATTCAGAACCAACCAAACATTGAATAGATCAAAGAAAAGCTTTAAGCAGACCATCAAGATTAACATAGGGTGATTTAAAAACACAGAGAGACAAGAATCAGCCAAAACAACAGTTGAAAACAAGAAGACAAGTCAACCTTTTTACATAGGCCAGAGAAATAAAAAAAATATGCAGCTAGTATACAACAAACATAGCATGAAAGACTTTGAAAATTATAAGACAAAAAAGAAAACTACCTAGTTTTATATGATTCCTCTATAGATAGAAACTCCCCTCCTATCGCTACCGGTCACTGTGCTCCTTTTCTCCTCTGTCGTTGAATAATATTGCCCTTTCTTCACTCTATCTCTCTTCTGTCGCTGATTATTAATGATCATCTTTCTTATGTCCCTCCTCTTTTATCAATAATACCTTTCCTAATAATAATGTTGTAATTTTAGATCATCTTTTTATTATGAAATGCTAATTTTTATCTTCTATTTTGCATGCCTTTGGCGTCCAATACCACAAATCTTGGTTCAAATTTTAAAAAACTCCTCAAAACTGCCATTCAAACTTGCATGCCAAGATTATTTTATTATTTTTAGATTTCTTATTATAATATGTATGTATATATATTCTTAATTTTATATATTTATCTTTACTAATACATATGTGTTTTAATCTAACAAAGATATTGTTTTCCAAGCATAGTATAATATATATAGAAAAACACTTTTATTAATTATAATTAAGTAAAGTCATATTATACAATTCTATTAAATATAAGTCAAAAGAACGTAAAAATGCATGGCTAACTTATGTAATTCAAAGAATCATATTGTACCAACAAGGTCACACATTCATCTAATCATCTTACATCAATCACATCCATTAACCATATAATTGCTCAAACATGAAAATGTAACCACATAATGATACGACAAAAATAAGTCATGCAAGAACGCAAGTCAACAAGAGGCATATGAACTATGTTGTGTGTGTAGGCATCAGGGTTCCATCCTAACAATTCTTTCTGGCCCAAATTCTTAGATAAATTGCCTGACCCTGGAAGACAATCACTAGTGGGCCAACTTGAGGTGATTGAAGGAAAGAAATCCAAGAAGGATGACATCTCATTGGGAGAAGGTTATCTTGGATAAACATTAGAGTGAATATCCTTTTCCACCATATCTTCCTTCTTTGACCTTGTTAGCATATGGTAACCTTTGAGATAGACCTTAAGTACCTCTGTATTCTTAATCGCTATCATACATACTTCCGCATATCTTTACATTGTCATACATACAGACTATAAAAATGTTTTAAGCCTATCATTTATTGTAGAAGGCAAAGTCTCGTTATATAAAACTTCTATATTATACTACTATCAACTTTTTATTTTCTTGGAAGTTTGTAATCCTTTGCCTTGAGAAACCCATACGAGAGAATAGCATGTAGGTTATCATGCATTGTGAAAGCACCATCTTCAGTCCTTCATATTAGGTAAAACATGCCCTTCAGATTGTTGATTTCTACCAAGTACTAACAAAGAAAAATAGTGGGACTTCTTCAAGAATATTGTTGGAGTTAGGGATTTAAACTACATTAATAACATTTGTTTTTTGTCATCAAAAGTTCTTTCTTAGACCACCATGCAATATCTCTAATGCCATGTAGAATTGCAAGAGTTGTTCCTTGGTGTACAATCATCTCTGCATTATAATGCAAACCCCTACATGATAATGAACCTTGATAAACAGGTGGAGAACTATCAACATGCTATACGAAGACAACAATGATGATTGAACTCTACTATGATTGTGTTTTATGATTATGTAGGGTTTCAATGTTTAGATAAACTCTGTTAGCTCAAAACTTAGACCTAGACGGAAACTAACACATGGCTTCACAGATCTACACCTATACAGAGCTTTAATGACTGAGCTGCAGGTTTTTAGACAGTTCTTCTTTTTCTATTCCTACATAGGAGGACTCATCTATTACACATAGGTCTGAAAACAATGGTGAAGTTTAAATAACAAAGACACAAGCCTTACATGCATTTGACAAACCCTAAAGAATGGACAGGTATTATAAAAACTTAGCATATTCCTAAAATGTTTACACAAATCCACCATGGTTCACACGGGTCCCTTAGAATCCCTTACACATCTTTATAACTATTTACAACCTTTAGGGTCACTGAAAGTGATAACTTTAAGAAATCCCTCCTCAAAAAAGATATAAAATCCTGGCAAATCTTCCATTTTTTTGGAAAAGAAATATTAATTTCTATTGATGAATTTTCCTTTTTTTGAAAAAAATATTTAGTTTTATTGGCGAATTTTTTAAATCACTAGAAATTTGTAGAAAATCCTGGTGAATCTTGACAAAAAATAAGAAAATGCATTAATTACCATGGCGAATCCTTCCTAAAAAATAAATTAAATTCCTATGGAAACGTAAAGGCCTAAAGGTGGCAGTGATTGACTAGTTTAGGGTGTAGTGCTTGTGTCTATAATTCCTTAATATTTTAAATCAAACATTGAATATTTTAAATTGGCCCTAAATTATTTTTCACCATCATTGATTTAATTTATAATCTAATGGTTTGGGTTCTACTCTGCGGACCAAAATGTACCCGCAGAGCTCCAATTCCCATGGGGTCTGAAATTGCATTTGGGACATTGATCTTAATGGAAATTAATGGCCAAAATGCAATTTTGGGCCCTATGGGCATTGGAGCTCCATGGGTACATTTTGGACCATGGAATTTAACCCTAGCCATTATATTATAAATTGAGATCAATGGCCCAAATACAATTTTAGGCTTGATGGGCATTAGAGCTCCATGTGTACATTTTAACCCATGGAATACAACCATAGTTGGTAAATTATAAATAAAATCAATGATGGTGATTAAAAATGGGTGATATGGCCCTAAAGTAACCAATAATTATATAATATTATTGGTGAATTAATTTTATTTTCTACTAAAACTTATAGAATTTAGGCAAATCTAATCTAATTAAGTATCGAATATTGTGGAGAATTTTTTAGTTTAAAATTTTAATAAAATAAATATTCTAGTGATTTAACTAGGACTATTTTTTTTTTTGTAAAAATATGGCAATTTAGGTCACCTTATAGCTTGTACTATTAGCCAAATTTTGAATCCCCAATTTCAACTATTAGCCAATTGGAAAATATTAGCCACTAAAAAATCACTGGTCACTGACAGTCCTGAGGCTATTTTAAGTAATGCTCCTAAAACTCTAACGGGCCTCTGTATGCATTTGACAGTGTATACTATCCTAGATACCTAAATATAGATCTCACTACCCTTTAGATCTTTGTCTTTGCATGTATATACCCTGTCAAAACTTGGCAAAAATTGTGGATCATTGTATACTCTTAGCAACATTGTCTCAGATTAACCCTGCTCATTGTCCCATGATGCTTTGTATTTGTAGGTCTTTGTTCCTATCTCGGACCTCATCCAGAGTCTTTTAGAAACCTTCTCTGTCTCCTCACTATGAAACAATGTTTACTCTATATTGTATTGGCATCTTTGACTGCATGTGCTCTGTATGCAGGGTGCTGACTAAGGTAATGAAGAGGTCTAAAGAATGAAAACAAAAATTCCTTCAACTATTAACCTTGTCAAAGCTTGCAATAGGTTAGACAGATATTCAAACCTATTTAACCTTGTTACTTTTGACAACCCTTCACAATGTGATTGACTTTTGATAGTGTTGATGATGATGTTAGTCATAACAACAATGATAAAAATTCACGAAGAAAACCTTTATCTTCTTGAAGACTATGACCAGTTCAATGCAAATTGATTATTCCATGTCTCCGTTGATCAGAACATTATCTTCTAATAATCTCTCATTCGGTTTGATGTGAATTGCTGTTAAATCCTTTAGGGTCCTTACACATGAATTTGAAGTAATTTGTCTCTAGAAATGCAAATATTACTCTGTTTCGCCTCTTCTGTGTAAATCTAAACAAACTGATGTTAAATCTTACAATATCTAACTAGATCATGTAGATATTTATGTTAAGTTTGATCAATTCTTTTGATCTTCATTCTGGTTAAGATTATTCATGATTATTTTGATAACTTTGATTAGTTCTTCTAAAACTATCTCCAAATTACTCAAATTTGAACTAATCTTCACTTGATTTTACTTCTGCACTTCAAATTACTCTAAATAGTGTGCCTACAAGCAGATATTTCTATGATCTCTGTCATTATTCTTAATTATTTGCATGATATCTATAATTATACATGCGATGTGTTCAAATATGCATCTGATATTCATGTGTCTACGGATGTCTACATATTTAGTGTATTCTACTTTTCATTTTCAATATTTTGCAATTCGATGATGGTGATTTAATGAAATTTAAAGAAATTGAAATGAAATTCTAAGATTGTTTAAAAGGAGTGAGTCTTTGACAGTTGGTCCTTATGCATAATTTAACATTTCATAAAATAGAGATGAAATCAAACCATATGTTGCCAGGTCATTCCACAACTTCACACAGTTGATGCTAATCTTCTAGGGTACTGGATGACAACAATATCCACCAATTGACATGCACTCCAAGGGACACAACAAATCATAGTGAAATATCAAGAAGACATCCACACAAGATTACTCATAATTTATGATTAATTAGTAATTTGAATCTCTATTTCATTTGACATTCAAAAGTATGCATATTTACAATCAGCCTTGAGAGAGAACCATGACATTCAACAATTCAGTCTCAATTAAGCTCCTAATAATATACAAAATGGAAATCCACCTCCTTTTATAGAACAAGGAGAGGATGTGGTTACAACTGATCCAACGGTCAGGATCACTTCAAAAGATTCAACGGTCAAGATGGAAACATGGCACATGATTGCCAGTTGGCAATCAATCTGTGGGGTACAACTGGCATGCAGGAATATTCTGGAATCATTGACTTGGTCAACAGGATCCCCATTACTTTATATTATCATCATCCTCTTCATCAGTAGATGACTCTTCTTCTATTACTCTGCATCTAGTTCCCTAGATGAATTCATATGTTTGGATGGCTTTGTCTATTTCTGCTTCATCCAACACTTTGGCCTTTTTGGTTGCATATTCTTACACCTTCAACTGCTCCTGCAGAGCTATCCATTTGTTTGTCTTTCCATCTAGCTCTTCCTTATATTTTTCTATTTTAGCTTTCATCCTCATATTTTTATCAATTGTAGCCTCAGAAAAGTTCTTGATAGGGTCCTCTGCTACCAGCTTGAAATTATCTTTGAACTCCTTTGTAGCAAAATCCTCATCTTGGTTTTATACTTTTCCTTCCACCTCGCCCTCAAGGGCTTCCAAAATTTCTATCTCCTTTGCTAGGAGGTCATGTATCTTGAGACTAACATTTACAGCCTTATCATTACATCTCTTTAAGATATACATCTCAAATCTTATATCCTCACACCATTTATCCATTAATGGTAATGTTTGGGGTGTTAAGACACCCTTGATCATGAGGCTACTAGTATCCATTTTCCTCATCTCTTTGAGTATGGAAAGATGCTCATCACTCTTTATTAGTCTTTAGCTAACTTCCTTTTTCATTTTGTCATCCTTCCCTTTTAGATTACTTAGTAAGTCCCAATTAGACAATGAAATTCTTATCACCTATTCACCATTGGCCAAAAATTTGGTGAACCAAGTGTCCATTATTTGTGCATGGTGTTTCTACACATCCTGAGTAGCTATCTCCTCTTGGGATACCAATGTCAATGCAGTATCCTCAGTAATTTGAATATTGGTTGGTGTTGCCAACCCTTTCACAAAAGCCTCTAATTGCGCTACTTGTACTTTATACATCCTCTTCTTGGCCTTAGCCTTCTTTATTCTAGCCACAACTACATCAGTGTGATCCCTTAATCCTTGGATCTCCTATTCATCCCTGGCATGGCCCAAATCAATGGTATTTATTTGGAATTCCTTAGGCTTTATTTCACCTTTGGCATAGCTATTTGAGTTATCCTTCTTCTTGTAATTGCATCTTGTTTTATTGTTGAGACTATCCTTGCCCTTCTCTTCTATTTGATTGGATCCAATGTAAACAGTGATTTGAAATCAAAGGGCTTGGTCTCCTCTTGTGGATATGCCACCTCAGATGACATCCATGAGAATGCAGTAGATCCTAGCCTTCCTTGATTTGGATGCTCAATTTGAGCATCTTGTTTTTCTTTATCCTTATTTGTTCCATCATCACCAATAGGGACTTGTGTATTTTCCTATTGGTTTCCCTCCTGATCCTGTTGTGATGAAATGACTTTAGGATTTTCTATTTGTTGCTCTTTATTTTGATCAGCCTTACCATCATCATGAACCTTTTCTTGCTCTGGCAGGGTCTGATCTGGATGGGATGTATTCATTGGTTCCTTTTGAACCTTATCATTTGTATGCACATCCTGACCTGATTTTTCTTGCATTTCTTCCACTTGGATATTTTTAGGTCCTTGTGCATGTTCATCCTAATGAGGTTCATGCATTTGTTGTCTTTCATCACCTTCATCAGTCTTCCCTTCTGTATCCATAATTGACCCTGACAACAGCCCTTTCTCAAGGTTATCCATCTGAACATCCTGTTGTGCTCCTTCAATCTACACATCTCTACCTGTATCATCAACATCCATGGGGATGTTCTCTCCTAATTCCTGATCATTCTTAACAGTCTTTTCTTCTTGTTCCCCAATCTTAGGTTGATATGTCAAATCAATTACTTGGGGACAAGTGACTGTATCAATTAAAACATCCAAAGATCCCATTTGTACTTCTACTTCTAGAGACTATGCCCTATTAGCATCTATATCTTCTATTTATGTATCCTTACCTTCCACCTCAGCTTAAGTATGGTGGAGCAGGCTCTCAATATGATGATTAGTCACATCTGTGACTACATCGTCATTAGTTAAATCCACTATTGCACTTAAGGGAAGAGGCTTATTCACTTCTTTCTCCAATGCTTTAATAATGGCCTCTTGTGCCATCTCAGACTTTACTTTAATGATACCTTCATCAGGGACATTATGATGTAGCTCTTTAACTACATTCAAGGTTTGATCAGTTGATTGTGATGCTACTGCAAGAGGTGTGATGACTTCTCTCATATGAGGGCCTTGATATCTTCTTTGTCTGGGTACCTTGACTCCCTGTAGTAGATCTTTCCCTTTCCCAAGTAATGTCCAAATTGGAACATGATCTCTCCCTTCATCATTTATGTCTTCCTCCTCCTCCATAATAGGCAATTGAGATACAGATATAGGATTAGGCTGCATTGGTGTATCCTTAGGAGGTGAGGGTGGTGTGTACACCAGTGAAACTCCCTTAGTGGTAGGCTGTTCCATTGTTCTAGATGAACTTGGCTCTGCTAGTTTGGTCTCAAGGACCTGCCTCTTATGTACCAAGAAGTCATCATTTCCTGGTTCTTCTCTTTCTTTCATTTTTCTCTTCTTATCATAGGTGACAACAATACATTTTTCTTTCAATTCATTGATCTTCTTGGCCACCCAATTTTTAGTCCTTGCCATGACTTTGGAAGTAAGGGCATCAATTGATGTTTCATCTCCCTGTGTCAAATCTGGGGAGGAGATGGTGTCATTATATATCTTTTTTCTTCATATTCTGGGTCCATGATGTCACCATCATCTTTCTTAATCTGCGGAGCCACTTCTGACTGCCCAATGCTCCTCATAGGATCCAAGGTTAGCCTCTGATATTCTCTTTTTCTTACCTCATGCTCATCATCATAGTCCTCCCAATAATCTTCTAGGTGCATGTTGTTTTTGTATTTCTTGTTAAACCTTTTCTCAACCCTATGATAGGGGTCATAGTCTCTAGCCAATGGAAACAATTACAAGTTCAAATTCTTCAAATTTGATTCAACATCCTTGGCATTATCCATAGATCCTATCATGAACCAGTCACTTTGGATAGGGAATTTTCTATACAGTTTTCCTTCTTTCCTCTTGGACAACTCAAATATAAGGAGCTACGGTCTTACCATCTCCATTAGGACTACCTTATCCGATGGATACCTTGGCAGCATGAATGGATTTCCACTGAATCCTTCCATCTGAATATAGGAGTAGGTCTTGGCTTGTATAAGCCAAGAACCATATGCATCAATCAACTTAGTAGCTCCTATTGAGAATCTTTTGGTTCTATCTCTTTCTAAAAGCCTAACAATATGTATTATGAAACAATCATTCACCAACCTATAATGTTGTACAGATTGTATCCTCTCCAACTGGGAGTAGTACTCCTAGGGAGTCTTTTCATGGGGCAATCTTCCCATCTTCCCTATGGTTTGTAGATGATCAAAAGTGCCTTTTCCTGCACATGCATACACTAGATATGAGGTCATTCTGAATACCCTGTCTTTTAGTTTTCTCCATTTTACCATCTGGTCATACAGGGCATCACTAATAATTCTAGCCCACTGGATCTTTCCATCTTTATGCTTGATGACCATCCTGATCAAGCCAAACATCTATGGCTCAAAGTTTCCACAGTTTGGCATCCCATTCATCCTGCTCAACAAGAAGATCATGTATTGGACTTCAGGGCTGAAATCATACTTGTACAAATGTCGTGGCATCCTAGCCACTACCTTGGCTTTGTTAGCCGGATCTCTCCATCCCTGATATATCACCGTTCTACAATATTTTTTATTAGTATTGAATTCATTCACTAGGGCATCTAGGTCTGGCACATAAATCCCCCAAGATGTTGGTAGATTGAAGGCCTCAGTTATACCATCCACAGATAAATCAGCATAGATCCTTCCCTGTTTCTCCACTCTTCTAGTGACAACATTATAATTCTAAGTGCATGCAATCAAGAGTTCTAGAGCTTCCACAGCATAAAGGAACCTAGCTACATAATACATGTTTGACATTACTATATTCTTCAGCACAGGATGATTCTCCCTGCCATTTATTCTTGATCTGAATGATTCAATGTTTGTAGCATTGCAATGCGTGTTCTCTACAAAACCTTGTTTGTTGTAGGTGCTCTATGATTTTGGAAACATATCTGATTTGAATTCTACATCACATTTATCCATCCTTGGTTGCGACATCTCATCCTGCAATTTCATGGACATGTCTTAACCAAAGCATTCTATATTACTAGGGTTAGCATTATTAAATCTCTGAGATTAACTGTAATGTAGAAATTTTGGATAGGGTTGACTAGATGGTTTGTTTAGTTTATGCCTATCCTCCTTTCACCATTACACACTCAAGGACCTTGGGTCAAGTGGCAATGCACTATCTGGCCCTTGGTCACTTAGGAAAACAGGGAAGATTGGATTAGGATGATTTGATTGCCAATTATGCTCAATTATACATCAAAACCGTAATTATGCAAATACAGAAGCAAACAGACAAATTATTGAAAATGTTTCAACAGGAAGATGTAAAATGATAGATAAATGTGCACCTATTTTTGAAGTTTGGGAAGTGGAATAGTTAGGGACTAATGAGCAGATGCCCTAGTCCAATGCCCTGATTTTTGTCAAGATCTAGGAACTTGTTCTGCAACCTATTCCTGTTGTCACAAAGATTTTTTTGTTGCAGAATCTGGAGGACCAATGAGCGGGTGCTCGAGTCCAGTGCCCTATTTTCAACTCTAATCTGCAAATTTGACACTCTGCAACACTCTCCTGCAACTCCACTTTTCCTACTTCTTCAACCTGTAATCTGCAATCATAGAAAAATGGGGAGGGGTTGTGGTGTTTAGATTCTTGCCTTAGTCAAGCCTCGGAGTTACATTCAAGTCTTTCAAACACCGTTGTCAGAGAGAGAGTACGTGCCCTAGGGAGGTAGAGGCAAAAACCAAATGATAAATGCTTGAAAACACCAATGATATCACCTTGTAGTGAAGATCTCATGGAAGGAATAAGCTCTTCATGCCATGAGGAGATGGATGCTTAAATCTACAAATACAAACACATAAACAACACAAAATTTGCTCTTACCACACAATGAATGCCTTGAATCACCTTTAGAATGTATAAAGATCACAATAATCATCTAGTGTCCACCTAGTTTACAAATGAATGCCTAAACATGCTTATATATGCAACTACAAACACTCCCGCCAAGAATTTTGTAATTCAAACTTACCGTTAGGCATAGGAACCAAATAACGGTCACAAGCCGACACTTAAAATTTGGGCCTGACCCAAAATATGGCAGGACTAGGGCATGGGCACCCAAGTCCTCCCTCCCTATTTTGGTTAGGGATTAGTTCAAGGGATCCCCCTAGGTCCCATTTACCATGAAACTTAGGGTTCATTTCATCGGGATGTCAAAATATGATGCAAGTTGATGTCCTAAATGCAAATAAAAGACTCGGGAGCTAAACCTTATGAGGGAAAAGCCCCAAGGGGACATTTTCCAACATTACATTTAGCCCTCACTTTAATGTATGTATAAACACAAGGCCAATACATGCATTAAAGTACGATCAACAAGCAAACTCGCCAAGCACGGAGAAGACATGCCAAACACATTGAAGACAATGACAAGCACGTGAAACATAGAGAAGACAGTTACAGTCATGCAAAACACAGAGAAGATGACATATGCATAGAAGATAGTCAATGCATAGAAGACATGAATGATTTCTTTTCTTTTTCTTTTTCTCATATATATGAAATATAGATGCAAGTACAAGGAAAGTAAACACACCATCCATAATGCAGGAAGCACTCATCGCGCTGGTCTTTAAACTACACATGGGGCAACACACACGCAAGACACACCAAACCTCCCAAAATGTAGGAAGCACTCATCGTGCTGGTCTTTAGATTGCATATGGCGCAACAAACATGCCAAACAAAGTAAGCATGCCAAACACACACACTTTGAAGACATAGAGAAAACACAACAGACAAGCAATGGAGTGTTCCTATTTCTAGGCTCATCACCATCTCAGGCACATTACAAGCACACACACCGATGATTGCGCTTCGCCACAACAATCGTCGAAGATATGCTTAAGGATTGAGTTAGTCACAGAACCGCTCCCCGCCTCCTGATGAGGACTTTTTGAAAATGACAGGATGGGTACTCTTTGCAATAGATACACCACCCCCATCTCCATAGAGGGATTAAGATGATTGATTGATTGATTGAAAACAAACTTAGAGTGCAAGAAGTACTCATCGCACTAGTCTTTAAATTACACCTGAGGACAAGCACATTGCTAACATCTACAACAGATAGCTTACCTTATATATGCCCCCACCTTAAGGTGGTTGATATCACACATCAATATCAAGCACATTAAGGTAGGAAGAAAACACACAATGGAACATGGACTTTTGCAAGGCTCATGCCCCCCGGAGGTGACATGTACTTTACGATTGCCAAATGTTCCCACAAACACATCCTTGCAAGAAACATGTTAGTGTCGACATAATCATGATAAACAACAACATCAATGCATATGATCAATCACACAAAGAGCCAAGGTTATACTACGAATTTGGAGATCGAGGATAGTCATGGGGCTATATCATGAAATTCTCATAACCGATTGTCACCAAGGTGAGATTCAAAGACAAACAAAGTGCATAGAGCAACATTATTGTTATGTTTTTAAAGTGATAAAAATCATCATCAAAATCACTACACAAAAAGCACGGAGTGCTTCTACTAGCCAAGTGTTAGATACTATATACAACCCCATTCTCATATTAGGAACTAAGTCCAATTTTTGATTTCTTGCTAAAGGGATGCTAGGTCTGCATCAGTATAAATGTTTTTCGTCATCCACCCGCTAGATAGAAACACTAAAGGAAGGGAAACAATAAATAAGAGAGGATAAATAAGTGCCTTAGGGATAGTCACGTAGGAGGGTTCCCCCAATTCACCAACCGCAACGCTATGTCTGTTAGACACAACACACAACAATGAAATCAGAGAGAGGCAATATAGAAGAATGATGATACAAATAGAAGAAGGTCACAATAGAGGTGGTCTCCTGGTATCCTGAAACTTACAAGAGAATCAGGGGTCATCCCAAATGGCCTAAATAACACATAAAACATCATGGGGGAAACACATCATAAGAGATAAAGGGTTAGAAATACTTACCTGTAGGGAGGCTCATGCTAGGTTTTATCAAGAATCAAATTATCCTCTCGAATATAAGCTACCATTGCCAAGTCTTTGTCATTGTTCTTTTGTTCATTCTTAAATGCTTCTTGGTTTGACTCAATGTTAGGTGGAATGTTTTCTTGTTGAATTTCATTAGTATACTTATTCACTATCCTATTAGAAGGTGGAAGAAGTGATATGTTGTGAGTGATCTCAACATCCATCCTTGAGGGATTTAATGTGAGAGACCTTTCCTCATCCATTAGTGCTACATCTTTTGGAGAGAGAGTGTAGGAATGAAGGGAAGGTAAAGTGTTGTGAGGAGAGGTAGTCACTATTTTTAAATCCTTAGTGATGTCCAACTGACTTGAATATTCAATCAAAGGAGGGAGATTAAGGGTCTTCATTTCCTTAGTGATATCCAAGGTATGTAAACAATCAACTAAAGGAAGAAGGTTGATGGGTTGCTCATTTTCCATCCATGGAATGTTCTTTCTTAGAGGGTTCTCTACACTCACTAATGCTTCATCTTAGCCGAAGAGAGTATTGGAATGGAGAGATGGTGGGAGGTCTTCATTCACTAATGCTTCATCATGGCCAAAGAGAGCACTGGAATGAAGATTTGGTGATATAATGTTAACAGATGTGTCAATAAAATCATCCTCTTGCATCAAAGTGTCCTTATGAGGAGGAACAACTTTGGGAGAGGGATCATAAGGTAAACCAAAGTTATCACCACATGTATCAACAATAGGAGGCATAGTGGACTGTTCAACAGAGAGAAAGTCATCTAGGGCTTCGTCTAACATATTGAAATCATCACTACTAAAAGTATTGTGGATCATGAATTTCGTGAGATCATCTAATATAAAAGGATATATTCCCATGATATTTGTGAAGCTATAAAAATCAGATATATAGTAGAGGATTTCATATGTGGAACACAGAAATATCAACATCATATATGCATACTATTTGTTCCAGAACTTGAGGATGTTTATCAGTGAATTTAGAGAAATGACCAATGTCTACTATGTATGCAAACAAAGATTCCAAAGAAGTAGCCATGATATATGTTTTCAAATGAATGTGAAATCAGATTTTAGAATCTTTTCAAATTTTATGCAAGAGACAAGTGCAAAACCTATGTATGAAAATGACCTAAAATGCTTGATTTTTTCAACTTTTTTCAATGCAAATGAATGAAAGAAAAAGTGTTGTAAGGAAATTGATTAGGGGAAGAAAATAATATGTCTAATATTAGTCCAATACAGAAATAATATCCTTCACAACAAACTTTTGATGCAAATCTAGGATGATGATAAGTCAAAACCTAGTGAAAATACACTAAAATATGCAATTTTTTCACCATATCTCAATGCCAAAGAGTATGACAAAGGGTGTTGTGAGGAAATTGATGATGGATAGAAAATTATAACAGTAATAACAGCCACCATAACAGCCATCTAATGCCAAAAAATCCGTCACAACACGCTTATAGTGCCACTCAAGGTCAAACCCTAGTGAAAATATAGCAAAAATATGTAATTTTTCACAATTTTTCAATTCCAAGACCTAGCAAAAGAGGTGTTGTAAGGAGTTTTAGGAGGTGCAAAAAATAATAGAAATAATATCAGTCACCTGAAGCCATAAAACTTGTCACAATACGCTTGGAGTGCAAATCTAGGTCAAACCCTAGGGCAAATATAGCAAAAATATGCAAATTTTCACCAAATTTTCAATACAAGAGCCCAATAAAAAGGTGTTGTCAAGATTTTTAGGAGGAGAAGAAGAGAATAACCCTAATAATAGCCAATTAGTGAAAAAATATTCTTCACAACATGCCTATGGTGCAAATCTAGAGAGTTGATAAGGCCAAATCTATTGAAAATCAAGGTTTTTCAAGCCCTAGGCATGAGATCTTAAATGCAAAATTCTATATGGATGTCTTGCAGTCTGATTTATGATGAAAATTAATGCCACTCAGATCTGAAAATGATTTTCAAACCCTACAATACAAGATGCAAGTGCAAATCTAAAAATGCAAAATGCAATTTTTGAGATCTAAATGCAAATTTACACGGAAATGCAACACTATAGCCAAATGCAAATTTGAATGAGTATCTAAGATTAGTAGAAAAATCTGAAACAAGATCTTACCTACAAACCCTAGTTTTTGAAATTACTAGGTTATATAAAAGATTCAAAGTTTCCAACAAAACCCTAGCAATTTTATGATGAAAATACAATGCAAGTGATTGAATTTTTGTAATTTTCTAAAATTTATCTCAGATCTAATGCAAAAATCATAAATTTAATAAAATTCAAATTGAATGATGAAAATTATATGAAAATGCAAACCCTACAATGCAATTTTTTTTCAAAATTTTCAAAATTTTTAATTTTTTTTTGTAATTTTTCCAATACAATAAGATGAATGATGATATGAATGAATAAAATCAATACAAATCTGAAGCAAAACAATCAGCAAGGTGCAAACAAGTCCAACAACACGGGTTCACCAAAATGTAATGTGAAAATTTTGGATAGGGTTGACTAGATGGTTTGTTTAGTTTATCCCCATCCTCCTTTCACCATTACACACTCAAGGACCTTGGGTCGAGTGGAAATGCACTATCAGGCCCTTGGTCACTTAGGAATGTAAGGAAGATTGGATTAGGATGATGTGATTTCCAATTATGCTCAATTATGCTTAATTATACATCAAAACCCTAATTATGCAAATACAAAAGCAAACAAACAAATTATTGAAAATGTTGCAACAGGAAGATGTAAAATGGTAGATAAATGTGCACTTGTTTTTGAAGTTCAGGAAGTAGAACAATCAGGGACTAATGAGTGGGTGCCCTAGTCCAATGCCCTAATTTTTGTCAGGATTTGGGAACTTAATTTGCAACCTGTTCCTGCTGTCACATAGAATTTTCTGTTGCGTAATCTGGAGGACCAACGAGTGGGCGTCCAAGCCCAGGGCCCTATTTTCAACTCTGATATGCAAATCTGACACTCTGCAACATTCTCCTGCAACTCCACTTTTCCTTCTTCTTCACCCGCTGTAACCTGCAATCGTAGAAAAATGGGGAGGGGGTTGTGGTGTTTAGAGGCTTGCCTCAGTCAAGCCCCAGAGAGACATTCAAGTCTTCCGAACACTATTCTCAGAGAGAAAGTGCGTGCCCTAGGGAGGCAGAGGCAAAAACCAAATGATAAATGCTTGAAAACACCAATGATATCACCTTGTAGTGAAGATCTCATGGAAGGGAGAAGCTCTTCATGCCATGAGGAGATGGATGCTCAAATATGCAAATACAAACACATAAACAACACAAAATCTGCTCTTGCCACACAATGAATGCCTTGAATCACCTTTAGAATGCATAAATATCACAATAATCATCTAATGTCCATCTAGTTTACAAATGAATGCCTAAACATGCTTATATATGCAACTACAAACACTCCCGCCAAGAATTTCGTAATTCAAACATACCGTGTTGGCATAGGAACCAAATAACAGTCAGAAGCTGACACTTAAAATTTGGGCCTTACCCAAAATAAGACAGGACTAGGGCTAGGGCATCCAAGTCCTCCCTCCCTATTTTGGTCAGGGATTAGTTTAAGGGATCCCCCTAGGTCCCATTTACCATGAAACTTAGGGTTCATTTCATCAGGATGTCAAAATATGATGCAAGATGTCCTAAATGCAGATAAAGGACCCAGGAGCTAAACCTTATGAGGGAAAATCCCCCAAGGGGACATTTTTTGATGTTACATTAACAAACATTGCATTCAAATATACATTGGATTCATACTTAATCCTAAACTCATTCAATTTCAGCATTTTATGTTCATTCTAGCTCAAAATCATGGAATATCATCGCAACAATAACTAATTAGGGCTCATGTTCATACATACCTAGTTGTGCAAAACTTGAATTGAAACAGATGCAGGTAAATACTAGAAATTCCTATATGTAGACGATCTTTTGTTGTATCAAAAATTTGGTTGCAGGCTCACTGTAGCAACTCTATTAAATTCTTATATCTTCTGCATGGGAATATAAGCTCTCTAAATGCAATTGTGTTAATTATGACAATGAAATCCCCCTTTTATTTTAACCAAATTCTAATTTTAGGGCTTATTAATAGTTTCCAGGAGATTTGACAGTCTTACCCCAATGGGATCGCGGGATTTTCATACAAGTGTTCATTGGCACACTTTGAAATTTAAAAGCCAACGACTTTCTTTTCAGCATTTAATGAAAAAAGCACGAGGGTGTGAGGATAGATATCTGACAAGAAATATCCCTATGGATATCTAGATGATGTCAGTGTAGGTTGGGTCAACCATCATTGATTGAAGATTCACCATCATGTCCTGACAATGTTCATGGTAAGTCGAGATATCTATGTGGACGCGTGGCATCATGTCATTGGTTGAGTGAGGGGATGTATACGAAGTTAAGGTCTGGACATTATGAGTGCAGGATATCCATCTAGTTGAAATGTTTAGATGACATCAGCGGGAGGAGACTCCTTCATTGTAGCGAGATGACATGACATCATCGAGATGTGGATGTTAACATAAGGTCCGAATATTACAAAAAGTAATATCCATGCAAGTTAATATCCCCATGACGTAAGCAAGCTTGGGGTTCTTTATAAGATCGGGACAACACAACATCTCAGGATCATGATATTGGCTCAGATATGGATATCACATTATGGTCTGGATATTAAGTTAATATCCAGATCTTAACTAATATCTGTGCATGCGATGATTTACTCTCAGCCATGACTTAAATTTGACATCTGCATCTTGGGTGAGTATCTAGATATACAGTGTTACTTAACAATTCTAGAGATCAGGATATTAAAGTAATATCTAGATGTTAGGACAACATGAGTATCCCCATGACCTGTTAACTAAACTTTGATTGGGCATAACTTTCTGGTCTTAAGGGATATCGGGGTGCTTCAAAAAGAAAACCTGCTTAGAATTTTGTGTTCTTTCACTTGTCAAGGTTTAGAATGGGGAATTTTAACTTTGAAAATTGGACCTAGATTTGAGGTCTTGATATGCACAAGATGGGATCCTGACATACATCTACCTTTGGTTTTTACTATATCTCCCAAAAGCAAAGGGAACATGTAAGCCAAGTAAAAGTAAAAAGTTGGGTTCCTATGAAGCAAAATGGGCTGTGTTGTGTAACCACACAATTTGCCACCAAAGAAAACAAGTAAAATTCAAATAATTCAAGAGATGAAGACAAATTAAAACATAATGTTCCATCTCTTATCAACCATAAGCATCCTGAACTTCATGAATGATATCATGTTCATCAACATAATAATATAATGAGAAGGAATCAAGTGTGTGCATGTGATTCATATCCTTCATCTTGAAGATGAATTGAAAACACTAGTGATAGGTGTTAAGCTACATAGTTTGATTTAACCCTCATAACCAACCTGGATAGAGCCTTGCTGCCAGTAGGTGTCCATAGCCTCGAAAAGGTTATCTTTACAATTCTCCCAAGTAGAGCCCCACTGCCAGACATGCGTCCATAGCCTCGATAGAGTTACTTGGATAGCCTAAATATTTCTTTGTTTTGATATTCAATATATTCCTTTTTTGTTTTTCAATTTCCATAAGATATGATCATGTAAGCACATTTGCAAGTAGTGAACACTTGCTTGTTTAGGTTGAGAACTGCAATGGTAGCAAGGGCAAACCTTTAGATTTTTTACTTAACACTACACTAGTTGCCTCAACAAATCCAAGGCTGTTAGGTGTATTCTATGAGGATCTCCTTGAACAAAAGAATTACCACTGATGACCATGATATCACAGACCTTATCAGAGGTACCTAAACTGACAGGAGTTACAATCTATGTAAGAATTTGTATTCATTTCTTGAATTCTGACAATTTAACTAGTTTTCTCAAGTGGAAGGGTACACTTTCTTGCCTAACCAAAATAGGGACTCAACAACAAACAAGCAAAGCAAACACACCAAGCAAGATGTACAAACAACTATAGAAAATATACATATAATACATTATCCTGATCTGACCTACCTAGTGAAAGGAAGCTAGGTGTGCAGAAATCGCTTCCTAAACTAATCTAATGAGGGGAGAGGTATGCAAATTCATTTTAAACCTTACAATTGCAGCAATATTAAACATATATCATAGATATTACATCATCAAACACAATACAAGAATGTAGACAAAGAGAAGTATACACATGATGTATCGTGGGAAAAACTTTTTTAAGTGAAAAACCCCACACTCTAAAACCTGCATACTATATTATCTGAAATAATAATAGTTTACAGTACACTTGTAATGTAAGTTCTTCCAAGAGTCTTCAAATGTTGATTTTGTAGTTATTCTAGCAGCATAACAGTACCTGTAAAAACACTATGCAAATACAACTCCAAAACAATGCATTTTATAGGGATACAAGGCATATTCTAAAAGCTTCTTAAGATAGGCGTCCACCTTGGCCACATGGCCATTATCCCACATCAAAGGACACTTTTCCAAGATGCAAATACATCTCTTACATCTATCATATATGCAGATTTGACTTTCCCAGCATGGAGTGGTCCAAGGCTAAAAATAGACTATGACAGATGCTCTTATGCATCTTACAGTTGTCATAGATTTCCCCAACATAACAACCTTAAATGTTGTAAGAGAATCCATCATACAATGCTAAATATAGCATATTCCTCTTACAACATGTCATAGCCCAACTTGGGCACCCAAAGATACTCACCGACACTTGTCACCACTTGTCATAGGAATCTCCAAACTTGGCTCTTACGTGTCATAGATTTTGTCATATGGAATATCCTCTTCCACATACCACAGGATGTTGACACATGGCATAATAGTGCTGCCTCAAATTGGATGCCCAAATCCATATAGGTTTGACTTGACCATCCAAGTCACATTCCAAGTAAGATGGCATGTCATCATGCCACCTCAACTAAGTGACCAAACTGAATGTGCAAGTAAATACAATATTAGACAATAAATAAATATACAATTAAATAAATAACGCTAGGAATTTGCAGAGATTGAGACATCTTAATTCCCAACATTCTCCCACTTGTCGAACACCTTACAAGAGCCAAAAGAAATGATAAGATTTAATTGCTAGGGGCCAAGAGGCCCATAGACTCCGAACACCATCTGAACTTCTCTGTGCCTAGTGGTTTCGTCATTGCATCTACAACATTCTTCAAAGTGTCTACTTTATCTAACATCACCTTCCCATCCTCTACCATGTCTTGCATAAAATGAAACTGTACATCAATATGCTTTGTTCTGGCATGGAAAGTCAAATTCTTTGCTAAGAAAATCGCACTCTGACTGTCACAATAGATAGTAATATGTCCTGCATCAACACCAATATTTGAACACAACCTCTTAAGCCAAGTGGCTTCCTTACAAGCATGAGTAGATTCCATATGATTAGCTTCTATCATGGACAAAGCAACCACAGGTTTCTACTTACTCATCCAACTAATTGCACCGTTGAACATAGTAAACACATAAGCACTAGTGGATCTCATGCTGTTAATGTCACCTGCCCAATCAGAATCCACAAATCCATGAATACATATAGAATGCGGAGGTCCTATAGGATGACCATGATAACATAAGGAATACTTGAAAGTACCCCACAAATATCTAAACACTCGCTTTACTGCATCCCAATGTACCCATCCAGGATTAGCCATAAACTAAGGACTCCCACTGCTTGGGCAATGTCTGGTCTTGTATAGACCATAGCATACATCAAGCTGCCAACAACACTAGCATTAGGTACTCTACTCATATCCTCCATCTCAGAAGGAGACTTTGGACAATCATTAACAGATAACTTTGTCCCCAAAGAAATAGGAATCGACAATGGTCTACAATCTGCCATGCTGAATCCATCCAACACGGTCTTCACATACTTACTCTGGCTTAACCAAAGTTTTATGTTTGCTCTATCTCTTCTGATTTCCATTCCTAGAATGTACCTGGCTGCCCCTAAGTTTTTCATCTCAAACTATGCTAAGAACTGAGACTTCAAATCAGCAATCATATTCTTACCATTTCTAATTAACAACATATCATCAACATATAATACAATAATGAGAATGTGATCATTGTCAAATTTTTAATACACACAATGATCTGATTTCAACCTCAGAAATCCAATCGACAACACAAAGGCATCAAATTTCATGTACCACATCCTAGGAGATTGCTTCAAACCATACAAAGACTTCTATAACTTGCAAACCAAATTTTCTTTACCTTTTTCTATGTAAGGCTCTAGCTATGACATATAAATCACTTCCTCCAAGTCACCATGAAGGAATGATGTCTTCACATCCATCTGCTCCACTTCTAAATCATAAGCTACTGCAAGAGATAATAGGAACTGAATAAATGTCAGCTTTGCAATGGGAGAGAAAATTTCACCATAATCAATTCCATCCACTTGTGAGTACCCCTTTGCAACCAATCTGGCCTTATACTTCTCAACACTGGCATCTGCACCAAATTTATGCTTGAACACCCATTTGCATCCAACAGATTTCCGTCTATCAAGCAAAGGCACCAAGTCCCAAGTTTTATTCTTTTCCAAAGAAGCCATCTCATCTTCCATGGCCTCCTTCCAGGAACCTGCATCTTTCATGCCCATAGCCTTTGTCACAGTTCTAGGCTCATCAGTGTTAGTAAGCAAAGCAAAAGCACAACTAGAATCAAGCAATGTATAACCAAACCTCTCAGGTTGCTTTCAATTTTGTGTAGACCTCCTCAAAGGCTGAGGTTGAGGTTCTATTTCTTCTTCTGAGCTTTCAGAGCTACTAGAGCTCTCCTCATCATTAGGTCTCACAGGGTCTGTCAGTTTAGTCTTCTCAGGGGTAGTGGGAAATTGAACCACATCCTCTTTCTATTCTTTCTCTTCTGGCTATAGAACAGTGGAAGAAGGTGTTAGCTCTCTGAAAATAACAATTCTGCTATACAACACTTTTTCGGCCACAGGATCCCAAAGCTTGAATCCTTTCACACCGACACCATAGCCAATGAAGATACACTTAACAACCTTGTTCTCCAATTTTGACCTCTTCTCCCTAGGCACATGAGCATATGCCTCACAACCAAAAACACAAAGATGTCTTATTGAAGGCTTCTTACCAGACCACACCTCCATGGGTGTCTTGCCAACAAGAGCTAATGTAGGAGACCTATTTACCAGGTAGCAAGTAGTGGCAACAGCTTCAGCCCAAAACTTTTGTTCAAGGCCAGCTCCACTAAGCATACTCCTAGCCTTCTCCATTAGTGTCCTATTCATCCTCTATGCAACTCCATTTTACTGCGGGGTGTATGGATTTGTCTTATGTCTTTCAATCCCATGTTCTTTATAGAATTTATCAAATTATGTAGAACAGAACTCACCACTGTTGTCAGTTCTCAAACACTTAATCTTTTTACTAGTCTGATTCTCAGCAAAAGCTTTAAACTCTTTGAACCAACTAAAGACTTTAGATTTGCTTCTGAGAAAATAAATCCATGTCCTTCTACTGTAATCATCTATAAAAGATACAAAATATATAGATTTAGAGATCGAAGGAACATTAACTGGACCAAACACATCAGAATGAATAAGATCCAATACACCAGAAGAATTATGAGAACTCAAGTAAAAATGAACATGGTTTTTCTTTCCATATATATAATGTTCACAAAAGTCAAAATTGAGATTACAATCATCTAACCCGTCAATGAGGTTTTTATTTTTTAGGGTTCTAAGACCTTTCTCACCAATGTGGCCAAGTCTCTTATGCCATAACATTGTCTTCTCAGTAGGAAGTTTAACTTCCAAAGCATGAGCACCCTTAGGTACCCAAAATGCACTACCATCAGAAGTTGATACAACAGATCTTTTAGTTGCTAGTTCCAATGGTGGGGATGAAGTGACTGCATCTCTTTTCTTCGAGTTAGAAGAACTATTGCATTGTGAAATACATGCCTCTAGCTTAAACAAAGTACCTCTCCGAGTACCCTTCGCAAGCACCATAGCTCCTCTAGTCATCTTGCATCCTTCTTTCGAGAAGATTGTAGAGTAAAATACTCTACATTTTGTTTTAGTTACAGTGCATCAGCGGGTTATAGCGGGTTTCAGTTTTTACCTCTGCAAGTGTTCCTATGAAAGTTTTCGCATCACCACGAGGGTTTCCGCAAGGGTTTCTTTTTGCTGAAGTCTCAGAGTAGCCGTGGAACTTGCCAAGTGTCGAGCCTTAGTTCAAGCCGCACTTTTGTTTCTATGTTATAACTTTAACGCAGATCGTGCCACGTGGCGGAAGGTATTTCAACATTGTTCTAAAGTTACTAGCCGCGGAACTTGCCAAGTGTCAATTTCTGCTTGAGTTTCAAAGGTTCTTTAAAAGTTTCTATGTGAGCACAGAAGGTGCCATGTGTCCTTTGTGGTAGCTGTGGAACTTGCCATGTGTCAGCTCCCGCGGGTTGGTTCTTATGTTTCGCTATTTAGTGAAGGATGGAGGTGGGTCCCCAGTTTTAAAGTCTCAAATGCAGCAGAAAGTGACACGTGGTGGATGCAGTGCCTAAGTGAAAGGCTTTCTAACTTTTCCATGGTGTTAATAAAGGTTTCTCACATGATGCGGATGGCGACAAGTGTCAATCTCCGTGCAAGTTTCTTAAAGAGTTTCAAGAGCGCGGAAAGTGCCACGTACAAATTCATGGTGATAGCGGAAGGTGCCACCCGTCCCTGTTTTCCTTTTTGAAAGCTACCGAGTGGTAAGTGTTGTGGGTCCCATTTCTCATAGGTAATAAAGCTGTAGTTGCTACAGATCACGCCAGATGTCACAGGTGGAGCCCTCCCGAATACAAGGACACAATAAAGTATGAAAGCTACGGATTAAGACACATATCAATTTCTAAGTGCTACAGAGGTCACCAAGTGTCAATTTCTGATGTCTCCTAAAGAATGAAAGAGTTTTCAAGTGATGCACATGGATGCTGCCATCTGTTATAGGGTTTTATTGTATCAAATATGCAGAAGCCACCAAATGTCTTTTCCTAATAAGAAGAGGAGCGCCACATATATTTTGTTCCAGCCAATGGGCTTTCAAAAGGAGTAACCGTTGCAGATCCGAAAGATATTTTCTATCAGACACTTCCAGTTATCTCCAGTTCAGTTAGACCGTTGGGATTCGATTGTTGTAGGCAATCTAGAGTCAATCTTGTGCTATAAATATGTAATATCTGTAATGAATCAGGACTTCTTCTTCCTTAGTTCAGTTTTGGAGTTGGACAAATTTTTGAAATTAGAGTTTTCTGTAGAGATTTAAGAAGGAAGTTCAAGACTTTTTGCTGTGCCAGTGAATGTCATTTGCCTTTGTTCTGTTATTCTTGATTTAGAAGGTTAATGTAACTATGTATGTATCTGTGCCTTTTATGTTGCTGGAAAATTAATGAGAAAACTGAGTTATGTGCCTTGGTTGATATTTTTTGTGTCATTGCAAAATTTTCTAGTTATGAGCCTTTGATGCTATTTGTTATATCTGTTCATATGGATCATGCAATATCTATTCTTTAATGTGACTGAATCTTAAAGATAGCTTCACTGTGCTTAGTAGTAAAAAACAATCATTTTCAGGCGTATCGCCATAGATAGATTTGCTTTTATAGTATCTGTAATTCTGTTAAGTTTCTCTCTTTTTCCTCAAAACCCATTGAAGAACGGAGGAGCCAGCTTCCTTAAAAATTTGGAGGTCACTTTAGGGGCCAATCCCACGTCTTTGAAGTTTCCCATGTTGCTATTGGATTAGACCCACAAATTTATGCATCAACAATTTTTGGCACGCCCGGTGGGATAATTTCTTGAAGTTTTTGTCAAGATTGTATGAGCTAGAAAGACACAGGAAGTCAAAGTTGTGGACCTGTAACAAGAGCTCAATCTACTGCTAATCTAGGGATTCTTTTTCCACCACTGATAGATAATATAAGGAGAAGAGTCAATCAGTTTGCAGCAGCACCAAGAGCAAACATGGGAGCACCTATAGCCCCAAGGAATTATGCAAATTGGAACACTGGCAGTCCTCTGATTCTCCCAATACCACCAGCCACTTGGGACCCTATTCCAGCAAATACCTTGAAGGCTCTGCCCAAATTCAGTGGGGAAGATTTCAAGACACCTGAAGAACACCTGCAAGACGTGTCTGATGTATGTGCATTACATGTTATCACTCAACAAAATGTAGCTATAAGGTTGTTGGTAGCTTCTTTCAAAGGGAAGGCCCTAGACTGGTATAGATCTTTAACCCCAAATACAATATCTACATGGGATCAGCTCGGTGATGCTTTCTTTGAAAGATTTAAAGAAAAGGGTGATAAATCCTCTTTACTGCAACAATTGATCACAATCAAGAGGGCACCACAAGAAGCCATGATTGATTTCAATTCAAGATTTCAAAAGACTTGGGAGAGGATCCCTGCCACAGAAAGACCATTACCAGGTATGGCTATTGTATTTTACCTTAAAGCTCTAAACTCAGATATATCAGTAATGATTTAGTCACTTGGAAGTTAGACATTACCAGAAGCTTATGAATTCACAGTTAAGGCTGAAAATAATTTAATAGATGCTGGAAAGTTGCCCCCAAGGCCTCCTATGCCCATGTTCCCAGAGATTACCTTACCTTTGCCTCAAGAAGCTCCTAATCCCATAACCCCACCTGTGTCTATGTAGACATTTCCCCAACAACCTGCTAAAGCAATTGCCCCTGTCCAGTCATCTGAGATAGATGATGTCAAGAACATCTTAAGGACATTCTCTAATGAGATAATTAACCTAAAAATATAGCAAAATCCCTATCCAAAGCCCCAATATCAAAGTTATCAAGGAAATAGACCTCCCTTTCAGTGAAATCAGTATCAAGACCCTCAAAGGCAAGCTAACCCTTAGCCATCTAACCAGTTGGTTGCAATCCCTACACCTTTACAGATTGTTCCTCCTAATCCCAACAGGGAGATTGTTCAGGGGCAAAATAATTTTGCAGATGGCACCAATGCTTGGTGTTTCCCTTGTAACAATGCTCATATGCCCAGAGACTGCCCCAGAGGTAATTTACAGCAAAAGATAGCAGAGCAGAGAGGAGTAGAAGGACAATTTCCAACTTCTAACACTCAACCCTATCAGTCTCCTGGTATACAAAATGTAGTCCTGGTGGCTCAGATGCAAGGAATGTCCCTACAACAAGAAGAGGAAATAGCCCCTAAACATGCTTTATTTTCATGGATTGAGGAAGAAGATTTAGTATTCTTGAATGAAGCATCTACTTCCAAGAAGCCGCTGGTGCAATCAGATTATTATACCAGAGCAAAGAGGAGGATGATGGAACAACCTAAGGTCACAAATAATGAGATCATGGGAAATCCTCCATTTCAGAATCATCAGAACACAGTTTCCAAACACGAAGTACCCCAGCCTGTGCAGAACCAAGTGGTCTCAAGGCAGATGCTAGAAAAGTCAAGATACCCTTATTACCCAAAGACCCAAGCATTGGGACCTGTGAATGTAGTGGATCAGCTAAAAAGAACCCTAGCACATGTGTCAATATGGGACATGTTAGCTATTCTCGAGCAAAAGATGTTGTTGCAGGAGGCTCTACAAGGTCAAGAGACCCCTAAACATACTGGTGTTAAAGGAGGGTCTGCTGATAAAGAAAAGCCACAACTCAAAGATATTGTACCTCTACAGACAATAGCACTGTTGAATAATGCGCCTGAGGTAGGTAGATCTAAACTAGATCCCTTTTATTTGACTCTAATAGTGGGGAAGAAACTGTTGCATAATGCAATTATTGACTCTGGGGCTAGTACTACAGCAATGCCAAAGCAAATAGTAGATGCTTTGAAAAGAAAGTATGAACCACTTACAAGAGGAGTCATGCAGTTGGATGGGAAATCTGTGCAAACAATAGGGAAGATCAAACAACTCCCATTGCAACTGTACACCTGCCCCAATATAATTGTAAACTAGGATGTGGTAGTCATAGACATCCCCCCTATGTTTGGTTTATGCTTATCCAGGGATTTTACAGCCAAGATAGGAGGTTATATGTCACTAGACTGGTCACACCTCATTCTGAGAACCAAGTATGGGACAAAAATGAAAATACTATCTAAACCACTATCAAAAGACCATATCACTAACGAACCAACCCCAAAATTAGAAGCAGCTCATGCTATGCTAAATAAAGAAGAAAGAAATTTTGTTGAAGAGTTAGGTGACTGGATTGAACATGATCAACAAGAAGAGGAGAATAATCAGTTGCTGACTATGATGCAAGGTGATCCATATGGAAATTATGACTCTACTGGTCTAGGACTTATGTTATATTTGAAGAAGACCAGGAGATCCCTAATGTTCTAAAGAAAGAAACATCACTGATCCAAGAATCTGAAAAGGACTCAGAAATCTAGACTCTGAATTGTGATGGAGCTAGAAGTAAGAATGGAGCTGCAGCAGGAATTTGCCTCACTGCCCCAAATGGTGAAAATTTTTTAAGGGCCATCCACTTCCAGTTTGCCTGTACCAATAATGATGCCGAGTATGAATATTTGGTGCATGGAATCATATTGGCAAAGAAAAAGGGAGTAAAGAATTTGATAGTAAGAGGAGATTTAGAACTAGTAGTGAAGCAAATCAAAGAAAAAGCAGTGGCCAAAAATGTAAGAATGAGATCTCATAGGAATAGAATTTGGGACCTAATAGATGGTTTTGAAGCTTTCAATATTGAAGTAGTCCCTAGAGCCCAAAATTCTGAAGCAGATAGAATGGCACAGATTGGCTCACAGTTTGATCCAGCAACCGATCTACTGGTCAACAATGAGTCAGTCAAAGTTATAGTAAGGCCAACCATCCCAGACAATGATAAAAATTGGCAAGTCTTTGAAAATGATTTTCAAGTACTCTCATTCTTGCAATGGTTAGGAGAGTTTGTTGATCAATTACAACCCAAAATTGAAGAAGCATATGGTGACCAAATTATTCAATTGAAGTCAAATAAGCTCCCTAAAGGACTAATTACCTTAGAAAACTTATTCGACCCAGAAGATGTCAGCCTGGAAAAGAAAAGGTTTCAGGCAAATAGGGAAGATTACTTTAAAATTCAAGTTAGTGAGGGGAGAAAATTGAAAGTTGGAAATTCTACAACCCAACAGGAAAGGGAAAGATTAATTGATTTATGCGAAAGATATGACAAAGTGATTGCCTGGACCTATGAAGACCTTCATGGCTATAACAGAAATATCATTTAGCACACCATAGAGTTGGCTGAAGGATCTAAACCAGTCAGACAGAAGCAAAGGCTAGTGAATCCAAGGATTGAACCTCTAATGGTGGATGAGTTACAGAAGCTCTTAGAATCAAAAATAATTTTTCCAATCAAACACTAAACCTGGGTATCCAATCTAGTGCCAGTCAGGAAAAAGAATGGTGACATAAGGCTCTGTGTAGACTTCAGGGATCTGAATAGAGTATCCTTGAAAGATCATTATCCCCTGCCCTCTATGGAACAAATTTTACAGACTGTGGCTGGATCAGAGAGATTTTCCTTGTTGGATGGTTTCTCCGGATATAATCAGATTTGGTTAGTAGATGAAGACCAACATAAGACTGCATCACTACCAAATGGGGAACTTTTGCATATGCCAAGATGCCCTTTGGCCTTTCAAATGTTGGAGCTACTTTTCAGAGGGCCATGGATGTAGCATTTGGAGAGCTCATAAACAAAATCATCCTGATTTATCTAGATGACCTCACTATTTTCTCTAAAAATGTTGTAGATCATTTTTACCATTTAGAGGCTATTTTTAAGAAATGCAAAGAATTTGGAATATCCCTGAATCCCAAGAAGTGTATCTTTGCAGTACCTCAGGGCAAACTGTTAGGGCATATAGTGTCAAAAGAAGGAGTCTCTTTTGATCCAAAAAGAGTCACTGCCATAATGAATCTATCTCTGCCAGTCAATAAGAAAGCAGTTCAGTCTTTCCTAGGAAAGATCAATTTTGTCAATCGGTTCATATCTGATTTTGCAGGTCTAATTAGACCCATGACACTATTGCTAAAGAAGGACCTAGTTTTCAAGTGGACTACAGAAGGGAGACAGGGTTTTGAGGAGGTCAAGAAAGCAATTTCAACAGCCCCAGTACTCAGAAACCCAGACTTCTCTAAGTCTTTTATAATGTATGTGTATGGAGGTGAGTCCAGTGTTGCTGCTGTCTTAACTCAGAAAGATGACCAGCAAAAAGGAGAACATCCAATAGCCTTTTTCTCTAGGACTCTTAGGGAATATGAGGCCAGATATAATTTTGTGGAGAAACGCCCTTAAGAAATTTAGACACATGGTCACAGGGAATAAGATTCTGATATTAGTGGCTCATCCTAGTGTGAGGGAATACATTATGGAAGGTGAGATCACTGAGAAAAGAGCAAATTGGATAACAAAGATTCTTGAATATGATGTGGAGGTCAGACCCACTAAGCTAGTCAGAGGCAAAGGATTGTGCCAATATATGGCCCAAGACATGGAGAGAATGGTGACTGCAGAAACAGAAAGTGAGAATGTGTTGAGAATCTAAGAGATTGATCAGAATTCCTAGGTCACAAATAGGATTCAATTTATGAAACATGGGATTTTCCCAAATGGACTCTCTCATGATAAGAGAAGGTATTATAGACAGCAAGGGTCCTACTTTGTATTAATTGACCATGTTCTTTTCAGAATAAATACTGATGGCATACTTTTAAGATGCATAGAGAAAGATGAAGCCCAAAGAATACTACATGAACTGCATCATGGAGCCTCAGGGGGACACTTTTCAGCAAGGACCACTGCAATAAAAATAACTCAAGCAGGATACTTCTGGCCCACTTTATTCATAGACTGTTACCAGCTGGTTAAAGAGTGTCAGTCTTGTCAGTTTTATACAGGAAAAAGAAGAAATGCAGCAATGCCCCTAAGCCCTATAATTATAGATGAGCCCTTTGCCCAATGGGGTCTTGATTTCATTGGTATGATCAATCCAGTGTCAAGTATGGGACACAAATGGATCCTTACAGCCACTGATTATTTTACCAGATGGAGTGAAGTAGTACCACTCAAGGAAGCAATAGAAAAGGTAATACTGGACTTTCTGGAAAGCATTACTGCTTGTTTTGGCCCTCCTCGTACCATCATATCAGATAATGCTAAGGCATTTTTGGGAACGAAGATATCAGAGTTTGCAGTAAGGTATGGAATTTATTTGAAAACCTCTTCAAATTATTACCCTCAGGGTAATGGTCTGGCAGAGTCTACTATCAAAAACCTAATCAGACTCATTAAGAGGATTGGAACCAATTATCAAAGAGAGTGGCACAAATTGCTCAATACTGCACTGTGGGCTGATAGAATTACACCTAAGCAAGTGACAAAGATGTCCCCATATGAATTGGTCTATGGTAAGCCAGCTGTAATGCCACTAAGCCTAGAGACTCCTGCTCTGCAATTATTGAAACAAATTGAGATTGAGGAAAATGGCCTAATGCAAGTCAGACTTGCTGAATTGTTGGAGGTACAAGAAACAAGAGAAAAAGCACATGAGTCACTAATGAAGCACCAGAAAATAATCAAGGACTGTTTTGACAAGAAGACTTCAAATCCCCATTTTGAAGTTGGCTCAATAGTGCTTAAATGGGATGAGAGAGCTACCAAGCCCGGTAGACACAACAAATTTGAATCACTGTGGAACGGTCCTTACAAGATTCGTTCCTGTAAACAACAAAATTTATTTGAACTTGAGACCATGGAAGGTGAACCTGAAGAGATTCCTATGAATGGGATCTATCTGAAGCATTTTAATTAAGCAGTGTCTCCTATGTACTATAGTTAGTTAGTTTCTTTATTATTTTCCTATTTCCCCACTTCTTTTTCCTGCTTTCCTTTTAAATAAGTGTTCTGTGAACACGTGGCAGCAGTGCAAGCCTCTTCTCTTTTTGGAAACCTCTCATTCACTAAGGTTATCCCCAGCCCCCAAAATTCCTGAAGTACGCACTTTTCGTAGCCACTATCATAATGTTTCTGACACATAATCCTATATTGATTTGAAAAGATACATTAACTATTTCTTGGCATTAATGTCATTTATAAGGCATGATGTGTCATTAAAGCCCCATTAATAAGAGTTCAATCATAAGTGTGGCTTTCATTTTGTTTCCATCTCTTTGCTGTGAAAACATTGTTGCCTGCAATTCTATCCCTAGCAAACCCTTCCTACGCCGAGTGCCTTTTCTTTAGCGCGGTTTCAATTTTTGTTGTATCAAAGTTTCTTACATTCTCTCCGCAGACACAACCATGGCCGAAGCACAGTCTTCTTCAGAGGGACTCAGAATATATGAATCAATTGATAGACTTCTAAATAACAAATCGTACACCTCAGCGCCTGTGCAGCCTAAGAGAACCTATCCAAGGATGAGGGTTCCCGAGGTGGGTCTTTCTGTTGACCCAGAAAAGGTTAAAGATTTTGCAGATAATGTCTTCGACCCAGCCCTTCAAAAATCTACCAAGGCTCTCCAAGAAGGAGCACACCAGAGATGCATTCAGAAGGCAAAGAAGGGGGAGTCTGAAACTTTTGGGATGAGGATTTGGACTTCACGGTTGGCACAGTTCATAGTCCCAAGTGTACATTCATGTCCCGACCTAATTGATATATGTGTGGAACTATTTCATGCGCCTTCATGCACCATTCAACAGGGCCCCTTTATGGTACAAATTACACCTAAGGCCATAAGAGACATATTGGCCCTGTACCATGATCGAACGGCCACATTCCCCACTATTGCCAAAATGCAAAAGACGTGGTCGAATGTCAACAATCAGCTTAGGTTTCTCAATTCAGAGTTGCAGTTGCCAAAGGAGAACACACAGATGCCCATATTACCTACAGGAAGGGCACAATTCACTCAAGCCAGTCAAGAGGCACTGCCTATGATGGCTTTCATCTTTGGAATGAAGGAAGATATCACAGTCTACGACTGGCAAATTGCCATTTTATTCAAATTGAAGACTGTGGATAAGTCACAAGAATTCCGGTTGGATTTTGCTGAACAAATTGCTTATTCCATGTCTGATCAACTCATCAATTTCAAATCTAAAGGAGTTTTCAGGTATTCTGCTTACCTGTTTCACTTAATGTTCTATTAGAATTATGGTATTTTTGCACAAAACATGCAACTAAATATGTACGACCTAGATTTTGGACAAAATAGAACTATCCTTGTGTTCGCATGGACACATGTATTAGCTGAGGCATTAGATCCTTATGAGTTCTGGGAACTTTTTGTTGCCCCTGCCTTTTGCCATTTGAGCCCTAAACCTGTAGAAAATAGGTTGACACCTAGCATCAGAGGTTTCATGACTAATTCCCCCATCTCGTGTGACTATTTCTTTGGGGCCCAAACTACTATCATTAGGGTCCATGGCTTTAATGAGGAACCTATGTTGCTCCCCAAAATTTTGACCCCTAGGGTAGCGTTTTTAGAGGTAACCCGGCAAGTGTCTGTGGTTGATAATGAGTATGGCACCAAGAGGAAGAAGAAGAAAATGTATGATATTCCATGGATTAGAAAGAATATGGCCCTAGAAGTTAAGGACACAGAGCACCTATTACTAAGGAAGCTTACTGCCTTGGGTTTCTTTATTATTGAGGACAAATGGAAATATGACCCAACCAGTTTTATAGCCTCATGGGTTAGAAGCAACAAGGTTGGAGCTAAAACTGTGCATGAGGGTCAACCTTTTTGAGAGGATAGAAGAAACCCTAAAGAAGATGCCCCTGACCTGTATGTGGAATTAACAGATCTACCTTTTGAGGGTCCCAGGCCACGGGAGACCTTTTATGTTAAAAAAAGGGCCTATGACCCTAAGATCAGAATAGGTATTGGATTGAAGAAAGCTTTGTCGAAAGGGAAGGAATGGAAACCAGAGAAAATAGAGGCCTATTAGAAATACAGGCGGGAATTTTTTGAGTTAACTCACTCTTTTGGCAATGTTGATACTGATGAGAGATGGGAGGCAATCTGGGATGAATGGCATCCGTCACCAGTCTCTAGCCCTGATACAAGCAAAATTCAAACACAGGGTGGAGAGTCAGAAGGGGAGGCAGAATCAACTCATACAATGCAAGCAACAGGACAAGCCTCTATTGTTGTCCCTATATCTACCTGGCCCCAATCTCTCAGTGCCTTAGAGAAACAGAAGAGTGTGGTGTCATCACCACCTAGAGGGACTCCATTAGTTTCAACCACTGGGGCTTCCAGTTTTGTATCATTACCACCATTAGTAGTGGTCAATGTGGTAGAGAAGGAATCAGAGGAGCAAGAAGAAGAAAGGCCAAGGAAGAATAGAAAACTAAACCTGCCACCAGAGTCAGATGAAGAGGCAGAGCCATCACAACAGCAACCACCAGCCACATCTGCTGCTCCTTGGGTAACTATTTCTTCTCCTTTTTCCTCTCAATCTTTTTCTTCTACCATAGGGGTGGCAATCCCAACTGGCCAAACATTAGTATCCCCTACCACCTCTGCTATGCCTATATCTATAGTTGCCCCACTTCCTAATCCTCAGGCCATGTCTTCACAGGCCACCTCATTGCCATTGTTTTCCCCCTCTGTTCCAAAGAGAGCCACTCCCCAAGTTGATCCTAGCCAACATTTGGCTATTCCTTATGGTTTACCTCAGGGTCATCCTTTTGCCGGTGGTTATATTGCCTCTCCCCCCACCTTCCAAGCTCAAGCAGATACTGCTAAGAAGGCTAGAGAAGCCCAGATGGATAAGAAAAGAAAGAAAGAAAATAAGAGCCTAGCAGTTCCACATATGAGGTCGCTCTTTGACCCAATCCAACAGCAGTTGACTATCACACATTTGTCCCCAAATGTGGTGAAGCCGAACAAGCAGATGCAACCTCAGGACTATGCAATGAATGCAGTAGCCATGGACATATCACTATTCAAACCACAAGATAGGGTCGAGCTACTCAATGAAACCACTTCTGCTGTAGCAACTGATTATTTGAAAGTGTCAAAGAAGCTACAGAAGGTTGAAAAAGACTTGGTACAAGAGAAGACAAATAGTAGCAACCTTGCTACAGAGTTAAAATCTAAGAATGAAGAAATAGAGAATCTCAATAAATAGTTACGAAACACTGTTTCCTATCAGATTCATCAGGCCACTCAGGCCCAAAATGCTTCTTTGAAAATGGAGCTAGCACAAGAGAAAGCTACAATAAATGTTTTGAGGCAGGAAAAGGCCACATTAGAGAAGAGATATCAAGAAAAATTGCAACAGGCTACACAATCTCAGCAGAAGCTGCTGAGTGAGCAAAATGTTGCCGCTGCAATACAGGCACAGCTCCAAGCTGAGCAACAAATGACAAAACAATTGACACTTGAGTTGGCTAATAAGCCTAAGAATGCTGGAGTTTTGAACCTAGTTAAAGAGCTATATGTTTCAGTTTGGAAATGAATCTCTAAGAAGATTATCTAGCTCAAGCCCTCATTAACATTCCTGTTAAATGCCCAATAGTTGTGCGAGAAAGTGGAAGCTTCAGTTCAGGCCACTTTATCTACTGTTTCCCTAAGAGTCTCTGATTCTTAATTGTTGCTAAAGAAGCTATATGACACAACTGATGAAATCCTATTAGCAGCAGGGATCAGTGATAGGATGGTAGCAACAATGAGGGTAAATGAAGTTCTCAGTTGTAATTCAGCTGCTACAAATTGCCAGGAGCTCCTGGATGTTGTCAAAGAGGGGTCAAAGACATGAAAAGACATATAGAAGATCTGGTGCAGTTGGGTCTCCCCTCCCCATTCCCTGACAATAATACTATATTAATGATTGATGAGATTAAGACTCTGCTATTAACCAAGCAAAATGATCAATCAGTTTTTCAAGGTTTAACTGATTCTTCATCAGTACAGGAAGTGGAAGCTATTTTGATTCCAATGGCCCAGCTTGAGTTCCAATTGAAGGCCGTAGTTCAAATTTTGTAATCTTTCTCCCACAAGGACATTATAAGCCTTGATTTTGCTTTCCAAGATTTACAGAATAAGCAAGGACTTTCTGACTCTGAATGGTCTGTTTATCAGACAGCTTTGCAGAATCTGTGATCCTTGTTATATTTTTATACACATTCTTTTGCCACAATTTTTTTGGATTCTTTTTGAGTAGGCTCAAAAGTCCTCGGGGTCACCAAGAACTGTAGAGTTAAATACTCTACATTTTGTTTCAGTTATAGTGCATTAGCAGGTTATAGCGGGTTTCAGTTTTTACCTCTGCAAGTGTTCCTGTGACAATTTTCGCATCACCGCGAGGGTTTCTGCAAGGGTTTCTTTTCACCGAAGTCTCAGAGTACCCGCAGAACTTGCCAAGTGTAGAGCCTTAGTTCAAGCTGCACTTTTGTTTCTATGTTATAACTTTAACGCGGATCGTGCCACATGGCGGAAGGTATTTCAACATTGTTATAAAGTTACTAGCCACGGAACTTGCCAAGTGTCAGTTTCCACTTGAGTTTCAAAGGTTCTTTAAAAACATGGAAGGCACCATGTGTCCTTTGTGGTAGCCGCGGAACTTGCCATGTGTCAGCTCCCACAGGTTGGTTCTTATATTTCACTATTTAGTGAAGGATGGAGGTGGGTCCCCAGTTTTAAAGTCTCAAATGCAGCAGAAAATGACACGTGGTGGATGCAGCACCTAAGTGAAAGGCTTTCTAACTTTTCCATGGTGTTAATAAAGGTTTCTCAAATGATGCAGACGGAAACAAGTGTCAATCTTTGTGCAAGTTTCTTAAAGAGTTTCAAGAGCACGGAAAGTGCCACATACAAATTCATGGTGATAGCGGAAGGTGCCACCCATCCCTGTTTTCCTTTTTGAAAGCTACTAAGCGGTAAGTGCTGTGGGTCCCATTTCTCATAGGTAATAAAGTTATAGTTGCTGCGGATCATGCCAGATGTCACAGGCGGAGCCCTCCTGAATACGCTATGGATTAAGACACGTATCAATTTCTAAGTGCTACGGAGGTCGCCAAGTGTCAGTTTTTTATGTCTCCTGAAGAATGAAAGAGTTTTCAAGTGATGCACGCGGACGCTGCCATCTGTTACAGGGTTTTATTGTCTCAAATATGTGGAAGCCACAAGTGTCTTTTCCTAATAAGAAGAGGAGTGCCACATATATTTTGTTCCAACCAATGGGATTTCAAAAGGAGTAACCGTTGCAAATCTGAAAGATATTTTCTATCAGACACTTCCAGTTATCTCCATTTCGGTTAGACTGTTGGGATTCAATTGTTGCAGGCAATCTAGAGTCAATTTTGTGCTATAAATATGTAATATCTGTAATGAATCGGGACTTCTTCTTCCTTAGTTCAGTTTTAGAGTTGGACAAATTTCTAAAATTAGAGTTTTTTGTAGAGATTTAAGAAGGAAGTTCGAGACTTTTTGTTGTGCCAGTGAATGTCATTTGCCTTTGTTCTGTTATTCTTGATTTAGAAGGTGAATGTAACTGTGCATGTATCTGTGCCTTTTATGTTGCTGGAAAATTAATGAGAAAACTGAGTTCTGTGTCTTGGTTGATATTTTCTATGTCATTGCAAAATTGTCTAGTTATGAGCCTTTGATGCTATTTGTTATGTCTGTTCATATGGATCATGCAGTGTCTACTCTTTAATGTGACTAAATCTTAAAGATAGCTTCATTGTGCTTAGTAGTAAAAAACAATCATTTTCAGGCGTATCGCCATAGATAGATTTGCTTTCATAGTATCTGTAATTCTGTTAAGTTTCTCTCTTTTTCCTCAAAACCCATTGAAGAATGGAAGAGCTAACTTCCTTAAAAATTTGGAGGTCACTTTAGGGGCCAATGCCATGTCTCTGAAGTTTCCCATGTTGCTGCTAGATTAGACCCACAAATTTATGCATCAACAAAGACAACCTGCACAAATGCATCATTCAATTTACTTACAAAAAGCAGGTTCCATGCCAAGACTGGGATGTGCACAACCCTAGAGATCCCCTTCACTCATCCATCAGGGAATTAGATTGTGACTCTTCCATGGCCAACTATCTTCAGATGAGAGTCGTCACCCAGGTACACCCTTCCACCATCGAACTCTTCATACTTTGTAAACCAGTCTCGATGCGAGGTCATGTGGAAAGAGGCACTAGAATCAATCAGCCACACATCATCAGATGCATGGGTGGCCAAGGCTACAATGAAAGCATCACCATCATCTTGTGACTTGTCAGAATCTGAGTCCGGGACATTCTTCTTTTTCTTTTTCTCCTCTTTGTATTCCTTTTGGAAATGCCCAGTTTTTCCACAGTGCCTTGGTTCTAGGTGATTTGGATCTCCCATGGGATTTGGATCTACCCTTCTCATCTTTCTTGTTCTTCTTTTTCCCTTTCTCCTTGGGTCTTCCATGAACCACAAGAGCCTCTTTGGCTGACTCAGATGACTTTCTTTGCATCTCTTTAGATAACAGCGAAGACACTACCTCATCCATCTTGAAAGTGGTTGTAGTGCTTCTGATGGCCCTTACAAGATGATCCCACAAATCCGGTAAAGAACAAAGCAAGGTCATACAACGATCCTACTCCTCCATCTTCGCACCAATGGATGTCATGTTATATGACCTGTCTGGTAAGTTTCAAGCTGATTTCTAGCCTTTACATGTATTCTCGATTGGTGAAAGTCTCCAGGGATCAGCTAAAGCAAGTTTCTTAACTGGACAAACCTATGTTTAAGGAAAAGTTTGTTACTTGCCCAGGATAGAAAGATCTGGCAAGAACTTGAAGCTGTTAAGCATGAAAAGCACCGTGTTAGTGTTCAGGAAAACCTCCATTCTATGATTGCTACTTTGGAACGCTTGGAAAAGTGTCTTACTGAAGAATGGATGAATACTGTCAATAATGACCTCCAAGAATTGTGTGCTTCCTATAATGAGTTCAAGCAGCATGCTGAAACGTGGTGGGTCTCCCAACAATGTGCTTTAGAACAGCAAAGAGAATTACTACAAAAGGTCCATAATGAGCACAGATTAGATTGTGATGTGTTAGGTGCTCAATTGTCAAATTGTAATCTGCACATTAAAAACATTGAAACAAAAGTAGAATCAGTGCAGAGAGAGATACAGTCTATTTCAGAATCTCAAATGATGTTAAGTGACTCTATCACTAGAGAGTCAACCAATATTCAGTCAGTAGTCTTAACAGTCAAACAACCACAGAATGTCAAAATGTTAAATTTCCTGTCAAGTGTAAAAGGGTTTCTACAGGCACAATATGAGGGTCCTAAACTCTCAATAGAAGTCAAGCAGCCTGTAATAGAAAAGGTTTATGATCCCTCTACTAGTAGATTAAGAGATACCATAGATGATGAGAAAGCCAAAGGGAAATTCCAGATGGCCCATGGAAATGGAACTAATCCATATGGTTCCAATCCAGTAGACCCATTTAAGAATATCCAGTCTTATAAAGCTGATACTCCACCATTAGTAAATTTTGATAATTTTGAAGATGTGGAGAATATGAGAGGCATTGACACCATGAGAGCCTAGATCACAAACTACATGGCTACTAATGCAGGAGCTGATGAAGCTCAAGTCATAAAGTAGGCCCTCAACTCTATGACTGGAGTTGCAAGGAATGTATGGGATCAGTTAGAGGATACCTTTAGAGAAAACATGATTAATAGAGGTACATATTAGGTGTGTGCATAGTTAACACGTCTGTTTGTTGGTAGGACAGACACAAGGGAAAAACTTGCATATAACAAGTTTGTAAGAGGAAAATGCAAGGATTTAAAGTATTTCAATGAATATTGCCAAGAGCAATATAAAAATTTCTACCAATCAGGTCATGAACAAAACCATGAGTTTATGTTCACTATATTTCTTAAAAGTTTTGGAGATGTGGTAGGCGAGTTCTATCACAAGAGAGTTTTAGAAAATTTGGTAACAGAAAATATTGAGATGAAGGAATTAACCTTCCCTCAACTGGTGCAGTTTCTGACAGAGATTAATGAAGAAATCTGTCTGGAATCCAAAAAGAGAAAATAAATAAAAAAGGTTAAGCCTTTATTATCTGCATCAGCATGTTATCAAATTATGCCATCTAATCAGTTTCCTGATAAGGGTAAATCTTCTTCTAAGTGTTACTCATGTGACAGATCTGATAAGTCATATTATAAGAAGAAAAAGAAGAAGTATAGTAAATATCCTAAGAAGAAAGGATAATTCAGGAAATGGGATAGTAAGAAAGGCTCTGGATCAAAGAAGTGGGAACCAACATGTTACATTTGTAAAGGCAAGCATTATGCTAACAAATGTCCAGAGCGTAACAAGAAGAAGAACAAAGGGAAAGTCTAAGCTGCCAAAGCTATAGGACTAGATGATAATGATGAATTTGAATTCATCAATGATTATCCTTCAGATCCAGAGGACATTGTTCTCTCTGAACTAGAAAAAGAAGAATCTGAAGGTGAAGAACAGTATGCGTCTACCCAAGAGCAGACATTGGTAAAAGAAGAACCATCATCTGAGTCATCAAATGATTCTAAAAATTCATTTTTCTGTAGAATGCTCAGGAAAGATACTAGAGTTGATCTAGATAAGATAATTGAAGAAATTATCCAAATAGAAGCAAGGTTGCAAAAAATGGATATAGGTCAAGAGACTTGGAAAAAAATGACTAGTAAGCTGGAACAGCTTACTGCTAAGAAACATTTTTTGCTAAAAGAAAATGAACGCCCTACAAAGCTTCCTTTTAGAAGAACGCCAGCACTGAATTATTCTCAGCCGACAACTCAGCTTACAGATCCTATTGCTCAGAGAAGCATGGCAGAAGCCCCTACTGCAGGAAGCATGGCCAGAAGGCTCTGGCATAGATAGTGTAAAGCATTCTTAGAAAAAGTTATTCAACAAGCTCAAGTTGAGATCATTGAAATTGATGATGAAGAAAATATTCAGCTTGTTGATGAGATGGAAAGATCTCAGGAACTGGATAAGTATATTAATCAATTCAATTCTTCCAGTTCACTGCAGTTGCCACAATAGACCACAGTAAGAGAAGAACAAATTTACTATGAGGAGAAACCCTATAGCCCACTAGTGCATCAGGCTGTAGAATCAGAAAGATTTGAATCACAAGTTGAACCTATGCTTAACCTAATAGGCAAAATAGCACCATATCTTGGAGAAATGATCCATGAAGGAGAAAGCAGCAGTCACCATCAAGTCAGAGCTTATCAACACAACAGAGTGACCACTACATGTCCTGGAGTGATCTTCACAATTCACTTGCTAGGAATAAAGATGTATCCGCTCACCTTTCTGTGGGATACTGGCGCCGACGTCAACATTGCCAGATACAATTGTTTTCTAGATGATCTCTGGATTGAAGGCTCCACAGAATTGATCTTTGGCAAAGGTAAGTATGAATCCAAATTGGTATGCAAAGTTTCAATACAACTTAGCAATGGATTCCTAGATGAGTTGACCTATGTGCATTATGAAGTGGATGGATACGACGGAGTCATAGGCAATAGAGCCACCTAGCATTGGGAACCAATTACAATTGATTCAACATTCATCACTCTGTAGAACAGATTTTAGGTACCACGACTCCATCAAGACTTGGCCTTTATCTCCGAGATAGAAATGCCAAAAAAGGAGAAAAAGAATATTGTCTGGATAGAAAGACAAATAGATGCATCTCAGGAGCCCTTGGCACAAACCAAAACAGATTTTGCAGCTATCGTGCTCACCAAAGATCTAAAGAAGCAGAAGAAAAATTTACTCTACATTCTACCTCTTAAACAAGATCCTGATGGTAAGGAAATAGTACCTAAAGCTAAAGCAAATTATTTCCTTATGAGCAGTTTAGAAACTAAATTTTGCAGAGAAGAAATTGAAGAATTACACAGGCTTGATTTAATAAGGGCTTCCAGTTCGCCATTCTATTGTCATGCCATGTATGTTCCCAAATTTGATGAGAATGCTAATGAACTTCCAGAAAAATGGCAAGTTGTGAATTATAAGCCGTTGAATGAATGCCTGTTGGATAATCATCATCCTTTACCTAGCAAAGATCATATTTGGCAAACTATACAAGGTAGTCACATCTATTCCAAATTTGATAGAACAAAAGGTTTCTGGCAGATAGGACTGAAGACAGAAGATTACTACAAGACAACCTTCTCAGTCCCTCAAGGTCTGTTTGAATGGAAAATTCTTCCATTTGGTATCAGATCCTCCATCTTCCATCCTCAGAGAATATAGCTTATTCCGTAGGAATAACTTGTTTACCAAGGACTTAGCCTGATAAACATCACCAAGTTTCTTCCACAGCGCCTTCGCGATTTTCTCTTCATGAACATTTAACAGGACGAAATCAGCCAAACAGAGTCTCACAAGACCCTTGGCTTTATGATCTTTGAGATCCCAATCAAGCTATGCCATTGCCATTGGTTTTATACTAGAAATTGTTTCCCATAGATCTCTATCAACGAGCATATCTTCCATTTTGAGTTTCCACAACTCAAAAATTGTTGCCATTAAACTTTTCCACCTCTATTCTTCCGGATGTGCCTGCTATCTCCTTCCTACAACAAGATTGCATAATACTCTGCATAGACTCCCACTCAATCTAAGATCAATACAAAAAAATCCTACCTAGGAGCTAGGACCAAAACTGGCCAGGCTCTGATACCAACTGAAAGGAAGCTAGGTGTGCGGAAATCGCTTCCTAAACTAATCTAATGAGGGGAGAGGTATGCAAATTCATTTTAACCCTTATAATTGCAGAAATATTAAACATATATAAGAGATATTATAGCAGCAAACACAATACAAGAATGTAGACAAAGAGAAGTAGACACAAGATGTATCGTGGGGAAAACCTTTTCAAGTGAAAAACCCCACACTCTAAAACCTGCACAATGTATGATCTAAAACAATAACAGTTTACAATACACTTGCAATGGAAGTTCTTCCAAGAGTCTTCAAATGCCAATTTGGAGTTATTCTAGCAGCATAACAGTACTTGTAAAAATACTATGCAAATACAAATCCAAAACAATGCATTTTATAGAGATACAAGGCATATTCTAGAAGCCTCTTGAGATAGGCGTCCACCTTGGCCACATGGCCATTATCCTGCATCAAAGTACACTTGTCCAAGATACAAATACATTCTTATATTTGTCATACATGTAGATTTGACTTTCCCAACATGGAGCGCTCCAAGGCTAAAAATAGACTATGATAGATGCTCTTACGCATCTTACAGTTGTCGTAGATTTTTCCAACATAACAACCTTAAATATTGTAAGAGAATCTGACATATAATGCTAAATATAGCATATTCCTCTTACAACATGTCATAGCCCAACTTGGGTCCCCAAAGATACCTTTCCCTCATGCAAATATACTCACCGATACTTGTCACCACTTGTCGTAGGAATCTCCAAACTTGACTCTTACGTGTCATAGATTCTGTTATATGGAATATCCTCTTCCACATACCACAAGATGCCGACACATGGCATAATAGTGCCACCTCAAATGGGATGCCCAAATCCATGTAGGTTTGACTTGACCATCCAAGTCACATTCCAAGTAAGATGACATGTCACCATGCCACCTCAACTAAGTGACCAAACTAAATGTGCAAGTAAATACAATATTAGTCAATAAATAAATATACAATTAAATAAATAATGCTAAGTGTTAAGGGAAAATTGGAGTAAACATGAATAATCAATATATCAATAATAATAATACCTAAAACTCAATGAAATAATGAACAAAAGAGATCAATCAAACAATGAACAATACAAAGCAAACCTCCTTTAATTCTTAGCTTCCATTGATCGCCTATCACAAATGATCTTGTCTATGAATATGGCCCTCAGAAGGTGCACTTCCTTGCTATAATTCCAAGATGTTCAAATGGGAACGGCTATGATAGTATCGCCATGAAAATGAGCTTCACAACAATGATAGTAGTGTGTAGTAACAAGTTTGATCGCAAGCAATGAAGGAATTGGTGCCAAAGGTGCGCTGTAATTCTTGCTGAGTAAATTTACTTAAATCTTGGATGATTGAAACGAAGGAATAGGGTTGTACTTATAGACTTACGAGAGAAAAGATCAACGGTATAGAAAGAATGAGAAGATCAACGATTTAAAACGGTTGAGGAAATGTGCGTGAATAGGAAGAAGGCAAGTGTGACACAAGAGCTGTTTTATTTGAGTTAACTACTTTCTTTTCTAAAGATAAGACATGCTTTTCATAAATTAGAAATCTTTTTTCTAATTTAAGAGATATTGATAAAAACAAGGTTGGTTGAGTCAGTTAACTCAACTTGAGATTTGCTTTTGCATGATTTGAGAGAAATTAAATAATAGATTATTTAATTTTGTGTGCATGAAGAAGAAGATTTATTTTTAGAAGATTTGGAAGATATTTGAAGAATTAGAAGATAAGAAAGCAAATTAAATAAATAAATTTATTTAATTGTTGTGCATGATTTGGAAGAATAAATAAAATATTTGATTATATTTTATTTTTAGAGATTGAGAGGATTTAAATAAATTTAATTGATTTATTTAAATTTGGAAGAAGAATTGACTTAATTAAATAATTAAGAATTATTTAATTGTTTGGAAGAATTTAAATTAAATAAAGGATTTTATTTAATTTTGACTTTAGAAGAGAATTAAATATTTTGATATTTAATTAACTTAGAGGAATATGAATCAAATAAATAAATTTGTTTATTTATTTATTGATAGAAGAATTAGAATGAAATAAATATTAAGAATATTTATTTAGACTGAGTCGTGTCATTTTTAGGCGTATGCATTTTGCCCCTCTTTGATGAAATGTGTTTTATCACGTTGTTTCAAAGAATAAATTTTTCTGATAATGATACATGCCCCAGTTTGCCCCTGGTACAGGTTTAACGACGGGATGCCCTCTCGGGAGATTGGACGGGAAGAAGGGCAGAAGGGACATGAGACGGACAATCTCACGAAGAAGAAGGATGAAGAAAGAGCTGAGTGATATTTTATGCAAGATAGAATGAAAACACACACAAGCAAGTAAGCAAATATGCACAAATGATACAAGAACAAACAAGGTATTGCCCTTGTCGAGCGGTAAACCAACGATATACTGATAACGATATACAACAGTGTTGTCATGGTGGGGAATGATAAATCCCTAGACCAACACAGCAGGCGTGTTGTCATGGCGGGGAATGATAGATCCATACAGCAAACATGAAGGATAGTGTCTAGTTTCAGGAAATGAAGGATGTCATGTAAGATGCATGTGTTGGTCTGATTTTGACAATGTTACATCATGTATAAGACAATTGATTGATTAACTGATCGAGTTGGTTTACAACCAGACAAGGATCAAGACCACTGATTGTGATTAGATTTTTTGACAAGATTGACTTGACTTGATTGATATGGATTAAGGATGGACTTGCATTTGGATCACTGCTCGGACTGACTAGACAAGGATGAAAGATACGATGATAGATAGAAAGTTGATCGATAGAAGAAAGACTCAACAGAAGGACTCGCAAGCTTTTATTTGTAAACATTGATACTCTGCATAGGAATTTTTTTATTGCATGGGATATGGATGCTTTTATGGATGTAAATGGATACAATATGGATACGAAATAATTTTGCCATCTTGATATTGCAAGTAATTTTGAAGTTCTTATTTCATCATTGGGCGTTTATTATGTTGTAAGAAAATACAAGCATCTAGGTATAATTAAACTGAGATGACCTAAGTATTACTTACATGGATTTTGATATAGCCAGTTAATACAAGCATCTAGTCAAAATTGAATCTAGATGACCTGAGTTTTTCTTGCATATCAACAAACAAGGATTGCCCCCTTTCATGTTAGACCTTTGATGTCCTCGATGATCTTTTGACGATCATGTCATTAGACAAGGCTTCACATTACTAAAGATTAATCCACAAACAACAAACAAAGAAAATAATCATGCCCCCATCATAGCATCTCTAGCTTTTGGCATCCTCAAGTAGCATAGAAAGACATGATAGCAAAAATCAAGACTCCTGTAACTTAACCATGATTCCAACCACAAAACATGTTTGCATTTAGATGTGTTTGTTTCTTGCCATAATTTAGGTAAAAATCATTTAGAGTGCTTTAGGTATTTGCTTGCTTTGCTTTGGATAGGTTGAAGTCTTGCGTCAAAATTTCTGTTGGAAAGCAGGTTTTGCTTGTGCTTGCTTGCCTTGTGAAAGGTTCCACAATCTTTATTAGTGAGACGGACCCTAAGAGACTGACCTAGTGCCTCGGGGGCTCATTGCTAAATGGCCTTGCCTACGTGACAACGCAGAGGCAAAGTAGTTCAGGGTTGACCCTAGGGTACTGACGACAGACACTATTCTAGGCTGACACTATGGATAGGATACTAGATAAGACCTTAGTTGATAAGGCGACATAAGAGATAGAGTATTAATCCATGATAGGATAAGACAACACTATGGATAGCCTCAATGCGGGATACTGTTGACAAGGAAACACCATGGATAGGCAGATGGATGGGTGATCTAGCAGATACAGATGGTCAGGTAGAAGGAATCAAGGATGTGACCTCCAAGGACTATGTCGCATAGAAATAACATGCCCCATTGTAGGTAGAATACTTAGGATTTTTCATGGCAATGTTTATGACGATTGGAAGGTAAGGGGATAACAAAGGATTTGTGTGGTTTGGAGGGATAAGGTATGTCAAGAGACACCTAAAGCATTTGTCAACATTGTGCCCCCAATCTTTATCAAGATCAAGAAAATAGAGGAAGGGAAGATTAGGATGGATAGACTAGACATGATAGGTATGTAGCGGATAGAAGGATAGGATAGGAAATGGTACGGAAGGAAACTGATAGGAGAAGAGTGATAGGCCGATGAGACAAGGTGCCCCCAATTGTAGGTGACGTAGAAGATCAACTTACACATGACGCATGTTCACCAGGTTTTCATCATGGTACTTATCCAAGGCACCTATTTGCCAGATTTTCACCGTTGGATGAAGGGATTTTTCTTGACTTTTTTTTTGAATAGGAGAAGGCGAATACAGAAGGGAGATACTCAAGTATCTAGTTTCCCGAAAGGTGATAGTTTTGCTAGATGAATGTTGTCACATGGACTATGTCAAGTGTTCTCACAGATGCTGGTAGGGGATTGTAAGAAAGTGAGATGGAGAAGGTAGATATTGGATTATGAAGAGTGTGATAGTGGATGATGATGCAGAATACAGAGGACTTATGCAAGGATGGATGAAAAGTATATGAAAAAGCATGGACCATAGGAATAGGATGAGGAAGATATGTAGGATAATAGTGGAAGGAAGGGGAGATGGAGGTATATGGAAATGTTGTGGGATGGAAGGGAATCATGACCAATGGTTGCACATACCGTGATAAACATTGAAACTGGTGATGGGAAAGTAGTGTAGGAAGCAACAGAGACTTTTGCTTGTGGATGAATGACTTAGGCATGTAGGGATCCACATAGACTGAGTATTTTTCTGATTTTTGCTTGCCATATGGGATGGAAGAATTTGAGACTTTTGGATGGAATGGGAGAAAGTGGATGGTTGGGATTCTTGAGAGGTGGATGCCTCATTTGACTTGATGGATTTTTGCTTAGGCACCCAAACAATTTTGCTTTTAGATAGTACCTGTGAAGGTATGGGCTGGGGTGTATGCAGCTTCGGTGTAGCTTTGGAGGTAATCATTTGTTTGATGCAGACCCACACCTTTTTCAATTTGGCATATAGGTGTGTAGGTGTATGCAGCTCTTGAGAAGGATGTTTCTTTGATTATTGGCTTTTGTATCCTAGGTCATGAGGACTCTTAGGATTTTTGACTTTATAGGTAGAGGTATCCAGATTTTTAATGTTGAATTCCCATGGGATGGTGGCAGTGGGGTTGGAGGAAGCCAATTGTTTAGACAACATGTGCATCTATTGGCCATGATTGGGATTGTTAGAAGATTCGTAGATGGGTGATTAAGGTGTTGGAAGAAGTGGTGGTAAAATGTATGGAGGGATATAAGGAGTTGGAAGTAGCAGAGGTAGATTGGATGGTGGAAGGTGTATGGTCACATGTTTTTGACGATTATAGGATGATGGAGGTGGAATGGTGACATATGTTTTGGGGATATGATAGGGTTTGTGATGAAAAGTGGGGGATTTAGGAGGAGTGGAGGAAGTACCAACATCTTGAGATTGTTCACCTTGGGGTGTGTATCCAAGGCCATATGAAGGAGGAGGAACATTGACATGGACGGGCTCCAAAATACCTTGTTTGTGAAGGCCTAAGCCTTTACCTTGATAGTTCATATGTTGGAGTATGCGATGGACAGTGGGATTATGTGTAGGTGGAACACTAGACACAAGTTCTTTATTGGATGGAGACGATGAGATAGAGGATAATGGTTGTTGGTGTTCTAAGGAGGAACACTCATGAATGAAGGCGGTAAGACTAAGGATATACGGTGGGGGATTTGCAGCATGGTCGATAATGGACGACAGAGAATTATTAATAGTTTGATCTTCTATGCTTGCTTGGGAGGCAAGTGTCTCATCAAGGGAAGTGGAAGTTGTTGGATCTTGGATGGGACTAGATGGGGTTATAAGCTTGGGACCATGGAACGCATAAAGTGGGCTAAGAGGATCATCATGGTCTTCTTGATCATAGATAGGCTCTTCATCATATATGTGATCTTGATCATAGATAGGATTTAGCATGATGGGATTAATGCACTCTTGTATAGGTTCTTCATCAACAATAATGTACTGATCATAGAAAGGATAGAAGTTATGGAGAGGCTGAAATTGGATCTCATGCTCATGTATTAGATCAAGTTGCTCATGGATAGCTTCTTCATCAAAGGTAGTATCTTGATCATAAAAGAGATATAGGTTATGAATGGTTTGAAATTGGATTTCTTGCTCATGTATAGGTGTAGAATCCTCGAAAAGATAAAGGTTATGCATGGGTTGGATGGGGGTGCTTTGATCTTGATTTAGACAAAGGTCTAATGTTTCCACCTGTTCTAAAGTGTGCTCTTGACATAACTCTTGATGTGCTTGAATTGAAGTTGAGGTAGAAGACTCTTGGATAGGCTCTTGGTCAACAACATGAAGGTGCGATGGACCTTGACTTTGGTGCATGGTAGGAGGTTCTTCAATATGCTCAAGGGGTTACAGGTTACATGATGAGGTTAGAGTAATGGACATGCTTGAAGGTTCTTTGATAAGGTCAAGGACCGGAATTTGGGGACACGGTTGACTCTCTGCTTGTAGTCCTTGGATCACATCATTGGTAGGTGTATGGGTAGAGGAGTGAGGTAATGGATGAGTGGATTTGGAGTTTTCCATGGTAGGATTAGTATGCTTTGGGCCATGTGTTCTAGGAGATGATGAAGGAGGACTAGTAGACGGAGTGGTATATGATATCCACCTTGAGGTGGTGCTTGCCTTGTCACCGGTACCATTAAGACAGGAAAAAGATGTATGATTTTGGGGTGGGGCGTAGCTAGTACTGACACATTCAGCTTGTAAGATTGTCATTTCTTGTTGTATGACTTAGAGTTCTTGAGTAATTGCTATATGAACTTAGGGCGAGATATCAAAGTTTAATTGCTCTTGCAGGTATTGGAGTTCTTGAGAAATTACTTCTAATTGGTTTGTCATCTCCACAATAATTGACACAAGACTAAAATGGGTACCCAAAAAGGTTGAATATTTTCTCTCAAAAGATGTGGAAGTGCTCACTGTTACACATGTGCAGGAACAGATGTACATCAAAAAAGGATAAAAGCATAGAAAGTTGACACAGATGCGCAATACTAGTAAAAAGAAGATGCATAGTAACAGGTGATAAAAGGGCAGGAAGTCAATATAGATGTGCAGCAAGTTGGTACAAATGCGCAACAAAAAAGGATAAATGCGCCGCTCTGGTTTTTTAGTGTTTTTTTGCAAGTTTTTGGCAATTTTATGATGTTTTTGGTACTTTTTGTTGTAAGATGGCCTCTTTGATCTGATTTTCTTTTAGTTATGGCAAGAAGACACAGCAAACACAAAGAATGTTTTCATGGTTTTTTTATTTTTTATTTTTTGTTATTTTCTTTTACTCTTTTTGGACTAAAAGAAAGCAAGTACAATCCTTGGTTTCAAAGGATAGTATAAAATTGAATTCTCACTATCTCTAGTGAAGCACCTTCAGGAGGTGATAATCACCCTTCCCTGCACCAGATTATAGAGGTTTTTGGCCACTATGACAAAGGTGTTTAATAAAGGTAACCATTCAAGTGGTTATACATGTGGCAGCACTACTCTCCATTATGGAGTCTCCCAGCCTGCAAGGGTTGCGCCTTGGAGGGTTTTGGGGGAGCTTGGTTGTCAGTATAACACAACTTCACTCGTTGTTTGAAGCTTTAGCTCCAAACACAATTTATTTATAATGGATTGGTAGGGCTTGGCGTCTAGCCTGTTACCACTTAGGGTCGTTCCTACTTGGATGAACAGTATCCAAGAGCAGGCCCCTCTAAAGGAAAAACACATGCGAAAATGATATGTCTGGCATTTTGATCACCCAAGATAGGGGAGAGCATAGGCCTGGTATCATTCCCAAAACACAGAAGATAGTGGTTCTTTTCCCCTAGTTAAAATGAGAAAAACTAGATGAGCTATTTACTTGGGCAAGCACAGAAATTTGTTAACTTTGAAGTGATAACAAGATAGCAATGGTCTAGTTTTACCAAGATAGCAATGATGTGTTCAATTTTACCCAGATAGTAGTGATTTGTTAACTTTGAAGTGATAACAAGATAGCAATGGTTCAATTTTACCAAGATAGCAATGAGTTGTTAACTTTGAAGGATAGCAATATAGCAATGATTCAAAGATATGCAAGATAGCAATGATTCAATTACTGCCTTCCTAGTTAAGACTATGTGAGATTTGCATGAGCATCCATTTACTTTCCCTTTAGAAACCTAAGTATGAGTTAACAAGTGCAACTATATGATTCTAAACCAGGACCTAGCCTGCAAACATATCAAGAGTGTTCTTGCAAAAAGATGTTGGCATAGCAAAAACTTCAAAGAAACCCTAAAAATCACTACCTAGATCAGATGCGCATCTTCAAAGATTGAATGCGTAGAAATAGAGCTCAAAAGTGCCGTAGTATATATGCGCTAAGACATAGGTCAAAAGCATAGTAAAACAATATATATGCACCGAACTAACAGGTCCGTCATATTAAAGGATAGATGCGTCAGAATAGAGTATGTGTGCACCGAAAGGATATATGTGTCGAAACAGACAGTAGATGCGTCGGATCAGAGACTGTAAGCACTGAAATGATGTATGCACCAGAACAGATAGCATATGTGTGTTAGGATATGTCAAATGCGCAGTTTCCTCCTATGTACAACTTTCTAAAACACAAAAACTCAGTTTTTGGGTTAAATTGGGGCTAGGCCCCACGGTGGGTGCCAAAAATGTTAAGGAAAAATTGGAGTAAACATGAATAATCAATATATCAATAATAATAATACCCAAAACTCAATGAAATAATGAACAAAAGAGATCAATCAAACAATGAACAATACAAAGCAAACCTCCTTTAATTCTTAGCTTCCATTGATCACCTATCACAAATGATCTTGTCTATGAATATGGCCCTCAGAAGGTGCACTTCCTTGCTATAATTCCAAGATGTTCAAATGGGAATGGCTATGATAGTATCGCCATGAAGATGAGCTTCACAACAATGATAGTAGTGTGTAGTAACAAGTTTGATCGCAAGCAATGAAGGAATTGGTGCTAAAGGCACGCTGTAATTCCTGCAGAGTAAGTTTACTTAAATCTTGGATGATTGAAACAGAGGAATAGGGTTGTACTTATAGACTTGCGAGAGAAAAGATCAACGATATAGAAAGAATGAGAAGATCAATGGTTTAGAACGGTTGAGGAAATGTACGTGAATAGGAAGAAGGCAAGTGTCACACAAAAGCTATTTTATTTGAGTTAACTACTTTCTTTTCTAAAGATAAGACATGCTTTTCATAAATTAGAAAGTTTTTTTCTAATTTAAAAGATATTGATAAAAACAAGGTTGGTTGAGTCAGTTAACTCAACTTGAGATTTGCTTTTGCATGATTTGAGAGAAATTAAATAATAAATTATTTAATTTTGTGTGCATGAAGAAGAAGACTTATTTTTAGAAGATTTGGAAGATATTTGAAGAATTAGAAGATAAGAAAGCAAATTAAATAAATAAATTTATTTAATTGTTGTGCATGATTTGGAAGAATAAATAAAATATTTGATTATATTTTATTTTTAGAGATTGAGAGGATTTAAATAAATTTAATTGATTTATTTAAATTTGGAAGAAGAATTGACTTAATTAAATAATTAAGAATTATTTAATTGTTTGGAAGAATTTAAATTAAATAAAAGATTTTATTTAATTTTGACTTTAGAAGAGATAATTAAATAATTTGATATTTAATTAACTTAGAGGAATATGAATTGAATAAATAAATTTGTTTATTTATTTATTAATAGAAGAATTAGAATGAAATAAATATTAAGAATATTTATTTAGACCAAGTCGTGTCATTTTTAGTCGTATACACTAGGAATTTGAAAAAGGTTGAGACATCTTAATTCCCAACACCTAGGTCTAAAAGTAGTGTTTAAGGAATTGTCATTTGATTGGAAATGGAACATCCTCACCTGTTAAATTCTTGAACCTGTAGGTGCTATCACCTAAATTTTTTGATATTTGGAAGGGGCCAATCCAGAGTTTATCAAATTTTCCATGATCACCCTTCCTCTCATGGGCTTTATCCCATGATAAGACTAAGTCTAAGATCCTAAAAGCCTTTACTTTGGCTCTTTTGTCAAACCAGCATTTGACGATGGTCTAATGCTTGGCAAATTGATTGATTGCCCTATCTCATTTTTCTTCTAAATGCATCAGCTGCAACAATCTAACCTCTTGCTTATTGTCAATACCTAAGTACACTTGGGCAAATTGTAGGGTAGGGATCTTCAGGTTGACCAAGAGGATGGGATCCACCCCATACACTAGCTGATAGGGAGAATTTCCCAAGTCGGTCTTAATTTTGGTTCTATCTACCCATAAAGTATATTTGAGTAATGTGTTCCACTCCCTAGGGTTCTTTTCAATGAGATTTTTTATGATATTCAATAGATTCTTATTGGTTGATTCAGCTAATCCATTACCCTGGGGGTAGTAATTAGATGAAAACTTTAAAATTATCTCATTGTCAAATGCCCAACTAGAAAATATAAGAGATGCAAAAGATGGACTATTGTCACAAACTAGAGCATAAGAGATTCCATACCTGGTGGTGATGTTGCTTTCTAGGAACCTGATCACATCATATGAGGTACATGTCTTTCTACTGACGGATTCTGTCCATCTAGTGCAGTAATATGTAATGGTCAACACATACCTATGTCCTGCAGAGGATGGAGGATTGATTAGACCGATGAAATCCATGTCGCATTGTGCGAATGGGCACATCTCCATCACAGGTTGCAATGGTTGAGCTGCATATTTTTCCTTGTTTGAAGCAGTTTGACATGTGTGACATAATTTAATGTGCTCAGCTGTATCTTTGAAGATAGTTGGCCAATAGTATCCAGCCCTCAAGATGGCATGTGTGGTAGCTAGATGTGATCCATGGGCTGTGCCAAACTTATCATGTAGCTCAAGAAGGACTTTGGTAACTTCTTGCTTATCTAAAAACTTGAGGTATATCCCCTCATAGTTCCTTTTGAATAGGACTCCTCCTTTGATCATATATTTCTATGACTTAATTCTCAGAGCTCTTCTCTGGGATGCATGAATATTGGGTGGACATCTCCCAATGATCAGGATGTCCCTGATATTGGAGTACTAGTCATCTTGTACTTCTGCATCTATTGCATATTATTGACTTATCAGATTGGGATCTATTTTTGCTATCATCTGACTAAGGGCTTGTCCCCTGACTAGTTTCATTGGAGTTATATCCATATCATATTCTTGCAGTACAGTAATCCACTTAGCTCTCTTCTCCCCTGGTTCACTTTGCATGAGGAGCATCTTCACAGCTGAATCTGATACTACTGCAATTACTTTGCTTCTCAGGATATAATGCATGAATTTCTTTACAGCTCTGACTAAAGCAAGAGCCTATCTCTCTACGTCCATATACCTTAGCTCAGTGTCTTTGAATGGAGAGCTCATGAATGCAATTGGTTTCTCCTCTTTCGCCTCACTTCTCTGAGTTAAGACTATTGCACATGTGTGTTCTGATGCAAAAGAGTAGATGTAGAAATCCCTGGTGTAGTCTAGATTGATCAAGACTAGGGCATCTGCAATGGCTTTATTGATATCTTCAAATGTTGCCTTTGCTTCTAGAGTCCATTCAATCTTAGCATCCTTCTTTAGCATAGCATTGAGAGGTCTCACAAACTCTATAAACCTAATAATAAACTTCCTAACAAAGTTAATCTTACCAAAGTAAGATTTCACCTCTTTTTTTCTTCTTGGAAGTTGCAATTTTATTATTGAATCTACCCTTGCAGGGTCGATAGTTATCCCATTTTTAGATATGACATGACCAAGCAATTTGCCAGTGGTCACCCAAAAAATGTATTTCTTTAGGTTTAGGGAAATGCCATACTGTTCACATTTCTTCAATACTTTTCTGAGGTCTTCTATATGATCACCCCTCTACTTTGAGAATACTGCTAGGTCATCCATATATATAACAATGCACTAACCTACCAGTCCTCTGAATGCTATGTCCATAGCATGCTGGAAGGTTGCTCCAGCATTGATAAGGCCAAATGGCATGCACTTGTAAGTGAAAATTCCCCACTTGGTGGTAACAGTTATTTTTAATCTATCTATCTTATCAACCATTACCTGGTTGTACCCTAAAAAACCATCCAGAAAGGACATCATTTGTGCTCCGTTTAGCATCTAGAGAACCTCATCCAGAGAAGGAAAAGGGTAATTATCCTTCTTTGATGCTCTATTCAAGTTCTTGAAGTCCACACATAGGCATATGTCTCCATTTTTCTTTTTGACCAGAACCAAATTAGCAACCCAGGTTGAATGCCTAATTGGAAATATGATCCATGCAGCAAGTAGCTTCTTGACTTCCTCAAAAATGAGAGGTTCCAGCAAGGCATTCACCAATCTTTGTTTCTTGTTGAAGGGCTTTGCATCAGGCTTCAGGGGAATTGTATGAGTTACAATAGATGTATCATAAGTTTTCAACTCATCATATGTCCATGCAATGACATGAGCATAGTCTTTTAGGGCCTGGGTTATCCCCACTCTTTCTTCTTTAGTGCAAACTTTACCTATCAAAATGTTTCTCTTTTTTGCATCATGTCCTATGTTGACTGGCTCATACTCTCCTCCATCTATCTTGGGGAGATCTTTCTGTTTGATCATGTTATATAGATCAAAGGCTCTTTCTAGTTCAATCATGCCTTTAGGAATCTTGTTGCTTGGTAGATCTATTATATCTTCTTCATCCTAGACATGGTCTTCCAAATTCTTCTCATCTACTATTTGGGCTTCGAATATATCTCTATTGGCAATGAAGTTCAAAATGTGTTGATCATCGTCAAACACCTGAAAGTTAGTGACGTTATCAGGAATGGATGGTGTTGACACTAGCTCGACAGAGAACCTCTTCATCCCTTATATGGACAAAGATTCTAATGTACTAGCAGCTTGTGCTAGTGCATCCACTTGATGATTAAGTTCTCTAGGAACATGCATGATATTGAAAGCATCAAAGCTTTCTATCAAGTCCCAGACTCTGTGTCTGTAACTAGATAGCCTCTTGTAGTTGCATGCATAAATATTCCTAACTTGCTTCACTAGTTTTGAATCCCCAGAGACATGTAGAACCTTTACTTTCTTTTTCATAGCAAACAACAGACCATGTATCAGGGCTTCATACTCAGCCACATTGTTGGTGTATGGAAATTGTAGCATGTATGCTGCTAGGAATGACTTCCCTTGTGGATTGATTAGGTCTACACCTACTCCAGCTCCCTGTTTTGACTTGGAGCCATCAAATCTCAAGATCCATGGTTTGTCTACTATTAATGGTTTATCACGACCTTTTTTCTTCTTGGCACGTGCAACTGCTCCTGTGGATATCTATTTAATCTTCTGTGATTCATCTCTCACCACGTCTAGATGTTTTGGTGGAACTAGAACATCCTCTTTCTATTTCTTTTGAACATCATCATGTTGAGTATATTCTCTCTTCATTAACTTGATGTCATCACATTTATCATTAGGAGATGTTACAACTTCTTTTCGTGTATCTTCAGGAATATTCCTGGCTTTATGTAATTTTTTACCTGAGCACAATTGCTCTTCTTTATTTAGTATGTGCAAACACAGGGCACAAGTTATCTTTGAATGTGGAGCCTCATGAAGCCTACACCACCCTTCAATTAGTACATGATGTAATGGAATTCCCTACAGAATGTGTCTCTAAATCTGCTTGGACAATAATTCCTCAAATTGTGTCAAATGACTCCCTCTATCCTCATCTGACAACTCATAATTAGATTCAATGAGACAGTCAGTCCCTAGAGTGATTATACTTATCTTATTACTAGGATGTGTATCATCACATAATAACACCTCTTCTAAATTAGGCATCAAGACATTTGCCTCTTGTTCATATTCTTCTACACCTGAGGAAAACAACAAATAATCATGATCATCAGCATCAAGTATTTCACTTACCTCTGGTGATGATAATCCATCTTCTATGCATACTCGCTCTAATTGAATCATATCCAAACATGCTTCACATGTGGTTTCCGAGTGCGCATCCTCATGCAGTCTGCACCATTCGGTCATCAGGATATCTTCTATGGATGTCCCCATCAATTGACATCTTTGAACTTCTTTGGATAAATACTTCTCAAATTCAAGGAAGTGATCCACTTCCACCTCATCAGTTGAGAAATAATCAATTTTTTTCAACAATCCTTCCCCTAGCATAATTTCTTCTTTGCCACTATACTCCTACCTATGACAAGACGTCATCAACACTTCCTTTATCCTGACTCCCTGAGGTCTCAGTGCATACACCCCTGGCTCAATGTCCACATATAATATTTTGTTGTTTTGATTATACTCAGTGATCATGTGTTTCATCTGGGGTTCAACCTCAATTCTAAGTTGCTTAGGGACACCTTTCCAGGGAAACCACATATGGGAAAAGTCAGTAGCCATGTATCCATTTAGAGTCTTTGACCAATCTCTACTGAGGAGCGTACCATATGTATCAAGTATGTCAACTACCTGAATATTTATGTAGTATTGCACTTTGGGATCTGATGCGAGCTGCATGTGTATGTGTGTGAGTTCTCCTACCACACTGACCTCAGACTTGTCCAACTATGTTACTTTCTTGAGTGATTTTGTTGGATGTACACCTAAAGTCTGACAAATAGATAGGGGCATCACATTGGTTGAGGCACCTGAATATACAAGGTAATTGTGCAAGTTCTTACCAAAGATCCTTAGTGTGAGTAAGAAAGGGTGTGACTTAGATTTATCTTTATATAGGGTCATTTGTGTTGCATTAGGAGTATGAACTATGGATTGTACTTTTGGTTTAACAGTATTATCCCTAGGTGCAGAGTCTCTAGTAGGGATATGACTGGGATTATGACCAGGACTATCTTCTTTAGCTGTAAGTTCATCTAGTGACTTCAGAAAGGCTTTCTTAATGATAGGATTTTTCAGTAACTCTAACAAGGCTAGGATGATCTTAATCTTCTTCATTTCATCAGTAAGGAAAGCAACAATCTTGTTTGATTTAGGCAATTGACTCATAGATTTTGCTACTATTGTCTATGGTGTAAAGTATTGTGAATTCACCTTGGGAGGTCTTGGATTATTACTAGCCTTAGGATCCAAAGGTGTGTTGAAATTGTTAGGAGGGATGGATGTAGTCAAAGGACTAGTCAGGCAATTAGGATTGCTCCTAAGGTTATAATTATGTCTTCCTTGATATTGTTACTAATATTCATGAACTTCTTTAGCTTCTTGTTCAGGCTTATTCTCATCCTCAAAGGGAAAAACATAATTTGTTTCAAAGGTTAAGACTGACTCCTCACATGCTAGGGTATAGTTCTCATGGATTGCATTCATCTGATGATGTTGATGATGATCAGAAATCTCTAATACCATAGCTGACTCATATCCTAGAGGAATAATTCCATTACCCTCAGGGAAAGATGCATCTCCTACAATGTTTGACACCTCATCTTGGAATATGCTAGCTGCAATTTTGAATTGTGGTCAGTTCAACTCAGTGTGTGCATTGGTATTGTGCATCTTGCACCAATTGGTGAGTGCAGCTTCTACCAAATTGACTCTAGTTGTTTGCTTAGGTTCAACAGGAGGCTGACTATCTAAAGGTGGTGGCAATGAACCATTGTTAGGCTGGGTATTCTAAACTCTAGGTGGCCTAGGCGCATTATTATTACTGTTGTTGAAATTTCTCTCATTGTTATATCCCCTGTCGGGATATCTAGATCTTTCATTATTAATGCCATATCCTCTATTGGGATATCCTCTGTTTTGATTATGTGCATTAGACTGGGAATAAAAGTTCTAAGTTCTCAGATGAGTGACCTCAGTAGTTAGCTTCCTTAGTTGAGCTGATATCTCCTTGATATCATCCTTTTCTTCCTGCACTTTGGCTACTACAATGTCCTGATGTGGTTGGAAGAAAGAACTGCCATTATTATTTTGTGAAGCATCCTGAGGTGCATGTCTAGGGTGAGGTATGATTTGACCATTACTAAAACTATGCAGTTAAAAGACATGCAACTTACATATTTGTAATAAACTATAACTAAGCAATTAATTCATGTGCATTAAGTATAAACTGGGACAAAGAATAGAATTAAATATATATATATTAAAAATAAATCAAGAACTATGAACTAATTTTTTTTCTTTTGCCATGCATAAAAATGATAACTGAAAGAAATACCATTTCATTGTCATAGAGGGTTTGGAATTACAGTGTTCTATGAAGTCCATTTTAGTCCATCTGGAACTTTATTCATCCTTTACAGCTGAATTGGAGGAGGAAAATATCATTAGGGCATTTATCCGCCCATCCACAGACTTACTAGTCCCCCAGGTCATTCCTACTGGAAAGACCCGGCCCTTCACATAGAAGTATTGAAAGAAAAATCTAATGTCATCTGAGACTGGTGTTTGACCCTACACAATCCCTAGTCAGTCATACACTATAGGTAACTCCTAACTAGCATGACCTCTAATTAGGTGTGTATCTGGGACAAGAAATTGACTAACACTATTAAGTAGTAGCATCACCTTAGCCAAGGTTTTTAATTAGGTGCAACACGACATAGTGAAGTCATGTAGTCTAGTTTATCACCCTACTCGGCAAGAATTTAATTAAAGGAATAAACTTTCTTGTCTATCTCTTGTGCCACTGCACACTAACTGATGAGGATATCATTAGGTTCCTACCACTGATAAACCCATTTTCAAGAATTTCTACTTAACTAGGTAAACGAGAATTTAAAAATTACCAAGGTGGGATTGATGTTAGCTACCAAATATAACTATGAAGTCTAATCACATACCAAAAATATCTTTCAAGAATTCATATTTATTCCAGTACCATATGGAGAGGTTTGAGGGTCATAAAATGGTTGATCTTATTGTATTCTTTTTCTTTTAGAGAGATATTTTCTCATAAGAAGTCTTACTACTTAGATTTTCTAACAAAAGGCCAAGAGGGTTTAACACTTTCGGTCTAGCAGCTCACTATGACAGTATGAAATCTTTTTCTTTTTCTTTTCTTGACAGTCATTGGCCTGACCTGTCAATATGACAACTAATTAGTAATATGTATGAGTTTATGGGTCTTTTAGGCTGAGACATATTATCCATTCAATCTTCTAAGTTTAACACATCTTTTTGGGTTATTCAACCTAATATAATGTTTACATGAGGATGGCCATGTCGGCCTACTTCAAAACTTGATAATATTCAGTCCTATTAGCATTACAGCTGAGCCATACATCTATAGTTTTCTTTTGTTTCTATCAAACTTGTAATGAAAAATTGCTATGAAATATTCGTTAAGATTTAGAGTAGTAATCCCTTATAGCTTAAATTGTTTCTTCCTGAAGAGGTGCAAAGTTGGTACTAAGATTAGTTTTTCTTTACCCTTCCACTGACCTCCTTCTGAATCAGCTACTAGGCACTGCATTATCTTTGTGCTTCCGTCAGAAGAGTCTGTGTCTCCTCTTGGTGTATCTTCTCTCTAAAACTATTGTTCTTCCTCTCAAACTCCCTTTGTATCTCTGAATGAGCTTCCTTTTTGTGCTAGCCAAGAAATGATTTCCTCAAAAAAGAATCTCATTCAAAGAATATCTCCCTCCATCCGTGAACAGTCCAACACCTCCTCTTAACACTTTCCCACGAACAACAATGTATTTTCATTTTTAAAACTTTCACCTCCATTTTTAAAAATAAAAGAAATTAAATTGTCTTCAAAGCTTCGCTCAGTTAAAATGCATCTCCAAAAGTTTATTTGACAAGTTTATTTGACATTATCGAATCTGAGGATATTTATAAGGTTAAATGTTGTTATAAAAGGCCATCAGAAAATATATAAATTTTATGCTTAGTTTCAAGTGGGGCTGGAAGTAATGAACCTCAAAATTTAGCAGATAAAACTTTGGACTTGTAGAATTTCCAATAAAATAATGGAGAGTCAAAATCAATTAATAGAACCAAAAGTATTACTTAATTCTTTAAGCTAGGAGACAATGGTGAATAAGTTTAATTCTTTATTATTTGATCGACTATTAATTATTTTCAAGAGTGATTTACACGTTCAAGGCTCCAAGACTGCTTAAATTTTAAAATTTGGTTCAAGAGAAAAGATAATAGGGTGATGCTACACAACTGACAACATGAGTTAGGTGAGTCTAACACCTACGATCAACTTAGAGGTTTACCCAACAACTCTTGTCTTGACGCTCCAATCCTAACTTTAATGACAGTTTCAACTTACAGGTTAGGTTTCAGATGGCACTAGACTTCTCTTCTTTTACTCCTCGTACCTAATGATATTTTTCCTCCCCCCTTGGGAGGTGATATTTACTGCAGTCACTAGGTCAAATACAAGTAGTTACTCTACATCTTTGCATCTACATGCAAGTAAATATGAGAACATCTGACAATTGAACTTAATTAAATCAGTTATAAATATATTGTAAATCTCTATTCAACAAACTGATTAATGATATATGTGTATATACATAGCTAAGCTTGAGAAACAACATCAAAACAATAGGGCACAACTATCAAAATATGTAGGGAACACATCAAAATATCTAAGGCACAAGTGGGATGTAACATATCCTTCCCCTTGTGAATCATCGTCCTCGATGATTTAGATTATCAGATAAGTAACAAGAGTTTTTCATTGTTCATACAAACATAATGAAAGAAATTTAACTATTATAAACATTGAATAGATGAGGAAATTTCTGATGCATTTCAGTAAAATCTTCCTAAGTGGCACTGTCTTCTGAGTACTGGTCCCACTAGACCTTACACTGGGTAACCTCTCTATTACATAAGAGATGCTTATGGACCTTGAGCACCCTGATTGGCTCGATCATGACTACCCCTAGGTCATGTACCTGTAAGGAGTTCCAATCAATTAGATGTGCAAAATTAGATACATAGTTTTTAAGATATGAAACGTGGAAAACATCATGCAACCGGGCAAGAGCTGGTGGTAGAGCAATTTTATAAGCAATCGAATTGATAACTTCTAGGACTTCAAATGGTCCAACATATTGGGGTGCAAGTTTGGTTGATTTTCCAAATTTTATGGCACTTTTATGAGGTTTGACGTGAAGAAGCACTTTCTCCCCTAATTCAAATTGTCTGGGAGTTTGTTTAGCATCTGCATAACTTTTCTATCGATTGTTAGCTTCTACTAACCTTTTTCTGATCAACTTTACTTGCTCTTCCATTTCTGAGAGCATTTCTGGACCAAGGGTTATCCTATCTTCCAGTTTATCCCAGCTGATAGGAGTTCTACACCTCCTTTCATATAGTGCCTCAAATGGTGCCATTCTTATTAATGACTGATAGGAGTTGTTATATGCAAATTCAACTAAAGGAAGATAGTCTTCCCATTTGTACTGTTGATCCATATAGTACATTCAGAGGAGATCTTCTAGTATTTGGTTGACCCTTTCTGTTTGACCATATGTTTTAGGATGGTAGGTGGAACTAATGTTCAGTTGCGTACCCAAGGCTGTAAACAAGGTTTGCCAAAATCTGGATGTCATTCTAGCATCCCTGTCGGATATTATTTTCTCAAGTACTCTGTGTAATCAAAATACTTCTTGCACAAATTTATAGGCAATAGTGGGTGCGCTATCTGTTAAGTTTCTTGGTATGAAGTGCGCTACCTTGGTAAGTCTTTCTACTGCTACCAATATGGTGTTATGTTTATTTCTAGACATAGGCAATCCTTGGACAAAGTCCATACTGATTATCTGCCACTTCCAATCAGGTATTGTGTTGGGTTGCAGCAATCCCGCGGGGTGTTGATGTTCAGCCTTAACTCTTTGGCACTCTAAGCAGCTTGCCACAAATCTTGCTGCATCCTTTTTTATTCCCTCTCCAGAAATATAGGGGTTTAATATCTGCCATAAGTTTAGTAACCCCGAGATGTCTGGAATATGGTGCAAAGTGCACTTCCTTCCAAATCAAATTTCTAAGTTCGGTGCTTTTGGGAATATACATTCTACCTTGATACCTTAGTAATCCATCATTTTCTATTCTGAACCTCTCACACCTTGGATCTTGAAGATTGAGTTGTAGAGCTATCTTTACCTACTAGTAGTATTTGTCATCCTTTAACTGATGAAGTGTCATGTCCCAACATTAAGACATTATTTGTCATCATCAAATTGGATGATAATTATGTATATAATAATACTTAATAAACATATATAATATTATTAAGTAATATTATAATATATTTATTGTATTTATATATAATAAATATAAAGACAATTATAATATTATATATGATATATATATTATATAAATATAAATATGTATATTAATATTAATATTAATATAAATATAAATAAATGTTATTATAATATAATTATCATATAATATATATAAGACAAATGTCTTATAATATATAAATATAAATAAGAAATATTATTATAATCATTTATAATATAATAAATATAAATATAACTATTATTATTATTATTATTATATAATTATAATTATCAATGTGAATATTAAATCAAATATTAGTATAAAGTATGATCATTATAAATATATAAAATTAATATTAACTAATATCCTTGGAAGATATCAATAAAGATAGACCAAGTTTATTAAAAGACAAAGTTTATTAAAACAAAGATAAATGCAATAATTATGTTAGAGGAAGCAAGTTAGATTATTAGTAAATAAAAGAGGTGCATATTAATTAAAGGTTATTTTCTATAAGACACATCCCTTCATTAAAGGAGAGTATAAAGATGGGAAGAAGATAACATAAAGGGCAGAAAAGGAAAGGAATGAGAAATATATATATCTGGAGAGGGTAAGGAAAATAGAAAAGAATACACAAGGAATATAATTCTGATTTATAAATATAACAGCAAGAAGGATATAATATAGAATTTTTGGAAATGGTAAATATATTCATGGCATATTTAAATCTGCAATATATAAGGAATAATATATTTTGAGTTGTAATATACCATTTCAGAGATACTTATGTACACTAGCAGCCTTATAAGAACATCAGATATATCTGAGATATAATATATAGGTTTGAGTTAAAGAAAATAAATATATTAAAAGGGAATAATTCTCTTTATGAAGTGTTGCCTCTCTTGGCAATAGTTGTAGCCATACACCATTGAAGATATAAAAAGGAAGTGTGAAGTAAAAAAGATCACATAGTAATATAAATCACCAGACAACAGATTGGTCTTCCATTAAATACAAGTATTAGATCAGCAAAAGGTATTATATCAACAAGCATTACTAAGGGCAATGGATCATACAAGAAGTAAAATTGTGTGCAGGATTAATAAATTTTGTTCTTCCTAAAGGGGACATTACATGAAGCACATAGTTTCTAAAATCTAAATGCACTGCGGTGACCGCATTAACATGCCTTCGGCGGCTTAAAGCATCTACTACCCAATTTTCTTTCCCTTTAATGTAGCTATTCTCAAAATCATAATCTGAGATTAATTCCAACCATCATCTTTAACTGGTGCCATGACTAGCTTTTCCTTAAGAAGCTCAAATGCTTTTTGACATTTTTCTATCCATACAAAACTTTTCCCTTTCCTTTGAAGTGATGTGATTGGGTATGCTATACGCGAGAAGTTCATTACGAATTTCCGGTAGTAGCCTGCTAAGCCCATAAAGATTCTTCCTGTACATTCTTGGGGATGGGCCATTCTATTATCGCCTTTATTTTAGTGGGATCTACAACAATACCTTTTTTCTAAAATGATATGACCCGGGTATTGTATTTCTTTCTGAAAGAAAGTGCATTTGGATAACTTCCCATATAACTTGTTTTCACGCAGGCACTGTAATACAATTTGCAAATGCTGATAATGTTCTTCATTCTTAGATTAAATTATAATATCATCTAGGAATACCAGAACAAACTTATCCAAGAAGTCATGGAACACATTGTTCATGAGGTTTATGTTGCAAGTATGTGCCTAATCGATGTTGTCATTGATGTCAACATATCCTTGTTGTCATTAGTGTCAACTGTATCTTATTCTATTACTTGTTTAGAAGACTTGCATGTTGAGGATATTGAGAAAATTAGCCTCTCTGGAAGAAACAAGTGAGTTACAAAGAAGTGCAGTACAGACAGTGAGTTGTATGCTTAAGATCAGTCTGGTAAACTGCCCTGCATTTATTTCTGCTTGAAGATCGTGGTTTGCAGATTGGAAGTAAGTTAGAGGTATGTCTAAGAATGCTACATTTTCGGTTTGAGCCATCCACATGAAGATCTGAGTGAGTTGTGTTCATCAGAGTGAAACTTGCTTTTTCTGTGAAGTTCAGTTGGGACAAGAAGAAAGTATTATGCTCCGCATTCCTCCGCATTAAAGTATTTGGCACTGCAGTTCTAGAGCAAAGTCTAGGATGATGATAAGTGCCTACAGTTGCAATGGTTCATGGTTTGGTGGTCCACAAGCTATCTTTCTTTTATGATAGTTGAAGACAGAGAAGTTCATGTGTTCTAGTGAGAAGATTCCTATGGATAAAGTGGTTAAGGTTCGTGTGGTTTCTCTTGATGATTATAGCATGCTTGTGGATGTCTCCTAATCATGTTCCTATCTGGACATTGGTCCGTGTTAAGAAATTGAGATGGTGTGTGAATATTGTTCCCAGATAATGTAGCTTGTAACTAGTCTTGGCCGACCTGGTTGATCCCAGTGATTGTGGAGATCTCTAGAAGATTGTGGAAGCATGTTGTGGTGTGGAAGATCGTGTTTGAGTCCTAGCTAAGGCATGGCATGATTCGCATTTTATTTCCTTTGCATATTGTTGTAATAAGTCAGAACCTATTTTGTAAATGTTTGTAATACTGACATTGGAGATTGTTCCAATGGTTAATGATTGTGATGCCAACCTTGATGATCATTCGAAGGTTGATGTAGTGTATAAATACTTGTAGTTGAGTCATGGAAAAGGTGTCCTTGAGCAGAAATGAAAAGATATTAAGAAAGGTCCAAAGGTAGAGCAGAGAAGAGGCAAAGGAAAGAAGAGGTAGAGCAGAGCAGAGGAAGAGCAAAGCAAAGGAATTGTTATTCACAATATAGAAAGGTGTTGATCGTGGCAATGAGTCTGGTAGTAAGCCACCAGTAGGGTTTAACAGCCCTTATTGTAATCTTGCTAGGTTTAGGGTTGAGGCGGTGAGTCTGCTATACCTAGTTGTTCTTCATGGCAGTAAGCCAGTATGTTTAGGCCCGTGGAGTGACCAAGCCTGAACATCATTATTTCAAGATTGCAATATATATTGAGACTTAATCCTCTCCATGGTTTTTCCCCACCTTGGGGTTTTCCACGTAAATCTGGTGTCTCTTGTGTTTGATGTTGTATCTGTGGTTAAGTTTCTGATTTCATGCACTCATTGTTAAACTATAATAATTGTGGATAAGTAATGAATGTTTTAAATACAGAAAGAGTTTAAGTTTTTGTGACAATGATTCACCCCTCCCCTCTTAGTTGTATGGCGCATATTGACAATTGGTATAAGAGCCAAGTTTCTCTGAAGAAAGTTTAATAGATTGAGGAAGATCTAAAATGTCTTAAAGAAGGAAGTGTCACATTTTGATGGAACGAATTATGTTCTCTAGAAGGCTCGGATGAAAAGCCATCTTCTTTCTCTTGGTTACAAAGTTTGGAAAGCTATAGAAATAGAATACACCATACCTCAAAATGGCCCAATGTCTGAAGATGAAATCAAAGAATATGAGATAGATATCAAGGCAAAGGATGCTCTGCTAAGCTCATTAACTGACTCAATATTGACGAAAGTGGTGGATTTGGAAACTACAAATAAGGTATGGAAAAAGTTGAAAAATCCCTATGAAGGAGATGATTCTGTGAAGGAAGCCAAGTTACAAAGTCTGAAATTGAAATATGAAATCTTGAAGATGAATAATGATGAAAACATATCAGCTTTTATGCAAGGAGTTGATGAACTTGTTATAGGAATAAAAGCCATAGGCAGAACTCTTGGAGAAAAGGAAATTGTTATGGAAATTCTCAAATCTCTACCGAAGTCCTACTGTCACAAGGTAGCTGCGATTGAAGAATTCATGCAAGTAAAAATGATTAACAGAGATTAGTTGATTGGTAAGCTTACATCTTTTGAAATGAGGGAGTTAGATGATGCTCTGCCAAAAGTTGGGATGACCTTCAAAGCCAATACTCCTGGAAGTACTTCCAGATCAAAAAAGTACAAGGTAGAATCCAATGATGAGTTAAATGAGGTTGAAGCCAACTTTGTGGACAAACTACAAAGAGGATCCGGTAAGTATAAAGGCAAACTACCTTTCAAGTGTTTTTCTTGTGGTAAAGTAGGGCATTTTGCTTCCAGATGTCCTAAAAGAATTGAAAGAAATAAAAGAAGGTATGAGAAAAGGCCTAGGACCCAAAAGAAGTGTTATTATGTTAAACATGTTGATGATGATAAAGGAGTATCAGATAATGGTAAACTAGATAATGCTAGTTCCTCTATAAATGAATGCTTGTTCATTACTATTAAGGAAGATCTTGTGTCTACTAATTCTTCTAGCTGTGTGAAGGAAGAAAAACCAGTGGAAAGTGCTTTGGCTGCTCAAGTCATCAAGGACAAGGATGAATGGGTTATTGATAGTGGTTTCTCTCACCACATGACTAGTGACAAAAGTAAGTTTGTAAGTTTGGAAAGATATGATGGTGGACTGGTTAGGTTTGGAGATGATACAGTTGGTAGGATTTGTGGAAAAGGATCTATTTCTTTTGATGGCAGGCATAATACTGAAGATGTCTTGTATGTGAAAGGATTAAAACATAATCTTCTAAGTGTGGGTCAGATGTGTGACAAGGGCTGTGACTTAAGCTTCAAGGACAATGGATGCAAGATCAGGGAAAGCTCCGGAATAGTCATTGCAACTGGTAAGAAGACCAAAGGTAATATCTATCACTTGAAAGAAACTGAGAACTATTGCTTGTTGACTCAGACTGATGAGAGTTGGTTATGGCATAGAAGGTTGTGTCACATAAATTTTGATAATATAATGAAGATAAGTATTGCTCAGATTGTTAGAGATTTGCCTAAGCTTGTGAAGCCTGCTAATCCAATTTGCAAGCAGTGTCAATTTGGGAAACAAACAAAAATAAGTTTCAAAAGCAAGGACCAATCAGTTGGAGGACTACTTGAGCTAGTGCATACAGATTTGTGTGGACCCACCATACTAAGAAGTTTGCAAGGAGACATGATTTCATGTTTCTCATTGATGATTATTCTAGAATGACTTGGGTTACCATTTTGAAAGAGAAAGTTGAAGCTCTAGATAAATTCAAGGTATTTAAGGCAATGGTTTAAAATGCGATGGATTTGAAAATCAAATGCTTGAGGTTTGATAGAGGAGGAGAGTTCACATCAAATGAATTCAATTTCTTTTGTGAAGAACATGGAATAAAGAGATAGCTATTTGCGCCTAGAACTCCACAACAAAATGGAGTTGTTAAAAAAAAAAATAGAACAGTTCAAGAAGGTGCTAGAACCATGATGAAGGAAGCTCATTTTCTAGAAGCATATTGCTGACAGGCAATTCACACCGTAGTATATATCCTAAACAGAGTTTGAAAGTAAAAGGTAACAGTTCAAAAACTCCCTATGAATTGTGGCATGGTAGAGTTCCTACTGTGAAATATTTCAAAATTTTTGGTAGCATATGTTATATCAAAAGAGAAGAAGATTTAGGCAAGTTTGATGCTAGATGTGATGAAGGAATCTTCCTTGGTTACTCCACCAAGAGTAAGGCCTACCGGTGCTATAATAAGAGGTTGAATAAGATCATTGAAAGTGCAAATGTTAAAGTTGATGAATGTAAGGAAAGGTCTTCAAAATCAAGCGGATATGAGTCAGATGATCCAGATGTTTTAGAAGTGGTACAACATGAAGACAACGTAGATGAAGAAGAACAAACTCCAGTAAGTGCTACCAAAACTCCAAGATATGTAAGAATTAGTCATTCTGAAAATTAAATCATAGGAGATAAGAGCAAAGGGATCTTAACCAGAAGAAAAGGTGCATAAGAACAAGTAAATTTCTATCTAATTTCTAAGATTGAACCTAAAACTATGGATGAGGATTGCAAAGATGAAAATTAGATAAAAGTTATGGAAAAGGAATTGATGCTGATAGAGAAGAATCAAACTTGGGATCTTGTTCCTAGACCAATAGATAAGAATGTAATTGGTTCAAACTGGGTCTTCAGAAACAAAATGAATGAGAATGGTGAAGTAGTAAGAAACAAAGGAAGGTTGGTATGCAAAGGATACACTCAAGTTGAAGGAATAGACTTTGAAGAAACTTTTTCTCCAGTAGCAAGGATTGAAGCAATAAGGATGTTTCTAGCTTTTGCAGCATATAAAGATTTCAAGGTTTATCAAATGGATGTGAAGTCTGCCTTCTTAAATGGAGAGTTGGAAGAGGAAGTTTATATTGAACAACTGGAAGGATTTCAGTCATCAGAACAAGGGGACATGGTATGTAGATTGAAGAAAGCATTATATGGATTAAAATGAGCCTCAAGGGCATGGTATGTATATTTGGATAGGTACCTGATACAGATAGGGTTCAGTAAAGGTACTACAGATAGTAATCTCTACTTCAAGATCAATGATGAACAAACCCTGATTGTTGCAGTTTTTGTTGATGATATTATTTTTGGAGTCAATGAAGGTATGTGCTCATTTTTTTCTGGAGAAATGCAAATTGAATTTGAAATGTCTATGTTTGGAGAGATGAACTTCTTTTTAGGTTTGCAAATAAGTCAATCAGATAAGGGTATCTTCATTTCTCAGTCTAAGTATGTGAAAGAGTTGTTAAAGAAATTTGGGATGGAAGACTCTAAACCAATATGCACACCTATGATAACTAGTTGTAAGTTGAGAAAAGATGATAAATCACGCATGGCAGACCAGAAAAAGTATAGATCTATGATTGGAGGATTTCTTTATCTAACTCAAACTAGACCTAGCATAATGCATGCAGTATGTCTTATGGCAAGATTTTAGGCAGAACCCAAGGAATCACATGTGATGGAAGTCAAAAGAATTCTAAGATATTTAAAAGGCACAATAGATTATGGTTTGTGGTACCCTAAGGACTGTGACTTTACTCTCAGTGCATATACTGATGCTGATTAGGCCGAAGATGTGGGTGACAGAAAAAGTACAAGTGGAGGTACATTCTTTTTGGGAAAAAGATTAGTATCTTGGATAAGAAAGAAATAGGATTCAATATCCATGTCTACTCCAGAGGTAGAATACATTGTAGTAGCATGCAATTGCATTCAAGTATTATGGATGAAGCAGACTTTGAAGGACATCAAAATTGTGTATAAAGAACCTATTGCAATCTTTTTTGACAACACAAGTGCCATAAACATATCAAAGAACCCAGTGATGCATTTAAGGACCAAGCACATATCCATTAGGTATCATTTCCTCAGAGAAAAAGTGACAAAGAATGAAGTCAAGTTGGAATATGTCTCTACCAAGGATCAGATTGTAGAATTTTTTACCAAGCCTTTGCCTAAGGATACTTTTGAGCATCTCAGAGAAAAGTTAGGGGTCATCACTTCTCCTACTCTAAACTAAGATGCACAATAATGCATCAGTCCGGAGGTATTCAGAGGTCTAGATTGGTTCTTTTTAGGGCTACTTCTAAGGGGGAGTAGTCAAAAAGTTTAGAAGAGAGATTAGATTAGAGCAGAAGAGTGCAAGGATGTGCCCTTTGCCATTGATGTCAAAGGGGGAGAGAAGTCATGTGAAAAACCTAGAGTGCAGATGTGTAAAAGAAAGGGGGAGAATTTTGGAGAAAGAAAGAAGTGAAGGTGTGTAAAGAGAAAGGGGGAGAATCTTATCTTGATGGATGTTGCAATTTTTCACATCATATGTTGCCATCAATGACAAAGGGGCAGATTGTTGCAAGTATGTGCCTAATCAGTGTTGTCATTGATGTCAACATATCCTTGTTGTCATTAGTTTCAACTATATCTTATTCTATTACTTGTTAGAAGACTTGAATGTTGAGGATATTGGGAAAATTAGCCTTTCCAGAAGAAACAAGTGAGTTACAGAAAAGTGTAGTATAGACAGTGAGTTGTATGCTGAAGATCAATCCGGTAAACTGCTCCACATTTATTTCTGCTTGAAGATCATGGTCTGTAGATTGGAAGTAAGTTAGAGGTATGTCTGAGGATGCTAAATTTTAGGTTTGAGCCATCCGCATGAAGATCTGACTGAGTTGTGTTCATCAGAGTGAAACCTACTTTTTTGATGAAGTTCAGTTGGGATAGGAAGAAAGTATTCTTCTCTGCATTCCTCCGCATGAAAGTATTTGGCTCTGCAGTTCTAGAGGGAAGTCTGGGATGATGATAAGTGCCTACAGTTTCAATGGTTCATGGTTTGGTGGTCCGCAAGCTATCTTTATTTTATGACAGTTGAAGACAGAGAAGTTCATGTGTTCCGGTGAGAAGATTCCTATGGATAAAGTGGTTAAGGTTCGTGTGGTTGCTCTTGATGATTATAGCGTGCTTATGGATGTCTCCTAATCATGTTCCTATCTAGACATTGGTCCACATTAAGAAATTGATATGGTGTGTGAAGATTGTTCAGAGATAATGTAGCATGTAACCAGTCTTGGCTGACATGGTTGATCCCAGTGATTGCGAAGATCTCTGGAAGATTGTGGAAGCATGTTGTGGTGTGGAAGATCGTGTTTGAGTCCCAGCTAAGGCATGGGCATGATCTGCATTTCATTTCCTTTGCATATGTTGTAATAGGTTAGGATCTATTTTGTAAATGTTTGTAATACCAACCTTGGAGATTGTTCCAATGGTTGATGACTATGATGCCGACCTTGATGATCATTCCAAGGTTGATGTAGTGTATAAAAACTTGTAGTTGAGTCAGGGAAAAGGTGTCCTTGAGTGGAAATGAAAAGATAGAGTAGAGAAGAGGCAGAGGAAAGAAGAGGAAGAGCATAGCAGAGGAAGCCCACAGCAGAGGAAGAGTAGAGGAATTTTTATTCAAAATATAGAAAGGTGTTGATTGTGGTAGTGAGTCTGGCAGTAAGCCACCGGTAGGGTTTAACAACCCTTATTGTAAGCTTGCTAGGTTTAGGGTTGAGGCAGTGAGTCTGCTAGATCTAGTTGTTCTTCATGGTAGTAAGCCAATATGTTTAGGCTCGTGGAGTGACCAAGCCTGAAAATCATTATTTCAAGATAGCAATATATATTGAGAGTTAATCCTCTTCGTGGTTTTTCCCCATCTTGGGGTTTTCCACATAAATCAGGTGTCTCTTGTGTTTGATGTTGTATCTGTGGTTAAGTTTATGATTTCATGCACTCATTGTTAAACTATAATAATTCTGGATAAGTGATGAATGTTTTAAATATAGAAAGTGTTTAAGTTTTTGTGACAATTGATTCACCCCTCCCCTCTCAGTTGTTCGGCACATATCAACAATTGGCATCAGAGCCAAGTTCCTCTAAAGAAAGTTTAACAGCTTGAGGAAGATCCAAAATGTCTTAAAGAAGGAAGTGTCGCATTTTGATGGAACGAATTATGTTCTTTGGAAGGCTCAGATGAAAAGCCATCTTCTTTCTCTTGGTTACAAAGTTTGGAAAGCTACAGAAACATAATACACCATACCTCAAAATGGCCCGATGACTGAAGACGAAATCAAATAATATGAGATAGATATCAAGGCAAAGGATGCTCCGCTAAGCTCATTAACCGACCCAATATTGACGAAAGTGATGGATCTGGAAACTGCAAATAAGATATGGGAAAAGTTGAAAAATTTGTATGAAGGAGATGATTCTGTGAAGGAAGCCAAGTTACAAAGTATGACAGTGAAATATGAAATCTTGAAGATGAATAATGATGAGAACATATCAGCTTTTATGCAAAGAGTTGATGAACTTACTATAGGGATAAAAGCCATAGGAAGAACTCTTGAAGAAAAGGAAATTGTTATGAAAATTCTCAGATCTTTGCCCAAGTCCTACTATCACAAGGTAGCCACGATTAATGAATTCATGCAAGTAAAAACTATTAACAAGGATCAGTTGCTTGGTAATCTTACTACTTTTGAAATGAGGGAGTTAGATGATGATTTACCGAAAGTTGAGATGGCCTTCAAAGCCAGTACTCCTGGAAGTACTTCTAGATCAGAAAAGTACAAAGTAGAATATGATGATGAGTTAGATGAGGCTGAAGCCAACTTTGTGGACAAACTGCAAAGAGGATCTGGTAAGTATAAAGGCAAACTACCTTTCAAGTGTTTTTCCTATGGTAAAATAGGGCATTTTTCTTCCAGATGTCCCGAAAGAATTGAAAGAAATAAAAGAAGGTATGAAAACAGGCCTAGGACCCAAAAGAAGTGTTATTATGTCGAATATTTCAATGATGATGAAGGAGTATCATATAATGGTAAACTAGATAATGCTATTTCCTCTATAAATGAATGCTTGTTCATTGCTATTAAGGAAGATCTTGTGTCTACTAATTCTTCTAGTTGTGTGAAGGAAGAAAAACTAGTGGAAAGTGCTTTGTCTTCTCAGGTCATCAAGGACAAGGATGAATGGGTTATTGATAGTGGTTTCTCTCACCACATGACTGGTGACAAAAGTAAGTTTGTAAGTTTCGAAAGATATGATGGTGGATTGGTTAGGTTTGGAGATGATACAATTGGTAGGATTTGTGGAAAATGATCTATTTCTTTTGATGGCAAGCATAATACTGAAGATGTCTTGTATGTGAAAGGATTAAAACATAATCTTCTAAGTGTGGGTCAGATGTGTGACAAGGGCTGTGACTTAAGCTTCAAGGACAATGGATGCAAGATCAGGGAAACTTGTGGAATAGTCATTGTAACTGGTAAGAAGGCCAAAGGTAATATCTATCACTTGAAAGGAACCAAGAACTATTGCTTGTTGACTCAGACTGATGAGAGTTGGTTATGGCATAGAAGGTTGTGTCACATAATTTTTGATAATATAATGAAGATAAGTACTACTCAGATTGTTAGCTATTTTCCTAAGCTTATGAAGCCTGCTAATCTAGTTTGCAAGCAGTTTCAATTTGGGAAACAAACAAGAACAAGTTTCAAAAGCAAGGACCAATCAGTTGGAGGACTACTTGAGCTAGTGCATACAGATTTGTGTGGACCCACCAGAGTAAGAAGTTTGCAAGGAGACAGGTATTTCATGCTGCTCATTAATGATTATTCTAGAATGACTTGGGTTACCTTTTTGAAAGAGAAAGCTGAAGCTCTAGATAAATTCAAGGCGTTTAAGGCAATGGTTGAAAATGAGATGGATTTGAAAATCAAATGCTTGAGGTTTGATAGAGGAGGAGATTTCACATCAAATGAATTCAATTTCTTTTATGAAGAACATGGAATAGAGAGACAGCTATTTGTGCCCAGAACTCCACAACAAAATGGATTGATGAAAAGAAAAATAGAATAGTTCAAGAAGCTGCTAGAACCATGATGAAGGAAGATCATCTTCTAGAAGCATATTGGAGAGAGGCAATTCACACCGCAGTATATATCCTAAACAGAGTTCAAGTAAAAGGTAATAGTTCAAAAACTCCCTATGAATTGTGGCATGGTAGAGTTCCTACTCTAAAATATTTCAAAGTTTTTAGTAGCATATGTTATATCAAAAGAGAAGAAGATTTAGGCAAGTTTGATGCTAGATGTGATGAAGGAATCTTCCTTGGTTACTCCACCAAGAGTAAGGTCTACCGATGCTATAATAAGAGGTTGAATAAGATCATTGAAAGTACAAATGCTAAAGTTGATGAATGTAAGGAAAGGTCTTCAAAATCAAGTGGATATCAGTCAGATGATCTAGATGTTTTAGAAGTGGTACAGCATGAAGACAGCTTAGATGAAGAAGAACAAGCTCCGGTAAGTGCTACCAAAACTCCAAGATATGTAAGAATCAGTCATTCTAAAAATCAAATCATAGGAGATAAGAGCAAAGGGATCTTAACTAGAAGAAAAGGTGCAAAAGAACAAGTAAATTTCTATCTGATTTCTAAGATTGAACCTAAAACTGTGGATGAGGCTTGCAAAGATGAAAATTGGATAAAAGCTATGGAAGAGGAATTGATGCAGATAGAAAAGAATCAAACTTGGGATCTTGTTCCTAGACTAGCAGACAAGAATGTAATTGGTACAAAGTGGGTCTTCAAAAACAAAAAGAATGAGAATGGTGAAGTAGTAAGAAACAAAGCAAAGTTGGTATGCAAACGATACACTCAAGTTGAAGGAATAGACTTTGAAGAAACTATTTCTCCAGTAGCAAGGATTGAAGCAATAAGGATGTTTTTGGCTTTTGCAGCATATAAAGATTTCAAGGTTTATCAAATGGATGTGAAGTCTGCCTTCTTAAATGGAGAGTTGGAAGAGGATGTTTATATTGAACAACCGGAAGGATTTCAGTCATCAGAACAAGGGGTCATGGTATGTAGATTGAAGAAAGCATTTTATGGATTATAACAAGCCTCCAGGGCATGATATGCATGATTGAACAGGTACTTGATACAGATAGGGTTCAATAAATGTACTATAGATAGTAATCTCTACTTCAAGATCAATGATGAACAAACCCTGATTGTTGCAGTTTTTGTTGATGATATTATTTTGGAGGCAATGAAGGTATGTGCTCAGTTTTTGCTGGAGAAATACAAAGTGAATTTGAAATGCCTATGTTTGGAGAGATGAACTTCTTTTTGGGTCTGTAAATAAGTCAATCAGATAAGGGTGCCTTCATTTCTTAGTCTAAGTATGTGAAAGAGTTGTTAAATAAATTTGCAATGGAATATTCTAAACCAGTATGCACACCTATGATAACTGGTTGTAAGTTGATGATAACTCACCCATGGCAGACCAGAAAAAGTATAGATCTATGATTGGAGGATTGCTTTATCTGACTCAAACTAGACCTGACATAATCTATGTAGTATGTATTTTGGTAAGATTTCAGGCAGAACCCAAGGAATCACATGTGATGGCAGTCAAAAGAATTCTAAGATATTTAAAAGGCACAATAGATTATTGTTTGTGGTACCCTAAGGATTGTGACTTTACTCTCAATGCATATATTGATGCTGATTGGACCGAAGATGTGGATGACAGAAAAAGTACAATTGGAGGTGCATTCTTCTTGGAAAAAAGATTAGTATCTTGATAAGAAAGAAATAGGATTCAATATCCATGTCTACTGCAGAGGCAGAATAGATTGCAATAGCATGCAATTGCACTCAAGTGTTATGGATGAAGCAGACTTTAAAGGACATCAAAGTTGTGTATGAAGAACATATTACAATCTTTTGTGACAACACAAGTGCCATAAACATATCAAAGAACCCAGTGATGCATTCAAGGACCAAGCACATATCCATTAGGTATCATTTCCTGAGAGAAAAAGTGATAGAGAATGAAGTCAAGTTGGAATATGTTTCTACCAAGGATCAGATTGTAGAATTTTTTACCAAGCCTTTGCCTAAGGATACTTTTGAGTATCTCAGAGAAAACTTAGGGGTCATCACCGCTCCTTCTCTAAACTAAGATGCACAATAGTACATCATTCCAGAGGTATTTAGAGGTTCGGATTGGTGCTTTTTAGGGCTACTTCTAAAGGGGAGTAGTCAGAAAGTTTAGAAGAGAGATTAGATCAGAGCAGAAGAGTGTAAGTATGTGCCCTTTGCCATTGATGTCAAAGGGGGAGAGAAGTCATGTGAAAAACCTAGAGTGCATATGTGTAAAAGAAAGAGGGAGAATTTTAGAGAAAGAAAGAAGTGCAGGTGTGTAAAGACAAAGGGAGAGAATCTTATCTTGATGGTTGTTGCAGTTTTTCACATCATATGTTGCCATCAATGACAAAGGGGGAGATTGTTGTAAGTATGTGCCTAATTGGTGTTGTCATTGATGTCAACATATCCTTGTTTTCATTAGTGTCAACTGTATCTTATTCTATTACTTGTTCAGAAGACTTGCATGTTGAGGATATTTAGAAAATTAGCCTCTCTGGAAGAAACAAGTGAGTTACAGAGAAGTGTAGTATAGACAGTGATTTGTATGTTGAAGATCAATCTGATAAACTGTTCCACATTTATTTATGCTTGAAGATCGTGGTTTGTGGATTGGAAGTAAGTTAGAGGTATGTTTGAGGATGCTACATTTCAGGTTTGAGCCATCTGCATGAAGATCTGAGTGAGTTGTGTTCATTACATTGAAACTTGCTTTTTCTGTGAAGTTCAGTTGGGACAGGAAGAAAGTATTTTGCTCTGCATTCCTAGACATTAAAGTATTTAGCTCGGCGGTTCTAGAGGGAAGTCTGGGATGATGATAAGTGCTTACAATTTCAATGGTTCGTGGTTTGGTGGTCCAAAAGCTATCTTTCTTTTATGAGAGTTGAAGACAGAGAAGTTCATGTGTTCCGATGAGAAGATTCCTATCGATAAAGTGGTTAAAGTTCGTACGGTTGCTCCTAATGATTATAGCATGCTTGTGGATGTCTCCTAATCATGATCCTATCTAGACATTGGTCCGCGTTAAGAAATTGAGATGGTGTGTGAAGATTGTTCACAGATAATGTTGCGTGTAACTAGTCTTGGTTGACCTGGTTGACCCCAAGGATTGCAGAGATCTCTGGAAGATTGTGGAAGCATGTTGTGGCATGGAAGACCATGTTTGAGTCCCAAATAAGGCATGGTGTGATCTGCATTTCATTTCCTTTGCATATTGTTGTAACAGGTCAGGACCTATTTTGTAAATGTTTGTAATACTGACCTTGGAGATTGTTCCAATGGTTGATGATTGTGATGCCGACCTTGATGATCATTCCAAGGTTGATGTAGTGTATAAATAATTATAGTTGAGTCATGGAAAAGTTGTCCTTGAGTAGAAATGAAAAGATAGAGTAGAGAAGAGGTAGATGAAAGAATAGGAAGAGCAGAGCAGAGGAATGGTTATTCACAATACAGAAAGGTGTTGATCATGGCAATGTGTCTGGCAGTAAGCCACCAATAGGGTTTAATAGCCCTCAGGGTTTAACAACCCTTATTGTAATCTTGCTAGGTTTAGGGTTGAGGCAGTGAGTCTTCTAGACCTAGTTGTTCTTCATGGCAGTAAGCCAGTATGTTTAGGCCCGTAGAGTGACCAAGCCTGAACATCATTATTTCAAGATTGGAATATATATTGAGAGTTAATGCTCTCTATGGTTTTTCCCCAACTTGGGGTTTTCCACGTAAATCTAGTGTCTCTTGTGTTTGATGTTGTATCTGTGGTTAAGTTTATGATTTCATGCACTCATTGTTAAACTATAATAATTGTGGATAAGTGATGAACATTTTAAATATAGAAAGTGTTTAAGTTTTTTTGACAACTGATTCACCCCTCCCCTCTCAGTTGTCTGGTGCATATCAATAATTGGTATCAGAGCCAAGTTCCTCTAAAGAAAGTTTACCAGCTTGACGTAGATCCAAAATGTCTTAAAGAAGCCGCATTTTGATGGAATGAATTATTTTCTCTAGAAGGCTCGGATGAAAAGCAATCTTCTTTCTCTTAGTTACAAAGTTTGGAAAGCTATAGAAACAGAATACACCATACCTCAAAATGGCTCGATGACTGAAGATAGAATCAAAGAATATGAGATAGATATCAAGGCAAAGGATGCTCTGCTAAGCTCATTAACTGACTCAATATTGACGAAAGTGGTGGATCTAGAAACTACAAATAAGATATGGGAAAAGTTGAAAAATATATATGAAGGAGATGATTCTGTGAAGTAAGCCAAGTTACAAAGTTTGAAAGTGAAATATGAAATCTTGAAGATGAATAATTATGAAAACATATCAGCTTTTATGCAAAGAGTTCATGAACTTGTTATAGGCATAAAAGGCATAGGCGAAACTCTTGAAGAAAAGGAAATTGTTATGAAAATTCTCAGATCTCTACCCAAGTTCTACTATCACAAGGTAGCTACGATTGAAGAATTCATGCAAGTAAAAACTGTTAAGAGGGATTAGTTGCTTGGTAAGCTTACTGCTTTTAAAAAGAGGGAGTTAGATGATGCTCTGCCGAAAGTTTAGATGGCCTTCAAAGCCAGTACTCCTGGAAGTACTTTCAGATCAGAAAAGTACAAGGTAGAATCCAATGATGAGTTAGATGAGGCTGAAGCCAACTTTGTGGACAAACTATAAAGAGGATCTGGTAAGTATAAAGGAAAACTATCTTTCAAGTGTTTTTCATGTGGTAAAGTAGGGCATTTTGCTTCCAGATGTCCTGAGAGAATTGAAAGAAATAAAAGAAGTTATGAGAACAGGCCTAAGACCCAAAAGAAGTGTTATTATGTTGAAGATTTTGATGATGATGAAGGAGTATCAAATAATGGTGAACCAGATAATGCTAGTTCCTCTATAAATGAATGCTTGTTCATTGCTATTAAGGAAGATCTTGTGTCTACTAATTCTTCTAGTTGTGTGAAGGAAGAAAAACCAGTGGAAAGTGCTTTGGCTACTCAGGTCATCAAGGACAAGGATGAATGGGTTATTGATAGTGGTTGCTCTCACCACATGACTGGTGACAAAAGTAAGTTTATAAGTTTGGAAAGATATGATGGTGGACTGGTTAGGTTTGGAGATGATACAACTGGTAGGATTTGTGGAAAAGGATCTATTTCTTTTGATGGCAAGCATAATACTGAAGATATCTTGTATGTCAAATGATTAAAACACAAAATCTTTTGAGTGTGGGTCAGATGTGTGACAAGGGCTATGACTTAAACTTCAAGGACAATGGATTCAAGATTAGGGAAAGCTCTAGAACAGTCATTTCAACTGGTAAGAAGACCAGAGTTAATATCTACCACTTGAAAGGAACTGAGAACTATTGCTTGTTGACTCAGACTGATGAGAGTTGGTTATGGCATAAAAGGTTGTGTCACATAAATTCTGATAATATAATGAAGATAAGTACTTCTCAGATTGTTAGAGATTTGCCTAAGCTTGTGAAGCCTGCTAATCCGGTTTGCAAGGAGTGTCAATTTGGGAAACAAACAAGAACAAGTTTCAAAAGAAAGGACCAATCAATTGGAGGACTACTTGAGCTAGTGCATACAGATTTGTGTGGACCCACCAGAGGAAGAAGTTTGCAAGGAGATAGGTATTTCATGCTGCTCATTGATGATTATTCTAGAATGACTTGGGTTACCTTTTTGAAAGAGAAAGTTGAAGCTCTAGATAAATTCAAGGCATTTAAGGCAATGGTTGAAAATGAGATGGATTAGAAAATCAAATCTTTGAGGTCTAATAGAGGAGGAGAGTTCACATCAAATGAATTCAATTTATTTTGTGAAGAACATGGAATAAAGAGACAACTATTTGCACCCAAAACTCCACATCAAAATGGAGTTGTTGAAAAGAAAAATAGAACAATTCAAGAAGCTACTAGAAGCATGATGAAGGAAGCTCATCTTCCAGAAGCATATTGGAGAGAGGCAATTCACACCACAATATATATCCTAAACAGAGTTCAAGTAAAAGGTAATAGTTCAAAAACTCCCTATGAATTGTGGGATGGTAGAGTTCCTACTGTGAAATATTTCAAAATTTTTGGTAGCATATGTTATATCAAAAGAGAAGAAGATTTAGGCAAGTTTGATGCCTGATGTGATGAAGGAATCTTCCTTGGTTACTCCACCAAGAGTAAGGCCTACCAGTGCTATAATAAGAGGTTGAATAAGATCATTGAAAGTGCAAATGTTAAAGTTGATAAATGTAAGGAAAGGTCTTCAGAATCAAGTGGATATGAGTCAGATGATCCAGATGTTTTAGAATTGGTACAACATGAAGACAACTCAGATGAAGAAGAACAAGTTCCGGTAAGTGCTACTAAAACTCCAAGATATGTAAGAATTAGTCATTCTGAAAATCAAATCATAGGAGATAAGAGCAAAGGGATCTTAACAAGAACAAAAGGTGCAGAAGAACAAGTAAATTTCTATCTAATTTCTAAGATTGAACCTAAAACTATGGATGAGGCTTGCAAAGATGAAAATTGGATAAAAGCTATGGAAGAGGAATTGATGCAGATAGAAAAGAATCAGACTTGGGATCTTGTTCCCAGACCAGCAGACAAGAATGTAATTGGTACAAAGTGGGTCTTCAGGAACAAAATGAATGAGAATGGTGAAGTAGTAAGAAACAAAGGTTGGTATGCAAAGGATATTCTCAAGTTGAAGGAATAGACTTTCAAGAAACTTTTGCTCTAGTAGTAAGGATTAAAGCAATAAGGATGTTTCTGGCTTTTGCAGCATACAAAGATTTCAAGGTTTATCAAATGGATGTGAAGTTTGCCTTCTTAAATGGAGAGTTGGAAGAGGAAGTTTATATTGAACAACTGGAAGGATTTCAGTCATCAGAATAAGGGGACATGGTATGGAGATTGAAGAAAGCATTGTATGGATTAAAACAAGCCTCCAGGGCATGGTATGCACAGTTGGATAGGTACCTTCTATAGATAAGGTTCAGTAAAGGTACTACAGATAGTAATCTATACTTCAAAATCAATGGTGAACAAACCCTAATTGTTGTAGTTTTTGTTGATGATATTATTTTTGGAGGCAATGAAGGTATGTGCTCAGTTTTTGCTTGAGAAATACAAAGTGAATTTGAAATATTTATGTTTGGACAGATGAACTTCTTTTTAGGTCTGCAAATAAGTCAATCAGATAAGGGTATCTTCATTTCTTAGTCTAAGTACGTGAAAGAGTTGTTTAAGAAATTTGGGATGGAAGACTCTAAACTAGTATGCACACCTATGATAATTGGTTGTAAGTTGAGCAAAGATGATAACTCACCCATGGTAGACCAGAAAAAGTATAGATCTATGATTGGAGGATTTCTTTATCTGACTCAAACCAGACCTGACATAATGCATGCGATATGTCTTGTGGCAAGATTTCAAGTAGAACCCAAGGAATCACATGTGATGGTAGTCAAAAGAATTCTAAGATATTCAAAAGGCACAATAGATTATGGTTTGTGGTACCCTAAGGACTGTGACTTTACTCTCAGTGCATATACTGATGTTGATTGGACTGAAGATGTGGATAACATAAAAAGTACAGGTTGAGGTGCATTCTTCTTGGGAAAAAGATTAGTATCTTGGATAAGTTTAGAAACAGGATTCAATATCCATGTCTACTATAGAGGCAGAATACATTGTAGCAGCATGCAATTGCACTCAAGTGTTATGGATGAAGCATACTTTGAAGGACATCAAAGTTGTGTATGAAGAACCTATTGCAATCTTTTGTGACAACACAAGTGTCATAAACATATCAAAGAACCCAGTGATGCATTCAAGGACCAAGCACATATCCATTAGGTATCATTTCCTAAGAGAAAAAGTGATAGAGAATGAAGTCAAGTTGTAATATGTTTCTACCAAGGATCAGATTGCAGAAATTTTTACCAAGCCTTTGCCTAAGGATACTTTTGAGTATCTCAAAGAAAAGTTAGAGGTCATCACCCCTCCTACTCTAAACTAAGATGCATAATAGTGCATCAGTCCGGAGGTATTTAGAGGTCTAGATTGGTGCTTTTTAGGGCTACTTCTAAGGGGGAGTAGTCAGAAAGTTTGAAAGAGTGATTAGATCATAGATGAAGAGTGCAAGTATGTGCCCTTGCCATTAAAGTCAAAGGGGTAGAGAAGTCATGTGAAAAACCTAGAGTGCAGATGTGTAAAAGAAAGGGGGAGAATTTTGGAGAAAGAAAGAAGTGCAAGTGTGTAAAGAGAAAGGGAGAGAATCTTATCTTGATGGTTGTTGTAGTTTTTCACATCATATGTTGCCATTAATGACAAAGGGGGAGATTGTTGCAAGTATGTGCATAATCGATGTTGTCATTGATGTCAACATATCCTTGTTATCATTAGTGTCAACTGTATCTTATTCTATTACTTGTTTAGAAGACTTGCATGTTGAGGATATTTAGAAAATTAGCCTCTCCGGAAGAAACAAGTGAGTTACAGAGAAGTGCAGTATAGACAGTGAGTTGTATGTTGAAGATCAGTTTGGTAAACTGCTCCGCATTTATTTCTTCTTGAAGATCATAGTCTACGGATTGGATGTAAGTTAGAGGTATGTCTAAGGATGCTACATTTCAGGTTTGAGCCATCCACATGAAGATCTGAGTGAGTTGTGTTCATCAGAGTGAAATTTGCTTTTTTGTGAAGTTCAGTTGGGACAGGAAGAAAGTATTCTGCTCCGCATTCCTCCCCATTAAAGTATTTGGTTCCGCGGTTCTAGAGGGAAGTCTAGGATAATAATAAGTGCCTATAGTTGCAATGGTTCATGGTTTGGTGCTCTGCAAGCTATCTTTCTTTTATGACAGTTGAAGACAGAGAAGTTCATGTGTTCCGATGAGAAGATTCCTATGGATAAAGTGGTTAAGTTTTGTGTAGTTGCTCCTGATGATTATAGCGTGCTTGTGGATGTCTCCTAATCATGTTCCTATCTAGACATCGGTCCACATTAAGAAATTTAGATGGTGTGTGAAGATTGTTCCCAGATAATGTAGTGTGTAACCAGTCTTGGCTGACCTGGTTGATCCCAGTGATTGTCGAGATCTCTGGAAGATTATGGAAGCATGTTGTGGCATGGAAGATCATGTTCGAGTCCCAGCTAAGGCATGGCATGATCCACATTTCATTTCCTTTGCATATTGTTGTAATAGGTCAGGACCTATTTTGTAAATGTTTGTAATACCGACCTTGGAGATTGTTCCAATGGTTGATGATTGTGATGCCGACCTTGATGATCATTCGAAGGTTGATGCAGTGTATAAATACTTGTAGTTGAGTTGTGGAAAAGGTGTCCTTGAGTGGAAATGAAAAGATAGAGCAGAAAAGAGGTAGGAGAAAGAAGAGGAAGAGCAGAGTAGAGGAATTGTTATTCACAATACAGAAAGGTGTTGATTGTGGTAGTGAGTCTAGCAGTAAGCCACCAGTAGGGCTTAACAGCCCTTAGGGTTTAACAGTCCTTATTGTAATCTTGCTAGGTTTAGGGTTGAGGCAGTGAGTCTGCTAGACCTAGTTGTTCTTCATGGTAGTAAGCCAGTATGTTTAGGCCCATGGAGTGACCAAGCCTAAACATCATTATTTCAAGATTGCAATATATATTGAGAGTTAATCCTCTCCATGGTTTTTCCCCACCTTGGGGTTTTCCACATAAATCTGGTGTCTCTTGTGTTTGATGTTGTATCTGTGGCTAAGTTTCTGATTTCATGCACTCATTGTTAAACTATAATAATTGTGGATAAGTGATGAATGTTTTAAATACATAAAGTGTTTAAGTTTTTGTGACAACTGATTCACCCCCCTGTCAGTTGTCTACTGCATATAAACAGTTTATAAATGCAGCTGGGGCATTAGTAAGCCCAAAGGGTAATACTATGAATTCATAATGCCCATAATGAGTCCTAAAGGTTATTTTGTGGGTATCCTCATCTCTAAGCCTCAACTGGTGATACCCTGGCCGAAGATCTATTTTAGAGAAAACTGTTGTTCCACACATCTGATCAAATAAATCATCGATGCGAGGTAGAGGGTACTTATTCCTGATGGTTAACTTTTTTAGCATCCTATAATCTATGCAGAGTCGAAGGGTCCCATCCTTTTTCTTAACAAATATTACTGGTGCCCCCCATGGTGACACACTAGGTCTGATCAAACCTTTGTTTAGTAACTCTTGCAATTGGGCCTTCAATTCCATAAGTTCTACTGTTGTCATATGATAGGGAGATTTCGACACTGGTGCAGCTCTTGGTACTAATTTAATGGAGAAATTGAATATCCTCTTTAGTGGTAACCTGGGTAACTCCTTAGGAAATACATCTTGATAATCCTAGAGATAAGGATAGTTTTCTTCAAAGGATTCCTTTGGTTTCTCATATACCATTTCACTTTCCTTCTGAGGATATATGGTTTCATACATCATTAAGTCATCATGGTAAGTAGTTTCTTTGTGTTCTCTAATTTCCTCCATTTTTACTACGAAAATCTGACAACCCTTCCTTCCACTTCACTTTAATTGCATAGCAGAGAGTCATCGCAACTTGACTTCATGACGAGTGCCTTGCACCATCACTTTATTCCCTAGATCATCCTCGCACTTGATTGTTTTATCATAACAGTCAACCTTGGCTTTGTGTTTCCCCAACCAATTCATGCCTAGAATGACATCATAGGTGCCTAGGGGTGCTACATATAAATCTACTTTTGTGGTAAGGCCTGGAAGCTCAACCTTGGGTTTAAATAAACACCTCTCTACCCGACCTCTCAATTAGTTGGCATACTCAACAGTCCAAGAATTAGCCATAAATCCTACTCTTTTAGGAAATTTGCTCAGTAATTTAGGAGAAATAAAATTTTTTGTAGCTCATGTGTCTATGAGTATAGTTATGAGATTTCCATATAGCATACCTAGAGTCTCTATTGGGGCAAACTAGTATTCTACCTGTCTATTGTCCACCACTACATGGATTCTTTGTTGAAATGTTGTCTAATATGGAGGTAAAGGGTTCCTCTGTTACTATCCCGCTTGACTTCTTGTAGGACACTGGTTTGCGTAATGCTTGCCTCTGCGTGTATAACATCCCCCTGGGGGTCCTCTCCTCTTAGTTCCTCTATTATTCTCCTCATTACTTCTTTTGGATTTGTCAAAACCTCTTCTATCTCTTTGATGATCCTGAAGGCCTCCTTTATACCCTTTTGTATCTCTGTTTCTAGAACTGAAGTTATCTCCTTTCTTCTTAAATGGTTAGGAATTATGCGACCAATTTCTCCTCTTTTTGTTCCTATCTCTAATGGAGTCATCCTTTTTGAGCATTTGTTCTTGTCTTACAGCCTTCTCATAGGCTTCATTCATAGTAGTAGGGGCCAATACATCTATAGATCCACCAATACGGTTGTTGAGTCCCATAATAAATTTTCTAATTTTGTACTTTTCATCTTTTTGAAATTGTAGAACGTACTTGAGCAAATGGGTAAACTTCTCCCAGTAAACATGTACAGAAAGATCTCCTTGTCTCAATTCTTTAAAGTCTATTAATTTCTACTCAAAGAACAACTGAGGCAACCACTGTTGCCTAAAGATTTCTACAAACTGCTCCCATGACACATTGGTGGACGTCAAGCCTAATTCAGCCTTCTTGTTTTCCCACCAACCAGCAGCCTCTCCTATCAGTTGGTAAGCCCCCCATACTGCCTTCATATTCTCTATGTAATCTTGGCTTTCAAAATATTTTTCCATTCTAATTAATTACGCCTCAGCGGCATCACCGGCCTTGGACCCATCATACTGAGGTGGTTTAACCTTTTTCATGTCATTTGAAATGATGCTATGTACCGTTTTATCTTTACCGAACTAGGAAAAAGTATGTTCTTCATTATCAGTTTGATGTGTGTGGCATGTCCCAGTATTCCTATCTCTAAACTGAGACTCATGTTCTTCATTCTGAGTTCTTGTATGTCTATCTTCCCTTTGCTCCAAATGTTAGAGCCTGCCTTGGGTGTCTTGCATCATATGTAAAAGCTTGTCTAGTTTAGCTGTAGAAGTCTCTGAGGGTTCTGTCTCCCCTCAACTTTCTTTCATATGAGACATCTTTACATTACACAATTTACCTGGATGAATAATTCCATTATTTACTTCATACATGTAATCTCAAGGTTACACACAACAGAATTGATATTTTTTTAGCACTACAAAAATTTTAGATTACATTTTTTTTACATGATTTACATCTTCGAGCCCTTATCTAAGAGCTACTGTCACTTCCATTTATGGGCTCTTCCTGCCCTTCAAATGCAAAATAAGGAATTAGTTGGTAACCCGAAGTGGGTACACGAAGTTCCTTTGAGTCATCAAACACATTTTTGTGTTCAACAGAGGTTATAGATTTGTTTTTAGTTTTACGTATCCTATTAGCCATGATGGTCATTCTCACTACATCTCTTCTTGTAGTTGTCCAGGTTGTCTTTCTCTTTTTAGTCGTCTAAGTGCATCAGTCAAGTTTCCGTTATCTAAGGGTGGAGTGCAACATGAATAATCATATTTCAAACTTGTTACTCTCCAGAGTTGAGAATAGATTGGATCCCGAGCTCTTTTACATTTAGTGGTATGGATCCACATCCTGGAAAAAACCAAAATGCTTCGTTTCAGTTCTTATTACTTCTAATTTTTTCTTGTGGTGACAAGCCCTAGGTTCAGTGTCGAACCCAGTAGCTTTGATACCATATGTTACATCTAAAACTATGTAGTTAAAAGACATGCAACTTACATATTTGTAATAAACTATAACTAAGCAATTAATTCATGTGCATTAAGTATAAACTGGCACAAAGAACAGAATTAAATATATATATATATATCAAGAACTATGAACTAATTTTTTTTCTTTTGCCATGCATAAAAATGATAACTGAAAGAAATACCATTTCATTATTATAGAGGGTTTGGAATTACAGTGTTCTATGAAGTTTGTTTTAGTCTATCTGGAACTTTATTCATCCTTTACAACTAAATTAGAGGAGGAAAAATATCATTGGGGTGTTTATACGCCCATCCACGGACTTACTAGTCCCCCATGTCATTCCTACTGGAAAGACTTGGCCCTCTGCAGAGAAGTATTGGAAGAAAAATCTAATGCCATCTGAGACTAGTGTTTGACCCTACACAATCCCTAGTCGGTCATACACTATAGGCAACTCCTAACTAGCATGACCTCTGACTGGGTGTGTATTTGGGACAAGAAACTAATTGACACTATTAACTAGTAGCATCACCTTGGCCAAGGTTTTTAATTAGGCGCAACACGACATAGTGAAGTAATGTAGTCGATTTTATCACCCTACTCGGCAAGAATTTAATTAAAGGAATAAACTTTCTTGTCTATCTCTTGTGCCACTACACACTGACTAATGAGAATATCATTGGGTTCCTACCACTAATAAACCCTTTTTCAATAATTTCTACTTAACTAGGTAAACAAGAATTTAAAAATTACCAAGGTGGGATTGATTTCAGCTACCAAATGTAACTACAAAGGCTAATCACATACCAAAAATATCTTTCAAGAATTCATATTTATTCCAGTACCATATGGAGAGGTTTGAGGGTCATAAAATGGTCGATCTTATTGTATTCTTTTTTCTTTCAGAGAGATATTTTCTCACAAGAAGTCTTACTGCTCAGATTTTGTAACAAAAGGCCAAGAGGGTTTAACACTTTTGGTCTAGCAGCTCACTATGATAGTATGAAATCTTTTTCTTTTTCTTTTCTTGACAGTCGTTGGCCCAACCAGTCAATATGTCAGCTAATTGGACAATATTATGTATGAGTTTATGGGTCTTTCAGGCTGAGACATATTATCCATTCAATCTTCTAAGTTGTACACATCTTTTTGGGTTATTCAACCTAATATAATATTGACATGAGGATGGCCATGTCGGCCTGCTTCAAAACTTGATAATATTTAGTCCTATCAGCATTGTAGATGAGCCATACATCTATAATTTTCTTTTGTTTCTATCAAACTTGTAATGAAAAATTACTATGAACTATTCGTTAAGATTTAGAGTAGTAATCCCTTACAGCTTAAATTGCTTCCTCCTGAAGAGGTGCGAAGTCGGTACTAAGGTTAGTTTTTCTATACTCTTCCACTGACCTCCTTCTAAATCAGCTACATGCGTTGTCTTTGTGCTTCTGTCAAAAGAGTTTGTGTCTCCTCTTGGTGTATCTTCTCTCTAAAAATTGTCGTTCTTCCTCTCGAACTCCCTTTGTATCTCCGAATGAGCTTCCTTTTTGTGTCAGCCAAGAAATAGTTTCCTCAAAAAAGAATCTCGTTCAAAGAATATATCCCTCCATCTGCAAACAGTCCATCACCTCCTCTTAACACTTTTCCACAAACAACAATGTATTTCATTTTTAAAACTTTCACCTCCATTTTCAAAAATAAGAGAAATTAAATTGTCTTCAAAGCTTCACTCAGTTAAAACGCATCTCCAAAAGTTTATTGACATTATCGAATCTGAGGATATTTATAAGGTTAAACGTTGTTATAAATGGCCATCAGAAAATATATAAATTTTATGCTTAGTTTCAAGTGGGGCCGAAAGTAATGAACCTCAAAATTTAGCGAATAAAACTTTGGACTTGTAGAATTTCCAATAAAATAATGGAGAGTCGAAATCAATTAATAGAACCAAAAGTATTACTTAATTCTCTAAGCTAGGAGACAATGGTGAATAAGTTTAATTCTTTATTATTTGATCGGCTATTAATTATTTTCGAGTCATTTACATGTTCAAGGCTCCAAGACTGCTTAAATTTTAAAATTTGGTTCAAGAGAAAAGATAATATGGTGATGCTACACGACTGACAACATGAGTTAGGTGAGTCTAACACCTACGGTCAACTTAGCGGTTTACCTAACAACTCTGGTCTTGACGTTCCAATCCTAACTTTAATGACAGTTTCGACTTATAGGCTAGGTTTCAGATGGAACTAGACTTCTCTTCTTTTACTCCTCGTACCTAATGATATTTTTCCTCCCCCCTTGGGAGGTGATATTTCCTGCAATCACTAGGTCAAATACAAGTATTTAGTTTATCTCATTACATCTTTGCATCTGTATTCAAGTAAATATGAGAACATCTAGCAATTGAACTTAATTAAACTAGTTATAAATATATTGTAAATCTCTATTCAACAAACTGATTAACAATATATGTGTATATACATAGCCAAGCTTGAGAAACAACATCAAAATACTAGGGCACACATCAAAATATCTAGGGTACAAGTGGGATGTAACAATTATTTGAGGAGGCATAATACTAAGTGGAGGCACTTGCAATGGATTTGACATTACAACTGGAGGCATCAAAGCTCTGCTGGTTTGTGGTTGAAAAGGATATGCAAGATATCCTAAATTAGGTGTAAAATTTGGTGTTAACTATTGGTTAACCTTGATGGCTTCTTCAAAGGCACCTGGCAAATATGTGATGGCAAGGTGTGTCCTAATGAACATAGATGTCAAAGGATCTAGAGTTGAGTAGTAAACTAACCTAGCTACCGCATCATCAACATTATAAGGAGTTGTCAGCTTGGAATACATCTTCTAGAATCTAGCATGGAAGTTTGAAATCAACTCTCCTTCAGCTCTTTTAATTGTGGCAAAGAGATGATACATCATGGTTGCATCTATAGGTATTTTGAATCTAGCTTTGAAAGCTTTCTCTAGGCAGTCCCTTGAATCAATGGAAGTTTGAGGAAGACTAACAAACCAACCGTATGCTTCTTCTCCTAGTGAATAAGGAAATAATCTACATACAACATCCTCATGTTGTATTCTGGCTCTGAAATAGGCCTCCTTATAAGTCTGGATGTGATCATCCACATCTTGATAGGGATGATATTTTGGACAAATTTTGTTCAGATTTTTAGGTAAATCATGATATGCAATAAAGTGCAACGGTGACTCCACAACAAAGAAAGACATTGCGACTTCTACTGGAGGTGCCAAGGGAGATACTGGCGAATTAATGACAACAGGTTCAGGCTGAGCAGGTCTGGGCTGACTAGCAGAACGTGGTCTAGGTCTAAATACAGGTAATTCTCCCAAAGGACCAGAAGATCTTGACCTGGTGTTAGGTTTGACGAGCCAGTGCTTCGCAGTTTAGAATAGACTTTAGATAATTTGGCACAATCTTTGCAAATATGCAGGTAATTACTCCTCTGGAGTGGATATTTATGAAGAGATGTCCAAAATAACAAGATATTTGTGGGATTATTTGTAGAGAATGCAAATTTTAAATCAAACTTGAAATTCTAGACAACTGTCTATAAATATCAGGATGATTAACCACAAGGAAGGGATATTTATGACTAGATTCCTCAAATTGTCAAATGTAGATGGACTCTTTGCACAAATACTTAGGCTTCGGAGTATTGTTGAGAAATTTGAAAATATCTTCTCTCTAGAGCACAAAAAATGATATCAGGATGACAAATCCTCAAATCAAGTTGCTTTGGCCCTCCTTGTAGCGCCAAAAACTATTGATGATGATGTTAGTCATAACAACAATGATAAAAATTCACAAAGCAAACCTTTATCTTCATGAAGAATACGATCAGTTCAATGCGAATTGATGATTCCAAGTCTTCGTTGATTAGAACATGATCTTCTGATAATCTCTCAGTCGGTTTGATGTGAATTTCTATTAAATCCTTTAGGGGCCTTACACATGAATTTGAAGTAATTTGTCTCCAGAAATGCAGATATTACTCTATTTCGTCTGTTCTATGTAAATCTCAACAAACTAATGTTAAATCTTACAATATCTAACCAGATCATGCAAATATTTATGTTAAGTTTGATCAATTCTTCTAATCTTCATTCTGGTTAAGATTATTCATGATTATTTTGATAACTTTGATTAGTTCTTCTAAAACTATCTCCAAATTACTCAAATTTGAACTAATCTTCACTTGATTTTACTTCTTCACTTCAAATTATTCTAAATAGTATACCTACAAGCTCAGATATTTCTATGACCTCTATCATTATTTTCAATTATTTACATGATATTTGTAATTATACATGTGATCTATTCAAATATGCATATGATATTCATGTGTCTATGGATGTCTGCATATTTAGTGTATTCTGCTTTTCATTTTCAACATTTTGTAGTTCAATGATGGTGATTTAATGAAATTTAAAGAATTGAAATGAAATTCTAAGATTGTTTAAAAGGAGTGAGTCTTTGACAATTGGTCCATATGCATAATTTAACATTTCATAAAACAGAGATGAAATCAAACCATATGTTGCCAGGTCATTCCACAACTTCACACAGTCGATGCTAATCTTCTAGGTACTGGATGACAACAATATCCACCAACTAACATGCACTCCAAGGGATGCAGCAAATCACAGTGAAATATCAAGAAGACATCCACACAAGATTACTCATAATTTACAATTAATTGGTAATCTGAATCTCTATTTCATTCTACATTCAAAAGTATGCATATTTACAATCAGTCTTGAGAGAGAACCATGACATTCAACAATTCAGTCTCAATTAAGCTCCTAATAATCTACAAAATGGCCATTGATCTCCTTTATAGAACAAGGAGAGGATGCGGTTACAATTGATCCGACGATCAAGATCACTTCAAAAGATTCAACGGTAAAGATGGAAACGTGGCACATGATTGCCAGTTGGCAATCAATCTATGGGGTACAATTGGCATGCAGGAATATTCTAGAATTGTTGACTTGGTCAACAGGATCCACCTTACTTCGTATTATCATCAGCCTTCTCATCAGTAGATGAATCTTCTTTTGTTACTCTACATCTAGTTCCCTATATGAACTCATATGTCTAGATGGCTTTGTCTATTTCTGCTTCATCCAACACTTTGGTCTTCTTGGCTGCATATTCTTTCACCTTCAACTGCTCCTACAAAGCTATCCATTTGTTTGTCCTACCATCTAGTTCTTCCTTATATTTTTCTATTTTAGCTTTCATCCTCGTAGCTTTATCAATTGTAGCCTCAGAAAAGTGCTTGATAGGGTCCTTTGCTACCAGCTTGAAATTATCTCTGAACGCCTTTGTAGTAAAATCCTCATTTTGGTTTTTTGCTTTTCCTTCCACCTCGCCCTCAAGGGCTTCCAAAATTTCTATCTCCTCTACTAGGAGGTCATGTATCTTGAGACTAACATCTACAACCTTAGCATTACATCTCTTTAAGATATCCACCTAAAATCTTATATCCTCACACCAATTATCCAGTAATGGTAATGTTTGGGGGTGTTAAGACACCCTTGGTCATGAGGATGCTAGTATTTGTTTTCCTCGTCGCTTTGAGTATGGCAAGATGCTTATCTCTCTTTATTAGTCTTTGGCTAACTTCCTTTTTCATTTTTTCAGCCTTCCCTTTCAGATTACTTAATATGTCCCAATTGGACAATGAAATTCTTATCACCTGTTCACCATCGGCCAAAAATTTGGTGAACCAACTATCCATTATTTGTGCATGGTGTTTCTACACATCCAAAGTAGCTATCTCCTCTTGGGATACCAATGTCAATGCAGTATCCTCAGTAATTTGAATATTGGTTGGTGTTGCCAACCCTTTCACAAAAGCCTCTAATTGGGCTACGTGTGCTTTATACATCCTCTTCTTGGCCTTAGCCTTCTTTATTCTAGCCTCAACTACATCAATGTGATCCCTTAATCCTTGGATCTCCTGTTCATCTGTGGCATGGCCCAAATCAATGGTATTTATTTGGAATTCCTTAGGACTTATTTCTCCTTTGGCCTTATCCACATTTGGCACAGCTATTTGAGCTATCCTTCTTCCTGTAATTGCATCTCATTTTATTGTTGAGAATGTCCTTGCCCTTCTCTTATGTTTGATTGGATCCAATGTAAACAGTGGCTTGAAATCAAAGGGCTCAGTCTCCTCTTGTGGATGTGCCACCTCAGACGACGTCCATGAGAATGTAGTAGATCTTGACCCTCCTTGGTCTAGCTACTCAATTTGAGCATCTTGTATTTCTTTATCCTTATTTGTTCCATCATCACTAATAGGGACTTGTGTATTTTCCTGCTAGTTTCCCTCCTGATCCTGTTGTGATGAAATGACTTTAGGATTTTCTGTGTGTTGCCTTTTATTTTGATCAGCCTTACCATCATCATGAACCTTTTCTTGCTCTAGCAAGGTCTGATCTGGATGGGATGTATCCATTGGTTCCTTTTGAACCTTATCATTTGTATGCACATCCTAACCTAATTTTTCTTGCATTTCTTCCTCTTGGATATTTTTAGGTCCTAGTGTATGTTCAGCCTAATGAGGTTCTTGCATTTGTTGTCTTTCATAACCTTCATCAGTCTTCCCTTCTGTATCCATAACTGACCCAGACATCAGCCCTTGCTCAGGGTTATCCATCTGGACATCTTGTTGTGCCCCTTCAATCTGGGCATCTCTATCTATATCATCAACATCCATGGGGCTGTTCTCTCCTAATCCTTGATAATTCTTAACAGTCTTTTCTTCTTGTTCCCCAATCTTAGGCTAATATGTCAAATCAATTACTTGGGGACTGGTGACTATATCAATTAAAACATCCAGAGATCCCATTTGTACTTCTACTTCTGGAGACTCTGCCCTATCAGCATCTATATCTTCTATTTTTGTATCATTTCCTTCCACCTCAACTTAAGTATGGTGGATCAGGCTCTCAATAGGATGATTAGTCACATCTGTGACTACATCATCATTAGTTAAATCCACTGTTGCACTTAAGGGAAGAGGCTTATTCATTTCTTTCTCCAATGCTTTACTAATGGCCTCTTGTGCCATCTCAAAATTTACTTTAATGATACCTTCAACAAGGACATTATGTTGTAGCTCTTTGACTACATTCAACATTGGATCAGTTGATTGTGATGTTGTTGTTGGAGGTGTGATGACTCCTCTCATATGAGGGCCTTGATATCTACTTTGTCCAGGTACCTTGACTCCCTACAATAGATCTTTCCCTTTCTCAAGTAATGTCCCAATTGGAACATGATCTCTCCCTTCATCATTTATGTCTTCCTCCTCCTCCATAATAGGCAATTGAGGTGCAGATATAAGAATAGCCTGCAGTGGTGTATCCTTAGGAGGTGAGGGTGGTGTGTACACCAGTGAAACTCCCTCAGTGGTAGGTTGCTCCATTGTTCCATATGAACTTGGCTCCGCTAGTTTGATCTCAAGGACTTGCCTCTTATGTACCAAGAATTCATCATATCCTGGTTCTTCTCTTTTTTTCATTTTTCTCTTCTTATAATAGGTGACAACACCTTTTTCTTTCAATTCATTGATCTTCTTGGCCACCCAATTTTTAGTCATTGCCATGACTTTGGCAGTAAGGACATCAATTGATGTTTCATCTCCCTGTGTCAAATCCAGGGAGGAGATGATGTCATTATATATCTTTTTTTCTTCATATTTTGGGTCCATGATGTCACCATAATCTTTCTTAATCTACAGAGCCACTTCTAGTTGCCCAATGGTCCTCATTTGATCTAGGGTTAGCCTCTGATATTCTATTTTTCTTACCTCATGCTCATCATCATAGTCTGCCCAATAATCTTCCAAGTGCATGTTGTGTTTGTATTTCTTGTTAAACCTTTTCTCAACCCTATGATTGGGGTCATAGTCTCTAACTGATTCAACATCCTTGGCATTATTCATAGATCCTATCATGAACCAGTCACTTTTGATAGGGAATATTCTATATGGTTTTCCTTCTTTCCTCTTGAACAGCTCAAATATAGGGAGCTGTTGTCTTACCATCTCCATTAGGACTACCTTATCCGATGGATACCTTGGCAGCATGAATGGATTTCCATTGAATCCTTCCATCCAAATATAGGAGTATGTCTTGGATTGTATAAACCAAGAACCATATGCATCAATCAACACAGTAGCTCCTACTAAGAATCTTTTGGTTCTATCTCCTTCTAAAAGACTGACACTATGCATTATGAAACAATCATTCACCAACCTGTAATGTTGTACAGATTATATCCTCTCCAATTGGGGGTAGTGCTCCCAGGGAGTCTTTTCATGGGGCAATCTACCCATCTTCCCTATTGTTTGTAGGCCATCAAAAGTGTCTTTTGTTGCACATGCATACACTAGATATGAGGTCATTTTGAATACCCTATATTTTAATTTTCTCCATTTTACCATCTGGTCATACAGGGCATCACTAATAATTCTAGCCCACTGGATCTGTCCATCTTTATACTCGATGACCATCCTAATCAAGCCAGACATCCATGGCTCAAAGTTTCCACAATTTGGCATCCCATTCATCTTTCTCAACAAGAAGATCATGTACTGGACTACAGGGCTAAAATCATACTTGTACAAATGTTGTGGCATCTTAGCCACTACCTTGGCTTTCTTAGATGGATCTCTCCATCCCTGACATATCACCTTTCTACAATCTTTCTAACTAGTATTGACATCATTCGCTAGGGCATCTAGGTTTGGCACATAAATCCACCTGGATGTTGGCAGATTGAAGACCTCAATTATACTGTCCATAGATAAATCAGCATAGATCCTTCCCTGCTTCTCCACTCTTCTAGTTACAACATTATAATTGTGAGTACATGCAATCAGGAGTTCTAGAGCTTCCGCGGCATAAGGGAACCTAGTTGCATAATACATCCTTGACATTACTATATTCTTCAGCATAAGATGATTCTCCCTGCCATTTATCCTTGCTCTGAATGCTTCAATGTCTGTAGCACTGCAGTGCGTGTCCTCTGCAAAACCTTATTTGTTGCAGGTGCTCTATGATTTTAGAAACATATCTGGTTTGAATTCTGCATCGCATTTATCCATCCTTGGTTGCCACATCTCATCCTACAATTTCATGAACATGTCTTAACCAGAGCATTCTATATTACTAGGGTTAGCATTATTAAATCTACGAGATTAATAGACATTGCATTCAAATGTACATTGGATTCATATTTAACCCTAAACTCATTCAATTTCAACATTTTATGTTCATTCTAGCTCAAAATCATGGAATATCATCACAACAATAACCAGTTAGGGCTCATATTCATACGTACCTAGTTGTGCAAAAATTGAATTGAAACAAATGCAGGTGAATACCAAAAATTCCTATATGCAGTTATCATTTGCTGTATCAGAAATTTGGTCGCAGGCTCACTGTAGCAACTCTATTAAATTCTTATATCTTTTGTGCAAGAATATAAGCTCTCTGAATGCAATTGTGTTAATTATGACGGTGAAACCCCCTTTTATTTTAACCAAATTCTAATTTTAGGGCTTATTAATGGTTTCCAGGAGATTTGACAGTCTTACCCCAATAGGATCGCGGGATTTTCATACAAGTGTCCATTGGCACACTTTGAAATTTAAAATCCAATGACTTTCTTTTTAGCATTTAATGCAAAAAGTGTGAGGGTGCGAGGATAGATATCTGACAAGAAATATCCCTATGGATATCCGGATGAGAATATCTGGATGACGTCAGCGTAGGTCGGGTCAACCATTATTGACCAAAGATTCAGCATCGGGTCCTGACGATGTTCATGGTAAGTCGAGATATCCGTGTGGACGTGTGGCATCACGTCACTGGTTGAGTGAGGGGATGGATACGATGTTAAGGTCTGGACATTATGAGTGTAGGATATCCATCTAGTCAAAATGTTTGGATGACGTCAGCAGGAGGAGACTCCTTCATTGTTGCGAGATGACATGATGTCATCAGGATGTGGATGTTAACATAAGGTCCGGATATTGCAAAAAGTAATATCCATGTGAGTTAATATCCCCGTGACGTAAGCAAGCTTGGGGTTCTTTATAAGATCGAGACAACTATGACATCATCAAGATCATGATATTGGCTCAGATATGGATATCACATTAAGGTCTGAATATTAAGTTAATATCTAGATCTTAACTAATATCCATGTGCGCAATGGTTTACTTTCAGTGATGACTTAAATTTGACATATGCATCTTGGGTCAGTGTTAGGATATATAGCATTACATAACAATTCTGGAGATCGGGATATTAAAGTAATATCTAGATGTTAAGACAACATGAATATCCCCATGACCCATTGACTAAACTTTGACCAGGCGTAACTTCCTAGTCTTAAGGGATATCAGGGTGCTTCAAAAAGCAAACCTGCTTAGAATTTTGTGTTCTTTCACTTGGCGTGCTTCAAAAAGCAAACCTGCTTAGAATTTTGTGTTCTTTCACTTGGCAGGGTTTAGGATGGGAAATTCTAACTTTAAAAATTGGAGCTAGATTTGAGGTCCTGATATGCACAGGATGGGATCTTAACATACATTTGCCACTAGTTTTTACCATACCACCCAAAAGTAAAGGGAACAGACAAGCCAAGCAAAAGCAAAAAGTTGGGTCCATGTTTTGCTGGGTCAAAATGGGATGTGTTGTGTAATTGTTAAAAGCTCCATGCTATAAGTCTTTTTGTAAATGGATGTGAACCCACATACCTTTTTCTCATATTGAAGAGACCTAAACACACAAGGGTGGAGTATATGGACCCTTGCAACCATTCTTCAAACCTTGAACGTGCCATGCACAAGAACCAATCTCCATGTTTTCACAGTAAAAACTATCCATGCAAAAAAACCTAACTCTAACCTAAAACTTTAACCCAAGTTGATGTTTTTGACTCAATATCCAATCTCCTCTACCTAAAACAAGGTCTACAACATGATATTCTTTTGAAAAAAATCTTCCCTCCACATGGTGTATAGCTAATTTTACAATGTGCATGTGAACTAGCATTTTTACCTTTGAAAATTTTAAATTGCACATTGATTTCCATGTATTATTATACCCCTTTAAGTCTTTGGTAATAGAATTAGGCTATTGTTATGAATGGACAATTGCAATCTACTTATGTTTGTAGAAACTATTGCACATATGATTGTATGTCATGTTTAATGTGAATGAGATTTTGTGCTCATACAAAGGCCAAATCATCTTTTTGAGATCTTATACGTTGCATATAACAATAATGAAAGCATTTTCTTATCGTAGTAAATTTTAATATTATTTAGTGCACTATGTTTTGCCTGCTAGACATTAGTATAATAAAGTGTAACCTCTAACTTATATGGTCAACCATCCCAAGGTTTAACAATTAATTATGCCGATAGGCATTTCACTAGTGGAGCAAGTTGAGGTCCGTACAGTGACAGGGCACTCATCGATGGCCTACACCCTGGTGTGGGTAGAGGGATGATGATCAGAGAAATCTTCACTGCTCATGTTAATACCAAGAATAGTGTACTTGAAATATAGTTCTCTTGAAATTGAAGTTAGAGGAGTCTTCCCATAGATTTATGTGGTAAAAACAAGGAGTCATTGATAGGCGTTTCACTGGTAGAGCGAGTCGAGCTCCATACACTGTCAGTGCAGGATCAATGATCACCATTCTCTTGCAGGTATAGGATGACCATCAGAATGATCCCATCCACCCACGAAAACTTGTTGCTCAAGACTGCAATGCTTCTTCACACATTTGTCTGAATAAATTTATTCATTCTCATTTCCATGCGCTTACAGGTACACTAAACTACCAGCTTTGGGAGTCATCACTTAAATGAGGGAAAATGCATCGCTTGGGCACATTAGTAGCGTCACAACCAAGCAGAAATTTCTTTTTGAGAATCATCTCCATGGGATACACAATAATCTGAGTAAGGGAAATGATGTGCCTTGCCTAGTTGCAGTAAGTTGGCGGCCACAGGAGGACCGAGACTTATTCTTCTTTACTTCCTCTCTAAGAAAAACCATTTTGTATATATATTAAGGTTGCTTGGGCTTATTCGTATGTTCTTGCATCATTCTCCTTAAGTTGGAAGAAATTTATGTATATCCTAGTTCAAAGGCAAGTTAAGTATATATTTCTTTTAATTTTCCTCTATCAATCAAGCCATTGTTTTAGAGTTTTGAACTTTCACTTCCATATATGCATCTCTTATTTTAACCTAACTCATTGGCTCATTTACAATATCAGGATTAGAAATGACTTTTTTTTGTAGTAATTTTCTTTTGAACATTCATATGATCCTAATGAATATAGTTGCTTACTTGTAGCATTCAACCATCTCAATGAGGATAAATCCTGCATGCATTAGCTCTTCCAGTGGTGCTGGTGTCATCTAGTAACTACTTGTACTTGACAAAAGCACTAATGGTACCAACTCCTTTTTTAAGATATTTCCACTCAGTTTTCAATTCTTCTCCCATCTCCATTGAAACAATTGACGTCACCACTTCTTCCTTGCATTTATCATCATGTACCATGAGAGGAACCTCTGCTACCACTTGCAAATCAGCCTCGTCTTCTAATTTTATCTTCATGGTGAAAACATATATATGCTTATCTTTCACCTTGTCATTCATCTCCAAAGGAACATTCTTCTCAACCATTTTTAATGCCTTTCTTTGATTATACCCTCTTCAAGAGGAACTTCTCCACCCTTAGAATAACACTAGTTTCCTACTCTTCCCATGATTTTTCTTCTGATAGCTTCATCTTGGGCACAATCAAATTTCTAATTTCTTTCTTCAATTTTACCCTCTTTAACAAGAGGATATCCACCCTTAGGATAACACATGATTTTCCCCTCTTGCATTGGTTTCATTTTATTCACAATCCCATTTCTATTTTCTTTCTTTAGTTTTACCCTCTTTGGCAAGAACTCCCTATCCTTGCCCTCAAGATAAAACATCAATTTCCTTCTCTTGCCTTGCTTCTTCTTTGATAGCTTCATCTTGGGCATAAATCATGAGGCTCAAATATGTCCTCCCCTCCAAGCTCTACTTTCTTGTGATGAATAATAACTTGATCAATTTTGTGATAGATTTGATCTTTACTTGTTCTAGAAATTTAGTTCCTTTATCTTTTGATACAGACAAGGATAGCTCTGCATATTGTGCACTTAGTTCAACTTTTTTGGAAAATTTTTAAGGGTAAAAACTAAGGGGTTTGAACCCAAGACCTATTGCTTACAAGAGAGACTATTTATTAATCCACCTATCACCTCATCTACATGTAAAAGTGGTAAATAGTCACCATATATTTTAAATTAGAAAAAAAATGCTTTTGACTATTGAATTGAGTGTAGGTTAAGAAAGTTTGTCAAGGATAGGGAGTCAAATGGCAACCTTGTCCTTATAGTCAAAATCCAAATTTAATAACACATATCTTTGATACACTATAAAAACACAAAATTTAATGTTTTTAATTAAGATTAAAAAAAACATAAAGGAACCATGAGCAACAATACCACAAATTTTATTGTCAAATTCTCTTATTTTATCACAGGATTGTATTACGATGTTTTTGTCTCCATAGATGTAATGGTGCAACATTGGGCATTCCTAAATGCATTATGTTTTAATAAGTTTTTATTTTTTCTTTTCAATAAATTTAATGGTGAGAAACTTGTTTACAATGTTATTTGAAACTTTACAAGGGAGGGTTGCACAAGTGCATTACAAAGATGTTCGCCAATGCTACATGTTGTCTAAGCAATGCTCAAGTGTATCCAATAACATTGACAGCTCCATCCAATACATATTTTGTTCAAACAAGATTTTTTTTAGTAGGAGAAACAACCCATCAAATTTATCATACATCATAGCCAGGCTAGCCAACACAATATGAAGGGCCCACAACTTGTCCACCTACAACAAACATGTATAAACAACTATTCCCTTGGCCCTCTGAGGGGGCTCATAAGAGCATCGAGACAACTCCATTAAAATCCTTTGGAGTTATTTTTCCACATTTGCAATGTGAACAACATTCATAGTAGGGGTAAAAAGTTCTATGCTTCTTGTATTTCCATTTAATCCTCCACTACTCAAGATTTTAATAAACTCAACAAGATGTACAGGCAAAGACATAACCTTGGTCTTAACTCATTAGAATAAAAAAAATAAATTAAGAATGATTTAAATCAAAACAAGTATGAACATATTAATTTGAAACATATAAACATGGTCAGCCATACAAGGGGTAAGAAAAGACTACATAATATAACAAACACAAATAACTATCTTGAATAGTTTCCAAAACCATGGTAAGGTACACAATTTAACTTAAACATGCATCATGGTCCTTAATAGAATCTTAACTTTTTTCCCTTTTCAACCAAATCTTAAAGTAGAAAGAAGGATACTTAGGTTGAAAAATAAAACATGAATTGTACATCCAACTTTTGATGACGTTGAGAGACCTAACCTTCGTGTTTATGGTGTGCTACATTTGTAGCAATAAAGTGATCATTCTAGACTTATAAGTTCTTACCCCTACTGGTTCCATTGGCACTCTCACCATGGATAAGCTTGATGGTGTTGTTTCTATGTCCAACAATGCACTCAATACAAGGTTATTACCCCTACTGGTGCCATTGGCACTCTCACCATGGATAAGCTTGATGGTGTTGTCGCTACATCCAATGGTGCACTCAATACTCATAACTATAAAATGTGTTTGGTAGGTTTTTTATTGCACACTCAAGGCATCCAATTCCTTTCCTAGACTAATTTATGGGTTGTTTTAGTTCTTGTCAATGGAGCACTAGGGAAAGTTGCAACTGTTGTACATACAAAAATGAATGTAGATCTCCAAATCTACCAAGTTTCGTTAATGTGATGTTTCATCATTATGTTGGCCCACGATGGGATTTGGATGGCCCACAACTTATGCCATTTACTTTGATTGCTTGTTATTCTCATTGTTAGCTATTGCTAATGATGGCTTATGCTTTGACAATCCATAAATCACAGGGGCTCATACTTAATAGAGTGCCAATAGACATTAGAGACATGGATCACCAAGGTTAGATGTTTTTTTTTCAATCTCATAGGTTGGACACTTGGCAAACTTGCATGTCTTCCTAGTGTTTTGGCGATATGCAAATGTGTAAGACAATACATATGTAGCCCCAAGGAGAAGGGACAAGGTTTACTTGGGGGCTTTTCCATCTTCCTTTAGGTAGGCATTCTAGTTACTTGCATACCCTATTTCCTCACTCTCAAATTCCATGCAATGTATTATTGTTAATAAAAAATAGAATTTACACTTGTTTCCTCCCCACCCCTTCAACTTGTGTGATAATGCATGGAGTATCTATCGGTGTGCCCATTGCACAGTAGGTGAGATTCCTAGTCTATTTTATTACTATCATGTTTATAGTTTTCACCATTCATTGAGTACACAAAGTGAAACTTCTTTTGTATTATTTATTAATGATTTGAAAACCACCAAAATCTAGAGTGTCAAAGAACACTAAAACTACTAGTGATTCTAAATATCCAATAGAGGGAAGATGCTAGCACGGTTAACTCCAGGTAATTTCCTATGTATCTCTTGACTTGCTTATCATGAATATCCAATTGTTAAACAAAATCCAATCATAAGAAATTTATTTTATTTTGTGTTAGGGTGCAAGTTGAATAGTAGGTTTGTATTCTATGAAAGATTCTCTTAATCAATAACTATTGCATTTTTCAAGAATCACTGTATTCGATGAGATGACATCCCTTTGAGGATCTCTGCCAAACAGTAAACATGCCTTGTCTACATTTCGTCATTTCATGCAAGGCTCCAAGCATCATTATGGGCACAAGAGGAGGATGCTAGAGAATTGTGGAAATCTGTATTTGTACCTACAAGTCACATTTGCCTAAAGTTTTGGGAAGGGATTTTCAATTGAACGATTTAAAACATATCCTACAGTCATGAAATTCTATTGACTGACTTGTTTAGTTCTAAAAATCCTCTTTTTTGCTATCCAATATCCTTGACTAGTATTATTATTCAATTGTTGCAAACTACTATAGCTTTCTATTGAATAGTATAAAACTTTTGATTATGTTGGAACATATAGTATATGAGCTAAGCTATATGGATCACAAGAAAGCTTGTGTTAAGGAGAGAGACAAACCCCAACATATGATTATACGGGGGATTCACTTAATAAACATATATTATATCATGTAAAATTGTAAGGAACTAAATAACACCCCTAATTTATTTCCTACCTCTGAATATTGTATTTATGAACCTCCTCCTAATTCACCTTTTCTATATATATATATATATATATATATAATTTTATTTGACAACTCTTTACTTTTTCCACGTACTCATCATATTCTACACATGCCTGAGTCTTGTTTTGTGGCTATACAAATTATGTTCTCCTCCCTGCAATCATACTGTAACCCATATTACTCTCAACCTTGATGGTTTACTTGCTACCTTTGAAGCATTGGTTTATTTTTAATAAACAAGATTTCTTAGATATTGAGATGGTTGGGCTTAGAGATCAACCACAAGTTCATGCTCACTAGGCATCTAAGTTTGATATTGTTGAAATTCTTCAACATGGGATAAACATTGTCTGACTATCTAAAGGAAAAGGTCCTTAATAGATCACAGAGATGATGATGATGAATTCTAGAGACCTTGGTGGAAGACCATTGATGTCATATGATTATATGGGGGATTCACTTAATAAACGTATATTATATCATGTACAATCGTAAGGAACTAAATAACACCCCGAATTTGTTTCCTACCTCTAAATATTCTATTTATGAACATCCTCCTAATTCATCTTATATATATATATATATATATATATCTTATTTTGAATAAAACAAAACCTTTTTGCATAAAGAATGTTATTTTACTCTAGTAGAATGAATTATTATATTGTATATTTTAACTTGAGAATGATTGTTGACCATTTGTGATGCAAGAGGGTACTCCCCTCTTGACAAAAACACAAACAATTCACAAAAATTCACACAACCAAATACACACATACACATGGGCAACACTCTGCCCAAAACAATACAAGATTACAACAAAAATTGATTTTATTAATTCAAATCAACACACCGTAAGTCTATGACCAAAATTACAAAAACATGGCCTTCAAATGACCTTTCTCAGCTCACACATATCTGCACACTTCAATCTCTAATCCGAATCTTCACTCCCACTCTTTTGTTGCATATTGTACTTCATTCATGTAGATGTTTCTGTCACAGGCACAATAAATTCTCTTTATCTACCCATAGCAACCACACTTCACCTTTCTTTGTTGTTCTACACACTCATTCCAAACAATTCTCTTCTGTCTGTAATGCAATTTTGTTCATTTTCATTCCAACTCATATGGCAGCGACTTTCTGTAGTTATTTCCTCCTTGTGCAACCAATTCAACAATTTCTTTATACTCTTTTGTTTTTTTTGGGTAGCGAACTTCAATGACTTCACACTTTTTCTGTTTGATAGCGAACCAATTCTTCCTTTGAGAAATCTCTTCTCCAATTTGAAAACCCACTCTGGCCCTCTAGCACCACTTCTCTACCTTCTGTATTTGTTTCTTTTGGCAGTGAACCTCTTTACGTTGCTTTTTTTATCACTATATAGATGAAAATTGAAAGGTTTCAAAACCATTCAACTTCCTTAGTTGGACAAGCCCTTACCAATAAATTATATTCTTTAATATTTGTTTTTAATGCACATTCAATATGCAATCAGACATACTTTATTTTCTTCAATATTCTGCCCACTAATTAATTTTCTTTTTGTTTTTCCAGGGAGCCATTATATAGTGAAAAGGTGAAATTACGACAAGAATAGAAAATCCTCCACCACTGCCCATTTTTGTGTCAAGAAATTTATTGTTGGATGTGATATGTGTGTGTTATGTATGTTTCCAAGCTTAGTGCATCTAGTGCTACTAGGAGGGTCACTTGAATGCTATTTTATCATTTTATTTTTCATATGGTTTCTAAAAGGGCTTAAAAGATATATTTTTATTTTATTTTGTCAATGTTAAAGTCTTAGTTCAAAGAGTTAGTAGTTAGGGTCATTTTGGCTTATTAAACCAATTTAAAACAAAAAAATTGTTTTCCATAAAATCCACTTTTTAAAAGTGACAAAAATCAATTTGCTAAGAAGAGGATGGGTGAGGTGTCATTGCCCATGGAGGCCCCCTCTTTGCATGAAGCTCCAAGGTGGAGACACTTGGAGATTGCATAAATTATGTTTCAATTTCTTAATGAAGGGAAAAGACACTTGTCTCCTCCACATCCATGGAGGAAAATAATCGAACTCTATTTATTCTACTCTCCAAGGGAGAGGAAGGACTTTTTTGGCATTTTGTTTGGAATTTTTTCTAAGTATGTCTTGGAGAAGTTAGAGAAGAGAATAATTTGGGAGTTAGAGATAGAATTGGAGAAGGTTGTGAGAGGGCTCCATCAATTCTGAATCAAGTTGTGTTGAAGAAAATTTTGTTGGAATTGATCCAGACAACTGAGAGGGGGGGTGAATCAGTTGTCACACAAATTAAACTTTTATGCCTTTAATCCTCTTTTAAAACTTTTAATCAAATTAATGATATGAACATTAAAGAATGAATCAATAACATATGAGCGGAAACATAAGTAACACACTTGACACCAATATTTTTGATGTGGAAACCCGGTTAAGGGAAAAACCATGGTGGGGGTTAACCCACAAGGATTATACTCTATTAAAAGTATTACAAAGTGGAATGCACATGCATTTGGGCTCACTGCCCAGAGCTTACTGCTCAAAGAAGGCTTACTACCTATAGAAGGATCACTGCCTATAGAAATAAGATTACAATGAGATTGAACTAATAATTAGCATCTATCAATGCAAGGATTCAATTCCGGTTAAGCGCAAAATACTAACTTGATACACTTCATCTTCACTTTGCCCTTTTCACTGCTCTGCTAACATCTGAATCTTAGATCTCTGCTCTTTTCACACTTATTCCATAGTCGCATACCACATGCACCCAAATCATTTAAATCCATCATCTATATATATCCGCATCCAGATCTTCAACCACTTTTCAGTCGGCTTCAAAAATACTTAGAACTTTATTGAAAATTCTACTTTGTCGGCTAAATCCATGTACACTTGTAACGCGGACCAAAACTTGCACTCACAAATCATTAATCAGGTCAGCTACTATCACTGATCTTCACAACTTGTCCAACCAACAACTTTCATACATCCGGAACCAAGATCAATTACAAGGTTGGCATGTTCTTCTTCTACTTGCTCTGTCAAATTGTTAACCCGATACTTAGATGTTGATAACTATTAAATCCTTCATCACCAGAGGCCAAAACTTTGGATTTAGATTATCCTGACAATACTTATGACTCCCCCAGACTGGACCCTATCACACACTCTGTTCTTGACTTCCTGGACTTAGACAAATCTTCAATCTAATTTTTGATATGGGCAAATTATGAAATGTGGATGTGTAGTAGAGACTTAGTTGCCATCAATGACAACACTTATCATACCTAGCAGTGTCTCTTTCCAACAATCTCCCCCTTTGGCATTGATGGCAACACTTAGTGAAAAATGACTAAGTGTCAGAATAACTCCCCCTTTGCTTGTGCTCCATACTATTGTTCACACTACTTTCTGGTGCTCCCCCTTTGCTGGATTCTTCATTTTTCACTACTCTTCACTCCCCCTTTGACATCAATGGCAAAGAGTGGGATCCACAATCACTAATCATGCAAAAATTTTGTATATAAGGCCGCATATGTACAAACTGTCCATATGTTATATTTACATATATTTAAGGATATCTACAAAAGTACTCTTTAACTGTACAAATTCGGTGGCCCAACTTCTCTTCATACCATCCAAAATTGAAATGTGTCCACTCAGCAAAAATGCATATGCTTTTGCTTTCCTTAGATCTAAGGGATTGCTTGTCCAGGTAGTACTTTGGGCCTCTGACAAAGTATTAAACATTGTTTCCAACTTAGTGGTAATCAGTCCTCGGAGCTCACCCATTCTTTCCATAATTTTCTTATTTTCTTTGATAAGCTTCTTTATTTCAGTTGTCAGGCTAATTGCTTGACATTCTTGGCTCATTGGAGATACTGTTAAAGGATCAAAGCTTTGGGATAGGTCTAGCAGCTTTTTCTCAATATCCTCTACTATTTTGGGCCATGATAAACAAAACTTATATACATCACCACCATCCTTAAGAGCATTTTGAATACTCTTTATACCAATATCAAGTGTTCTTCTATCATTATCTATAAGGCCTTTTAGTTCTCTAAACATCTTATCCAAAAATTCTTTCCAGACCTTTACTTTGACTGACTTCTCAAAAGACTCAAAATTTGTATTTACAGAATGCAAAAGATTTTTCAAATTACCAGAAGGAGAATCAGATGTATTTTTCTGATATGTGGACATGATTTTCTCCAGTATTCCGGAAGCTAGGCCTATCAACTCACTGTTTTCTATGTGAGACTTGAGCATTTTCTCCCTTGCCTTGGCCTGTGTAAGTGATGATATCTTCAACATTTGGTCCAAAGAGAGAGTGTCCAAATTGATTAGTCCTTGTATCAGTTCTGGGTCATCTAACTCTAGCATCTCCTTACTGAGAAAATTCTACACTGCATCTATAGTGTCTCTTGCCACACTTGCTATTTCAGTTTCCTTCCCTTTTGCTTTGTCAATGGCAGCAACCGGACTATCTTGCTCCGATGCATTAGCACCATCTCCTTCTATTAGTTCTTCTTTTCCCTTGGCTTTTTCCTCTTCCTTTTCTTTCTCTTTTTCTTCTTCCTTTTCTTGGTCCTTTCCAGAGTCATCAGTAGCAGGAGGATCTGGAGGATCATGGCCAACAGTTGCTTCTTCTATCAATACTTCCTCTTCTTCTTTTTGCACTTTCTCTTCCAGAACAGAGGAATCTAGAGTTTCAGTCTGTTGCTTATTCTTCTTTAATCCTTCGACATTCATGTCTGAGGACTCAATCTCTACATTTACCTCCTCTACAATAGGAAGATTGTGCTTTTTCAAAGCACTCCAGAGAATTTCTTTGGTTTCCTTTGCAATCTTGTATGTCTCCCCAAGAATAAGCTTATCCATTCAATGTTTACTTCAGAACTCATCCTTGGCTTCTTTAAATATCAAATTCATTTGCTTCAGAGTAATTTGGGGGCATAATTGTATTAATATTTGTTCTTGGATCTCAAGATCCTTGCTTTTTGCATTCTCTTTTCTCAGTTCCAAAATTTTTTTGAAGGCTTTTTGGTATCAATGAACATATCTCAATAAGAGCCTTGTTGTAGATATTCAAATATCTTACTGTTGCTTCCTCAAGTACTCTTTTGTCAGCATCACAATAGTCATCATAACTATGTCATTAGAGCCAAGTTTTCATCTACAGTTACTGATTTAATGACGTCATCTACTAAAAGGGTAGGCTTCTCTTCATATTCCTCTGTCTTTTGCCTCTTACTTTCCCTTTTGCTTCCGGAGGGCATCTCCTTGGACATCTTGGCCGCTTTTGTGCCTAAGGCTTTTAGTTCTTTGATCTTGGTGCACATTTCCTCAAGAATGAGAAGATCAACGGTTGAGAATGGTTGAGGAAATGTGCGCGAATAGGAAGAAGACAAGTGTCACCCAAAAGATGTTTTATAACCACTTTCTTTTCTAAAGATAAGAGATGACTTCATAAATTAGAAAGTTTTTTTCTAATTTAAGAGATATTGATAAAAACAAGATTGATTGAGTCAGTTAACTCAACTTGTGATTTGCTTTTGCATGATTTGAGAGAAATTAAATAATAAATTATTTAATTTTGTGTGCATGAAGAAGAAGACTTATTTTTAGAAGATTTGGAAGATATTTGAAGATAGGAAAGCAAATTAAATAAATAAATTTATTTAATTGTTGTGCATGATTTTGGAAGAATAAATAAAATATTTGATTGTATTTTATTTTTGGAGATTGAGAGGATTTAAATAAATTTGATTTGATTTATTCAAATTTGGAAGAATGATTTTGACTTAATTAAATAATTAAGAATTATTTAATTGTTTGGAAGAATTTAATTAAATAAAGGATTTTATTTAATTTTGACTTTGGAAGAGATAATTAAATATTTTGATATTTAATTAATTTAGAAGAATATGAATCAAATAAATAAATTTGTTTATTTATTTATTGATAGAAGAATTAGAATGAAATAAATATTAAGAATATTTATTTAGACTGAATCGTGTCATTTTTAGGCATATACATTTTACCCCTCTTTGATGTAATGCAGTTTATGGCGTTGCTTCAAAGAATAAATAGTCTGATAATGATACATGCCCCTGTTTGCCCCTGGTACAGGTTTAACAATGATAGGATGCCCCCTCGGGAGATTGGACAAGAAGAAAGCAGAAGGGCGTGAGATGGACAATCTCACGATGAAGAAGGTGAAAAATAGGTTAGGATGAAGAAAGAGCTGAATGATATGTGATGCAAGATAAAATGATAACACACACAAGCAAGCAAGCAAGTATGCACAAATGATACAAGAACAAACAAGGTATTGCCCCTGTCAAGCTGTAAACCAACGATGAATCGATAACGATATACGACGGTGTTGTCATGGCAGGGAACGATAGATCCCTAGAGCAACACAAAGGATAGTGTCTGGTTTCAGGAAATGAAACATGTCATGTAAGACATGTGTATTGGTCTGATTTTGATAATGTGACATCCTGTATAAGATAGTTGATTGATTATAACTGATCGAGTTAGTTTACAACCAGACAATGATCAAGACCATTGATTGTGATTGGATCATTTGACAAGATTGACTTGACTTGATTGGTATGGATTAAGGATGGACTTGCATTTGGATCATTGGTCAGATTGACTGCACAAGGAGGGAAAGTACAATGATGGATAGAAAGTTGATTTGACAGAAGAATGACTCGACAGAAAGAATCACAAGCTTTTATTTGTAAACATTGATACTCTGCATAGAATCTTTATTGCATGGGATATGGATACGGATATGAAATACAATTGGATATAGTATGGGTATGGATATGGAATGTAATTGGATATGTTATGGATATGGAATGCAAATGGATTTTGCCATCTTGACGGTGCAAGTATTTTAAAGTGCCTATTTCATCATTAGGTTTTTTTTTGGTACTTTTTTTGAATGTTGTAAGTTAATACAAGCATATAGGTATAATTGAACCGAGATGACCTGAACTCTGCTTACATGGATTTTGATTTAGCAAGTTAATACAAGCATCGAGGTATAATTGAACCAAGATGACCTGAGTATTTCTTGCGTATCAACAGACAAGGATTGCCCCCTTTCATGTTAGAACTTTGATGTCCTCGATGATCTTTTGTCGATCATGTCTTTAGACAAGGCTTCACATTACTAAATTTTAATCCACAAACAACAAACAAACAAAATAATCATGTCCCCATCATAGCATCTCTAGCTTTAGGCATCCTTGAGTAGCATAGAAAGACATGATAACAAAAAATCAAGACCCCGTAACTTAACCATGATTCCAACCACAAAACATTTTTGCATTTAGATGTGTTTTTTTCTTGCCATAATTTAGGTAAAATCATTTAGAATGCTTTAGGTATTTGCTTGCTTTTTCTCTGGATAGGTTGAGGTGATGCGTCGAAATTTTTGCTTGAAAAGCGGGTTTTTCTTGTGCTTGCTTGCCTAGTAAAAGATTCCACAATCCTTATTGGTGAGACGGACCCTAGGGGACTGACCTAGTGCCTCGGGGGCTCATTGCTAAATGGCCTTGCCTACGTGACGACACAGAGGCAACGTAGTTTGGGGTAAACCCTAATGGACCTAAGACCTAGGTGATAGAAAGTGGACACAGAGGATAGAAGGACTAGACACGTGATGGATGGGACAGTGAAGCCTCGAGGGTGCATTTGAATAATGGCCTTGCCTATGTGACAATGCAGAGGCAACATAGTTCATGGACTTGGACCATGTGGATACCGACGATAGACACTATGTAAGGCTGACACTGTGGATAGGATACTGGATAAGACCTTGGTTGACAAGGCAACAAAGACATAGAGTATCAAGCCATGATAGGTTATCGCTAGGTATTTTTATTATGGAACAGATATGGATTAAATGGGACATGAGTGAAGGAAGAATGGACACCAAGTGATTGGTTTCCCAACAATGGAGGAAGTGGTTTATCACAAGTAACGCATGTTTACCAGGTTTTCACCATTTGCTTTTATTTGCACGAAAGCTAGAAAGTATGCATGACGCTTGTTTGCCAGGTTTTTATCATGATACCTATCCAAGGCACCTGTTTGCCAGGTTTTCACCAAAGGACGATTTTTTGTATTTTTCTAATTTTTTGATTTTTTTGTATTTTTCTGATTTTTTTATTTTTTTGTATTTTGTGCCCCCCTTACATTGGGGTTCTCTTAGCTATAGAACCGGCGAAGATGCATGCTATTGATTGGGTCATTGAACAGTTCACCTTCTGATGTTACTAACTGATATTCCCCTAATCCATAAGCAGCTATGATCACATAAGGCCCAAGCCAATTGGGTTCGAACTTGCCTTTCTTTTCCCGATCCTGCTGATTGCGGGGATTTTCTCTAAGTACTAGATCTCCAACTTTAAAGACTCTTTGGCAGACTCTGTGGTTGTAGCTTCATGACATCATTTGTTGACATGCCTTGAGATGATCAAAGAATTTCTATCTCCTTTCCTCTAGCAACTTTAGTTCTTGCAATCTGGAAACTCGGTATTCTTCATCTGTTATGAGACCTTTCAACAACACTCTTAGAGAGGGTAATTTGACCTTGATGGGCAAGATAGCCTCTGATCCATAGACAAGGGCATAAGGGGTAGCACCTGTGGGAGTGCGTATATTGGTTCTGTGGATTGAGTTGGATGTGCCAATCATGGCCAGCATAGTTGACTGTCTTCTTGAGGAGTTCCAAGATGGTCTTGTTGGATGCTTCTACTTGGCCATTACCTTGGGGGTAATAGGGTGTGGATAAATGGTGTTGGATTTTGAAATGGTCACAAAGCTCTTGTACATCATGGTTCTTGAAAGGTCTTTTGTTATCTATGATAATGGATGAGGGAATTCCATATCTGCAGATGAGGTAGTTGAGGATGAATGAGGAGATTTGTTTACCTGTGACGGTGGTGAGGGGGACGGCTTCAATCCACTTGGTAAAGTACTTAGTGGCGGTTATTATGAATTTGTGGCCATTGGATGAGGGTGGATGGATTTTTCCCACAAGGTCAAGTCCCCATTGACAAAAGGGCCAAGGTGTCATTAAAGGTCTCAGCTCTTGAGCTGGTGCATGTATCAAGTTCCCGTGTATCTGGCACTGCTTGCACTTCTTCACAAATTGATATGAATCTATTTCCATGTTCAATCAATAATAACCCAAATGCATGAGTTTCTTAGCTAAGGAAGGACCACTAGAGTATGTTCCGCAGATGCCTTCGTGTATGTCTTGTAAGGCGGTTTGGGATTCTTCTCATTCTAAACAACGTAGTAAAGTACCATCTAGATCACGTCAATATAGGTTGTTTGCAATAATGGTATAATGAGAGGTTTGGCGTATAAAGGTCCGTCGTTGGTTTGAAGATAAGTCAAGTGGGAGGGTGTTGTCCTTATGGTAAGTGTAAACCTTACCATACCAAGGTGAATCAGATCTAACTAATAGGCATATGGAATGGGTTTCAAGAAGATCATAAGTTGGTTGTTGAATTGACTCCACCAAGAACTCGTACTGTGACTCACTCTCCGGGATTTCGAGGAGAGAGGGAATGGTTGCCATGGCATCTGCTGCTTTGTTTTCAATGCGGGGTATCTGCTCAAAAGAAATGATCACAAAGTATTCCTTAAAGTCCTCGACCATTCGTTTGTATGGGACAAGCTTCTCATCTTTGGTTTGGTAATCGTCATTGACCTGATTGATTACTAGTTGAGAATCACCATAGACATGTATCTCTTTGATTTTCCACTCTGTTGCCATTTTGAGACCAATGACTAAGGCTTCATATATTGCTATGTTGTTTGTGCATGGAAATAATAGACGATAAGACTTTGGTATGGTGTCACCATGAGGAGTTACAAACAAGATTCCCACCCTTGATCCATGGTTTGTGTAGGACCCATCAAAGTAAAGTTTCTAGGAATGTGTTGATATATTGAATAAGGATTCATCTGGAAACTCAAATTGCATTGGTGTGGTGTCATGTAGTGGTGCATCTGCTAACTGATCAGCAATGACTTGCCCCTTGATAGCCTTTCTATCTACATACTCAATGTCATATTCACTTAGGAGCATTATTCATTTGGCTAGGCGACATGTTAGAGCTGCTTTGCTTAATAGGTACTTCAATGGATCTATTTTTGCAATAAGTTTGATTGGATGTGCTAGCATATAATGTTAAAGTTTTTGGGAAGCAAAAACTACCACAAGACACGATCTTTCTATCTGAAAGTATTGCAACTCATAGACAACCAATGTGCGATGGATGTAGTAAACAGATCTTTCTTTACCTTCATAATCTTGTTGTGCTAGGAGGGCCCCAAGAGTTGTTGGTGTAGCAGATATGTATAGTAACAATGGCTTCCCTTGGATAGGAGGCATGAGAATAGGTGGATTCATAAGATACTCTTTCAATTTGTTGAATGCCTCTTTGCATTTCTCATCCCACCTAAATAGAATGTTCTTGTGCAGGAGATGACTGAACGGTTGACACTTGCCTGCCAGTTGTGATATGAACCTACGGATTTCTTGTAGCTTGCCCTGTAGAGATCTTAGTTGAGTAAGATTCTTGGGTGGTGGCATGTCCATAATAGCCTTGACTTTGGCAGGTTCCACCTCTATTCCATTTACCGATACAATGAAACCTAAGAGCTTTCCCGAGGTAATTCCAAACACACATTTCTTTGGGTTCAACCTGACTTTGAATTGTTCTAGTCTCTGAAAGACTTTCTCTAACACATCCAGGTGTGATTCTCTTGTGAGTGACTTTGTAAGGATATCATCTACATAGTCTTCCATGGTGACATGCATCGTATCATGGAATATAGTGGTCATAGCACGTTGATATGTGGCTCCTGCGTTCTTTAGCCCAAATGGCATGACATTCTAGAAGAAAGTTCCCCATGGACAAGTAAAAGTTGTCTTATGCTAGTCTTCTGGTGCTATCCTGATCTGATTGTATCCAGAGAAGCCATCCATGAGAGATAACATGGTATGCCCTGTTGTTAAGTCGACTATGATATCTATATTTGCCAACAGAAAATCATCCTTGCGGCAAGCTTTGTTTAGATCTCTAAAATCATTGCATAGTCTGACTCGACCATCAGGTTTGGATACTAGTACTATGTTGGAGACCCATTCTGGATAGTCTATAGCTCTGATGAATCCTACATCCAGTAGTTTCTTGAGTTCCTCTTTTACTAGCAGTGCAATGTGTGGAGCATCTTTCTAAGCTTCTATTTCACTGGTTTCACTCCTAGATCTAGTGGAAGATGATGTAGAATCAAATCTGGATCTAACCCCAGCATATTTGTGTATGACCAAGAAAAATTGACTTGGTTTTTCTTGAAGAATGGTACAAACTTAGTCTTTTCTGGTGGGGTTAGAGACTTAGCAAAGTGAATGATCTTAGGTTGTTCCTCTATTCCAATGTTAACAAGTTCTGTAGGTTCCATAGCAATCTAAGACTTCTCCTGCTGCATGTCATCAGGGAGAGTGTCAAGCCTTCCATCATCAAGTGCCACAGTTGGGTTTTCACCATCGGATGCATCCTTTCTTTTTACTATTTTGGGATCTGACACTGCCGCGAAGCAGTTTTCACCATCAGATCCTATTTTTATTTTGATATTTTTGCAACTGGAAGGCTTGGCACCCTCTCTGAAATAAGCCACGGTATTAAGTTCAATGGCGAAGCCAGCTTTATGATCTCCTTTAGGTAGGTGGTTCCTAAGTTCCATATAGTCAATGTAGGCATCATCATTTTGGAACATATCTAGTTGCGGGGTTCGTTGTAGATCCCAGCCAATAAGCTCAAGATGCACAAGGGGGAGGGAGTCAGAGGATAGATCTGATTCGTTGATAGTTTGAATGGATATGCTAGGAGTATTGGTAGGGAGAGTGTTTAGGATGGTACTTTCCTCCAAATTGTTTACTATGATAGAACTCGAACCTTCCTCAAAAGTTGTATTCTCAGGGATAGGCAAATCACACTCTAATGGTCTATGCAATAGCATTTGTCCCTCATGGTAGGGGCTATAAGCTTGAACAGTGTCAGCCTCTTTGTCATCATAGGAATGCTCTGTCATCTCATCCCACTCATACTCATTGGAATCTACGTCACTGTCCTCTTGAAGGGTATGGATCATTTCCACAAGACAAGCATTTGCTTTAGCTTTGCCCTTATCCTTATATCCTAGACCTTTTGTAGTTCTAGCCAATGAGGACGAACAGGGTTGAATGGGTTCTATAATTCCTTCTTTTCTTAGGCCAATGGGGCCTTGTCCTTCATAACCCATTATGTGTAGGATAGACTCACCTCACCCATAGATTTTTGTTGGGAGCTTAGGTGGTTATTGTTGTGTGTTCTCTTCTTCTGTGTAGAGCCATTGTAAGATATCTCTTTCCTCTGTTTCATCTGACAGGGTCCCCCATTTTACAAAGGGAGTTGTGGGAGGTGTAGGAGGAGCAGATGACTTTGGAAAATGCTTGGGTCACCCAAAGAATCTAGGAGATAAAGGCATTTTGGCCAAGTTGAGGCTGTGCTCAATGGAGTATTCCCCTACTCCTATTTCTTTGATGGTAATTTTCTACTCTTTGGGCTTGGATGAGGAAGCTTTAGAGGTAGAATCATGCTGTGGGGTATGGGATGTAGATGCTCTATTGTTGGGTATGATGCAATCAAGTTTTGAGAGGACAGAGTTACAATGTTGAAAGGGGTCGGGATCACCTTGGATGGTGACTTGCTTGCCGTTATGAGGGAATTTTATGCATTGGTGATAGGTAGAAGGAACAACTTTCATGGTGTGAATCCATGGTCTACCTAGGAGAATATTATAGGCTAGCTCCCTATCTAGGACTTGGCACACAATGTCTTTTATCACTGGTCCTACTTGTATGGGTAATACCACTATTCCTTTGGTAGTTCTCTCCTCTTCATCATAGGCTTTCATAGTAATCTTCTTCCTTGGATCAACTGCATTTTCAGAGAACCCCAATGTAAGGACTAGCTTGAGCATGTAAATATTTAAACCGGATCCCCCATCAATGAGAGCTCTCTTGATGCAGTGCTTATGGATGAAGGCGACTTTATGCAAGGGGGTGTTATGAGGATGAGACACTGAGAGGTTGTCTTGTTCAGTAAATGATATGGTACTAGAGGAAGTGAGATTTCCTACCATGGCTTGAAACTTCTCTTGGGCCAAGTTAGTGGGTACAGTTGTTTCCACCAAGGCTTTATCGATAATCTCCTTGTGGGAAGGAGATAGACACAACTCTAAGATAGAAATGTGGGCAGGAGTCTTCCATAGTTGGTATATGACACTATACTAATGGGAGTTGGACTGAGAAGGTGATGACCTTGGAGGGAGGGTATTCAACATGACCTTACCACTGCGGGTGATGATGCTGTAATCAGTTTTGATGGATCATGATTGTTGGTTAGACGTAACCACATTGATTTGTGGGACATGCTCTAATATGCAATTGATGGTATAATCGAATGGCACACTTGCGTAATTAGCATTACTATCCCTATTATTCTGATTTTGCCTATTACGGTTGTTGTTGTTGCTACCGTTGTTGTTGTTGCTATTGTTGTTGTTGTTATACGACCCATTGTGATTGAGAAGTGGATCTTTGTAAGCCACATGCGTCTCATTAGAAGTATGTTGTTGAGCATCTCCTTGATTTTGGTCAAGTATGTCTTGAATAACATGTTTGAGATGGATACAATTGTTGGTTGTATGTCCTCTTCTTCTATGATACTCACAAAAGTTGGTGTCCTTCCAATAGTGAGGTTTTATTTGAGGTTCATAATCGCTTGTTGGCGGTAGAGTGATTTCATTGTTGGCTAATAGCTTCCTTAATGCAGATTCTTGGGACTCACCCAGCGGTGTGAACTTTCACCTTGGATTTGAGTTGTACCATAGTCTTAGCTCCTGAGAGAATGTTTTGTTGGGCGTAACATTGCTTGCCTCTCCTTTGAGAGTGAATATTGGTTGTTGTTTGGGAGCTGCCACCTTGGCATCAACTACCTCATCATTGACGACATTTTTATTCTTAGTCCAAAACTTTGATTTGTCGGTTGTGTAGTTGGAGGTAGGTGTGTCCTTGTATAACTTGATTTGCCCCTTGGAAATCATAGCTTTCTTGATGAACAATCCCATTTCAATGACCTTCGAAAATGAGGTAGGGCATTGAATTTGTATTTGGTAGCTTAGATCGGAGTTGAGGTTGTGGACAAACATCTCCATTAATTGCTTCTTGGGTACATCATATGAGCATTTTCTTGCTAGTTGTCTCCACCTTTGTAGGAAGGAGGTGAATGATTCACCACTCTTTTGCTTGGTATTGCATAGGTCAAGCATGGAGACTTCGTGTTCAATATTGTACGAGAAGTGTGTGATGAATTTGTTGACTAACTCAGCAAAAGTCTTGATGCTCAGTGGAAGCCATGAGAACCACTCCATGGCTTGACTACCTAGAGATCTAGGGAATAGTCTCATTAAGAAAGTCTCATTGTGAGCTACTTCCATGCATGTGGCATTGAATTCCCTAATGTAATCTCTAGGGTCCCCTTTCCCTTTGTATTTGTCAAACTTAGGAACTTCAAATCGAAAGGGGAATGGTACCATGTTCAAACTCTTATCAAAGGGGTATGGTGCAATATCTTCCAAGGAGTATGTTTTAGTGTTTGTACCTATCTTGAGATCTGTCATTTGTTGTGTTAGACCCTCGATTTGTTTCCTCATTTCTTCCATAGGTGTGTTTGGGTCTATGACTTTCTTTCCTTTGTTTAACCGGTGTAGTGTTCATGATTATCCTCTATGGTCTCTTTGAGTGTGTTGAGATCAAAATTAGTGGGGAGCTTAAGTCCAAGATTTGCAAGATGAATAAAATACTTGTGAGGGTCCTCATGGAGCACTTTCTCTGGCAAGCATTAGAATTTCTGATCTTGGATGTGTCCTTGATAATCTTCGTGAGAGATTTCCTCATCACTATCATGAGGGGTGACAATACAGTCAGATGACATGGCCATTGAAAGTTGCTTTTGGTATTGAGATATAGTAAGAACCATGCAAGGCGACGTGGGATGCGGTGGGATGAAACTAGAGATTTTGGCAAGATGCCGGTGGAGACTGCTGAGGATAGGATACTTATGACAAGATTTGGACAATGGACTCTCGATCAATGATTCCAAGTAAGACGGCCAATACAAGACGATAGCCACTAGTAAGGGTACTTGATACTTGTCTTACTATGTATGGACTAGTCGTGCGCCAAGACCACTAGCAAAGTTCTACGACTTACTAGGGTTATTTGAATCCAAAATGATCCAAAAAAGGGGCCTATGCTAATATGATATGGGATACTTTGACTTTGCCTAGGAAGACCTGATAGAAGGTGGATGAGATGACTGATGAAAGAGAGGGTATGCTATGGAATGGATGGGAAAAAGTGACTGCAAGGTGAAATCTGATCTCAAATTCCTGAACAACATTGAAATGGGTACCTGAAAATGGCAAAATTTTCCTCTCAAAGACTGTGGAAGTACTCACTATTGTGCATGCACTGGAATAGATGCGTTGCATAAACTGGTAAATGCACAAAAAGTTGGTACAGATGCGCAATACTGGTAAATTTCAAATGCACAGTAACAAGTGGTAAAAGTGCAGTAGGTCAGCACAAATGTGCAGCAACAAAAAAGGATAAATGTGCCGCTCTGGTTTTTCAATGTTTTTGCAATTTTTTTGGCAATTTTTCTGATGTTTTTGGTATCTTTGGCTACAAGAAGGTCTTTTTGAATCATGTCATTTTTAGGCATATACAAAATTCATCATGCATCCGACTCAAAACATACCGGACCCATTCATCTTCATCAAATGTTGGAAACCCCATAATCTGAATAAAGTGTTTATCATGTAGTGCCTTATACTCAGGTTTAAGATCATTAATTTCCCCCCTGAGATGATTCTCAAACAAGTCTACATACCTTGAATCACCAAATTCATCTATGTTTGCATGAATATAAACCCTAATATCTTCAACATGCAGCACACCATACGGAACACTTGAAAAAGCACCTAACGGGTCGACTTCTATTGATTTGTGAGGATGCTTCTTAAATTTGGGTTGAGGCCTTTCAGTAATGTCAACAACATGAGGAGAAGTCATCTCAACATATTTTAGAATCAAAGCTTTACAGAGAGGTACCTTTTTCTTCCACGGGGTTAGGGTTGATCAATTACCGGTTGAATTCACTCTTCATTCTTCAATCTCTGGATTTGCAGCTCAGAAGCTCTTCTACTTGTTTCCTTCGAAAGTAAAGTGGTTCAAATGCATGATTAAGTGACCTTTTATCCTTCACAAAACCTAATTTTGCATTGTAATAAATGTGCTGCCCTAACTTCATCCGGTTACTCTGTTTCTTGAACTATTCTTCGCAAATTTCCATATTAACATCTTTTCTTCCAGAAATCCTTCCAAAAGTTTTGAAACAATTCAAAATATCTTCTCTCATTGTGCCATATCCAGGCACCCACTTACTAACTGGGGGAATTTGATGTTCAATGCAGCTCCCCCTGAGCCAGAGCTTTTAATTCCTGAAGGAATTGTCAGCACCAGATTCTGGTGTAGACCCATCACCATTGTTCATTGTACCTTTCTTCACCCAAGTCTTGTTCATTTCACTTTGTATCTCATTCACATCAATTTTTCTTTTGCCTTTGTCTTGTCTCTGCTCATCTGATTTTCTGTTAGCGGACCTCTTCTTCCATTATTCCTGCTTCTGCAGAATCTTGCAATATGACTAGATTTATTGCAATTAAAACACACAACATTTCCTTGCTTATAAACTTGATTTTCTCTTGATATGCATTGATTAGCCATGTGTCCAAACCCATTGTAGGCAAAACAGTAACCATTGAAAGAATTGTCAATTCCTCTATTGTTAGAATTATTCATTATAATACTTCTGCATTCATTTGATCTATGACCATACCTCTTACACTTGAAGCATTGACCAAAGATGGATGGGCCATTTTGATTTAATCTACTTTTGCATTGAGTAGCTCTATGACCAAATTTATTGCAATTGAAACAATTTCCATTGAATGATGGATATCTTTGAGCATTAGGTTGTCTTACTAGAGGTTTTCTAGTTCTGTTTCTCCCACACCTTGGTTGAAAATTTCTCCGTCTAAATCCAGAGCTTTCACCTTTCTCATATCCAAGACCATGCTTGTCATCATCCTTTTTTTGTCCTTCAATTAGTGCTTCAAGTTTAGCTGAGCTTATCTTGAACTTCTTCTTATATTCGTTTGCAACTTCTAGGTCATGTTTGAGAGTGATAATTTATCTCTCAAGTTCTCTCTCATTGTCTCTGCTTTCTTATAGATTAGATTCTAGGAGATCAGCTATTCCATCCAATCTGCAGCATTCTTCAGTTCTCTCTTTTAGATTTTGATTCATCTCTTCAATTTTCTTCCTATCTTCAATTTCCTTGGTTAGTCTCATCACCTCAAATTCCATCTCATGTTTTAGGACAATAACGTCTTTAGCTAACTTTTCACATTCATGTGTCTTCTCTTTCAAGGCCTTGTCTTCATAATGATTTCCCAGTTGAAGAGGTTGCTCCTGTTGATAACTGAGAGGGGGGGGTGAATCAGTTATCCTAATTATTTCCCTTATTAAACTTTCCTTTTAATTGAAGCAGCATAAAATCAAACACAAAACATAAACCATGAAATATGACACAGTATTTTTGACGTGGAAACCTGGTTAAGGGAGAAAACCACGGGGTGATTAACCCAAGAATTATTCTCTGTTAGAAGAATAGGAAATTACAAAAATGGCACTTGCCAATTAGGGCTCACTGCCCGAGCACACTGCTCACAAGAGGCTCACTGCCTACAAGAAGACACACTGTCTTACAAAGTGATTAGAATCACAGTCTTGAACTGATTGGAAGCATCTGCATATGCTGGAGTTCAGTTCCGGTTAGGTTCAGTATACTGATCTGCTGCACTTCATCTTTCCTCTGTTCTTTAGTCTGCTGTCTTTTCACATACCGAATCTTTCTTGTTACTTCTGCTCTACTCTGGACTTGTTCGCATATCCTCACACACATTCGCACACTTTACAACTAAATCCATCCTCTATATATATCCGCACAAGTAATTTCATCATCTTTCTAGTCGGCATCCGGAACAGTCTAGTTTCTTACAAACTTAGTTCTGTCGGCTGAATCCTTGCTCACCAAGCAATGCGGATCAAGCATATACTTGTAGATATCATCAATTATGTCGGCCAAACATGATTCATGCCTCCGCAACCTTTATCATCATCTGTAACACATCCGGAAAGTAGTTTGATACTCAGTCAGTCAGTTCTTCCTCTGTTTTCACTGTCTCTCAGGAATCCGGTACTCAACTATTCATATCTTTTTCCTTGTCCATCTCCGGAGGCTAAATCCTTGGAATATACTACTCAAGATAGTCCTCTTGACTTCCCCAGATCCGCACTGTGCCAAGACACTTCCTCTGAGAGATCCGGACCAATCTGTCGGACCTTGCCACATGCTCTGTTCTTGTTCACCGGACCACAACAATCTTCAATCTGACTTCCGGTAGAGATATATCATGACTTGCGGATATGTGGAATGACCTTTGTTGCCATCAATGACAACAACCATGAATCCATATAGTGTCTCTTGCCAACAATCTCCCCCTTTGGCATTGATGGCAACACTTAGTGAAAAATGACTAAGTGTTTACACTATGCTCCCCCTTTGCTGATGCTCTGTCTTTATATACAATTTCCGGAACTCCCCCTGAGTTGGATTCCTCATTTTTCACTGCTCCTCACTCCCCCTTTGACATCAATGGCAAAGGGTAGGGTCCGCACACCAAAATTTTCAAAAATTTTCTATATATAGCCGCATATTTACATACTCACATATACTGCAGAATGTCTGCAAAGGATGTCTGCAGTTGAACCATTTCAGTAGCCCAACTAAGCTTCATTCTGTCCAGGATTGAAATGTGACCACTCAACAAAAATGCAAAAGCTTCTGCCCGCCTGAGATCTGTCGGATCTTTTGTATGGGCGGTGGTCTGGGCATCACTGATGGCCTCATGCATCGTTTCCAACTTAGGGACTATAATCCTTCTAAGTTCTCCCATCCGGTTGGTAATGTTCTTCCTCTCCTTCTCAAGATTCTTTATTTCATTCAAGACTGCAATAGTCTGACATTCTTGATTTATTATAGAGGAAGAGAGAGGATCAAAACTTTGAGATAAGCTTTGAAGCTTGTCCTGTTCTTCTTTTATTTTCTTGTCAATTGTTGTTGTTGCCTTTGACCAAGATATACAAAATTTGTAGATGTCACCGCCATCCTTAAGAGCATTTTCTAAGCTCTTTATTCCAATGCTTACAATCTTCCTATCCTTAGAGATTAATTCTAATATTTCAGAAAATCTCTTATCCAAAAATTCCTTCCGGACCTTGTCTTCAGCTGATTTTTCTAGAGAATTAAAATGTGTATCAATACTGCTGACTAAGGTTTTTAGATTACCGGAAGTGGAGGCAGTCGGATCTATTTGGATTGATGGCATGATCTTTACAAGTACTCTGGAAGCAGCCTCTATCAACTCACAGTCTTCCATATGAGACTTCAGGAGCTTTTCATTTGCCTTGGCATTTGCAAATGAAGCTATCTTCATTGTTTGTACCGGAGAGAGAGAGTCAAAATCAAATGGACCTTTTAGAAGCTCCGGTTCATCAATCTCTAGAGTTTCTTTGCTCAAAAATTGTTGAACAGTTTGTGCAGTGTCTCTTGCCGGAGACAGATGTTTCTTTTCTTCTGCAGTCTTAGAACTGTCAACCTCTTTGTCTGTCACCACTGCTTCCTTCTCCTGCAATTGCTCTTCTTCTTTGGATCCGGAGACTGTAGGGGAAACCGGAGGAGAGATGCTTGCTTGTTCATGGGTCACTTCTTCTGGAGCAGAGGGTCCCAAGTCCTCACTTGTCTGTTCAGGGCTCACTTCTTCCGGAACAGAAGATTCCAAGTCAGCAGCTGTTTCTGCACCTAAGTCCTCTACAACAGGAAGATTGAACCTTTTGAAGGCCTTCCGGAGGATCTCTTCTGTCTCTTGTGCCACTTTGTCAGTCTCACCAAGCATGAGCTGATTCATCCTGGCTTTACTTCTGAACTCATCTTTGCAGTCCTTGAAGATCATGTTCATTGTCTTGGGATCAATTTGAGGATATAGCTGAATAGCTATCTGCTCCCGGATCTCAAGATCTTTAGCATGAGCATTATTTTTCCTCACTTCCATTTCCTTTTCTAGGCTTTTAGGAATAAGAGATATTATTTCAATGAAAGCCTTATTATATATGTTGAGATATTTCACTGTGGCCTCCTGCAGAGTCTTTTGGTCTGCCTCACTGAAGTCATCATAGGATTCAGTCATTGGTTGAAGGTTTCCATCCACCGTGACCGACTTGATTATGCTCTCTAGTGACAGAGTGGGCTTTTCAATAGTTACCTCTGCCATTTCATCCTTGTCTTGGCCTGTGGAGGGCTTACCGGATCCTTTCTTCTTCTGTTTCTTTACTTCTCTTACTTCCTTATCTGATTCTGTTTCCTCTTCATCCTTTTGGCTTTCATAAGCCCTTGATGCTTTTGTCTTGGATCTTTTACCGGATGCCTGGACTTCCGGTTTTGAGCTTTTGGTTGTGGAAGGTGCAGATCTCTTTGATGATCTGGTCCGGGTGGGGGTTTCAACCGGAGCACTTTCTGTGCTTTTCTCTTCTTCCTCAGCCTTTCTCCTCTTTTCCCGGCTGGCATCAAGTGCCTCTTTTGAGATGCCTAGGCCTTGAGCAATGTGCTCTACTTCTTTTCTCACTTTTCTCTTAATCTCAGGTTCCCTGAGTTCTACATGTAATTTCACGCTCAGCTCCTCAAAGGTTCCAAACCTTTCTGCCTTAGGATCTTTGGGCTGACTTAGCATGTGTTGAACATGCAGCTCTACTATCTGTTCATCAACTTCATACCCCATGGGCATGATCCAGACAGTCCTTGGCTCCACTGCCTCCATTAGGCACTGATCAGTGTCAACCATAAAACATACTGAGTCCTTGTATTTCTCAATGAGAGACTGGGGAATTCTCTCTCTTGCTTGCATCATGCTCTGAAAGTTTTTGAAGTATCCCCATAGAGCTGTATTTCTCGCTTTTGCATCCCCAAGTCCATGCAAATAGTCTCTTATCTGGACTGCAACAGGTTTGTCATTCTGCCATATCCATCCACTTGTTCCGGGTAGCTCATTCATGAAGTAAAAGAATAGACATACAATGAGAGTACCATACTTAAAGGAGTTCTTCTTGTCTTTCTTGATTTTCTGTACATTTTCCATCAATTGGCTTAGTAGTAATTCACAAAGATCATAATCTGCATTCTTTCTTAGCATTTCATATGCTGTGTATATTGCAGTTCCGGATACAGAATTCTCCCTGCTGGAGTGATAGATCTTGTATCCTATTATCATTGATGCATATTTGATATCCGGATCCGAAATATCTTCAATGGTCATTGCCCTCTTATCATATTTTGATCCGGTGGCCTCAGTTACAACGTTGTTCTTGACAGATTTGAGGATAGGTACCCCCCCGGAAGAGTATAGACCAGTTACTGCTCTAATTGCTTCTTTTGTGATCTTACAGGGTCTATCTAGCCAAAGGAAGTTGTCATGCATCCTGCTCAGTACATACCGGACCCATTCATCTTCTTCAAAGCTAGGGAAATGAATGAATTGCTCAAATTGTTTCTTCTGGATACCCTTATACTCTGGTTTGAGCTCAAAAGCATTGTCTATCAGTTGCTTGTGATAGAGGTCTCTTAATTTGAATTCCCCAAATTCCTCAATGTTTGCGTGTATGTAAACCCTAATATCTTCAGTATGTAAGACTCCGTGGGGAACACTAGAGAAGGCTCCTAGTGGATCTACCTCCAATGATTTGTAGGGATGTTTCTTGAATGAGGGGCGAGGTCTATCAGAGATCTTAACTATGTTTGGAGTAGCCATTCTTCAAGGATTTGCAGTGAGGCAATGAAAAACGAAGAATACCTTAAGCGCCTTCGGTTTGCACGGAGTGGTTGGATTGATTTCTTTATGCAATAGCTTCGGCAGGAGATCCTTGGTGTGCTTGATGAACCTTGTTGCAGAGCTCCACTATTCGCTTCTTCTCAAGTGTAGAATGAGCAGATAACTTTTGAGAAATTCCTTATATTGCTCCGCAAACCCTAATATCTGTCTGCAATAAATGCTTCACCTGCATTATTCCGGTTTACCATGTCTGGACAGCTTGGAGTATCCCGGATTAGTCCTGATCACTGAATATCATCCGGATCTTTAAATCATGAATAAATCTAGGTAACATATTACAAGAACATCCCAAATACTCTGTCCAATCCGCAAGACAAGATCGTGCACTTCCGGATCTCTCCGGACCTTTTGTAATCCTTTATCATACCGGAGCACCTCCCTGAACAGGTCTAACTTAATCGAGCACAGCTTCTTCATAACTCCATGCGGACCTCTGAAAACTTGACTGAAGCATCTCAGGAGTTATATCTACAAACCCTTTAATCCGCATCTTGTGCCACATCCGGCACAACATGTTTGGCTGGGGGAACAGAATCTTCTTTGAGTCTCCCCCTGAGCCTGAGCTCACCTTTTAATTTCCGGAAGAAATATCAGCACCAGAATCTGGTGCGGATCCAACCTCTACATTCTCTGAGTTTTTCTTCACCCAAATCTTGCTCATCTGATTCCTAACTTCATCCGCATTCATCTTTTGTTTACCCTTGTCTTGATTCTGATTATACACCGGACCTCTTTTGTCCTGATTCTTGTTTCTGCAGACTTTAGCATTATGACCGGACCTATTGCAGATTTGGCAAATAACATTTCTTTGCATATTTAACTGATATCCCCTTGATCTGCATTGATTAGCCATATGACCTACTCTATTGCATGTAAAGCATCTACCTTTGAATGATTTGTTTACTTGCATAATTCTGCATTCATGGGATTTGTGTCCATACCTTTTGCAGTTGAAGCACTGTCCGGAGAAGGATGAATTAATCTGATTCATTCTCATTCTGCACTGATTAGCTTTGTGACCAAAATGGTTGCAGCTGTGGCAGTATCCATTGAAGGATGGATATTTTTGAGCATTTGGCTGTCTTACCGGAGGTCTTCTAGGCCTGCTCCTTGGATTTTCTGATCCAAGGTTCTTCTGATCGGATCCGGAGCTTTCTCCTTTCTCATATCCCAAGCCATACTTGTCATCTGTCCTCTTTTGACTTCCAAGAAGAACTTCAAGTTGAGCAGAACTTATCTTGAATTTCTCTTTATATTCATTTGCTGTTTGAAGGTCTCTTTTGAGAGAGGCAATTTGATCCTCAAGTTTTCCTTCATTATCTTTGGAATCTTCAAGATCAGATTCAAGGTGTCTGATAATCCTGTCCATCTGGTGGCATTCTTCTGATTTTTCTTTAAGAGATTGTCTTAGATTGTCTTCAGCCTTTCTTTTTTCTTCAATCTCTTGAGTAAACTTTATAGTTCCTGATTCCATTTCATGTCTTAACATAATGACTTCTTTTGATAACTTTTCACATAACTTGGTTTGCTCAGTCAATTCCTCACTTGTATTGCTTTCTTCACTTTGTCTTGCCAACTGTTGAAGCAGCTCCTTTCTCTTTTTCATAGAGAGACTTAATTTGTCTTTTAATTCTCTCATGAATTCATCAGCCTGTTTGAGTCTTTCCTTTAATTCACTGACTTCAGAATTTGACTGTTCAAGATCCTCAAGGGCAGTCTTGAGTTGCTCCCTTAAACCATATGCATCCATTTGAAATCTCAGATCTTCCTCAAGCTGTTAGGCTCTATAGGGAGGAACTTGGCTCTGATACCAATTGTTGATAACTGAGAGGGGGGGGTGAATCAGTTATCCTAATTATTTCCCTTATTAAACTTTCCTTTTAATTGAAGCAGCATAAAATCAAACACAAAACATAAACCATGAAATATGACACAGTATTTTTGACGTGGAAACCCGGTTAAGGGAGAAAACCACGGGGTGATTAACCCAAGAATTATTCTCTGTTAGAAGAATAGGAAATTACAAAAATGGCACTTGCCAATTAGGGCTCACTGCCCGAGCACACTGCTCACAAGAGGCTCACTGCCTACAAGAAGACACACTGTCTTACAAAGTGATTAGAATCACAGTCTTGAACTGATTGGAAGCATCTGCATATGCTGGAGTTCAGTTCCGGTTAGGTTCAGTATACTGATCTGCTGCACTTCATCTTTCCTCTGTTCTTTAGTCTGCTGTCTTTTCACATACCGAATCTTTCTTGTTACTTCTGCTCTACTCTGGACTTGTTCGCATATCCTCACACACATTCGCACACTTTACAACTAAATCCATCCTCTATATATATCCGCACAAGTAATTTCATCATCTTTCTAGTCGGCATCCGGAACAGTCTAGTTTCTTACAAACTTAGTTCTGTCGGCTGAATCCTTGCTCACCAAGCAATGCGGATCAAGCATATACTTGTAGATATCATCAATTATGTCGGCCAAACATGATTCATGCCTCCACAACCTTTATCATCATCTGTAACACATCCGGAAAGTAGTTTGATACTCAGTCAGTCAGTTCTTCCTCTGTTTTCACTGTCTCTCAGGAATCCGGTACTCAACTATTCATATCTTTTTCCTTGTCCATCTCCGGAGGCTAAATCCTTGGAATATACTACTCAAGATAGTCCTCTTGACTTCCCCAGATCCGCACTGTGCCAAGACACTTCCTCTGAGAGATCCGGACCAATCTGTCGGACCTTGCCACATGCTCTGTTCTTGTTCACCGGACCACAACAATCTTCAATCTGACTTCCGGTAGAGATATATCATGACTTGCGGATATGTGGAATGACCTTTGTTGCCATCAATGACAACAACCATGAATCCATATAGTGTCTCTTGCCAACAGCTCCTTCCCTTTTTCATTGGATTTGCTCAGTTTTCCTTTTAAAATCTCAATGAAGTCTTCAGCCTTTTTGAGGTTTTCTTGGAGCTCTTGGACTTCTGCTCTAGACTTCTCAAGATCTTCTAGGGTGAGATTAAGTTGCCCTTGAAGGTTATATTCATCCATTTTATTGCCTTCCCAAATCTTCCTTAAGCTGTTAAACTTTTTCAAAGGAACCTAGCTCTAATACCAATTGTTGGAATTGGTCCAGACAACTGAGAGGGGGGGTGAATCAGTTGTCACACAAATTAAACTTTTCTGCCTTTAATCCTCTTTTAAAACTTTTAATCAAATTAATGATGTGAACATTAAAGAATGAATCAATAACATATGAGTAGAAACATAAGTAACACACTTGACACCAAGATTTTTGATGTGGAAACCCAGTTAAGGGAAAAACCATGGTGGGGGTTAACCCACAAGGATTATACTCTGTTAAAAGTATTACAAAGTGGAATGCACATGCATTCAGGCTCATTGCCCAGAGCTTACTGCTCAAAGAAGGCTTACTACCTATAGAAGGCTCACTGCCTATAGAAATTAGATTACAATGAGATTGAACTGATAATTAGCATCTATCAATACAAGGATTCAGTTCCAGTTAAGTGCAAAATACTGACTTGATACACTTCATCTTCACTCTGCCCTTTTCACTGTTCTACTAACATCTGAATCTTAGATCTCTCCTCTTTTCACACTTATTTCATAGTCACATACCACACGCACCCAAATCATTCAAATCCATCGGCTATATATATCTGCATCCAGATCTTCAACCACTTTTCAGTCGGCTTCAAAAATACTTAGAACTTTATTGAAAATTCTTCTCTGTCAGGTAAATCCATGTACACTTGTAACACGGACCAAAACTTACACTCACAAATCATTAATCAGGTCGGCTACTATCACTGATCATCACAACTTGTCCAACCAACAACTTCCATACATCTGAAACTCAGATCAATTACAAGGTTGGCATGTTCTTCTTTTGCATGCTCTGTCAAACTGTTAACCCGATACTCAGATAAAGATAACTATTAAATCCTTCATCACCGGAGGCCAAAACTATAGATTTAGATTATCCTGACAATGCTTATGACTACCTCAGATCTGCAGCAAACTCTGATCTACTCCCGGAGAGATTCGGACCAAGATTCTGGGCCCTGTCACACACTCTATTCTTGACTTCCCGGACTTAGACAAATCTTCAATCTGATTTCTGGTATGGGAAAATTATGAAATGTGGATGTGTAGTAGAGACTTAGTTGCCATCAATGACAACACTTATCATGCCTAGTAGTGTCTCTTGCCAACAAATTTTAAGGTAGGTTCTTAAAATCCCTAGTTTGTTGGTTTTGGAAATATGAAATGGATGTGTGTTTATAGCTTTGATGTGAGTAGTTTGTCTAATACTTGTATGTGTGGAATTGTGATGTTCTATTTTTATAAAAAATAAAAAATAAAAAAATGTGTGTGTATTTTTTGTATGTGTTGTTTTGGCTTGGGATTTGGGGTTAATTGTGAAGTGTAGGCTCTCCAAATTGATTGAGAGCACCCTATGTATTGGGGTAGAGTTGGTAGGTCCATCTTGGGGAAAATGAAAGGGTAAGAGTATATATCATTGTTGTTTGCGCTTGGGAGTTTTGGAGGAGAATTTGGTATGTTGAAGGAGTAGTAATGGTGTTGTTAAAGAAAAATAATGTGATAACTATGTTGTAGATTTGTTTTGGTGACCTCGAGAGAGAGTCCCCAACTCCCCCTACCATGGTTTCCTTGAGAAAACCATTGTGATGTGAATTTCTAGGCAAAATTTGGTTTACCATGTGACCTCCAAGCTTGAGAGTAGATTGATGTTCAGTCCTATGGTTGGGAGGTGAGCTCCCACTATCATTGGAGATAGGTCCCTTATGTAAGGAAGAGCAGGAGTAAAGCCATCAAATGATTTACTCTATGGAGATTTTCAACCTATTGTATTTGTTCAAAATTGTCTATGCTTGATAAGAATTGTTGGGAGAAAATTTGTATATATATGTCTTACCTCACTCATAAATTTCCAAATCTAGTGTATAAAAAAAATCATAAACCACTACTATAATTTCTAGTATTCAAGCAAATAAAAATGTCCTTAGAAGGAACGAGATTCTAATTTGTAAATCATTTTATTGTAAATAATGTAACTAGTAATGGCTTTATTTATACTCATTGGATTAGTAAGTTGATTTACCTTCATTGAATTACTATCTAATGAATTTACTTCTTTGAATGAAAAGATCCTTTCCTCAATGCAATATGCAAGCTCTAAATTTTATAAAAATATGCAGCTCACCTAATTTTGTCTCTAAAATTCTAGCTAATATGATCTAGTTATTGTTTGCCTTAAAGGTGTCTATTTGTTCTCCAACATGTAAATTCCAAACTTAACAAGTATAGCCACTATGGATATAATGAAAGCTTTATCACCAACATATTCTAAATGGAGCATGAATGAAAGTCTTTTTGATAACATTTGATCCCCTTACAAGATTGTATTTGTTTATTTTCTCTAACCTGTTGTCAATCAAATGAGATGAAAAACTAAAAGAAAAAAAACTATTGATGATTTATCATGTAATTAAAACTATAGTTCATTATGTTTCATGAAGGAAGTTTATCCTAATTCAAGAACATGATATATATTTTTATGAGATCTAATAATATGAGAAATATTCATTACAACTCCCAAACGCGCATCATAAAGAACAAATGTTCATTTGGAAAAGAAAATAATAAGTTTTAACATTTTGAAAATTTGGTGCTATTGTGCATTGGACCTGTGTATGGCTGCATGACCTGCACACCCTTGTGGCCATGGGGACTGGAACCCCCACTCCCCATAGGTTCATGGGCTTGTGGGACCTAGGGCTCTGCACCCAAAGGGGCCATGGCCCCTATGGGAGTCGTGGACCCTCTTTAAAGGGACATGGCACCACAAGGGTGTCGCGCACTCCTTGACCTCTCTCTCTATAAGTTAATCTTTCTTGAGCTTTAAAACATCATTTTGGAAAAGTGTCCATGACCCTCACCCTTAATCCTTCCTTTGTGCAACCTCCCCATAGAATTCTTTCCTCCTGAACTAATCCTTCCCCATTTCAAAATGAATAAATACATGTCAATGTTTACAAATAAAGAGACAAACCAGATTGCTAGTAGAAGCAATGATTTTTACTTCATTTCCACAAATATTTTGTTGAAACTCTCCATCTGAAATTGCCCATCCACTACTGCTATCCTGCAAACAGGGAGAGATTATGAGTTTTCAAAATAGAGAAGGGAAAAAGAATAGGTTAAGGGTTGATGTATTATAAGGAATGAATATCATCCCTTGGATGAGAATTCATTTCCTCCATTAGATTAGGAAGTTTCCAGAACCCTCTTCTTTTCTTTGTTATTTAAATTGTTATTTTACATTAGGGTAAGTGTGTGACTTAAGTAAATTATTTAAGTTCTAGAAATTCTATTGAATTAGAAATAAGTCTATTTAAATTAAACAACTTAATTTTAGATGAGATACTTTGTAGGGAAGTAATGTAAACAAATTTGTGGCATAATAATTTCACCTTTTGATTGAATTTTGACAAATAAAATTCAATGTATTTTTTTTGTGACCCTTTATGGGAGCTAAATTACAAGGCTACAGTATCATTTTATTGATTTTTGTGTGATATAGAAAATTTATTTTTGTGAGCATTATAAAAGTATTCTTGTTAATTACCTTATATTCACAACCATGTATATATGGATGCAATGTTTCATTCCTAATTATTTTAAGTTTGTGATTTCTCATTTACGAACTTTGGAAAATATTTTAGCCTTGATTGAAAACCATAGAAAGAATTATTTAGTCTTTGTTTCATAGTAGTAATCATTGTGGTATAAACATATTTGATCAAGGTGTCAAATTAGCGACTTTAAGGCAATTAATTATTGAACTTTGTATTTTTAAATTTTGCTTACTACAAGGAAATTTTTTTAGCACAATTTAGTTTATTTTTTTGGGTTCAAGTCTAGTCGCCAAGATTGGACCTCCATTTATCACATAGAGAAAACCTTTCAGGAGGACATTTCAGAAGATCTCCCTTATGGGTGTCTTGAAAATTGACGCCTAACCCCTTTTAGGTTGCCATTATGAATTAGAGAAACTAATAAATTCCCTATATTAAGGAGCATGGTGTGGGCCATCTTTGGCAAATATATATGTCAGCAAGCTTTTATGCTCCTCTCGCACTATTTCATGTAGCTTGTTCTTAGATATCATCTTCACAATCTCTTCAAAATAGAAAATATTAAGCTGAAACACAACATAGAACTATTTTAAATATGCAGCCGAAGAGAGAAAGTTATGTGGTGGAGGGAAAATGAAAGTACTGGGTCAATGTATGGATTACTAAGATTCAAGATGCATGTTTTGAGGTGTTCCAAATAGAAGTGTTTTAGAAAGAAGTTTGCATGCATTGACACCTGATGTAGTAGATAACTCCCCTAATACACGAGGAGTTGAAACCTTAGTGATTCAAGGAGCTTTACACTCAGGTAAAGTCACTAATCATTTATGTTATCTCAAAGGACCTTTTGTAACTCAACTATGAGAATTTGGAAGAAATTATAGAAGGAAGATATTTGTCAACTTTTGTTGTGCCTATAGACATATTTGATTGACTTGTGAGTAGTGACAACTAAATGTCAAACTTTTCTTAGTTAAATATCATTGGCTTTCATAGTATTCTAATCTTTTGTTAATGCACTTTTTTATAGCTTCCATAGTCATTACAATTTTTTCTAGAACATACCAATTACTAATGTGCATGGGTTGCAGCGAGCTTTTCTTTCTGAAGTAAGAAATTCTCTCATTGGTGTACACAAAGGCTAGATAAGATGACTGCCAATTTGCAACTTGTCTATCTCTCGATGTCTGCTTCCTATACCATTGTCTTTCCCTTGTATTTTTGGGAGTTTCATTGGTCAGAATGGAGAAATATTGTCCAGTCCCATTGCTAGAACTCAAGGACAAGGTGGTCTTGATGTTTTGTCAATTCCTGTTCCTACAAGGTTGAGATCTAGTAAAGCCATTCTACCATATCTGGGGAAAAGGCTATAGAACCTCCAAAATTGGGTAATTGCAAGGCATTCTCCTAGAGGCCAATTTCTAGAAGAATGGGGATTATAGAAGGTTGATGTGGAGGATTTAGGAGAGTCCCTATTAGACATGGTGCTTTCTTTTGATGGTGTATTGATGGAAACTTCATCAAAATCTGATTAAGTTATTATTAAATAATGTTTTTCAGATTGCTTGAATCAAATGGAGACTTAAAGTAAAATATTTTTGTAAATATATCATGAGTTTATAAGTAGGGTCTTCTTCTACATGACATATTTCTATTTATTAAAAGATAGCATCCTATGGTGCATTGAAGCATACTATTCCCCCTTACCTCAGTTATTTGTTTCTCACTATGTCATGTGGTTTTAAAAGGCAATTAGTCTAATGTGCAAACTATACAGAGTTATTTTACTTCTTAAATATTAATCATATCCATTACCCATAAAGTATGGTCTGTTGTAATTAACCTTATCTGATAGTGCAAAGATGAATAAAAACTCTAGTTGGAGAGCAATTAGGTGCCATCTGCTTATAGTTGCTTGCCAAGAATATCAAAATATTTTCTAGAAGTCATGGGGCACCTAGAGAATTATGTTGTGAGAGGTTACACATAAATTTGGAAAATATGGCATTTATAGTTAGCAAAAAGTCATAGCTATGCACAACATAAGAAGTATGCAATAACCCCAAAGCTAGATTGATAAATTGTAGCATTCTTATCATGAGAAGATCTAATCAATGGAAAAATTACAATTGCATTAAGTAGACTATAGGTGATATGATACCTCATGGAGATAGTAAATTAAGGCAAACAATCTAAAGCTTAATAGCAATAAATAGTTTGTACTAATATTAATATCATCCAGGAAGTGTAGTTAGTAATTTGGTGTTGGTGCCAGTTAAAATAATGTCAAGTAGATTGAAGACTAGACAAATATGATCAACAAAGATAAATTCTAACAAAATTTAGAATGATCACCAATCAGTTGATTGGGGACTGATATCGTCATCTCTTGAAGCTAGAATAAACACTCAATAATTAAACTTGTGAATTTGAACTCCCATTGATTTGAAGAGGATGCTTGTAAATATGGATTTCTAGGGGTTTGATTTTTAAGTATTTTCTTCAAGGCAAACTGTCTAGAGATAAAAGGTTTCAAAGATCTTTAAATCTACGACAATGGGCAACATGAGTAGTACTTGGAGAATTTGCCCTAAATTAGAATCAAACTAAACAATTTGATAATTAGTATGTTGATCATATTCAACAATAAGACATTGATTATTAAAAGTTGTTTATCCATAATTCTCATACATATTCCATAGCTAATACACCAAGACATATCTTATCTAACATGAAACCAACCTAGTTTATTATCAAGAACTCAAGATGGGCATTGCATGTGCTTTCTTCTAGAAGCAATTTTGTTTTCTTTTGTTCTATAAAAGAAAGACTCATATCTCATTACAAAGGTCCGTTGGTTGAAGATTTAGACCATTGGTCCAATACTTAAATTTTTTTTAGAGAAATTCAATTCTAGTGTAGCATTCAATTCAAAGCATTTTAGATTAGAGGAGATATATTTGGAAGACAGAACCGATAATTCCAATGTAGCATTCTTGCTAGACTTTTACTTGACTTGGAAAGAAGTTAATACAAAGATGGTTGCTGTTTCTTCAAGTTCATCTTCTTGCATGAGGTGTAGTGCTTCATCCTAAATCCTTATTTATTCATTTTCTTTGAAAACATTGAACTTAATCCTAAATTGTAGATTTATTTTTTATTTACATGTGAAATATAGTAATTGGGAATTAAGTTCACTTTATTTTATGGAAAATCCTTTGAATCTCGCACTATTAATATGAATGATAGGGTTTAATACTTATCTTAATACTACAGTTCACAGATTTCTTAGGTTGCTTTATTACGAAAAGATTGAAGTAGAAGTTACTACATTACTTTCTTGCATTCCCAAAGTCTTTTGATCTTTTTTTCACCATTAATAGAGTAAGTTTAGATTAGGAATACCCAGTTTGACAAGCATAGTGAAAACCAAGCCCCTTGAACACACAATCCACACTGTACACTTAGTTTGCACAACACGGTTGTGACCCAACTCTCAGGACCTTGGAGGTGATTGGTCTTAGGATTAATCATCTTTTTAGGAGAGGTAAGTTGATTCTCATCTTACATGTGTTTCATTGTGTCAATTTGGCCATCAACAACAGTAACTATGTACAAAAGGTTAGGCATCAAAGTTGCCTAAGCCTAGAAATAGTACTTTAGGAATTGTGTTAGTATGTGGTGACTAATCCTACTGCAGGGGTTGTGGGTACACACAACAAGGTAAATTTTGGTGACTTTGTTATCCACAGTTTCCCCCCAAGGTAATTAACAAGGGAGTGATAGAGCAAAAAATTCCTATTATTTAATCAAGGTGTCAACAGTTATTTTATTATTAGCTAACATGGAAAAACCCACTTTGTATAACTGCCAAAGAGGCTTGATAAATAAGTGGCTAGAGAAGGTGAAAGGCCATAAGTCAGAAATGAGATTGTGAATGCATTTTATGTAGCATAGCAATGGCATTGAGTTGCAAGATTATAGTTTGTAATCAGTTTTGATTTACTGGATAATATAATACTAGATGGTTGTGTTTGTGGATGTGGCCCACATTAGGTGAGCCACATTAAATTTATGTGTTTATTTGTGTTATTCTTCATTGTTTATTTTTCGTGTATTTAAATATGCATATAATTGGTAATGTGTATTGCTATAATTGGTAATGTGTATTGCTGTGGTCTGCCATTGAAATCCTAACAAATTGTCCATTAAGGGGCAACAAGACATCTTCACCAGTCAAAGTTTTTAGCCTATAGGTATTTTCCCCTAGAATTTCAACAATTTACAAAGGACCCAACCATAATTTATCAAACTTACCATGATCCCCCCATTTCTGATGAGCTTTGTCTCAATACAAGACAACATCTAAAATATGGAAATTTTAAACATTTTCTCAATTATCAAACCAACAATTCACAATACTTAGATGCCTAGAGAAATTATTTATATGGTCATATCCCATTTTTTCTTCCAAATGGAGAAGTTGTAATAGTCTAGCTTCAATATTGTCATTTGTATCCAAATAATCATTCATTAACTGCCAGGTAGGTATCTTAAGATACATTGGGAAAGCAGGTTCTAGTCCGTAGAGTAAATGGTAGGGCAAAGTACGTAGTGCAATCTTATTTATAGTTCTATTTGCCCACAATGCATACTTCAATTGGGTGTGCCACTCCCTTGGGTTTCTATCTAACAGTTTCTTGATAACATCAAGTAAATTCTTGTTTTTTGATTCAACAACTCCATTTCCTTGAGCATAATAGTTTGATGATATTTTTAGAATAATTCCATAACCAAAGCCCAATTTGAAAACTTTAACGAAGAAGAAGTTGGTTTATTATCACATACTAAAGAAAAAGGAAACCCAAAATCAGTTATCACATGTTCCCCCAATAATCAGTAGCGGTCAAAATATACATGTGGCCTCTAGAAGAAGGTGTAACTATCTTACTAGTTTAGGAGGAAGAGAGAAAGTTGCAAGTTCCCAAGAGTTCAAATCTGATAGATAACTTCAAACCCAACAAGAAGAAAGAGCTTCCTCAATGAGCACAAAAATCAAAACACAAAACCTCCAAGAGCTATATTAATAACAAACTCAATGATTCATTCCTCAGGAAGAGAAACAGGAGAGTCGCTGATGAGAGTAATGAACTAATCATGGATCTGCAGTGCTATCAATGGTAACAAAAGCATGAGAAGATACAGGTGGAGTAACATCCTCAAACAATAGAAGAGAAGATGAAAAAGGATAGGTAGACAGTGAAGGTAATTGTAAGGTACACTTAGGTCTGTGAATATGTGGGGTTGGATAATGCTCAGGCTTACATTTAGGTGGTGGAGGTTGAGGGTCAAGGTAAATGGTAGCAGGGTGGAGGAAATCAAGAAAAAAGTGTGGAGGGTGCATGGAGTAGGCACATGAGTGGCTAGGGTAGCGCTAGGAATGGCACTGATAACAACGGTGGGAGTTAGGGATGGAAGGGATGAAGGAGGGCAAGGAGGAATTGGACTCTCCTCAAGAATATCAGGATCAATAGGTGGTTATGAAGGAGAAGGATCCTCGGGAGGAGTCTATGTGTTGATGGTGGTTTTAGCACACAACAACGCAGGTGTGATTGCTGGTTTCACACCTCTCTTGAAAAGTATCCTACCCTAGGTAAGACTACTCCAAGGATAATACAGGTAGGTCTTAGCTTGCTTGGAATTTCTTAGTTGGTATGTTCTAGTTGTGCCTACAAGGGGTCTTACATGCAATCTGCAGATCTTCAAGTTTGGGGCAGCAAACACACATAAACCCTTTATGGTTTTCAGCTAATAAAACAATGTAAAATGCTACTGGAATTCCTAATCTAACGATGGTTTTTAAGAAAATGCAAAAAGGGTTAGGGTTTTAGAAGAATCCTAAGTGACATTCACAATGTACAAGTTACCTTCAGTAGACAAATACTTTAGAACTTAACCAGTTTTCTGAGTTACCAAACTGAAATGGGTGTTACAGTACTATAGAAAACGGTGCTATCTTCAATGGGAGTCAATGGGTTTTCAGATTACATTCATTTGTTAAATACCTAATAAACGGCACAACTTAACTTGTGAAATGAAATTGAACTTTAGCACAAATGATCAGCCCAGACTAACTTTACATAGCTATCTAGCATCGGCAAACAACTAAAAGTATGGACTTAGAGTATTCATCAGATACTTTCAGCAAACCATAAACATTATAAAAGCACAACTAAGTAACTATGGGAGAGTAAGAAGTGAACCATGAAAACCAAATAAGGAACACAATACACAAATTCTCAGAATCACTGTAGAAACTTGCTTTGTATTACTTCAAATGGTAGAATGTCAACAATTCGGCATCAAATTCTCTCTTCGCTCATGGCAATCCATTTATGTTTTCAAAAGGGAATCTTAACTAGGTTTCAAAAGAAAGGCAAACATTTCATGCACAAAACCCTAGCTAGAACCCTAAAGACGTTGCTTTGAAATAAAATGCTCAATCAAACCCTAACCGCATACAATGGACGCTCAAAAGAGGAGATTTGGAAACCCTACCTGGTAAGTTGTAGAAAATGTGTCTGGTTCGCACAGGTAGGAAGTGGTCGTAGAATCAAACTTGGGCAAACAGTAGCAAAAGTGTTCAACAGACAGCAAAAATCACAAAGGGAGCTCTGAAATCTTGATCAAATGCAAAAACAGCTAAAACGAAGGAGGCTATCCCTTTTATTATCCTGGCCAAATCACCATTAATGCTCGACGTACAGTTGACGGATTAGGGTTTTCGCACAGCTTTTCATGTGCTCGGACTTGGCAAGGAAATTGGACGCGAAGGACTTGGTCGGTGAGAGTTCCTTTTAGCACTATGATTACAGGCTCAACTTTATGCAGTTTGTGGGACTTTATGGTCCTTCAGACTTGCAGGAATTCTGGCCTCATCTGACTTAGTTGGTGATCGAATGATATAACACAAGTTGGAGGCGATGGATTTTAGCGCAAAAGTCTGTCAGGAAGAAAACTAACGCCAAAGTCGGTGATAAGGAATTTTAACACAAGGTCGGTTGGAAGGCAAATCAGTGCAAGGGTCGGTTGGAAGGCAAATCAGTGCAAGGGTCGGTTGGATAGCAATTCAGCACAAAAGGGATATTCAAGGTCATCAAAAGGGATCCCATTTTGGAATGGGGTGTGTGTGCGAGGCACAACAAATTAGAATGGGGCATGTGTGTGAGGCACAATAAATGGTGAATATACTGGGAAATGCTCCCAAGCATTTTGATTATAAACTTTCAGTTCGAACCTAGAATCTTTGTGTTCCCCACATATTAAATGAAAAAGCAAGATCCCCTATCAAAGAATCCAAGATCACCAACTAGTGCAACCACCTACATCCTGAAAACCTGAGTGTGTGCAATTGTATTCATTCACATCCTTCGGCAACTAAGTTCATCTAAGATCTTTTGCGACAAGCTAGGAAGTTGAGACCATTCTACCACCAAGAAATGCTCAAATATTTGAGATGTGATGAGCCTTGAGAAGAGTAAATGGCAGATAATACTTCTGACACAATGGTATTTGATGATAATTATTTCCGGATAGAGAATTTTCAATTGGTAGTCTCTTTTTGAATTGCACTATAATGGGTCTGGTTTTGAAAAACACGTTTTATTTTCACCCAATATAGGCTAGCAACACTTAGTGTCACCTACCTTCCTTTTCGATTGATAGTACATGTGGTAGGAGTCAACCTTTTCACTTGACACAAGATCACTCAGACTTGCCTAGCTACTTTAAGATCATTTAAAGTGAAAGATATATGGTTAGAAAATACTTCAGGTGCACCAACTAATGACTCATTTTTTATGAACAAGCATCATACCTCTTAGCCTAATAACGGAAACCATGGTAGGATTTAGGCCAAACCTTGGCTTCTCAAGGAAAACTCAAGATTATTTTCCCATCAAAGAAACACTTTGCAGGTCCACACAACTACCACCACTTCTTAAAATAAAGACCCTGTGCAAAAGCAAGCGCAACAAGCAAAAGAAAAACTAAAAGGACAACTAACCTAAGAAGAGCATCTAACAACTATGAAAGCAAAGGCAAGAAAGCAAGACTAAACTAAAGGCAACCTAAAGTAACCAAATCCAACAAACCCCTAACTATGTACACTAAGATGAGGCATGACTGCCTCTTAGGCCTGAAAGGAGTGCTTTAGGAACTGGCCATTGACAGGCAATGGGAGCTCCTCACCAGTAAGGCTCTTGAGTCGATACATGTTGTCTCCAAGGATCTCATAGATCTGATAGGGCCCTAACCAAAGTTTATCAAACTTACCATGTTCCCCTTTCTTTTCATGTGCCTTATCCCAATACAGTACCAAATTAGAAATACATAAGGCTTTAACCTTGGCTCTTTTGTCAAACCATCATTTTACTACTCCCTGATGTTTAGCAAAGTTTTCTATAGCAGCATCACGTTTCTCTTCAAGGTGCAGTAATTGGGCTAACCTAGAGGAAAATTGATCATCAGATTCAAGGTAGTCTTGCATGAATTGTAGCACAAGAATCCTCAAATGGATGGGAAAGATGGGTTCGATCCCATAGATGAAGTGGTAAGGCGATGTGCCCAAGGCTACTTTGTGTCAGATTCTATCAGCCCATAAGGTGAATTTAAGTTGGGTATGCCAGTCTCTGGGGTTTTTGTCTAATAGTTTCTTAATGACTTCGAGTAGATTTTTGTTCGTTAATTTAGCTACCCCATTCCCTTATGGATAATAATTAGATGAGAACTTGAGAGTGATCCCATAATCAAATGTCCAGTTAGAAAAATGTAATGACGAAAAAGCAGGGCTATTATCACAAACTAAAGAAAATGGACAACCAAATCTAGTTATAATATGTTTTTCAATAAATTCAATAACTACCTCTGTGGTGCACTGTTTACAAGCTATTGCTTCAGACCATCAGGCGCAGTAATCAGTAGCAGTCAGAATATACCCGTGGCTTACAGAGGAAGGCAGATTGATCATACCGATAAAGTCGAGGCCCCATTGAGCAAATGATCGTACCTCCACTACTGGTTGCAAGGGCATGGCAGTGTGTCGCTCTCTGTGTGCAGCAGTCTGGCATATGTGACAAGTTCGTACATGTGAATATGTGTCTTTGAACAAAGTTGGCCAATAATAACTAGCACGAAGAATCTAATTAGCTATTGAGTGGGTTGATCCGTGACCTGTCCTGAATTTCTTGTGAAAACTGATCAATACTTGATTGACTTCTGACTTATCCAAACACCTCAGATAGATGCCCTCGTGATTCTTGTAAAGGACTGACCCCTTTATCATATAACTGTTGCCTTTTATTCTGAGTGCTCTCCTTTGAACTGAATTCAGCTGTGGTGGACAGCGTTGATTAAGTAGATAAAATATGATATCTCCATACCATTCATCTTTTGAAACATCCTCTAACAGGTACTGTTGGGAGACTAAGCCTGGTCCCACTTCAGCCATTGTTCTAGTTAGAGCCTGACCTCTTACTAGTTTCATGAGTTGAATATCTATATCGAACTCTTGCAGGATGGTGACCCATTTCCCTCTTCTTTCTCCTAATTCACTTTGCATCAGTAACGCTTTGACTGTTGCATCTCGGACTATATAAACCACTTGATTTCTAGAGATGTAGAGACGAAACTTCTTGACTGCCTTCACCAGAGCATATGCTTGTTTTTCCACGTTTGAATACCTTAGTTCTACATCTTTTAATGGAGTACTCATGAAAGCGATGGGCCTTTCATCATCAACTGATCTCTTTTGCGTCAACATTGCAACACACGTATGCTCGGAAGCAAACGAGTAAATCTGAAATGGCAAAGTGTAATCGGGACTTACCAAGACAGGTGCATTGTCTATAGCTTGTTTAATTTCTGTGAAGGTGGCCTTAGCTTTTGGAGTCCAATCTATTTTGGCGTCCTTTTTCAACATGGCGTTAAGAGGTTGAACAATCTTAGCAAAACCTGTGATAAATTTATGTACAAAGTTGATCTTACCAAAATATGACTTAAGCTCCTTTTTGCTGGCTGGGGGAGGTATTTTGAGTATTGCTTGGATCCAGTCAGGGTCGATAGATATTCCTTGCTCAGAGATCACATGTCCCAGCAACTTCCCCTCAGTTACTCCAAAGATGCATTTCTTAGGATTGAGTGATATACCATAATCTTTGCATCGTTGCAACACCTTTCTCAAATCTACTACATGATCTTCTCGCCTTTTTAAGAATACTGTGAGGTCATCCATGTAGATAATAATACATTTTCCAACTAATCCTTTGAAAGAAACATCCATTGCACGCTGAAACGTTGCGCCAGCATTTATTAAACCAAATGGCATGCGACGATAGGCATAGATGCCCCATTTACAGGTGAAAGATGTTTTCAGTCTGTCTTCATATTCCACCATCACCTGGTTATAACCAGAATACCCATCTAAGAATGACATCATCTGGGACCCATTAACAATCTGTAATACTTCATCCAAAGAAGGCAGCGGGTAATTATCCTTTTTAGATGCTTTGTTTAAGTTACGGAAGTCAACACAAAGCCTGATTTCTCCATTTTTCTTTCAGACTGGAACTAAATTTGCTACCCATGCGAAATGTCTGACTAGAAATATTATCCTTGCTGATAGTAGCTTCTAAACTTCTTTGAAAATCAGTGGTTCCATTAAGGCATTCACTGGTCGCTGTCTTTGTCTGAATGGCTTTGCTCTTGGCTTCAACGGGATGGTGTGCGTGATGATCGAGGTATTGTATGTCTTTAGATCTTCATAGCTCCATGCTATAACCTCATGGTAATCTCTTAATGCATGTATGATTCATGTCTTTTCTTCTTCAGTACTAGCTTTTCCAATGAACACATTCTTGACATTTTCTTCTGTTCCCAAGTTAAACGGGTCATACTTTCCCCTTGGAGATTCTCATACTTTCCTTTGGGTTCCTAAATTGTCTACATCAAATAATCTTTCCAATTCTACCATTCCCCGTGGAATAGTATTTGTTTTTAGGTTGACTACTCCTTCCAAATCCATTTCAGCAGGCTCCATTTCTTCTTCATCTATTATCTAAGCAGTGAAAACATTAGATGAAGTAAGGAAGTTAATTATGTGCTGATCATCTTCAAAAACTTGAAAATTTGTTACATTATTAGGTACAGACGGGGTAGTGATAAATTCAACAAAAAATTTCTTTAATCCTGTCATGGACGTTGACTCTAATGTACTTGTTGTTTGAGCTAGAGCGTTTGCAACATGATTCTATCTCCTCGGGATCAATTGGATGTTAAAACCATCAAAGCATTCTATCAGATCCCAGACTCTATTCCTATACTGATTCAGCCTCTTATCATTACATGAATATTGCTTTCTTACTTGTTTTACTACTAATTTAGAGTCACCAAACACCTGGATAATTCTGACCTTCTTCTGCAGTGCTAGCAGCAATCCTTGCACTAATGCTTCATACTTAGTTACGATATTTGTGCATGGAAACTGTAGCCTTTCTGATGCAAAATATAAACTTCCAGTAGGGTTGATTATTTTGACCCCTGCTTCGGACCCTTGTCTACATCTTGAGCCATCAAATCTTAAGGTCCATAGACAAAAATCTTTGTTGTTATCATTCTGTTTTGCTGATTTCTTCTTATCAAGTGGAGGCTCCGGTTCTTCCTTCTTTTCAACAACTGGTATCTTCTTCGGAATTATGGGGATCTTCAATTGCCTTTGCACTTGTTTCACTGCGTCTTGACACAGTTGGCAAGTAAATTTAGAATGTGATGTATCATGTATACGGCACCAGTTGGGCAATAATAACTCCTCCATTTGAACCTGTTTTCCACCAGTAGTTTGATCCTGCGCAAATTTGGCTACGAAATCATAAAATCCTTCAAATATCCTTGGTTCATTCTCTTCTGAAGAATCTCCTGAATCTGATTGAACGTATGCTTCTGTACTTTCTGGTTTTTCTGTAAGTGGGGGGTTAGGGGATCTTAAGCAACTTAGCATAAGGATTTCCTCTGATTGATCGACATGGGGAAGATAAACTCCCAAATCAACTTCTGAGAACAGAATCTCGTTGGGTTGATTATACTCTATAATCATATGCTTCATCTTGGGTTCTCTTTCAATACGTATCTGGTTGGCCAATCCTTTCCATGGTAGCCACATATGAGAAAAGTCGGTTGCCATGTAACCGTTCAAAGTTCTAGACCAGTCTCTACTCAAAAGCATGCCATATTGATCTGGAATGTCCACTACTTGAATATCAATATATTGTTGCACCCTTGGATCAAAAGCCAGCTGCATGTGTATTCTATTCAATTCACCTACTACATTCACTTCAGTCTTATCTAGTTGTGTCACCTTTTTGGAAGACTTGGCTGGAGGGAGCCCAAGTGCTTTACAGACTGATAATGGCATTACATTTGTGGAAGCACCAAAATCTACTAGATAGTTATGAAGGTTTCTATTGAATATCCTGAGTGTTAATATGGAAGGAGGACTTTCCCTCTTGTCTTTGTACAGTGTCATATTTTGTTCCACATCAGTCACATGTACTCTTTCTTTCCCTTTGTCAACATTATCTTTGATGACATTTTCTTTCTGTACATAGTCAATTTTGGTTCTAGCACCCATATCTTGGAAGAAAGATGTCCTAACCTCAGGTATTTTAAGTAGCTCATATACAGAAAGACTAACCTTCATCTTCTTGAGTTCCTCAGCAACATATTGTCCCATTTTCACTATGTCAGACCATTGAGAACCTTTAGCAGTAGCCCCTTGGTTTTTAAGTACTTTTAACAGGGTACAAATCTTGTGGGATAACACCCACCATGGTTTTTCCCTTAACCCAGTTTCCACATCAAAAATCTTGGTGTTAAATGTGTTGATTATGTTTCTTCTTATGTGATGTTGTTTCATGCTTTAATTTTTGCATCATTAATCAATTTGCAAATTGTGAAAGAAGATTAAAAGGAAGAAAAGGTTAATTTTTGGGACAATTGATTCACCCCCCTCTCAGTTGTCCGGTCTAATTCCAACAGATATTGGTTGATGGGTAACTTTTGGGGGTTCAGGGTTATTAGAAGCTTTTAGGTCTGGTGGGATCTGATAGCTATTTGGAGGAATGGAGGTGGTGAAAGGACCTTTAGGCTTGCTACTTCTTAGGTTGTAAGGAGTCTTATTATACTGCTGATAAGCATTGACTTCCTCAGACTCTTCTTCCTCAGGTTGATTATCATCTTGGAATGGAAATGTATAACTATCAAGAACTAGGGCAGTGTCATACCTCTGAGAAGGAACAATTTTGTACCCTGTTAGTGGGGTCTCCTAAGTTTTAGCATTTTGAATCTCCATCTGGAAGATACTGGATGCGATTTGAAATTCTAGGTAGTCTAGTTCAGAGTGAGCATTCATGTTGTGCAGTTTGCACCAAGTAGACAAAGCTGCTTTAGCTAACATCACACAACCAAGAGGTCTGGTATCATTGTTCTGGTTCTCCAAGGGTGGTGGCACCCCTCCATTGTTTGGTATAGTGTTCCAGGATTTGTTTGGCCGCTATTGAAAGTTCTGGTTTTGGTACTGATTCTGATTTTGAAACTGATTTTGATTTTGGAAGTGTTGTTGATTCTATCCCCTTTGCTGTAGATAGGCATTCTAATTCTTGAGGTGGGTAACCTCGGCAATAAGCTTCTTCATTTGCTCTACCATCTCTGTCCTCTTTTACTCTAGCTACTTCTGAAGACTGTAAGAAGGGCATTTGTGCTGGAGGCATTTTAGCTACTGGGTTGCTTGGGTGGATTATTAAAGCTTGCGTTGCAGCTGGGTTTGGAATCAGATTCATCACAGGAGTATGATTGGTCAATGTGTGATTTATCATAGGTATTTGGTTAGGCATGGCTACAGGTCCCATATGGTTTAGTGAGCCAGAGGTTGTCTGTCCTAGTTGGGTACTTACAGTGACAAGTGCAGAATACGCTTGAGCTAAAGTAGCAGGGATTAGGTTAGCTCTCCTTGCGAACATGGAGGTAAGTTTGTCTAGGGCAGCATAGTAAATGGGCAGGTCAGCGGCCTGTCCTGTACCATAAGGATCTTGCAAATGACTGAAAGCTTTCTAAAATTTGTTGTTAAAGGTACTTATCAATTCTCCTTCACCTCGATGGATTTCTACAAAAGACCGATAAAGATCAGCTGGGGTAGTAGGTATTCAAAACCTATCCAGAAATACGTTCTTCAAGTTCAACCGTGAATTTATGGATGCTGCAGGGAGGTTAACAAACCAATAATAAGCTTCATCCTGCAGAGAATAAGGGAACAACCTGCATATCACATCCTCATACTATACTTGCAACATGAACATGTTAGCCTCAAAGATCTTAATATGCTCATCTGCAGTCCTATCTGGATTGTTTACTCTGAACTTTAAACATAATTTATCTGGGTTCTTTGGCATATCATGGTAAGAGCTGAACAGAAAAGGAGACTGGTTATTTCCTGCAAAGAAAGCCATGTTAGGAGGATTAAAAGGATCTACAACTATGTTCCTTGGGGCTGACTGAGCTCTTGGGGCTCTTGGTATCCCTTGATCCCTTTTTGTTCATCTAAATTCTGTCAGAGACAACAACTCTTCTCTTGCTGAACTGGATCTAGTATGTCTCTATCTAGTCCCCAGACCTGCTAATCTTTTTAAGCAGAGGAAAAATAGTTCTTGCGCTCCTTCTAGCACCAATTCTGTTGATGGTGGTTTTAGCACACAACAACACAGGTGTGATTGCTAGTTTCACACCTCTCTTGAAAAGTATCCTACCCTAGGTAAGACTACTCCAAGGATAATACAGCTAGGTGTTAGCTTGCTTGGAATTTCTCAGTTGGTATGTTCTAGTTATGCCTACAAGGAGTCTTACATGCAATTTGCAGATCTTCAAGTTTGGGGCAGCAAACACACATAAAACCTTTATGGTTTTCAGCTGATAAAACAATGTAAAATGCTGCTGGAATTCCTAATCTAACGATGGTTTTTAAGAAAATGCAAAAAGGGTTAGGGTTTTAGAAGAATCCTAAGTGACATTCACAATGTACAAGTTACCTTCAGTGGACAAATACTCTAGAACTTAACTAGTTTTCTGAGTTACCAAACTGAAATGGGTGTTACAGTACTGCAGAAAATGATGCTATCTTCAATGAGAGGCGACAGGTTTTCAGATTACATTCATTTGTTAAATACCCAATAAATGGCGCAACTTAACTTATGAAATGCAATTGAACTTTAGCACAAGTGATCAGCTAAGACTAACTTTACACAGCTATCTACCATCGGCAAACAACTAAAAGTATGGACTTAGAGTATTCATTAGATACTTTCAGCAAACCATAAACATTATAAAAGCACAACTAAGTAACTATGGGAGAGTAAGAAGTGAACCATGAAAACCAAGTACGGAACACAATACACAAATTCTTAGAATCACTGCAGAAACTTGCTTTGTATTACTTCAAATGGTAGAATGTCAACAATTCGGCATCAAATTTTCTCTTCGCTCATGACAATCTATTTGTGTTTTCAAAAGGGAATCTTAACTAGGTTTCAAAGGAAAGGCAAACAGTTCATGCACAAAACCCTAGCTAGAACCCTAAAGACGTTGCTTTGAAAGAAAATGCTCAATCAAACCCTAACCACATACAGTGGATGCTCAAAAGAGGAGATTTGGAAACCCTACCTGGTAAGTTGTAGAAAATGTGTCTGGTTCACACAGGTAGGAAGTGGTCGCAAGATCAAACTCAGGCAAACAACAACAAAAGTGTTCAACAGACAGCAAAAATCACAAAGGGAGCTCTGAAATCTTGATCAAATGCAAAAATAGCTAAAACGAAGGAGGCTATCCCTTTTATTATCCTAGCCAAATTGCTATTAATGCTCGACGTACAGTTGACAGATTAGGGTTTTCGCGCAGCTTTTCATGTGCTCAGACTTGGCAGGGAAATTAGACATGACAGACTTGGTCGGTGAGAGTTCCTTTTAGCGTTGTAATTACAGGTTCAACTTTATGCAGTTTGCGGGAATTTATGGTCCTTCAGACTTGTGAGAATTCTGGGCTCATCTGACTTAGTCGGTGATCGAACGATATAGCGCAAGTTGGAGGTGATGGATTTTTTCGCAAAAGTCTGTCGGGAAGAAAACTAATGCCAAAGTCAGTGATAAGGGATTTTAACGCAAGGTCGGTTGGAAGGAAATTCAGCACAAGGGTCGGTTGGATAGCAATTCAGCGCAAAAGGGCTATTCAAGGTCATCAAAAGGGATATGAAGACCCAACTTAGCAGATTCTTGAAGTGATTTTTTAACATCATCATTCAATCATGATCAAAATGCAATTTGACCACTTGACCACTTAGGAGGTGAAAAGATCTATTTGACATCCTAAGCCAAATTGAAAGAGGGGGTCCCCATTTTGGAATGGGACGTGTGTGCAAGGCACAACAAATTGGAATGGGGCGTGTGTGCGAGGCACAACACTATGCATCAGTAGTACACACTTGGGTCATGACATGGTGGTGATGCTTGCAATCTCTCGCAAGATGATTCTACCTAGTACAAGCCAAGGCTTCCTCTAACAGAGTTAGGGGTCTTCCATCATGGTTTGTACATCATTCACTATCACTGGGATACGTGGAGAAATAAAGACAACCACTAACAGTGGAGAGACCATAGGAGAGGTAGAAGAGAAAGGTGCCTACAACATAGGTGGCTTTCCTTGTGCCACCGAAGGGGTAGAAGGAACAGAAGCAACCAACAAAGGTTGGGGAGACACCAAAGAAGGAGAGGGAGTGTTTAGTAGATGTGGGTTTCTTGATGCCACCAAAGAGGCAAGAGGAACGAAACCAACCAATAGAGGCTAAGAAGTCCTGAGAACACACGGTACATGAGGCTGTACTACAGGTCAAGCTCAGGCTCTTGTATAAGAAGTTGGAGGTGGCACTACAAAATATAATTAATAACTAACAAGCACAACATATGCTCCTATTATGCATAGTCAAAAGCGAAATGTTGATACAAAACCTCATCGAAAACACCTCGATTGTCATTTAGAATACACCCTTAGAATCCCTCGATGGTACAAAAGGCCTCATCGGCAAGTTCAGTGCAATGGATCAAAGGAAGAGAATCAACTAATACACTGATAAACACTAAATACAACATATAACATATGAATCATAAAGCACACTAGGTAAACACTATGATGGGCATTACATGTCTAAAATGCCCCAAATTTTTATCACAACCATTTAACTACCTTCACTTCTATTTTGTCCCTCAAGTTGGCATTCACAAGTTATTTAGGTGAAGAAGATATTGCAACTACAGGTACTAAATCTATCTGCAACATGACTCACCTTAGTTAAATTCCTTTAGTATCACCTCTATGTACAGATACTTTCAATGATGTGCTCTTTAAATACTTATTTTCCCAACATTTGGATCTACTTTCTCCTTCGAGCTCTTAGTAGATTCAGAAGAGCCTCCATGGGAACTTATTGTCCGGTCCTCTCTATTCAACTCATTGGCCACCAATGGAGAAGTTTCATTATTTTTCTTGTTTTTAAATTCTTCACCTTGGGATTCCTTTCACTTCCACTTATGAACTTGATCACTCCCAGTCTTATAGGAATGGAATTCAAATTCAAATCCAAATCGAATCTTACTCAGTCTAGTTGAATCTATCAAACTCCCACCCAACTTAATGGGTCACTTTGATAGTCATATGATCCATACTTTTGTTCAATAAAGAGATGGTCTCCATGGACTCAAACAATGTCTTCTTTATATCCGAGTGTCATATTTAACATTGTCTTTGACATTCCAGTAGTCACCTTCTCCACCATTGTTCTTGCTAAGGCAGGGTGTAGAAGGGCAATTCTTCTGTTAATAATAAGTGGTATGCTCTACTTTTTGTGTGTTCTATTCAATATCCCACTCAATACAAAAAATTCCAAGTCTTACCTCTATGTACCAATCAAGCCCATCAAACAATAAAAGGCCAAAAATCTCACCTCTAAGTATGTCAAGCCTTTGGAATAATAAGAGCCCAATACAACATTCAATGAAATCAATAATCAAAGTGAAGTGCATTTGAACTCTCCACCAACCAAGCATATTTGAGGCAATAGCATCAAGAAGAAACATCAAATTAATTTTCAAAAGGCAAAAAAGAATGGTAAGGAAGTGATTTTACTCACAAGTTTGATCCTCTCTTCTTTAGCTTCACCTGTGTATGGTGCTTTATCGTGTGAGCATTAGTTAGCACACTACACCCCTTAATGATAAATTCACTATTGTTTGAGATGAATTGACACTTCCATACTTTTCTTAGGTATCAAATTCCCTTATTAGAAAGTATGAAAATGATAGAATATCAAAGTGCCTCATCAAAAAATATAGGCTTTTCAATTCACAAAGCACGAGATGAAACCTCTCAATGTTGAGCATAAGTATTTTTTGATTTGATTTGGGGTATTGCATGCATGAACAAGGTTTTCATGGTGATGAAGGTGGGTTGTTTATGTTTTTTGTCTTATTAGAATTCTAAAAGTGTTTTCTTTTCCTTGTGGTTGATGAGGTAATAATTTCAAAAGTCTATATGTTATTGTTGTCAAACTAAAATATTTCTCCTTTGAGAGAGTGATAAGGTAACTCTCCCTTCAGTTGACACAACAAAAACACTCCTAGGTAGTGGGTGACCTATATGTTGGAGTGAATCTCCAAAGAAGGTTGGTTCCCCTAGTATAACACCTAACAACTAGACTATCTTACTGTTGTTTTCAAGGAAAAGGGCAAAAACTAACTTAAAACTGAAAAACACCTAAAAACTAGACTATCTTACTATTGTTTTCAAGGAAAAGGGCAAAAACTAACATAAAACTAAAAAATAAAGTGATACACCAAATGTTTTATGACTTGCACTTGTCTAAAGTGTAAACAATGTGATCAATAAGCCAACTACACCATACACAACTAAAAATTTGACATGTTTTGCATAAGTATTTCATAGGAAGGATTTTCTGAGTTTACAACAACATTTAGAAGGAATATCAAATGACCTTTAAGTACTCAAAGTATGATCTTTCATAGATAAATATTGTATAAACTAGACACACAAACTATGACCTACAAAACACATGTATTTCTACATAAAGGTAATGGGAAATGAGACTAGAAATTCAAGATAAACTATACTATCACAAGATCACATCAATCACTTTCATATTTTCACACAATATGCAACTTTGAGAAGGAAAAAAAATGGCTTATTTTATTGATCAAAAGGTACAATAAGTTGAAGCACAAGTCTAAGAATGACCATATATTCCCTCAAATCAAGTTTTTTACGATGAGTTTTTTGAGAAAACTGAATTACAATCCTTGTTCTTGACTAAAAACCTAAGTTAAAATAGTTGACTCCACCTGCAAGAATGATCATCTAATTGTCCTAGGCATTCACTATCCCTATTTAACAACTTCCAGAGAATATAGGGCATATTTTTTAGAAATAAATGACAACTCCTTGCTTTGAACAACCTAGTCAAACCTTCCTTACGCACTAGAGGGAATCTTACTGAATTTAATCCTTGAAAGACTCCTCTTGAGGGTGTGATATGACTAACTTGGTTGACTTCTCCAAATGCAAGACTTGAAAACACTCCTAGAAAGGCTGCCACCTCAGCTTCCACTCTCCTAGATGCTTGCAAAATGCCACAACTACTTCTAGTGCTATCATAACTACTTTAACTCACCCCAACTATCACTTACACAATCATAGGGCATGTTCTTATGAATTTCAAAGAGCTTAGGACTCCTTGAGGGTGTGAGGGATGCGTTTGACTATCTCTAGGACTTCAAAATTGCAAATGTAGAAATTACTATTCCATACCTTCTTCAATCACTTCTATATTTTCATCATATACAAAGTCTTTGACATGGTCATTTAGGCTTGAAACTACTCATAGACTAATTATTTATGCTATTGGAGTCATATAAAGATCTTCCCTCTACCAATTTGGAGAAGGAAAACATAGTGTGTATTCTAACTAGGTTGATACTCTCTTTGGATTTCATGGCCCTTTCACTCTTGAATCTTCATTCTTTTGTCTTGAATCTCTATGCTCTAACACCTTCTTGATATTCATCTCTTTCTACCCATACAAAACCCTTGAAACTTTATTTGAACCCTTGTCAGGGCTCACAAATCTTTGACAAACCTCTAATTGTTTTAGTGTCTTTTAATGTTCACAAGTTCTTTGACTTTGTAATGACATTTATTCAATCCTATAAGCAAGTACACAAGTCTTTTGGAGTCTATACATGGCCTTGAAACCTCTAATAGTCCCTATATAGTGTGTATATCCATCTGTGTTGTCTTCTTCTGACATAGATCTCTTTCTCACCTTTTGACGGGCATTGACAGTGTTTTGGACTATGAAGGGGTTATAATTGTGACCTCTTGGACTACTTCAAAACACTCTTCATCTGATATCTATCATGACATAATGACCTTGACACTCTATTCTAGCCTTCCACTTTGTCAATTAACATTGTTATACCTACAAGAGGCATTTGTATTCTGCTTGAGGTTATTCACTAGGGTTCATAGAATTCTATTGCAAGGATAGAAGATACAAACCCTACATGAATCCTCTATTAAAATTCTTGCAACTATCTATGTCTTACACTCTAACCCTATCATGTTGTATACATTGAATACCCTATGTCTAATATCTCTATATGTTTAATGGATGTCTTTGCATTGTTCTTACATAACATACAGCCCCACTGTATTTGCCATGTAAACCCTATACTTGAAGATTTTAGATCATACCCACTATGCAGGTGTAAATTGATCATGTCATAATACCCTTGTTTATTGTGAAACAATGTTCTCACTGCCTCTTTATCTCCATGTCTCTCTCTAGCTATCTCTATATCCATCTAAGCATGTTGTCAATATCCTTTGGGACGTACCTAAAATAGAAGGTTTGTATGTGACTGAACCCACCATTTAAATATCCTTTGAGAATCATACAAACCCTCATCACTATGTAAACTCTACCTTTGAAAGCATGTTTTGACATACCTTGTCCTTGCTCACCATGTCTCTAGATACTTTGTATCCTTATTGTATACTGTCCCTTTAGATCTGTATGGGTCTGTCACACTTCTAACACCTTTTGCTACCTCATAAAAACCCTTACCACTATTTCTATACACCTATCACTGTCTCTATATTGTCCTCTTTGTGCATTGTATCCTTTACTCAAGGATAAGCTTCGTGCATATGATTTCCCTACAGAGAACCCTTCACAATATGGAAGGCCCTTGATAGGACATTGCTCCAATACATGTTTATATGTCTTTCTTTATCTTCTTTCAAGGGTCAAAAAAACAAATGTGTAGAAAACACTTTAGACTATATCTTGAACTGCTCCAATGCATGCAAGCGGTAGTGAGGGTTAACATCACTTGAAACTTCACATATCCCCTAAGTTTTTCTAAGGATTATGAAACTTAAGTGCCTATTATCCTATGAGCAAGGCTCAGTAAATAAAATTTCTTCATGATTTTAGCTTCTAAATGGACTTCTAGACTCTTGACAGAGTCTCCTTAGAGTTTATGCAGGGTCTAGATGACTTGCATAGGCTTGTAGGTCTTGTTCTTATAACTTTCACAACTTTTAAAAGTGAATGAGGCCTCATGAAGCTTTAAAAACACTATCCTTCTTCAATTTTTGCATTTTTCATTTGCATATTTTATTTACTCCATCTACACACACACACACTTTTGTCTTAGATCTTTATACTTTGTCTTGTAGAACCCTCAAACCTTATTACGTTGTATAAGTATACTTCTCTCACATGATGATATTTATATTGTATGTCAAGACTTCAAGAAGGTTTGACTACCCAAGTACCCTAAAGACATTCATTAAACACCTCCAAACTTTAAGGTTTTTGATAATTTTAAGGTTGTTTATGACTTTTGACTCTAATATTTTACAATGTCTCTTTTGACAAAGCAAGATAACATATTTTAAACCCCTATACATTATAAAAACTCCTTGAAGACTTTTAAAGACTATTTGAAAACTTTAGAAGACTTAAAACCTTTTAACATTTTAAAACTCCCCAAGTGACTATTTGGGCCAAGGAGGCACAAATATGTTAACAGTTATTATAGTTTTAACTTGGTCTTGAACTTTGAAAACTTTGCATTGCCATCATAGCAAGCCTCAGAGGCTTGAGACTGCTAATACTTGAAAAATTTTAAGCTCGTTGAAGGACTCGTGTCATATTTGTTGGGAATTAAGGTGTCTCAACCTTTGCAAGTTTATGAATTTATTTTTTTATAATTAATCATTTTCCTGTAATTAATTGGAAATTATTATAATGTATTTAATTTAATAATTGTGATCCACCAAAATGGGGCATGGGATTTCCAAGGTGGCATCTTTTCCATGTGTCAGCATCTTGTGGTGAGTTGTAAGGTGTCATCAGAAGGTTTATTTATGGTAGATTCTTATGACAGATTTTATGATAGATTCTATGACAGATTCTTATGATGCATAAGAACATGATTATAACTGGGAATCTTGACCGGCATTATGACAGTTTATGACATATGTCATAGGCATCTTTCTAAAGGAGGTAAATGTTATATTTTGGGTGCCTAAATTGGTGAGTTGACTATGACAACTTATGACAGCATCAAGTACATGTGTAAGGAATATTCTAATAATAGTCTAAAAGCCCAAACTTAGCCTAGGCATTGGAATTTTGTGTCATGGAAATGTGGGTTGTATGGATTTTTATCATGGTATTTTTGGACCTTGTTTGGGCCCATGGTAATGTCGTATGGTTGTATTTTAGGCTCCCATGAGTCTATATATTGAGGGCTTGAGATGGAGGCATTGAGGAGTGTTTTATGTAGGGTTATGCTGTCAGTTTTTCCTCCAAAGGAGCAAGATGTAAATCTCCATGTTAAGTGTTTGAGCCTGCAAGTGTACTATAACATGTTTGTTGTTGCAGATTAATACATTGGTTTGATGCTTTGGAGTGTGGGGTTTTTTACCCAAAAGGGTTTTCCCCACGTATATTGGTGTCTCTTCTCTTCTTTCTATCTTTCTTCTATTCTTATTCTTTCATGTTCTTAAAGTGTTAATTTACATGTCGTTATGTTGTCAAAATTTATTTAGATCTGTATACTACATAAGGGTTAATATGATGGGAAATCAACTATGTCTATTTCTACTTTAAGGGCATAGTGGTATGTGCTTGCATCAAGTTATTGAATATTTGTTTAAGTAAAATATAGGATGATGTAAGGTGCATGTTGGGTTCTCTTTCACTTTCAATTGGTATCAAAGCTACGGTGGTTCCATGGTTGCATGAGATTACATGTGTTGGTTCCATGGTGTTTAAGGTTTTGGGTATTTCTTCTGTTGTGATTTATGAGCTTGGCAAGCTTGAGGGAATCTATAGGAAGGAATTGGTTGATTATTAATCCTTGTTTGAGTAGAAATCTTGTAGTTGATCTTGTTTTTAGATTACAACAGGCATTTGAAGGATGGAGAAGATGGAGTATTATGGAGTTGATCATGTGGTTACATTTAATATGATATTGATCTGGAGCTCCTATTTGATAGTATGTAATAACCCTCATGCATGGTGGTTATATTCTTTCATTCTATGGTCATTTGCATCAAAGTATTCATGTTGGCTATTTGTTCTTGGCTCCCTGATCACATGGAGAAAATTGGGTTGTCATGATTATGGTTTGGTGTGCTTATGTTGGGTGCTTGGTTTTAGTCCCTAGCATTGGAAGGCATTGTTTTGTTAACCTTAAATGCATTTAGGCTATGGAGTTGATCATTAGATGATTTGAAAGATTCTGGAACAACCTAGCTCCTCTGTATGCTTGTACATCCATGGTGGTTGTGGAGTTAGCCTACAAGTGGGTTTGGAGTTGGCCTACAAGTGGGCTTGTACATGATTTGCATGTATGTCAGTGACATGGTGGTTTTGCAGGTTTTACACGGTTAATCAAAACTTGTGGTTTTGTAGATCTACAAATAAACTATTTTTCAGATTATGATTCCTTGGGGGTGTTCTGGATGTAAGATAGTTGCAGGTTTGCATGTATGCTTCATGCATGATGTGAGGAGGTTTGTAGCTTTCTCAATGTGAAGATGTTGGTATGTGATTAGTCACTCATCATTTATATAGTATTTTCTTGATGGTTTCCTTGACTATGGCTACTCATATGTGGACTTGTTTGGCAAATCAGATCTATGGTTGATTTAGTGTTTGAGTCTTGTGGTCTACATGTTATCTTCTTGATTATCTCAGTTTATAGGTTACTAATTTGATGATAAGTTTGCATGTTTCATGTTTGGGATCTATGAGTTATGCAGTTTTGTGGGTTGATCACCTATTTGATTGCAGTGGGATGACTCAGATGTGGATTGCCTATATCCACAAGATTGATTCAATATTTATGCAAACTTTGTTAGTTGGCCTTGTCTGTGGTCATTTGTGCATTAGTATGTTGCATTGGGATGAGAGGATGGATGATTAGAGTACCTGGATAGTTAGTTATTGGGACTTGTAGCATCTTTATCACGATGTCATGGATAGCTTGGTTACACAGTTTAGCGTGAGATTTTGACAGTGATGATTTTATCTTCTTGACTTGGAGATCTTGGTTCTACTTTAATCTTTTGTACTGCTAATATTTCAGGTGAGGTATTTGATTGTGTTAGAGCCATAGATTATCTTTATTGAGAGGATGGTTATCATAATGCCTTGATAAGCTCAGTATCACAGTTTCAATGGGAGCTTTAGCAATGATGTGGATCTATCACTTGGTGATGGATGATCTTCTACAGTGGTTGTAGGTGTCATGGTAAGGCTTTTGGATTATGATTCTTATATGCTATGAAATTATTTTGACATCTTGAGTTCTATTGTTAGATGATGGTTATCTTCATGTGATTGGAGATGGTATTGTGTCATGATGGACTCTTGTTTCTAGATTGGAGTTTTGGCATGATGGTGCCACTTTGACATGATATGTCCTTGGCAGGATGTGATCTCCTAAGAGGAGATGTTAGATCATGATGTCATGTGTGTTCCTAGATTTTGTAGATGTGTAGTGGGAGCTTTGACAGTGGTCCGGTGAAGTTCTCTTTGGTTTTGAGTATTAATCATTTGCTTGAAGCTTCATGATTTTGTAGGATGCATTTGAAGTTGACATGTACAAATTGTTTGTGAAAAGTGGTCAGAATGCCACATCTCATACCCTTTTTGTAGGTATTTACAAATCCAAAAGATAGGCTACTCAGTGAAACATAGATATTATTTGCCAATATTGCACTCCCTACTACTGTATATTGCTTACAAATTAACATTGAAGAGTGTATCTAGGGTAGGCCATTAATTATGCTTAGAATGATTAACAACATTGTTTGTTTTCTCCAATAAACAGGTGGCTTGACAAAAAATATATGTGGTAGAAGCAAAGAATGGTAAGTGCCACCATAGCATGTATATACGGTAGATTGAGATTGTAATACTTTTCACATTATTGCATTTAAAAATTAAGGAATACAATGATATATCTTGATAAAATTTATATTGATATCAAGCTTTATGTGTTCCTGGCTTAAAAATGGGATGATTAATTTCTTAGTTTTTCATAGTCACGTTCCCCCCAAATTGAAGAGGTTATCAAAGACAAGTATTGAACATTATAGTTTGTTTACATAATCAACATGGGACTAATTAAAACTAAAATCCTAAGGTTATATCAATTTCATGCTAACCATGGTTTCCTTTTGCGGAGAATAAATGAAATCCTAGAGGATGTGCAACAAATCAAATTTCATAAAACGAGCACTTATATTTTCAAGAGGATTACTATGAAACCCATCACAAGAACCCATTTCAGATGATACCACTCAAAGAAATTATGTCTTCCAAAGGTTTGTGTATAGAAAATGAAGATATAAAATTTCCTTTACCATGTTGGGTTAAAGGATTGGTTGGATTTGGAGTTTCAGGTGACCCTATAGGTTGACACTGAAACTGTAAAGAGATTGTGTAAGTCCCACCATACTTTTACTTTGAAAATGTGTATAGTACACAAAGGGTGGATGGGCAACCATATCCTGATCTTTGTATGTTATTGAACTAGAATTTGTGGATTCAGAGTACTTTTTAGGTTCAAATAAAAAAAGTGGCTACATGCCTAACCTTCCTTTTGATAATCCTTTTCAAATTTTACCTTTACCTAGCCATCATGGGATTACATAACTAAGTTTAATTGCATAAACAAAATGGCAACAAGTATTTCATTATCTAAAGGGGATCAATGTCCTTTCTCTATTCTTTGGAATTGGGGGTGTAGAAGTTGTTTTGCATCATTTGGGTATACCACTGAATTATGGTGTATCTATAGAAATTTGCAATAAGCTTATCTTCAGAAGAAGACAATATAGATACTCTAGAAACATAGTATCGTATCAATATCCAATCCTTCTATGGAGATGCATTGCAGTGTAACATAGTTCCTACAACAACCGAAAATGACTATATTAGTCTCTTCGCCAATATTTTCAGTGAAGAAAATTTAAATGGTCGTTATATTGCCTAAAACATATATCATTGTGTCATGTCCCCATATTATGGCATTGTTTAAATTAAAGATTTAACATCATGTTAAAAGACGAAGAAGTCAAATATGGTGTTTGTTGTCATATATAATATTAAATAATATTATTTTTATAAAATTAAAATATAATATATCAATGGTATTTATAAATAATAAATATAAATATAAATAAGAAATATTAGTATAATCATTCATTATAATAATATAATAAATATATTATAAATATAATATATAAATATAATACATAATACATAATATATAATATGCACAAATATAAATATAATAATATATAAATAAATATACTTAACAATATAAGAATGATTTTACATAAGTCAAATCTTATTTAAAAGATTAAGGCAGCGTATATCATTAAAAAGGGAAGCTTATAATAAAGTGATTTTATATAAGACAAAAGTCTTATGGTGAAGGAAATAAGACTTGTCTTATTAACTAAAGATAATCACAAAACCCTTATGAAAGGCCATGACCGTTAAGGTATTTGGAATTTATAAATGTCATGAAAGGGAATTGGTAAGACATGGCAGTGAATCAGAAGATAGGGCAGCAGCGATCTACAAGAGAAAGAATAGATTAAAATATTCAAGAAGTAACAGTGAGCAGTCCAAGGAAATAGTAGGAATAAAGGGCAGCGATCAGCAGAGGTTCGTTGATAAGAGAAGAAGCATGCATCGGGTCTGAGGGAATTAACAATCTATAAAGAACATTCAACAGTTATACCCTGCAGGTAAGTCTTCTAACTTATTCAATTCATATTTGTAAGATTATAAATAATAAAAGAAATAAGTAAATATGTTTATGAATAATAATTTATTACTATTCAATATACCATTAATGATAAGATAGGATCGAGTATATATGGTTGTGAAATTGAATAATATATTAGATGTTTACATATATGATCTTTATTGGCATTGAAACATGAAATTAAAGAATAAATAAAGGTTATATGAATGTTATGAATGTTTTAATCAGTTGGATGTTATATAACTCTTAATGTTGAATCTCATATTAGAGTAATTCGAAGGTTAGTAGTAATAGTGTAAACATCTAATTTCATAGCCATGAAGACATAAGCATTCAAAGAGAAATGACAATATACTAGTGGATATTGTGAATATCCAAGATAGTGATTTTAAATTGAAGGCATGTTGATGCCTAGAATAATAAGTATATCTCTACAAAGGGATTGATTATGAGATCGCCTTTAATAAGTAATCAACATGACCATGGAGTACCGGGCTAGGATTAGTAGCCTTCCTCTTAATCCACCTACACACCTTATAAGTATGAGACTGGTGGTTAGAGGGAATCTAGTGTCTAGCACTCAAGCTAGCAAGTCATTGCCCCTCCGAGCTAAGAGCGAAGTATTGCCAGGTGTAGCATGAAGCTCTTAGACCTAGGGTAAGAACAAAGTATTGCTGGGTGTAGCATGAAGTTCTTAACCCTATGGTTGAGAAGGACCTAGATAGTGTTAATGGCATAATGGTAGGTGAACCTCGAGCTGGCTTTAAGCCCCTCCGAGCCAAGTGTGAAGTACCTCCGGATATTGAGGTGAAACCTTGGGCTACGGCTGTGGGTCTTGGAAACCTTAACACATCCTCTCATATTAGGTGAGTGGTCCGATTAATGGGTAGGAATATGAACGTCCTCCCCGAGGTATGTCCATGACTTATGTGTGATTAATGATATAAGATAGATCATGAACACGAATTTATGACTAGAAAGGATATGAAATAGATAGAGTTTATTATTGTTAAGAACTTTATGTGAACATGATGAAATGATTTGTCAAGTTGAAAATGTTTTCAAGGTTGCGAAAATTTTGGCTTGCTAGAAGGGGACATTACACATTGCATCGCTACATAATGCTTCCACTACAAATAGCCTATCAGCAAATCCATTACACATAAATATTGTACAATTGCTAGTAAATAAAAATCTATTAAAAAATTATTCAAACATATACATTAAAGTTGTAGTTAAATTTGGCTTAGGTATTTACAAACCAAAATATGAGTTCAATGCTCAAATAACTACCCAGTGTAAGGTCTGGATTAAGTGCATAACAAAGAGTTTGGAGTGCACGCAAATTGGTTCCCAGCTGCTCCTCAGAAAATTTAAATTTAACTAAGAAGTCGGAAATCAAACCATCTAAAATTAATAAACTATTGGACTAGCATGCCGATCAGTGTTCTGAAAGTAAGTTGAACACTTATCAACTTCTAATAATGCCACGTGTTGTTCCGTTGCATGAGCTTTGCCACGTTTTGGAAGCTAAATAATGTAACTGGTATCAAAGAATTTTCTTCCTTCCACGATTGCCCAGTAACTAGTTGCATCTTCCTTCCGCCACACGCCAACATGAAAAAAGGAGTCCTTTCAGTGTGTCTAACTTCCATTCTATGTTTTATCGGTATGTTCCAAGTGTACGATGGGAGTGGCAGAAATCAAATCAATTATGTCTATAAAAGAAAATTATGTTGTCTCTCGTTTCAGGTATGTGTCTTTCTTTGGGTGCATTGACAGGTTAGTGGCTATCCAGCCCAGTATTTGTCGGAGTATGGATGGGGTAGGCATTCATGGTGTTGTCTATCCAACTCCAAAAATTCACTGCCGTCATTCATGCCTCCCTTCTTCATCCATGCATCCATAGTATAATAAATTTCATGTTTTCGTGGTGTTAGTACCTCTTGGGATTCGGTCCGGACTACCTGCCACATCTTCCATTTTAATACGTCTGCGTATTAAAATGGAAAACGGTTGTCAGAACATCTGCTGGACCACAGAAGCATGGAATTTATTATAATGGATGGAGAAGAGGGACATGGATGGCGGCGGTGCGTTTTTGGGGATGAATAGACAACGGCATGGATTTCTGCCCCATCCATGCCCCGGTGCAAATTCAGGGTTAGATACAGCTTCATCACTCATTTTACCGCACGATTTCGTACCCATGCACTGACAGAGTGATGTGATCATAGCATGGATGGGGCAGGCATCCATGCCCCGTTGCAAATACGGGGCTGGATAGCCGCTACCCATTGACAGAAGCAGCAAATGCTGCAGCAAACGTTGCTCTTTATGCCCTCCTGGCTAGAGCAGATGAAAGAAAGTGTAAGCTCTGCTCTTTACTAAATTATCATGAAGTTATAAACCAAGAGTGTTTCTCTTCACAGGTTGAGTTACCAGGTATTTGCAAGATTCTTTTGGAGATACAAGTACAGAAAGGAGGAGGTCCTTCGTCAGAATATTGTACAATTTCATCCTTCATATCGGGAAGGATGAAGTTGAAGGTGCAAACAAAAAATGAACAAGCAGGAAACAATGCAGCTATGGTTGCATTGTCTGCACTTGAACAATGTGAGATTTTTCCTTTCTATGAGGTGACTTTTTCTGTGACAACATTCAACATATACATTTTGATTATCAAACAGAATTGGATCTTTACATGTACTTGATTTTATGTTTTTAATCCTTGTTTAAACTTAAATGTGAATAACAAGGTTCTTTATTAGTAGTTTCTTTCAATCTAAACAGCCAACAGTTATGTAATAAGAATGATTTGCTACTAGTGTTGGCTCTTTAGATTGAAAGAAACTGCCAATAAAGGGCTTTGCTATTCACATTTAAGTTTAAATAAAGATTAAAAACCTAAAATCAAATACATGTGAAGATCCAATTTTGTTTCTATCAAAAATGGCTGCATTGTTTTTTTTTTTTTGTTTACACGGTGTTTATGAAAATAGGTCTACATTCATAGGTTGAGTAACCAGGTATTTGCAAGATTCTTTTGGAGATACAAGCACAGAAAGAAGGAAGTCCTTTGCCAGAATATGGGACAATTTCATCCTTCATGTAGGTGTAAGGTCACCTAACCCACTCTTTTCAACTCATCTTTACCCCTCCATTCACAGTAGCATCCATGGCTGTCTTTGCCCCTCCATTCACAGTAGCATGAATCTGCCATTTGTTCCACGCACTGAGGTAATTGCTTCTCACATAATTCAAAATAGAAAGGCACAGTTTGCAGTAATAGACCCTTGCAGTTTTTTCTTTGAGTGAAAATGATCGATGGCAAGCGAGATCTTCAACAAGAGCTCGGAACAAGAGCTTTTTGGTTTTTTTTTGGGTTTTTCTAAGTGTGAGAGTTAAATTTTTTTTACTGTATAAGATCCATTCTGCCTCATCTTTGTTTGGTTGTAAATTTGTGCATAATCGAAGGTTCCTAACAACTCTTATAGCCTAGTGATGCGCTATTGTTTTTTTCCTATTCTTGAATCCTATTAATTTTTGCACGAATTGTGCTCTTTTCTTACCTTACAATTGAAAGATGAAGACAAGAATTCTCTGTTTGAAACTTGCAGCTGTCTGCAGTTCACACACATAAATTTGTATGACACCGTTAAATCTGCAAGCATTAGTGTTAAGATATAAGGACTATTATCCTTAAGATTATTGAGCCAAAGGTTAACCTTTAGCAGTTGTAGATATAGCCGAATGGAATGTAACTTTATTGCATGGTTAATCCTGATTTTGGTGAATAGTGATAAAGGGAATTCAAGAGCCATGAAGATTGTCAAGGCCTCTGGGGCTACTATAGGTTAACAAACCAGAACTCATTCCAAGCCCAAACCTGCAAACCCAAAAGGCTAAGTGGACAAGTGGTGTTCAGAGAAAAGCAAACAATCATCATTTTTTCCAATCAATTTGGTTATCTTTAAAGAATTCTCGGAGGGTTTTAGTTGGGTTAGTCTTTGTGAAAGGACATGCTTTGTTGTTTGTAATACCGGCATCCTAATTATCCACCTTTATAAAGAGAATTGCTGATTGATTTATCAGGACTCAGGCAACTTGTTTGTTTGTCTTTAAAAATTGTTTTGTGCCAATCAGAAAAATGGTTTATGATAAAGATTCTTATGAGGCTTTGGATGTGGGAGAATGTTATTCAATCAAAATATATCCTTCCAGAAATCTTTTAATAAATTCTTTTGTGCAGATGGAAAATAATGCTAATGGAAAATTCTCTTCTTAGTCAAATGAACTGTTGTAGCTCCTATGTTTTATTCCCTTTTCATAAGTGGTGCTCTTGTCCATCATTTTCAATCTTAGTGGTTCTTGTCCTTTGATCAAAGAGTTCTTCTTTGTTTAATGCAACTAAGAGTATAATTATTTTTAAATTTGAATTTTAGCTAAATATTACTATTAGATAGTTATTCTAAGTGTTCGGGATAGTGGATTATTCCCTTTGAGTATACACCATCTTTTTAAGTGAACTGTATACATGGGGAAAAAGAATAATTATAATATCTAAACTACTAGTTAAACTTTGACTATGATATTAGGAGAGATTGGATAGAGTATATGGTATTCTAAGATAGTGTATTATATGTCACTATATGCAATTGAATGGAAATTATAGGAATGGTTGTAGGAAATAAAGATTGATATATTTTGTGAAATCCTAATTTTTACATCAAGTAAAATTTAGACTTGGGTATGTATTCCTCAAGTTGTTTAGCTTTTGAGATTGGTTTAGTTTATTTTTTTTCTATCTTGGAACTAGGTATTGTTTGCGTTTTTGAATCAGTATTATGTGATGACTTGATGACGGATCAACTCGTTTTAAGTATCATTGTCCACCTAAAGTTATGTCCATTTTGTGAAATCCTAATTTTGATAGGGTAATATCTTGTTATCTTACAGTGTTATAGCAGCCTATGAAATATGAATCATTTCTATATATATGAAGAAGTGAATTGTTGTTAGCTAATTAGAGAGATGAGGAGGTTTATTTTTGTGGGCAATGTATCAACCTATGGTGGTCTTTTAATTTACACTTTTTAGATCAAGTAAAATTTAGACTTGGGTATGTATTCCTCAAGTTGTTTAGCTTTTGACATTGGTTTAGTTTATAATTTTCTATCTTGGAACTAGCTAGTGTTTGTATTTTTGAATCAGTATTATGTGATGACTCGGTGACGGATCAACTCGTTTTAAGTATCATTGTCCACCTAAAGTTATGTCCTCCTTGTAGTTGGTCATTATTGTTAGTGGTAGTCGGTCGTAATCAACCAAGTAAATAATAATATGTTAGATAATGTTTGAGCACAATTAGTTTTGGAATGTTGTCGGTATTAATCCCGACGGTTGGATAGTTATGTAGTCAGTGCAACGGTTGATATCTCAACCAACCTTGGCAAGAGTTATAGGTGGAGTCGATAAATGTCGTCGGGTATGTTGTAGTGAATGATGTTGTAATTGCCATATTGTGCTGTATTGTTGATATGATCAATGAATGAATACAATGCCTTATTATGTGCAATACTGATATAAATTCATGTTCTATGTTATGCACTATACTATTGCTTTATGATTCTGTTTACTCAATGTCTATCTGAAACATCACTTAGTGAGTAAACATTTGGCATCGTTGCCTGTTTGAAATCAGGTCAGAGGGTGACAACAAGTCGATAACAAGTTGAGTTGTCAGAGACATTTAGTCGATGACAAGTTGTGTCATCAGGGACAAGTAAATCGTCAGGCATACTTGGTGACAAAGGGAACACAATGACGATGGTTGCATAATGGGTCAACCGATCCAATCAGAGGAGAAAACATACACCAGATGCCAAGTAGAAAGAACGGAGGAAGAATTACAAAGAATACAAGAGGAAAGTGACAACGAAGGAGAATCAAATGATCGAGAAGACAATCTAACACAAGATCTGGTCTTCCTGTGGGACTTGTCAGTTAGACAACATGTCACGAACGAAGCCATCTGAAGAGACATGACTATGGAAATCATCGAAGAAAACCTAGAAGTCAATTCAGAAGTGGACCATCTTTTGGATCGTCTACCGAGGTTGTTGGTGAGGAATTTGTTGATCCTGCGCGACCTCCGAGAAGAAAGGGATAGAGAACAAAGACGACAACAAATTCTTCGAAGATATAAAGAATGAATGAAATAAGAAGAGGAAGAGCACAACATCAGCCATCGTTGGGCGCCGCACAATCAATGATCATACCAGTAGCAATTCATGCTCATACAACTCAACAAAGATAAGAACAAAGTACCAAGTGGGCAAGAAACACCTGAAGAGACACTGAGAAGATCGCCAAGACTAAAAGAATAAGAAGAACGTAGGAAAAGACTAAAACAAAATGTTGAAAGAGGGAATGAACACCATGAAGAAATAAATCAAGACATTGTTGAGTCTCACCCAAGTTCGTCGAGGGAGTCGATGAACAGGATTTCAAAACACTAGTAATAAATAGAGGAAAAGAAAAAGAAAATGAAAAGAAATTGACACAAGAACTTTAAGACAACATACGCCGCATAGTAGCATTATCCATTTCAGACTGAGGGCCGAAGATCAGAGGACCTGAGTCAAAGACCCCCGCGTAGAGGGAGCACCAGAAGGAACCGGAGGAGACTCAAAGTGTAGAGGATGTTGAGAATGGACGTGGGAGGGAACCGTACGTGGCTGAGAGTGTAAGGAAGACACCAAAACATCACAAAAGAACCAGTCTAATCAGGTCAAAGATACAGAGAGGGCATCCGGGGAGAAACATGGTGACTCCACCAGCAAGCGAGAGGCAGAAACTACCAAAGTTCCTGGGGAACAGGTCAGAGGACCCCGTACGACACTGTAAAACATGTGAAACCATATGGGTAGAAAATGGGCAGGAGGATGTAGATTATTGGCTAAAAGTGTTTCCAGTGATGCTGAGAGGTATAGCCATCGACTGGTACATGGATCTAGAGGTGACACAGAAGGCCTCATGGCAAGTACTGAAGAAAGAGTTCCAAAATGAATTCAAACTTCTAAGGGATGACAATGAAATTGTAGCAGAAATCTACAACACAAAGCAAGGAAAGAATGAGAATGTAAGAGCATACAATCAAAGACTTAAGGAATTGTTGGGGAAATTGGAGACCCAACCAGCCAATGGATTGAAGAAGAGATGGTTAATTGAAGGACTACTCCCATCCTTAAGGAAGAAGATGAAAGTAGTACCTCCATCATCGTACACCGAAGCATACAATTGGGCAATGGACATAGAGAGCGAAAATAAGACATCCGCTCGAGGTAAGAAGAGGACTTTTGTGACGGAACGACATTCACATTGGCCAAACCTGATGCTTCTAATCCACTGGGGACCATTCAGAGGTACATGGAGGATCTCCAAAGCATGGCAGTATATATGGAGGGGGTGGGGGAAATATCCAAACAACTCAGGATTGGACGATCACAAGTAGTAGCACAGGAGGTCAAGAGGATCCGGGGATTTGTCCAGTTAGGGTATGAACAAGAGTTTGCCTGATGTTTCACTATGAGAGGGTGGCCGGAAGTAGACACACGTTGTATGCATGGCGCATGGTGAGGCTCACAACCAGTGATTGGAGGAAGAGAAGGCCAGGTCATAGAATCTTTGATCACAATTGAGAAAGCCTTTTGATAAGTTTTCTATGAGATGAAATGCCAGGAGTCACTAGTGGAGGCAAGAGGGAAGGAGAAGGATGAGGCTCTCCAATTAGCACAAAAGAGGAAAGATGAGTTGACTAGGCACATATAGAACTTTCAGAAGCAGTTGGCCCAACAAACCCATGTTACTGCATCTGAGAGGGCACGAGCATCAGCCTTAGAGGCTAAGATAGCAGCAATGGAAAAGGATACAACTGAGAAGATGCAGGAGTAGGAGCAGAAGGTAAAAGATATGGAGGTACAACTTGAAGCAAAGGGAGTGGAACTTGTAGCAAAAGGAATGGAGGTGGATAAGGCAAAGGCTCAAGTGTTCCAGAGGTAGTACGCATGGTGAAGGCAACCAGAGAATGGGAGATTGTGGCCCAACACCAGTTGCGACTATGTCCAGAGGAGGCGAGGAGATTATAGGAGCAATGGTCGTCCACCCCGACATCATATGTACACCCAGGGATGTCTACACAACCCCCTCATTCTCAGTAATTTACTATGTTGGTCAATTGTCCCCATTTTTGTTTGTAAAGTCATCTGGAAGATGACTAGTTTTGTGGGGGGATAATGTAGTTGGTCATTATTGTTAGCGATGGTCGGCCGTAATCAGCCAAGTAAATAATAATATGTTAGATAATGTTTGAGCACAATTAGTTTTGGAATGTTGTCGGTATTAATCCCGACAGTTGGATAGTTATGTAGTCGGTGCAATGGTTGATATCTCAACCAACCTTGGTAAGAGTTAAATATGGAGTCGATACATGTAGTCGGGTATGTTGTAGTGAATGATGTTGTAAATCCTATATTGTGCTGTATTGTTGATATGATCAATGAATGAATACAATGCCTTATTCTGTGCAATGCTGTTATAAATTCATGTTCTATGTTATGCACTATACTACTACTTTATGATTCTGTTTACTCTATGTCTGTCTGAAACACCACTTTGTGAGTAAACACTCCTTGGGCTCAGATAAGAGAGCTTGTCTTTCTATTTAGAATATGGTCTAAACTTGGTAATGTTTTCAATGTGGACATTAGTTTTTAGTCAACCTAAACAAGTTGAAAGTTTACCAGTCGAACTACGAAGCCTCTGCACATACATAGGCAAGGCCATCAAGGATGAGCCCCTCAGGCATAGATCTGGCCCCTTTGGTCCTGTCATCTACTTTAATCCTAAGTTCAACCATGATTATATGTTTTTGATGAAGAGACTAATTGGGTATCTAGTGGTTGCAGATATTATGAAGTCACTTGAAACAATTGAGGTTGTAAATGACAAAGGTAAACGAAGAAGATTATGGTAAGAAAAAAGGTAATATTTTTTAACTCATTGTTATAATTTAGTGGAATTTCATTGAGTTAAGTCCTATGGTTGGATGTGGGAACATTGTACATTTAGTGATGAAATGATTTATGTTATCTGTATACAACTGAGTATTACTGTAGATTGGTTTATTATGATTATGCTAAACATTTTGATGTTATGGAATAAGTGATCAGTTTTGTAACATGTGTCGGTGTAAATACTCTTTTGGGTTGTATGCCAAGTTAATTATGTTAAGTCTGCACTTCTAAATTCTAGATTTAGCTACAATGTATCAAAACTACTGCTCTACTAACTAATTATGTGAGGTAGTTTCATGATCGTGGGTTGAATGGTTGTTATCTTTATCAAGGTAACATGCATTACTAAACAAATTAATATGCATTGGTTAAATCAATTTTAGTTGTTTGTGTGTTGATGTGTCTAATGCTCAAGTATAACGGAAGGGGCATTACAGTAGACCTATTTTCACAAGCACTGTGAAGTTTAATGGGAAGGACTATGAAGGTGAAGGTGCAAACAAAAAGAAACATGCAGAAAATAATGCAACTATGGTTGCATTGTCTGCACTTGAACAATGTGAGATATTTTTTCCTTTCTATGAGGTGACTTTTCCTGGGACAACATTCAGCATATGCATTTTGATAGAAACATAATTGGATCTTAACATGTACTAAAATCTTTGTTTAAACTTAAATGTGAAAAGCAAGGTCCTTTATTGGTAGATTCTTTCAATCTAAACAACCAACAGTTATGTAATAAGAATGGTTTGCTACTAGGGGGTTTTATAGTAAGTTCAAATGAAATTAGATTGGGTGTATAGAAGATAAAAATGATGATGCTATACTGACTAGACATACATGATTGAACCATTACCAATGTTGTTAGATTTGTTTACATGGCGTCAAAATCAACTATAGTTGTGGAAAACGAATTGTTATTGGCAAATTTGAGGTTGCTCATGTAACATATGGTTGAAGAGAGCAAATGGTTTAAATATTAAGGAAAATACATAAGGGTAGTTTTTTAAACAAATGTTGGTTGTGTTGAAGACAAAGTTATTATCTAAGGTCTTTGTTCTAGTCTAAAGTCAGCGAGGTTTGTTCTTTAGGAAGATAGGATAAAACAAGAAGAGGATAAAAGTTTTGATTGCTTAAATTTACTTCTGGGCCTGTTTATCAGATTTATTTGTGGTCATTAAATGCCAAGGTTATGTAAAGTTAATCAACTAGGCATACTTATGCTGGTATTGCAAACTGATTTATTTCCTTTGGTTGTTTTCACAGGCAAAGGATCAGTTGCGTCAACATTAAAAAGTTGTGTTAGATATATTCATAAATTGATGGAGGCGATCATTTGTTTGAAGGAGGCAACAAGGGTTGATTCAAACTGTAAGCTTTCTCATCTTGAACTGATTTGAAGTCTTTCATAAGTTTATCTTTTAGAACCTTCCAAATCCTTTAAAACAGAATCAAAGAAAGAACTGGTACAAAATATGACAAGTGTGCTAGGAACTAGAGAGGACAAAAGTTCAGCAACCATGTTATAGGTCATTGACTCATTACTTGCTAAGAATTCTCCAGGTCAGGGACTTGTAGTACCAAGCCATGGGTTGCAATTATTTTAACTCTAGTTTGATGCCGAGTCAAAATAGTACTCCATAGAATAGATTTTATTAAGAAACTCATATGGGCATTTATTATTGGTGTTTAACGCCACATTTTGTGCTGCAATATCGATAGTAAACTGTTGCAGAATCTTTAGACTCTATGTAGTATATACCACGTGAATGGGAGTCGAGATCTCTACATCTCTGTGATGTCGTGTATGCCTTAACTGTTTAGTGTACACTGTCATCCTTACAGATAAGAAAGAAACATAGTGTTCATTTCTTCTCGGGATACGGGATGGTCTACAATTGGTCCATTTCTGCTCTTGATTGGAATGACTCATTATTTGACTTGTATAGATGAATTTTTATATAAAATGTTTAATATTTAAAGGAATTAGTAGGAAAACGGAATCACTAATGTCACTCTATTAAACTAAAATCCTCTCAATAACTAAAACCCTCTCAATCAATTGTTAAATTAACATTCATTGTCACTTCTAAACTTTGGAGTCAATGTTGAACTTTAAGTGAACTTGAACTTTAATGGTAAATTTAAGTTGTAGGGAAAAAAAACTGATATCATCAAAATGCAATCAATGTTTATCATTTTTTGATATGTATAATCTATATTGAGACTTCTAAAGAAATGGAGTTTATCATCAAAATGATATTTGTTTTTATAATCTATAGATATGTCCAAGTGGATTGAGATTTTTAAAGAAATGGAGTTTAGAGTTGATAATCATTGGATTGAGACTTCTAAAGAAATTGAGTTTAGAGTTTAAGAGTTGCAAATCATGGGATTGAGATCTATAAAGAAATGAATTTTAAAGTTGTTGAATTGAGACTTCTAAAAAATTCTTGAGTTTAGAGTTGCAAATTAGCAAGCCAAAGTATATGGTTTTAATGTTTTTTTTTTTTAATTTTTGTGCTTAAAACAAAGTCATGGAAATAGTTTATGTTGGATTGAGTTTAATAAAGAAATGGAGTTTAGAGTTATACATTTGCAGTTATAGTGTATACATCAACAACATATAATGAGTTTAGAGTTGCAGGATTCATACTTCTAAAGAAATGGAGTGATGTATATAATGAGTTTAAAGTTGTAGAATCGAGACTTCCAAAGAAATGGAGTTTAGAGTTGCAGATTTGCAAGCCAAAATGTATGAAATAGTTTCTATGTTTAAAGCAAAGTTGTTGAAATAGTTTATATGCATCGAATGCCTTTTAACATTTCTGTGTTTAAAACAGAGTCATTGAAATAGTTTCTGCTCAATTGAGATCTAGTAATAGTCATTGAAATTGTTTATGCTGGATTGAGATCTACATAGAAATGGAGTGTAGAGTTCAAGATTTGCAAGTTAAAGTATATGCATCAACAACATATAATGTTATTCACATCTTTGTGTTAGAAACAAAGTTACGAATTATTTTACATTGGATTGGAACTTCTTAAAAGAGTTTAGAATTTAGACTTACAAGCTAAAACATTTTCCTCACAGATCTCTTTTGAGAGATAAAATAGTTGGAAATGCTCTGTTAGACACGTATGCAGGGAAAGAGGAGAGCAAAGGGGAGAATAGGAAGAGCAATAGCAAGAGTGACCTTATAAAGAGGGAAGAGTAATGCTTATAAAGATAGTGGGAAGGCCCAGATTGTGGGGGCGCAAGCATTATTATGACAGACTGAAGTTCATCATTCCATACCACAAGAGGCATTCTTAATGTAACATCCCGCTACGTAACCCCCGAAGGGTAAGAGCCAAAAGAGGACAAGATAACTTTTTTTTTTTTTGACATAAGTGGACAACATACACAAATTCAGTTGCCAATTCAATAGATCGACAACATTCATGGCCAAGTATGGCCGAATGCACACCTGAAAGAGAGGACTAATTCACTCTCCAGAGGAAACATTAAAACAACTACGTTCATTTTAAACACCAAAGCAAATGTTCCTAATCCCATATCTGATCTAAACATGAATCCATAAGCATCATAGTACAAGCGGATCCGATACCCACATCGGAATCTGTAAACCAAATAGGAAACATCTCATTTCTTCTCATTAAATTCAAGGATTACAACTTCTCTCTTAAGAGAGTACAATTACATAACTGCATATACAATTACAAAGGATATATTTTAGAATATGATACAAGTACAATAACATAGTCTTGAATAGAATACAAGGACTGAATGGGTACAATAACTGAATGAAGTAATGAAGAGAGAGAATATCTCCACTGGTGCCCCAAAACATATTCGTCGGTCCCCAATGGTGGTGGCAACGCCTCCCAACCATGTGGACTCATAAGAGACCACTCCACCGTGCTCAGAGATAGTCACAAGGCCCAAACGGAAGAACAACAACAAGGGGATACAAGATGGCCAACACTCACATCAATCATGGAGCAAACACGGAGAACAGTTCATAAAGCCAAAGTCATAACACAGGTGTACTCATCCAAGTCATAGGTCGGGTACTACTCACGACTGCTAAGGTGCTAGATACTAAAGTGAAATCAGATGGAGTGTCATCATGAGTGCTCGAAGGGATGGCACCACACAGAACCAAGTACTCCTCTCATGCAGACGAGGAGACTCAATTGTGCCCGAACCCATGCCCCGCAGATAGATGACTTGATGCCCCGCAGACGGATAGGCCCTCTCATTGCATCCTTAGCCTTTACAAGCACTCAAGGCCATGCACGAGATCTAGTTATCTTATTATTGTTTTTACCCCAATGTTTTAATTTAGTTATCACTTGTTACTATAAATCTGTACTACCAGTTCCCTTGGCAACCACTTGCGGGCCCTGGGCCCATAGAGAGCCACTTTAGACGACCACTCTAATGCCTAGACCTTGTTCATCTCGTTTGACTAAACGAGGCATCCAAAAAGACTAAAAACACTAAGTTATAGATTTAAAATAGTAAAGGTGAAAAATATGTTCTACAAGACCCAAACTCTCGTGGATAGTGTAATTTGTTGAAAATGGCCTTTTGCCAGTTAGATCAGTTTTACAATAACTCCCGTGACCCTAACTTGATCACTCTTCACAAGGGATAGCAAGGATATTATAAGAAAAGCATGGAAAATGGCATTGCAAGCTTCCTCACAACCTCATATTTACATAATGACTGCCATATTTAACATGGCAAAATAAAATGTTAAAAATACTTGCAAAATGGAAATCTTAATCTTTCCTCCTACAATATTCCCTTAGATCCCTGTGTTGCAGATTTTCCTAATTAGAGTTTATGTGACCAAATTTCAATGCACAAACCAGATTGATGTTACTACAGTATTTTAGTGCCATTTCATTCTTTAACATAAAGACGGTGGTTTCCACAAGGCTTGGAATTAGCAAGGAATGATCGTAATGGCCAAAACCAAACCACTCAGTTTTCTTAGAAAGAGTTGAACTGAAAAATATCTCTACAGAGAGAAGATCGACGTATAGCAAAAGGTTTCCATGGAACTAGATCTCTTCATTTTCTATCATGCGTCACAGTTTTGTGTTTCCTAAATGGCCGCTCTCATTATATTCTTCATAACAATCAAATCCCCTATTTTATTTCAGTAAAATTATAACTCAAAAACCACATGACCTTTCTTTAGAAACCCATTTGTCAAAGATAAGAAATCGTTCTGCCTGAAAGAATTAAATTCCAGGAAGGGGCAATGAAAATCCCTTGCATCAAAATAAATTTGGCATATTGTTCAAACGCAGCAGATGGGTTTTAGTTTTTCTGTGCTTAATGAAATTTCATCAAACATATTTTTGATTTTGTTTAATAGGCAGTAATGGGGTTTCAGTGTTTTTTGTGCTTGCATCCCATATTTTTTTCCATGACCCAAATTGTCTCGGGTATATTTTGTCTTACATGCTTGTCTAATAAAAGGCATTCATTCGTACGTTCAGAAAATAAAATTCAACTCCAGTTTAAACTACCCACCAAATTCAAATGCAATTTCAATAAACTCCTCACCGATAGTAATCAAAATCATTAGAAGTAATAAAAAACTACCCACCAAATTTTAATGCATTTTCAATCAATTCCTCGCCTTTGCTTGTTAATGTAGAAAGGGCGAGTTACATATCCAGTTAAATAGTCAGACAGAGTAGCTGTAACAGTAAGAGTAAATATTGGAAAGAACAAAGACTGAGATAAATACCTCTTTAGCACTCGCACTCCCCTTCCTCAGCTAGCAGATCGTTCCCCACCTACACTGCAATGAACCTCCTCTTGCAATTTGATCACTACTTGAGACTGGTTTGCACTCCCCTCCAGGAAGCTCGCCTCAGTTCTTCCAATTCCTTATGCTTCACCTCGGATTTCCTCTTTTTGCGCTGCCTTCCTTTCCAAAATAGAGAAAAAAAAACACCCTCCAAAATGTGTTTTTTCCTTGCTCTTCATTCCTACGTTCTTCTTATCTCCTAGGAGATATTTTCATCCAACATTAAACTCCCTCCAGATATTTTTGCTGACCATTATCCTCTCTGCAGTAGCACTCTGTTGAGGAATTCAATTCTTCACCCACAAAACAAATATTTCTCTCCCTCATAAATACTCTCTACCTCCGTGTTGACTAAACTAAAGATCAAATGTCTTTTTTTTTTAAACTCCCAAATATTTGTTTGCCATTAAATTCTCACCCACTCTCAATGCCAACGCAGCAAAGGCGGGGGGGGGGGGGGGGGGGGGGGGTGGTTGTTACACCTAAAGAGTTAGCTCATTCCACAAATGAACAAACCTAATGACTAGCTTCTATCACAAACTTACGAGGGGCCACTATTATATGAGAGTTGAGGTGTATAGTGATCAACATGAAGTGGCACCTTACATGCATACACTTGAAATATATCATCCTATGAGTCTTTCACATTTACTAACTTCAGTTTGCCTGTTATATATTTTCATCTATCTAATTGGCCCATCCTTCCTTTCTGATTTATTTGGTTAATAAGAGGTAGGAGATAAATTCTCAAAGCTTTTAATATTTCACTGTCTAGACAACTAATTGCTTTTAATCAACATCCTACTTGCAAATGTTAAAAAAAAATAGCTTCCAACTCCTTTTCACCTATTGAAGATATTATTTTATATTTAAAATGTTATTTATCACTATAAAGAGCTTGTCATTAATCGGACAAGGGTCATTATGAGCAATGGGATATAAAACTTAATAGAGAGAAACCTTGGTGGCAAAGATATAATCCTTTTTCCTTTCTTCCACATCATTAAGTAAGTGTAAGGGATAAGAGTACTTAGCTTTGCGATGTTGAAAATCACGAGTGATTTCTTTTAGATTAGCATTGTCTATTTGTACCATTTGATAATAACCAATAAGCAACTATATGCTTATTGAACATTGGGATATATATATATATATCTGTGTGTGTGTGTGTGTTGATAACAATGTGGTTTGGTGGTCAAGTCGCTTGGTTGTGGTGGCGGCCACCAAAGTTCAAACCCCCGCACGGCCAACGAGCTCGTAGGCTATGTGTACCTCCGCTGGACTGGCGTGCTCGCAGACTGTGTACCTTCCCTGGGCTAACGAGCTAGCGGGTTTGACCAAAGGGTGATAATGCCCATTGGAGACGGAGACCCCCCAGTTGTGGTCTCAGGTGATAAAGCTGTTGGGAAGAGATCCCCTGTAAGGATCTCTCTGGGCTTGAACCAGGCTAAAAATCTAGGTTAACCAAAGCATATATAAATATATGCCTACTTTGTGCAAAGGTTGAAGAGAGCATAGATCATATGCAGTTCCATTACACTTATGCCTGAAAGGTTCGACATAAGATAATGGGCAAATTCTTTCTATCCTAGGTTTGGCAAGACACTGTTAGAAAAATCACTATCAGTTGGGACTCCCCTTTTAAACATACCCCAATTTCTGAATTGTGGTGGCAATCTTTGGTTCATGTGGGATGGGGATTTTGGAGAAAAAGGAAAAACAAAGTCTTTAGGGAGGAAACTAAACCTTGGGAGGTGCTAACGAACTCCATAATACATAAAGGGATATTCAAATGGGTTCTACCTCTAAACATAAACCCCCTTTTAAAGGAAAAGCCACCCCTAAATCTTAGAGAAAAAAGCTAAGCTTCAAGAGGATGCGGTCATGGGTCTCTGCAATCTCAAACAATCTCAAACAGGGTGAACATTCCTCTGCCAAAAGGAACCTGGAAGGGGAGTTGGGTGCATGAACTGTGGTTTCGACGGACTATCTACCAATTCCTTTTCGAAATTAGGCACAAAATTCTCAGATTAATGAATAGAAAAGATTGATACCAAAAGTAATTCAATGGGAGAATGCATATATTATTATATACAGTTATAATCAAATCCACGAAAAAATCCAACTCCAAAAAAAAATCAAATCTACTACCTATATGATATTGCACTTTATTAATGTTATAACGAATAAAAGAATCTCGAGTTGTTGAAAGATAGCCTGTCTCTAAAGATGCACTAATTGAATGTTTATGGATATAATCAAGGCTTAAATTTGACAGTTGTATAGCTGTATTTAGGCATTTTTGTTGGAATTTTGAAAAGAAGAGATTTTGAACAAACTGTCAAAATTTATATCGGATTATGCTGATATATAGGCCAACCCACCATTGCCCAGTACTTGCATTTTCCTTACGCCACACACCAACATGAAAAAAGGAGTCCTTTTAATGTGTCTAACTTCCATTCCATGTTTTATCGGTATGTTCCAAAGTGTACGATAGGAGTGGGTGCATCATGCGAACCATCAAATCAATTATGTCTATATTCACTGTACTTTTTTGCATTGCTTCAATATTAAAAAAAATTCACGAAGCTTTTTCTTAAGCGTCTCTATCTAATCCTGGGACTTTCAAGCCATTGACAGAAGCAGCAAATGCTGCAGCAAACGTTGCTCTTTATGCCCTCCTGGCTAGACCAGATGAAAGAAAGTGTAAGCTCTGCTCTTTACTAAATTAGCAGTTTATGTAAGGGTTGGAATATTTTAAGAAAGATTAAAAAAAATGGATGGATTATTCTGTTTTTTGGGTTGTTTATATGTTTTAATATCTGTAATAGTGTCTTATTTTGGGTTGATGAATGATAGACGAACCTTCTTACACACGCTCATTTTTTTTCTGGGTTCCATAGAAAGTAAGAATGCAGTTGCCCTGTTCTTGGGTTATAGCCATCTTTTTTATTTGGTGGTGGTTTCTTAAAATTCTTCCAGACTAGAAAATACTAGGTCAGTGGTAAAGGGAATATATACCTGGGGTTTGGTTAGAATAGTTTTCAACTGAGTTATGGCCTTTGGAGGGTAATACAGAGTTGAAATTTGATGCATGCTTAAGAGTACTAGGGCTGTGTAGGTGTAAAGTGGGTTTGGGCTGTGTAGGTGTAATGAGGGTTTAGGTTGTGTTGGTCTAACGAGGATTTGGGCTGCGTTGGGAAGTGTGGGTTATGGTTAATGAATTTTCAATATCATTAAGGGTGTGACAGATAATACATGATGTTAAAACAGTGAATTTTCAACAGCACTAGTTTTGTGTTGGGTAAGTCGGTTCTGGTTGTGTGGGGAATTGCAGACTTGAATCCTAGACTTCTAGCTGGCACATGATTTTTTAAGAGCTTTTGGCTGTGCATGAAGATAAAGCATTCTACATTGTCAACAACATCAGGGTTGTGAGGGATAATACCTGAAGTTCAAGTATAGGTAATGCAAGAAGCTGCAATATTCTGCCTTGTCAACAGAATGAGGGCAGGGTTGGGCAAATGCAGGTTCAGGCTATTTTGGAAAAGTATAAATGGAATTCAGTTACTCAGGTTTAAAATGGAAAAAAACTAGGGTAACTAAAAAATGAATATTATATTTGTAAAAGAGAATTTTGACTCTGTTATTTGATCTCAAATATAGTGCATAGAGATTATAAATAAACATAATATTTTAAAAAATTATAATTATAAAAGAAAACAAGTAGCATTTTCAAAAACAAATATTATACTTTTACTTGGGAGGGTTTAGGTAAAAAATATATGTTTGGTCCTAAAATAATAGGCAAGTACTACCATCATCCAACACAGCCCACTATTTGAGGGTCGCACTATTTTAGAGGTAACTCAATGTTTTATAGTGAACCCTCATTAGGGTATAAACTATAATTAAAAGAAAAACCCTCTTTACTGTTCAAAATTTTAATTCAAAAATCAATTTATTCAAAGTTTTAACTTGAGTATTAGAATTTTCCAATCTTCCTGTGCTTTTAATTTTCTTCTCCAAAGTGTAAAAATGAGCTTAAAAAAGAAAAGGTATACATAAAATAAATATCAGAACCACTCTTTGAAAATCTGAGGCAATTGTGAGTGTAATGCTACTATGGGACCATAGCCTAATTTTTTTTGTTTGCGCAATATTACACTTACACAGAATCAATTGTCTTGAAAAATGGGAATCCAAGCTACCCACATGGGACTCATCTATAGACTATGCTGAATATACGGGGATGTAGATATCTAATTGGAAGGTCCTTGATTTGAGTCCTAGCGGGGCCATAATTTTTGAATGAATGATGTAGATACCTAATTGGAAGGCCCTTGATTTGGGCCATAGTTTTTGAATGATGTAGATACCTAATTGAAGGTCCTTTGATTTGGGCCATAGTTTTTGAATAGCATTAGGGTTGTACCGGCTAATGTTGTTTTGGAATCCTAGATAGTCCATAGTTTTTCAACCGTGTGAGGACCGGCTGGCAATGGTCTCAATTTTTCAAACTTGTCTCTGTTAATCTGACAGAAATCGGGCGGTGATTATCTAGTTTTATTTTTGTTTTTTAATTTTACCTTATATATTTATACTATATTGATCAATCAGGAATACAACCCTTAGTACTTTTCTATTGATCAATCAAGAATACAACCATTAGTACTTTTATTTGAATTGGTAAAATGTTGCTGGAAATATATACAAATAGAAAACTAGAGAAATTGTTGGTAAACTGCCGGGAGGAATTTCAAATTTTCAAAATACAATAAAGAAATTAGCAAAGCTTGAGTGTTGAGAAAATGATATTTATGCGTGAGAAGTAATAACCTCTGTGAGAGCAAGCTGAGTGGACTGAAAACAAAATTTCATGGCATTTATTGGACAATGAACCTTTTTTTGAAAAAGTAACATCTTAACTGATAACTATAGCAATATGATGTAATTTTTAGGATATACAATGGCATTTATTAACGAGAGGGAAAATATTTAAGGATTTTTCAGTCATATGACCTGCGGACTGTGGGTACTTTTATCATTGCGATTTAACATCATAACAGAGTTGTCTTCTAACAATTAATTAGAAACTCTTTTGCTTGAAAAATTGCTGATTTGCATCAAATATGTTTGTGTTAGTCAGTAATATAAGAATTTTTTTTATGATTCGTTAACTTTGTAGATGTAAAAAACACAGACATGAACGAGTGCAGAAATTAAATAACAGAACACACAAAAAAGAAAAACACAGTTGACACAAGATGTTTACAATGGTTCACCATAAAAATGGCTACGTCCACTCTCAAGCAGCAGGGGATTCCAGTTTTTATTAAACTCAGTTTCAGTGATACAAATTACAGCCAGCACTCTGGCTACAGAGATAAGATCAAACTCTACAACTCCCTCTAACTCTAAACGCACAGCCAAGAAGAAAAGACATTCTCTCTCACCAACCGATCTGCTCAAGAACAGTCGTATTCAGAAGTTGCCAGAGAAAGCCTAGAGCTGGCAAATTAGAAGACATCGGTTATAAGAATGTGGAGATGCTGTCAGAAGAGGTTGAAGTAATCAGCCGTTACATTGGGCTTCATAAAGCCACGTACCCAACAATCTCCCACTTGAAGACCAATGGGATCGGCAAAATTACTGAACAGAGAAATCCCCCACAACATGCACATTGTCACATCAGAACAAGACCGAGAGAAGCTCTACAAAATTCAAACTTCTCTCGGTACAATCTTTGTTAATGCATCGGCCGAAATCACTTTTGTATTAGAAGCAAATCCTCTATCAAACTATTCATCCGCCCCTCCAAACACAAAACACAAAAATATACAACAAATAAACAAAAATAAAATCAGAGATACAACAATTCTAACAATTCCACCAAATTCAGTGCCAACTATGACGGTAGTCTTCTTAGATTTAGCTGCTCCATCTTCCATATTGGTTGACATATTTTTAGATGCACAATTTCTATTACCAGTAGCATTACAAACTGACTCCAAACTGTCACTCTGATCACCATTATAAACAGGCGCATCTTCAATCACCTTCAAATTTTCATTCTCATCGCCATTTATTTCTTCAATCACCTTCAAATTTTCATTCTCATCGCCATTTATTTCATCTGCGCCAGGTTCTATGGCATCAACCTGCACACCATCATCTAACTGATCTCCAAAGTTGTCACTGTCAATCATACTGAGAAAATTATTAATAACAGAATCAGTTTCAGCATCTAATTGATCCAAAGACTTTTGCTTGGCAGTCCTCAATGACGAATCTGAAGTAGGATGAACAACTCCCACTTCAGCATGACTCTCTATGACATACAGGGTGCCTAATTTGCTACGCCTTGCAATTACCAAGGCCCCTTTTTTAACTTTGCATCTATTGGATTCAAAACTAATCTCACAACCTTGAGAACCCAATTGCCTAGCCGAGATTACATTTTGTTTGAGCTGGGGAACATATCTAACATCATGTAACAACCAAGTATACCCATTTTTCAATTTCAATGAAATATCCTCTATTCCAACAACATCACAAGATTCATTGTTACCAAGAAAAACCTTACCGAAGTCACCAAGTTGCAGATTTTTGAAATATTCCTTGCATGGAGTGACATGAAACGATGAGCCAGAATCAAGCACCCAAACATTTGTTGGAACTTCTTTAGTTAAAATAAGAACTCCTGCATCTTCTTGGCACGCTGTGTTGGCTTCATTAGTGCACACCTTTCCTTGTGCTTTTTTGTAGCTCCAACAGTTCCTTTTTGTGTGACCTGGCTTGCCACAAAATCAACATTCTCCATTTCTGGTTCTGTCTTCGATCTTCCTCTATTGTTATTTCTGCCTGTCTTGACCCATTGCTCTGATACCAATTGTAGATTTAAAAAACACAGACAAGAACGAGTGCAAAAATTAAATAACAGAAAACACAACAAAGAAAAACACAGCTGACACAAGATGTTTACAGTGGTTCACCATAAAAATGGCTACGTACACTCTCAAGCAGCCGGGGATTCCAGTTTTTATTAAACTCAGTTTCAGTGATACAAATTACAGCCAGCACTCTGGCTACAGAGATAAGATCAAACTCTACAACTCCCTCTAACTCTAAACTCACAGCCAAGAAGAAAAGACATTCTCTCTCACCAACTGATCTGCTCAAGAACAGTCGTATTCAGAAGTTGCCAGAGAAAGCCTAGAGCTGGCAAATTAGAAGACATCAGTTATAAGAATGTGGAGATGCTGTCAGAAGAGGTTGAAGGAATCAGCCGTTACATTGGGCTTCACAAAGCCACGTACCCAACAAACTTGTCCCACCATTTATTAAATTAGATTAATCCCAGCTATGCTCTATGTGTATGCAGGCATTTATAAAAGTTATCTCAATAATATTGCAACAATACGAAGTATAGACTATTTTTCAACTCAATAGTTACTCTGCAAGGTCAATTATTTGAAAGTACAAGATACTCTAATAAATCAACGCGCAATTCATTTTTTGGGAGAGTATCTACCTTGGTAAATTTCTTATACAACTTCTCATTCCTAGGACATCATTTGTTCTTTTATGAAGCAGCATATCGTGGAGTTATAAACCAAGAGTGTTTCTCTTCACACGTTGAGTTACCAGGTATTTGCGAAATTCTTTTGGAGATACAAGCATAGAAAGAAGGAAATCCTTTCGAGAATATTGTACAATTTCATCCTTCATATCATGTAGGCATGTTTGCACAAGCACTGTGAAGTTTAATGGGAAGGACTATGAAGGTGAAGGTGCAAACAAAAAGAAACAAGCAGAAAACAATGCACCTATGGTTGCATTGTCTGCACTTGAACACTGTGAGATATTTTTTCTTTTCTACGAGGTTACTTTTCCTAGGACAACACTCAACATATGCATTTTGATAGAAACAGAATTGGATCTTCATATACTTGATTTTAGGTTTTTAATCCTTGTTTAAACTTAAATGTGAATAGCAAGGTCCTTTATTGGTAGTTTCTTTGGCTTTGTAGATTGAAAGAAACTATCAATAAAGGACCTTGCTATTCACATTTGAGTATAAACAAGGATTAAAAAATTAAAATCAAGTACATGTGAAGATCCAATTCTGCTTCTATCAAAATGCATATGTTGAGTGTCGTCCCAAGAAAAGTCACCTCATAGAAAGGGAAAAATATGTGACAATGCAATCATAGTTGCATTGTTTCTTTTTGTTTGCACCTTAACCTTCATGGTCCTTCCCATCAAATTTCACAGTGTTTGTGAAAACAGGCCTACATGATTTGAATGATGAAATTGTACGATATTCTAGCAAAGGACTTTGCTTATATCTCCAAAAGAATCTTGAAACCCTGATCATTCACTCATTACTTGTTGAGGATTCTCTAGTACAAGAATCAGAGTTGTACAGGTACAAGAATTAGAGCTGTACCTGTAGTATCAAGCCGGCAGCGGCTATGGGGCATTCACGATGCACCAGATGCCTCGATGGTCATGGATGCTGCATCCATCCAACGTACAACGTACAACGTATAATGATGCACTAGATGCTCTTCGGTTACCGTCTGTTCCACTCCGTTCCCGTTTTCCATTTAGGTTGTCTCGGTTTGGGCTTTGCCAGTCACAGTTAGTTAAAGTTTAACTTAAAACAGTCTCCCGCCTAATCAGTTTAAAATTTTCTCCCGCCCAGTAGCGATGCATTCAAAATGTGGAAGCATAAACAAGACACGTGAACTGTCTGACCGGATGGCGCGCAGAGAAATCCGGTCTCCTCTACTGTTCTGATTGCAGGATATACACAAAACATGTTTGTTGAGAATGCTTTAGATACTTTCAAGCAAATGCAATTGGCAGGTGTAAAGCCAGATTCCTCAACCTTTGCTAGCATCCTCCCTGCTTGTAGCAAAATGGGAGCTTTAGAACAGGATATGGACATCCACCACAGCATAAGGGATACAAGAATTTTATCAGATGTTGTAGTTGTAACTGCCCTGGTAGACATGTATGCAAAATGTAGGAGTTTTGACAAAGCACATTAACTGTTTGGCATAATGCCTCAAAGAGATATCATCTCATGGAGTGCCATGACTCTAGGATATGCACAATGTGAAAGCATCGACAAGGCACGTGAGCTGTTTGACAGAATACCTCAAAGAAACGTGTTCTCATCCATCGAAGCATAATGGGAGTGGGATTTTTGTAGATATTCTAGTTGGAAATGCTCTGGTTGACATGTATGGAAAATGTGGAAGCATAGACAAGACATGTGAACTGTTTGACAAAATGACTCAAAGAAATGAGGTCTCATGGAATGATATGATTGCAGGATATGCACAAAATGGATTTTGTAAGGATGCTTTCAAAATCTTTGAATTATGAAGCAGTTTAGAACATATCATGACATTATCAGTTTTGCTTGTGTTCTATGTGCATGTAGCCATGCAAGTTTAGTGGATGAGGGCTGTACATACTTTAATCGTACAAGTAACCCTTATTGCATTACACCTACAATTGATCATTATGTGTGCATGGTTGACCTTCTTACTCGTGCTAGTTATCTTCAGGACACCCTAAACTTTATCATTAAGATGACAGTTAAAGTTATGGTGGTTGTGTCGATGTGTTTTCTTGGTGCCTACAAATCACATATGAACATAGGCTTAGGAGTATTTATAGCGATGTTGCTTTTTTATTTGGATCCTAATAAGATGAGGGTTTCAATGTGGACTTCCAAATTGCAATAGCTCTATCAAATGGAAATGTTTGAACATTATATCTGGTCGTATAGAGCCTCAAATAACTCTTCAATTTTTTTCAAGTTTGTTTCATAACTTTGACTTCAAAAATGATAAGGCACTTAAAATTATTTCACCCTCCACTAAATCCAAAATCATTATTTGGCACATATCTACAAGTTTGAAATATACTGAAATAAAATATCACAACATTTCACTCAAATTTAAGGTTTTCCATAACCTAGTTATTGAACCATGTTTGAAAGGATGATGAAAGAATTTAAAGTGTTCAATCATTATTGATGCAAACTAAGTAGGTTGTTCTACCAACTCTATCTTATCTATTATTTCCTCTATTTGTACTTTATTTATTTCTAACATTCTATTAAAACAATCCGCCAAGTACCTCACCTTGCTCTAAAAATCATGTGGTGAACTAATAGAAGACATGCTAATGGAAAATTCCAAGATTGAGGATAAACTATAGCCATTTCTTCCAAAAGTTTTAACATGCACTATAGATGTTTTAACATGCAATTAACCTTCCAATGGCCACCATTAACTACCACTATGTTTCCATTCACAACTTCCATCTTAATTTGCACACACTTATCTTATTAAGACTCATGTGCACTATGTTACCTTGTTATTTTTGTACACAAGTGTCTTCTTCATCTTTCTTCTTTTTTTATGCTTCATAATTATGTGATTTGTCAAATCCCATAGGCAATTGGTTCATGCATGGCTTCACACTTTTGGGTGCTAGATTGTATTAAACTACTCAAGTAGAGAAGAATGGGCCATGATCTCTCACTCATGAATGTTTGGTTGGTTCACCATCACCTTGTTCTAGCCAACTAACTCTATTTCACTCATCAAAGTCACTTCTTTAGTCCATTTTCCCTTATATTTAACTAGATACTCCTTGTACTTCTTTTTACATGTTTTCTTGACTCTAGTATTAGATACTTGCTTGGCCTCTTCACATGTCTCTTTTGGAAACTATTATCTCTAGTTGATCATGAATTCATTGGCACATTTTTCTTAGCCATAAAATAGTCCATCAATATGTCAATCCCCCCTAGCAATTCTATCTTGTTGGAATTCTTCTCAAAATTTCACAAGGTTTTATAGGGTCGTATCTTCTTCCAATTTATTTTGGTATATATTCCCCTTGGGAACCTTTCTTGCACAAATGTGCTATCATTAAGTCATTGAATTGAAATTCTACCATTATTCTCTTCTTATTTGTGCATTCTTTGTAAATTGCATGTTACTTTTCACCATGTACCCATGCACTCATTTTTGCATATTTCTCATATACTTTAGGAAACCTTTTTCTTTTGTGTCACTCCTTTCCCCTCTATTCATCTTATGTAGCTCCATGACTCACCTTAGATCTATTGATAGATGATCAGGGACCTACTCCTCCCAATGATATGATTTACAAAATTATCCTAAGGGATCACATTGATTTTGACATAATATAGACCAAAGCGAAGAGGCTCACTATTTCAATTAACCCTGAGCGTATGATGCAGAAGCATCTAGAAGCAATCAAATCAATTGGGACAGTTAATATTAAGTTACAAAGTGCTAGGGAGAGCGACATTGGAGATTATTGCATTTTACTGCATTATCACATTAGAGCTTGTGGAGTTGGATTTAATTTCTATAACATGTCATCTACATCTTATCCAAAATTTAGATCATTTGGGTTCATTTCTAGAGAGAGATATCGCTATCAAAAGATTCCCTGTTTTCACAGAGCAGAGCAGACAGTGTTTAGTGAAGTCTAATTGGTTTGCGAAGTAATTCCATGACTTGTGGAGCCTGAGGGAACATCATCCAAGGTATTTTAGCCCTTGGATGACCTTCATGGAGATCTGCACAAAGTTCCATTCACCTACAGAGCAATACCACATGTTTAGGTCCGACCTATCTGTGCCTACACGTTTTATGCTAGCAATTATAACTAGGCCGACTTGATCATGTAATGAAGGATTGCAGAGGATATAAAGGAAGAATAGAAGATTGTTACAAGTAGCAGAAAAAGGATGTGCAAAGATATGAAGGAATAAGCCGAAGTGTTTGATCTAGAGAAGTAGCAGAACAAAGTAGAAAGTAGAGCAGTGAACAGAAGAAGAAGTAAGAAGAAAATGAAATTGTGTTGTACGAATCTTTTGTAAACCTGGGCTGTGGCCTAACATATGAAAAGTCCTAATGGCATATGTAATGTTATTTGAGATTATAATATAATAAGGAATAAGCTTTGAAGGTTGGGTTTTTCCCTTTTAGGGTTTTCCTAGGATATATCTTATGTCATGTGTTTATGGATATAGATCTTTTTATTCTATTGATTGCATATTTCCATTGCATCTCTGTTATGATCATGTTGTTAGTTGTTTAAGGCTACAAGGTGGGACAGTCTTTCATTGGATCCTCCTACCTTGACTGCATCAAGTGGTATCAAAGATAGTTGTGCATTTGCTAGGAAGGTTGCGAGTCTATTGGGAAGATTGTGAAGGTTGTGGATTTGTTGAGAAGATAGAAAGTGTCATAAGAAAGTGTGAAACCCTAGAGTGTAGAAAGTGCTAACAAAAGTAGAAGAATGGTCGTAGAAGAAAGATCAAGGCACTTGAAAGATCTAGCTAAGCTTTTCATATTCAGTTGTTTGTAAGATTTATTTTAATAGGGAAGATTGGAAAAAGGATGAAGAAGGAAAATGAAAACCTAATATGCGAAAAGGATATTAGGGAAGAAGAATTGTGTGAAATCAAAAGGTGTAATTCAGAATTGATGGAAAGGATAAAAGAACTAGAAGACAAATATGATGCTCTTCATGAAGAATTGGAAAATGTAAAAAGGAGGAATGAAGAATTAGAAGTAGAGCTAAAGTTGTTTGAGTATGTTGAAAAGAGTTTTGAAGAATTGGAAGAAGGATTCAAGTTGTTTGGGAAGGTGGAAAAGAGGAACAGAGATCTGGAGGAAAATTTGGAAGAGATGAAAAAGGAAAACAATCTACAGAAGAGTGAAATATCAGGATTGAGAGAATATGTTAATCAGTTAGAGCAGTCACTTGTAGCATGTAGAGAAGATGAAATTCTGAGATCTAAACCTGAACTTTGAAATGTTTCTTGTGATACTAATGATTTGTGTGATACTACAGAAGCTTCTTTGAAAAAGGAGATTGAAGATGACAAGGTGACTGACCCTGCAGTTGTTGATGATGGTATTGGTTTCTAAATCATGCAAAGAATGGGACATGCAGGAAAAGGATTGGGAAAATGTCAACAAGGAATTACAGAGCCTATTGAACCAGTAATGAGATCAAGAAATGAAGGCCTTGGATATGATAGAGGTTAAGATGTTATTACAAGTTCAAACAAGTCAACTCAGGGAAGAAAAGGTATGCATTGTTCTTATTGTAATAGACATGGACATGAAAAGGAATTGTGTTGGGATTTATACCCTTGTAAGTTTTGTGGATTAAGGAATCATTTTAAAAAGATGTGTTGGAATAAAATGAAGAGGAGAAAACCTATGACAGATTGTATGCAGATGGATTATGGATGGATTGATGGAGTAAAATGGAAACATGTTACTAGTATGTTTAGAAGGTTGTATATATAGAAGTATTCATGTGTTGGAAAGAAAACAGGATATGGAGAGAGAAGACCTTATGTGGAGCAGAACAAGGATAGTAATTCAAACTACAAAGGGGGAAATGACATGAGTCATAATTATCACAATGAAGGATACTGGAGGAATGAAAGAGGATTTTCTAGAAGGGGAAACTATTTTCAAGTTTGAAGGCAAAAAGAATCAAGCAGTGAATGTCACCAAGAACCTGTTACTAGAGAGACTAATGATGAGGAAACAATAAATAATGCAGAGATAGTTTATGTAGAGGAAGAGGAACCTTTTGAGTCATCAAATTTAATACAGAAACCAGAAGAGGGTGAAGCATTGATCTTAAGGAGGGTTGTGTTGTAGAACTGAGAAAGTAGTGCAAGAGAAAGTTTGTGTGGACAAGTTTGAAGCATAGTAGGGAAAGGAAATTCATACTGCAGAGGAAGAGGGAATGGCAAGATATTCCACGAGAGGAGAAAGTTTGTATACAAAAGTAAAGGAAATAAGGATAAAGAAGTAGATAAAAGTATTGGAGCAGTATATGCAGAACATAAACTATAAGATTTTGAAGTGTGTGGAAGAAATTGTATCTAGAAATAGAGATTCTAGAAAGTGTTGTATAGAATGTAATGGCTGAGCCAAGGAAGACACATGATTGTTCTGGAGGATGCAAGTATGTATTTATTAACGCTTAATTGATCGAAGCAGACATTGGACTTGAGGCAGCCTACAAGTGTTTGACAATAGAATGTTGGATTGAGAGGCAGTTCCAACATTGTAGCCAGACTGTCGAACCTAGACCAAGGTAAGATAAAGAACTTGAGGCAGCTTGTAAAGAAGACTTGCTCAGACTGTCAATCATTGAGCCAATGCAAGCCTTGCAAGTAGATGGCCGAACCTAGATCACTAGAAGATGAAGAACTTGAGGCAGCTTGCGAAGGAGACTTGCTCTAACTGTCGATCATTGAGGCAGTGCAAGGCTTGCAAGTAGATCGTTGAACATATCCTAATGGATCACATTGATTTTGACATAATATAGACCAAAGTGAAGAGGTTCACTTTTTCAGTTAACCTCGAGAGTATGATGCAGAAGCATCTGGAAGCAATCAAATCAATTGGGATAGTTAATATTAAGTTGTAGAGTGCCAGGGAGAGCGACATTGGAGATTACCGCATTTTACTGCATTATCACATTAGAGCTTGCAGAGCTAGATTTAGTTTCTATAACATGTCATCTACATCATATCCAAAATTTAGATTATTTGGGTTCGTTTCCAGAGAGATATATCATTATCAAAAGATTACCTGTTTTCACATAGTATAGCAGACAATGTTCAGTGAAGTCTAAATGGTTTGCGGAGCAATTCCGTGACTTGTGGAGCCCGAGGGAACATCATTCAAGGTATTTTAGCACCTGGTTGACCTTCATGGAAATCTGCACGAAGTTCCATTCACCTACGGAGCAATACCATATGTTTAGGTCCAACCTATTTGTGTCTACACATTTCATGCTAGCCGTTATAATTAGGCCAACTTGATCATGTTATGAAGGCTTGCGGAGGATATAAAGCAAGAATAGAAGATTTTTACAAGTAGCAGAAGAGGATGTGAGAATATATGAAGCAAGAAGTCAAAGTGTTTGATCTAGAGAAGTAGCAGAACATAGCAGAAAGTAAAGTAGTGAATAGAAGAAGATTGTTCTCAAAATCAGCTACGCTCGTTTTTGTAGACAACCCCCACGAAACTTGTCCGTTTTGTGAATCTACACTCTAAGCTCGCAAATCGAGATAAGATTCCCTTGATCTGGTGCGAAGTCATTTGACATTCTAAAATCATCTACGATATTCCCTTGAATTGGTCTCTCGATATTCGCAAAGATCATTCAAGTTGTAAGTTGGTTTAAATGTCAATTTAAGTTATTTTTAGGAGTTAGTAAAATTTCAGTCTTGATATGCAAGAGCAGCGAAAAATGCCGCTCCTACATATCTCTTTTTGACTTGTTTTATTAAATATGCAATAGCGGCATTTTTTGCCGCTCTTGCATGTGTCTTTTTGTTAAATATGTAAAGGCGACAGATTTCGCCGCCATTACATAATTTTTTCCGTTTTCTCGCATCGTCGGCTAATTTTGCCGCCATTACATGTTACTCCATGTTTGTGCACTGTTGGCGAATTTCGCCGCCTTGACATTTTTGTTAACCTTCGTGCCGGAGCAGCCGAAACTCCCGCTCGAGCAAGATTTTTGAAATCTTCTACGTTGAGTGCCATTAATGGCCACTCGTGCCACTCATTAAAACCTTGTTTTCAAGTTTTAAATGCGTCTTTTTGTTTGTTGTTTTTGTTATTTCGTTTCTCCTAGCTATATCTCTGGACTCCATCACATCACTCGATCGCGCCGTTGAAGGGTTCAGCCTAATCTACCAACATTGAACCTGGGGTTTCAAACTTTTGACAGGTAAACTCTCTAGCTGTTTTCTTTTTCTAACTTAGGGTTTTCGTTAGTTTTGAATAGCTTTCCTTTGTCTTAAATTTTGTTTATGTTTTTCGTTGAGAGATTGTTTTTGGTCTTTTTGTTTAATCTCTGGTCAGTTCTATGTTTTCGAATATGCTTTTAGACGCCCAATATTTGTGCCCTAGGGAGGTCGATAGTTTCACCCCTTAAAACCTTTGCCATATACCATTGTGCAGTGTCGGCCATTGTCGCCGATCTAACACTGCGAAGATCAATTCCTACCAATATGCATCTTCAGCGAAGTTTGCTGAGTAAACACGGTGAAAACCTTGCAACTTCTATTATGTGCAAAGTCGGCATTTTTTGCCGCTCGGACAGGTTATCGGCGATCCCCAAACCAACCCTGCATGCAATGTCGGCTATTTTCGCCGACCAAACATCGCTAGGGCAAACCAACCCCATATGCATTATCGGCGAATATCGTCGCGGGTGTATGTCTTTGCAGAATTTTGTAGTGTATTCGCCGCCCTTACACGAGGATCTTCTATTTCATACCTCATGTGGAAGCGGCACTTTTTACCGCTTTGACATCAAAACAACAAAATCCTTGTTACCTGCGATAGCGGCAAAATTCGCCGCTCATACCGCTCAAACTTCAAACTTCGCACAATTCCTTACCTGCAGTAGCGGTGAATTTTGCCGCTCTGTCACGATTTTGTTTTTCCTACCACTTGCAGTGGCGGCAAATTTTGCCGCCAATGCACATACAATAAAACCCTCATATGTAAGGGCGGCAAATTTTGCCGCCCATGCAAAAACTGTCTCAAATGTTCCGAACTCTAGAAAATTTTCAGTTTTGATTTCCTGAGCTCACTTCTCCTCTGATTTTTGGCCAGCTCGCACTATAGCCCTTTTTTAAGCGCATTTCCATAGTCGTAATCATCGACATGCAATTTTCCCAGATTGCCAGTATTTTCCCTAATTGCATGATCATGACTTTTTGCTGCAGTTTCTTCTGTGGAGCTTCGTTCTACATCAACTTCTTCTTGGTGAAAGCTCATCCAAATGACTGAGTTGTCCCCAAAGAAATCAAAAGCGATAAAGTACAAATATCAAGGTGTTTTCCCAATCACCTCAGTCCATTCTAATGTTGATGACATTAGAGATACAGAGATTGGCCATGTTGATATGGCTGAGTTTGTAGAGAGAACCAAGTCAAGCAACCCCAGTGCTATGATGAAGAAGATAGTTGAAAGTAATATTCATCTGGTGTCATCCTTTTCAGTGGCGGCTCACAACACGGAATTTGTTCTTCAGTGTGCCCATTTCTATAACAAAGATATTAGAGCTGTGGTGGACGCCAGTGGTAATGTGATAATCAGGTTGGATCCTGAGTTCATTGATAAGGTGTTCATGTGTCCTCCTACGACAGAGGTATTGAAGCTTGACTTTGTTGAAGCTCAAAAGGAATATGACAAGAATCCAGATAAAGCAAAGAAAGTAATCAACAACAAATGGTTGAAGACTGCAAGATCAAATTTGTCAAGGTGGCCACGTAGTTTCCCTCGAAGTGATTTGTAGAGGAAGTTGGTGATCTGATTACTCTCCTCAGTAGGATAAGAGGTTTGTCTTCCTCTTCACAGTTTCATGAATGGATGTATCCTTTCATTAAGGTCATACTCCAGGGTAAGCAAACCATTTTCTGGGGAGAACAAATCAGTAATGCTTTGCATGAGCAGCTAACGAAGGTATCCACTACCTCCAAGTTCTACATGATTTCCTATCTGGTATACATTGCAGCCTCCATGAGGATTTTTCCAGGATTATGATCGGAAGGGGATAGGAGAGTAGTTCCAGTATACCAATATTATTCCCAGCTGACATTGAAAGGTTCAATTCATCATTTCAGAAGGGTGAATGATGCATTCTTTGCTGTATTCTTGTGTCTTTTTGATCCCCAACTGGAGCAAAGAAGAATTTCAGATGAGGCATGGACAGTGGTAAATGACTTTGGGTGTATGTTTTTGCAATTTCCATCTTTTTCATACTTGAGGGTTGGCTTTTTCCAAGGTTACCCTTATATGCTTCCAAGATTCCCTTCAGATAAACTGGTCTTGATGGAGTTGTGCAGATAAATGATTGTCGTGCATAACAAACAGATGGAACTCAAGAAGCCTGGTTTCAAATTCCCAGTGGAAATCGGCAGATTTTCAGTAATGACTGCCGCAATGGCAAGGGCCATGGAGACAGAGATGCAGCTGGTCACCATGAAGCAATTCAAGAGGAGACCAAAGTTTGACTACAGGGGCGTAAAGGATAAAATCAGACGGAAAACTCAATTTCATGAACCCATGGTAGAAGATGTCTGGGTAGACTTGAGGATAGAGGAAGATATCAGGAAGCTAGACTACAGTGGGTTGTCCTTGGAACAGATTGAATCTCTGGGATTTGCTGATATTCCAGAGGATCTTGTGGATGATGGGGAATTGGTTGACACCAGATATGATGCAGAACAGATTGCTAGTACTCCTCTCCCTCCAATCCAATGGTCCCAAAAGGAGTTGACTTCACTGAGGAAGAGATTTGAGCCCATATTGGCTAACACCAATAACTGGCTGGCGGATAAAGGAATTACTCTGAAAGAATTCCTCACTGGATCAGAAACTGAAGTTCAAGAGCAAACTAGTAAAAAGGTGGAAAACAGAACAAAGAACAAGAGTGATGTTCCCTCATCCTCTAAAACACACAAGCCTAAGATCAGATTTGTGACAAAGAAAGCAAAAGCTGTGGAGGAAGAACTTGAAATAAAAGATATGGAAGTTGAGGAGCCAGCTACTGAAGAGCCAGCCACAGAAGAGATGGATGTTGAAGATAGGAATTCAGATCAACAAGATGAGGAGGCTTTGTCTCCATAGGAAAATACACAACAAGAAATGGGAGTATCATCCCCATTGCTTAATACACCTGTTGCAGCTCCTGTGTCTATTTCTCCTATTAATATTCCCTCTTCTAAATCTCCCTCTCCTCTTAAAATAATTTTTGATAATCCCCAAAACACTTTTGAAAATGTTCTCCGCTCTTCTGAGTCCATTCCTAGTTTGTCTTCTTCGTCTTTTGATATTGGGGATACATCCATTTTTTATCATTTTGTGATGAACACTGAACAAGTCTCTAGTGCAAATGTAACAGGTGCGGTTTTTACTAACACCCCACCTATTGTTTCTACTACCAGTACAAGCACAGTTCCGGGAACACCAGCAGTAGGAATGGATCCCAATGTGAGTACTTCTCTGCTTCCACCTTGGTTATCAGCTTACACGCCAAAGAGGAAAAAGCAAGTCATCTCCCTAGATGACTTTGATTTCACTAAGTTGGTACCTGCAAAGCCTAAGGCCCCGAAGAAACCGAAGATTCTTTCCAGGGTACTTGAAGACAAGGGACACAAATTTCTGGGGATAGCAAAACCTCCACAAGATGCAACTGTTGAAAATTCTGATATGAATGACTACTCTATTTCTAGAGTTGAATTGGGCAAAATAACCCATGAAAGCGCTAAAAATGATATGCAGTCAACCATGGACATCCTAATCCAGAAGTTTGACAGGGAAAAGGAAATGAAGGATCACTACAAGGCAATGATAGAACAGCTAACTACGGTGGTAAGGCAAATCACTTTGAATTCAGAAGCAGTTACTCTAGAAGCCGTATCTATAGAAGACCCTGTCGTTCTGAAAGCAGAAAAGACACACCTCAAAGGAAAAGTACTTGAAGAGTACTTAGACAGGATGCGGGCGCAAGGAATCTCTCTGCTCATGGATGTATCTGAGAAGACAGATAAAATGAGGAAAGTAAGGGCAGAATTTAATGATCTCATTGATGCTATCTCTCAAGATATTGAATGCACAGAGGATACTCATGATAAATGGGTAGAAATGAGGAAGCTAAAAAGAAGTACCCTAATATCAATTGGCGCTATTTCTAACAGGGATTCATATACAGAAACAAAGGAGGCTTTGATGTACAGGAGTAGTATGCTAAGAAATTTGATCAAGGATCTTGAAGCTACAAAGGAAATCGGTGAAGAAAATGATGTCAACCTTTTGCATAAGAAAGCAAGTTCAATTCCAATCTTTGTCTTGGGATTATTTGTGTTGTGATAGTATTGTTCTTACGTCTTGCTATCATAATCTTCTTTGGTAATAATTGAAGTGTGAAGTTTGTTTCAAGTGATTGAAGAGCACTCTTAATTTGATTCTGATAGACTTTGTGTTTTCAAATCATTTGTGAGGATCATGTTCATGTTTGTGAGAATACAATAGTTTGGAGACTTTACGCTCCCAGTTATTATATTCGATTTACTTTTATCATCTTGAAGAGGAGTGAAGACTTTGGGCTGCATTCTACTTCAAACAGTTCTATTTGCAATTAGTAAGTGAGGTAACATAAAATTGTGTTTCTGTGATTTTGTGATAATTTATAAGTCCTTTATCAAGAGTTTGAACTATAAACATCTATTCTGAAAAAAGAGAATGAAATGAGATGGAACCACCACAAATATAGTTTTTAGTGTACATAAATTTCATAAGTCGTTTTGTTTGTAAAAGTCAAGTAACTAGAGGGAACCTCCCCTTGCTGAGAGGAGAGACTTTGTCTCATCATAGCTGTGGCTGATATACCCATTTTGCCGTTAGCGAGTTAACGGCAAAATATTCACCCAACAAAGATATAGAGCAGAGAATTGAGAAGAAGAAATAAGAAGACATGAAGTTGTGTTGTACGAATCTTTTGTAAACCTGGGTAGCAACCTAGCATATGAAAAGCCCTAATGACATATATAATGTGATTTGATATTATAATATAATGAGGAATGAGCTTTGAAGGCTAGGTATTTCCCTTTTACGGTTTTCCCAGGATATATCTTGTGTCGTGTTTATGGATATCTCTTTTCATTCTATTTATTACATATTTCCATTGCATCTCTGTTATAATCATGCTATTAGTTGTTTAGGTTGCAAGGTTGAAAAGTCCTTCATTGGACCCTCCTACCTTGACTGCATCAATTAACCACCTCCATTTGCCCATCCATTTGGAGATGGTATGTCAAGATGAATTGTAATTTGGTGTTTAGTTTCTTCCACAACATAGACTCCATAAATGTCCTACAATTAATTTGTATCTCTATCTAACACAATGGTGAGTGGTAACACATACAACCTCACAATTTACTTGAACAAAATTTTTCCACTTGTGTGGAATAATTCACTTGCTTGGATGGTTTGAGGTGCATCATCTTGGAGAATTTGTCCACCACCATAAAAATTGAATCTTGGCCACTCCACATTCTTGGCAGCCCTAAAACAAAATTCAAGCTTCAATTTTCCCACGACCTTGTCTTTAGTCCCTTTACCTTCATCTTGAAAATTGTTCATTATTGCATAAACATTCACACATCCATAGACATGCATGGACAAAATGTTGAGGGAAACCATTTTTTAATGCAAAAATGTCTAGCTAGACCTCCTATATGCTTCTCCTTGATAAGATTTGTGTGCATTGACCCCTTAGGTATGCATAACTACACACCTATTTTTTTGATGCAAAAATATCTAGCAAGACCTCCTATATGCTTCTCCTTGATGAGATTGTTTGTGCATTGACCTTTGGGTATGCATAACTACACACATCTAAACAAAACTTCCCTCTTGACATAGCACTACACATATTGTCATGCCACTCATGTCACAATCTTCTTGGAAAACATTATTGAAATCTAGCAACACTTTTTTTGGCTAGTCCATCACCTTCTTCTTCAACATTTGGAATTTGTAATCTATACTCCCGATTGCATTATAGGTGCACAAATTCCATTAAAGTTCTTGATGAACTTCTTATATAATCTTTTCAAGCCATGGAAGCTTCATGCCTTGAATGTGCTCTTAGGTGATGGTTATTCCATGATTGTCTTTACCTTAGTGGGTCTATTTTTATCCCTTCTTGAGATATTACAATCCTAAGTATACCAACTCTATCTTCATAAATCTCCACTTCTTTAGATTCACTAGTAGCTTCTCCTCTCATAATCATTGCAACACTTTTCTAATATGCACTAGGCGCTCCTCCTTGGTCCTACTAAAAATTAGGATATTATCTAGATAAACGATGATGAATCAAACCAAGAATAGATTTAGCACTTCATTCATCAATTGAATTAAGGTCTTGGGTGTGTTTATTAGGTTGGGCAACATTACCAACCACTTGTAAATACCATCCATTGTCTTGAAGGCTATATTCCACTCATTACCTTCCTTGATCCTACTATAAATGTATCCACTCTCTAGATTGATATTTGTGAACTATCATGCCCCACTTAGATAATCCATCAATTCATCCATGTGTGGTATTGGGATCAGTACTTAATGGTGACCTAAGTATTTATGGCCCTAGAGTTGGTACATATTCTATACCATTTTATCTAGTTTAATCCTAGTATGATGGCTATTGTGCATGGGTACAAGTTTTCCAAGATCGACCCTGTCACAAGCAATTCTTCTACTTGCATGAACATATATCCTCACTTTATTGTGGAATTGTCCTATATGCCACCTTTATTTTCAAACTAGGCCCAAGAATTAAGTCCATCCCATGGCTAATGATGCTCATAGGTGGTAGTCCATTCATAAAATTTTACAACATGATGTCCTTGTACTCATCCAAAATATCCTTTGATTTGTATGGCATCTCCTTCTTTTCCTCTTCACCCTTTGTGATCACAAATTGCATAGGATTGGGCATTAGTGCAAGATATACATGTTCTTTTTTGATATAAACTACTAACTTGGTACTAGTAACATATGTAGGTTGCTCTCCACCTTGATGATATGATCTCTTAGATTATTCAATTTGCACCTCCTTTTCTTCTTCCATAAGGTGTAGGTGTTTGCACGTCCATGGTGCCATTTCATTTGGTCATATTTCCATGGTCTTCCTAGCAACAACTTACAATAATCCACATGCATAACATCAAGAGAAGTTAGTAGTTATAACATGAAATCATCATATCACACTTTAATTTTATAAGGGATAAATAATATAATCTATACATAGGCCATTTACATGTTGGTGAACTTTATCTCCTAATCTTTGCTCAAAGTCACAAAGTTGACCTATCTAAGGGTTCGACCTAGAAGAACTTGGTCCCAATGATTTGGGAGATTTCCTAAAGGTGTTTATAGACACTACAATCTTTACAAGAGGATCAAACCATTAGATTGAATAGGAAAATAAATATCCAATATTTTGCATTTTGCAAGTTTTAATTAGAAACATCAGAGTTCAAATATGTAATAGTTGGGATCAAATCCACAAAACTCAAGATTGAAATACAAGATTGTTTGCACATATTCTAATTTTGTGATAGTATTGTAAGGTAAAAAATTGCATACTTTGTAATTCCTACCCTATATTTTGCACCTATTTTGGCGTCCACTCCCTTTGCATGTTTTAGGTCTCATTTCAACCCTAACCTAAGTTTTTTCCATCGCTAGTTGATAAGTTTTCTGTACATTGGCGGGCTTGCAAAATCTCTGTCGGCCTCCAAAAAGTGATGAAAAAATGAGTTTTATGCATTTTGGAATGCATATCGGGCTTAGAATGTGTATATACAAAGGGGGAATCTTTCGCAAATTCCCAGGAATATTCCCTGTTTGTATATTGGGTTGCATGTATTTTAAAGAGATAAAGAGAGCCTGAGCATGTCAAAATTTATAAAGTTCCCACATTTATGGTAGGCACTAGTGGATTTTCTAACCATTGATGGCCCAATTGGATCTATATGGACACTAGAATCTAGCAGTTTGAATCTTCACATACATGTGTTCATAGATAGATGAGGGTTGGAAGATAATCATTAGTAAGTTCAAACATGAGTGCACAAATTAGTCAAAGTTAGTATGCGCATTAGGTCTATGGAACTCTAGAGATAAATCCTTTGAGTTCCAAAACCAAGCTCTCCCAAATAAATTAGAATTGATAATATGTTTGTGCCTAAGACATTGAGAGTCAAGAAACCTAACAATTGGGTGCATGCCATGTCTTTGTATCAAAGTTAACCCTAGTAGATATGTGTTCTCTTTAGATAACTTTAGAATACAACCTTAGGATCCTAGAACTGACTTACAATTATGTCATCTTTAATATGACTCTCGCATCCACTGGGCCATCAAATCTAAGGCCATTAAATTTTTAGATCTAGACACCCGATTAAATCAAGTCGTATAAAATGCTTTCACATCCATAAGCATAATTAAAGTATATCAAAGATGCTTGGGATTTCATGAACACGAGAATGTACCAATTGGAGTTGGCCATGTGTTCCCATACTGAGTGTTGAAATTTGATGCTTCAACCTAAACTAAGTCTTGTCTTAAGGCCTATCTCTCAATTGTCACCCTACATTAAGATAAAATAAGGATTTTCTTAGACCTAGACATGAATGCCTAAGCTCAATGTTATTATCTAACCCAAGAAGCCAAGTATGTCTATCTAGAAGAATTTTTGGGTGACTTTTCATAGGGATTTATTGATGTTGTAAGACCACAATCTTTTACATGGTTTAAAAGGGCCTAATGAGCCATTAAGGATAAAATTTTAGGTTTAATTTTGAGATTGATCATGCAACTACTCTATTTATGCAAGTAGTAAGAAAGATAAAGTTCGAAAGTTAGTCTTTTGTAGTGTATCAATAGGCAATAATTGTTATCATTGTGGTTTCACAAGTTTAACTTCAACCATGAGAAAGACAAAGAGAGAAGTTGACAAAAGAAGGAAAAGAGCGATTCATATATGAGTTGAAAAGCTTTGAGATGGAGGGAAAAGAGCAAGAGTGATGAGTGGAGAGAGACCCCAACAAAATGGAAAATGAAATACTAAAATCAATTGCAAAAATAATACTCATCATTTGGCATGAAATAAGAGACCGAATGTTTCCAAAGAAACTAACAAATTTTATAGTTGGATAGCATTGGAATGAACAAAAAAGGAACCAAGAATTTTTGGGTGACTTTTCATAGGGATTTATTGATGTTGTAAGACCACAATCTTTTACATGGTTTAAAAGGGCCTAATGAGACATGAAGGATAAAATTTTAGGTTTAATTTTGAGATTGATCATGCAACTACTCTATTTGTGCAAGTAGTAAGAAAGCTAAAATTCGAAAGTTAGTCTTTTGTAGTGTATCAATAGGCAATAATTGTTATCATTGTGGTTTCACAAGTTTAACTTCAACCATGAGGAAGACAAAGAGAGAAGTTGACAAAAGAAGGAAAAGAGCGATTCATGTATGAATTGAAAAGCTTTGAGATGGAGGGAAAAGAGCAAGAGTGATGAGCGGAGAGAGATCCCAACAAAATGGAAAATGAAATACTAAAATCAATTGCAAAAATAATACTCATCATTTGGCATGAAATAAGAGACCGAATGTTTCCAAAGAAACTAACAAATTTTATAGTTGGATAGCATTGGAATGAACAAAAAAGGAACCAAAAAGTGGGATGGGAACTAGCAAATTCTATCTATGGAAGAAGCCATCTAAATAAATTGTGAAGAACACATCTAACATTGGGGATTATGAATAAATCAAGTCAAATAGATGTGGCGGTATCAAGTGGTAGGAGGAAGAACATAACACCTTTTATTTATTGAGGACCTCACTTCACCAAATGCAATCTATGGGATTATTTTATAATTATTTTTTATTTATAATAACAATGGAGTTGCTTCAATTCAATTGTTTCCTACTATTATAATGCATACACAAAAATATGCATTTATAATTTTAGATGTACCTTGGGACCTCAAGTGTGATACTATTAATGATAGTTACAAAGTGATGTAGCTTTTATAAGAAAAGAAGGTACTTCATAACAAATTCCCTCTTCTATTGTAAACATTAAAAACACTCATTATAAAGACTTATAATAACTTAGAAATATATGTTCTCTTATAACCATAAAGTTGTCAAATGCATTTGCATGAGATGAAGAATTGAAGTTCATCCTTCTAGATTCTTTCAAGAAAACTATTTTTCTTGCCTTCATTGCATACAAACATGTATGCTCAAGATAACATTTCATTTTTAAATCAACCAAACAAAAATTGTTAGCTATGACTCATTAGTCTTTGGACATTTTGAGATGAATCTCCTATTATAAAAATTTGACATGAATCAAGTACAAGAATTCAAGATTTTAAATACAGTAGTCAATTTGACCATATTATGAATGTAATTATAATATTCATTTCAAACCTATGATGTCTCCCATTGTGTTTCTCTAAAATTCCCCTTATGCTTTTGACTGCCTCTAGTTTTAAGTCCTATTGTCACTCCAAACACTTATGAAATGTCCTATTTAGCTCTCCCCTAGCCACCTTGAAACCCTTATCTTATTAGGATCCAAATATAAAAGCAACATCGCTATAAATACTCCTAAGCCTATGTTCATATGTGATTTGTAGGCACCAAGAAAACACATCGACACAACCACCATAACTTTAACTGTCATCTTAATGATAAAGTTTAGGGTGTCCTGAAGATAACTAGCACGGGTAAGAAGGTCAACCATGCACACATAATGATCAATTGTAGGTGTAATGCAATAAGGGTTACTTGTACGATTAAAGTATGTACAACCCTCATCCACTAAACTTGCATGGCTACATGCACATAGAACACAAGCAAAACTGATAATGCCATGATATGTTCTAAACTGCTTCATTAATTCAAAGATTTTGAAAGCATCCTTGCAAAATCCATTTTGTGCATATCCTGCAATCATATCATTCCATGAGACCCCATTTCTTTGAGTCATTTTGTCAAACAGTTCACATGTCTTATCTATGCTTCCACATTTTCCATACATGTCAACCAGAGCATTTCCAACTAGAATATCTACAAAAATCCCACTCCCATTATGCTTCGATGGATGCCCATACCCTGTTCCAAAGCTCCCATTTTGGCACAGGCGGGGAGGATGCTGGCTTTAAAACTGCCAATTCCATTTGCTTGAAAGTTTATAAAGCATCCTTGCAAAAATCCATTTTGTGCATATTCCTACAATCATGGCATTCCATGAGACCACATTTCTTTGAGGCATTTTGTCAAACAGTTCACGTGCCTTGTCTATGCTTCCATATTTTGCATACATGACTCCCAGAGCAGTTGCAACTACAACATCTGAAAAAATTCTTCTATCCTTTATGCTTTGATGGATGTACATACCCTGTTCCAAAGCTCTCATCTGGCACAGGCTGGGAGGATGCTGACAAAGGTTGTAGAGTCTGGACTTACGCCTGCCAATTGCATTTGCTTGAAAGTTTCTAAAGCCTTTTCAACAAATCCATTTTGTGAATACCCTGCAATCAACGCATTCCATGAGAACACGTTTCTTTGAGGTATTCTGTCAAACAGCTCACGTGCCTTGTCGATGCTTTCACATTGTGCATATCCTGCAGTCATGGCACTCCATGAGATGATATCTCTTTGAGGCATTATGCCAAACAGTTAACGTGCTTTGTCAAAACTCCTACATTTTGCATATATGTCTACCAGGGCAGTTACAACTACAACATCTGATAAAATTCCTGTATCCCTTATGCTGTGGTGGATGTCCATATCCTGTTCTAAAGCTCCCATTTTGCTACAGGCAGGGAGGATGCTGGCAAAGGTTGAGGAATCTGGCTTTACACCTGCCAATTGCATTTGCTTGAAAGTATCTAAAGCCTTCTCAACAAACCTGTTTTGTGTATATCCTGCAATCAGAACAGTAGAGGAGACCGGATTCCTCTGCGTGCCATCCGGTCAGACAGTTTGCGTGTCTTGTTTATGCTTCCACATTTTGAATGCATTGCTACTGGGCGGGAGAAAATTTTAAACTGATTGGGCAGGAGACTGTTTTAAGTTAAACTTTAACTAACTGTGACTGGCGAAGCCCAAACCGGGACGGCCTAAATGGAAAACGGGAATGGAGTGGAACAGACGGTAACCGAAGAGCATCTGGTGCATCATTATACGTTGTACGTTGTACGTTAGATGGATGCAGCAGCCATGACCATCGAGGCATCTGGTGCATCGTGAATACCCCGTAGCCGCTGCCTACCAAGCCATGGGTTGCAATTATTTTAACTGCTAGTTCGATGCCTAGTCAAAATAGTACTCCATAGAACAGATTTTATTAAGAAACTCATATTGGCATTTATTACTGGTGTTTAACGCCATGTTTTGTGCTGCAATATCGATAGTAAACTGTTGTAGAATATTTAGGCTCTGCAATATTTCTATGTAAAATGTGAGTTGAGATCTCTGCACCGTTTTATTTCTTATATGAAAGTCTCAATTGTTTTGTGTACATTGCCAGCTTTACAAGTCAGAAAGAAACGGAGAACTTTGCTTGTTTGTCCTAGAATTGATCCATTTCTTCTCTTGATTTCGGTGTTCTACAAATTGTCAATTTACTTTCTTGATTTGAATGTACGGCCAATTGAAAAAATATTGACTTGTATAGGATGTTTAAAGAATATTTTGTATTTAAAATTTATGACTTGGTTTTTTCCAGAAGTCTCATTTATGTTAATGCTCTGCAAACAAGTTAACCTTAAAACAAAGTTTCATATTTAGTTGTGCAGGGTTTTCCTTTAAATTAATAACCTATGGGAGGCCTTGGAATGTCATCGAAGTAGAGTCTCTTACATTGATGCACTGCAAGCAAGCTAGTTCCATGGCATATCAAAATGATGCTCCAGAATCCATGGTCTCATATAATTGATTGTTTTTAAGAAACTCTCTTCTGTTTTTCATTATTGGTATTATAACATAATTTGTGGCATTGTGCTGAAATATCGATAGTCAATCTGTTGTATACTCTATGCAGTATATACCATGTGAATGGGAGTCGAGATCTCTACATCTGTGTTGTTGTGTATGCCTTGACTGTTTAGTGTACATTGTCAGCCTTACAGATCAGAAAGAAACATAGAGCTTTCCTTGTTTGTCCTAGTAATGCTTCATTTCTTCTCGTGATACTGGATGGTCTACAATTGGTCCATTTCTGCTCTTGATTGGAATGTCTCATTATTTGACTTGTATACATGAATTTTTATATAAAATGTTTAATATTTAAAGGAATTAGTAGGAAAAAAATGGAAGCAACAATGTCACTCTATTAAACTAAAATCCTCTCAATAACTAAAACCCTCTCAATAACTAAAGCCCTCTCAATCAAATGTTAAATTAACATTCATTGTCACTTCTAAACTTTGGAGTCAATGTTAAACTTTAAGTGAACTTGAACTTTAATGGTAAATTTAAGTAGGGAAAAAAAATTGATCATTTTTTATATCGTCAAAATGCAATCAGTGTCTATCATTTTTTGATATGTACAATCTATATTGAGACTTCTAAAGAAATGGAGTTTATCATCAAAATTCTATTAGTTTTTATCATCCTCAAAATTCTATTAGTTTTTATCATCTATAGATATGTCCAAGAATAGATTATATAGTGGATTGAGATTTTTAAAGAAATGGAGTTTAGAGTTGATAATCATTGGATTAAGACTTCTAAAGAAATTGAGTCTAGAGTTTAAGAGTTGCAAATCATGGGATTGAGACCTATAAAGAAATGAATTTTAGAGTTGTTGAATTGATACTTCCAAAAAAATCTTGAGTTTAGAGTTGCAAATTAGCAAGCCAAAGTATATGGTTTTAATGTTTTTTTTTTTAACATTTTTGTGCTTAAAACAAAGTCATTGAAATAGTCTATGTTGGATTGAGTTTAATAAAGAAATGGAGTTTTTATTTTATTGATGTTATACTGTTGTTATGCCATTGTCACGATATATTTATTGCTTCTGTTATAATGCAGTCTTGTTAGACTGCTTTCGTGATATATTTAGCAGTCTTTTTTTTAAAATGTCATGAATGTTTTTTATTTTAAACATAATAAAACTTGGCTCTCTAATTGCCTAGCCAATCAGGCAAAACCAGATGAGGGTCATTAGAACTTTGTACTGTTGACCACTATGGTATAATGGTAGCTTTAAAAGAACAAGTTCATAAATAAGGGTTTTGCATTAGTAGAAGCCCTGAGTACTAATTGGCTTGGAAGTAAGGACTTATATCTATCTACATTCATTTTGACATATGGCTAGATTAGAAGATAGAACTTATGTGACGAGAACACAGGGCTGACACGATATTAGAGAATGGAAAAGACTTTGTATTATGAGACTCAAGTTCATCATTCCATACCACAAGAGGCTTTCTTAAAGAGTTAGCCCTTTCCACAAATGAACAAAGAGTAGCTTCTTGCAAACATAACGAGTGGCTTCTATCACAGACTTACGAGGGGCCACTATTATTTGATAGTTGAGGTGTATAGTGATCAACATGAAGTGGCACCTTACAGGCATACACTTGAAATATATCATCCTATGAGTCTTTCACATTTACTAACTTCAGTTTGCCTGTTATATATTTTTATCTGTCTAATTGGCCCATCCTTCCTTTCTGATTTCTTTGGTTACTAAGAGGCAGGGGATAAATTCTCAAAGCTTTTAATATTTCACTGTCTAGACAACTAATTGCTTTTAATCAACATCCAATTGCCCCATCCTTCCTTTCTGATTTCTTTGGTTACTAAGAGGCAGGAGATAAATTCTCAAAGCTTTTAATATTTCACTGTCTTTTAATCAACATCCTGCTCGAAAACGTTTAAAAGAAAATAGCTTGCAACTCCTCTTCACCTATTGAAGATATTATTTTATATTTAAAATGTTATTTATCACTATAATGAGCTTGTCATCTTGTCATTAATCAGACAAGGGTCATTATGAGCAATGGGATATAAAACTTAATAGAGGGAAACCTTGGTGGCAGAGATATAATCCTTTTTCCTTTATTCCACATCATTAAGTAAGTGTAAGGGATAAGAGTACTTAGCTTTGCGATGTTGAAAATCACGAGTGATTTTTTTTAGATTAGCACTATCTATTTGTACCATTTGGTAATAACGAATATATATATATGCCGATAATGACGTGGTTTGGTGGTCAAGTCGTTTGGTTGTGGTGGCGGCCACCAAGGTTCAAACCCCCGCAGGGCCAACGAGCTTGCAGGGCATGTGTGCCTCCGTTGGGTTGGCGTGCTTGCAGGTTATGTGTGCCTCCATTGGGCTGGCGTGCTCGCAGGCTATGTGTGCCTTCGTTGGGCCAATGAGCTTGTGTGTTTGACCAAAGGGTAATAATGCCCATTGGGGACAGAGCCCCCCCAGTTGTGGTCTCAGGGGATAAAGCCGTTGGGAAGAGATCCCCCGAAAGGGTCTCTCTGGGCCCAGACTAGGCTAAAAATCCGGGTTAACCAAAGCAAATATATATACAACGAGAACTATATACATATGACTATAGTTCTCATGGTATCATATGACAATACGGTTAAGGATCGTATGACTTAATTGTATTCATGGGTTTTGGAATCTGTGTCAAATATACATTGATCGTCATGATCATTTTCTTTTGGTTTAGTTTGATACTAACCAGAATGTCAGATATGTTAAGGCTAATCTATATGTTTTATTCTTGCAATGAATTTCATTGTTATGTCTTATGTATTTGGAAGGATTTAGGCAAGAGTATTTTACCCTTGATCTAATGACTTGGATGGGATTTAAACCTAAGTTGGAGGTGGTGAGATCTTAGGTTTTATGTCTTCCTTCTATATGAACCATACAAGACATAGAGAGGAACTATTACATGATCGTGAAGAGTTTGATGGTGTATTACCTCATGTGAACTATTCTATTTTGTAAAGACTAGATCAGTAAGTTAAAAAGAACCCTCTAGTATGTCCCAAAGTCAAATAAAACCAAATGCTTGGAAGTAGTCACGATGTTATGCCTATGATGTGGATTTTAGTTTTGTTCTCTAGATATATTTGTCCATCCTAATGAATGTCGAGATATCATGCTAAGAGGATAGGGCATTCTTAAATCTATTGAATGTCAGGATATCTTTCTTATGCAGTGAGCATCGTTTGACATTGTTTGTATAGTTAGAATGTGTGCTTCTGGATTAGACTATGTGTAGCTTTTTTTAGATCGACGTTTCGGATCACACTCTGTGATCCATCATCAGGATGAAGAGAAGAGAATAAGTAAGTTGCAATTGCAGAGATGGTTACTTATAAAGAGAGAGGGGAGTGTGGGCATGGAGTTTAACATGAGCGGAGATAGACCAGTAAAGGAAAAAGAAACATAAAAAGGAAAATACATGCATAAGTAAAAAATATATATGTGAGATAATGGAATGTATGCTTACCATGGTGGCTAAATAGATGAGAAAATAATGTAACTAAAATAAATAAATTAAACCTAAAATGTGTGGAAAAAAGTGAGTAGAAGAATGACTAGATACAAAGGATACATATGATAGAAATACTCAATGTAAATAAAGCAATTAGAAGGATATATGTATATAGATAAAACAAGAAGCAGATACGGTTATATCTATATATGTATATCCTTCTAATTGTTTTATTTATATAGATAAAACAAGAAGCAGATACGGTTATATCTATATACATATATCCTTCTAATTGTTTTATTTACATTGAGTATTTCTATCATATGTATCCTTTGTATCTAGTCATTCTTCTACTCACTTTTTTCCACACATTTTAGGTTTAATTTATTTATTTTAGTTACATTATTTTCTCATCTATTTAGTCACCACGGTAAGCATACATTCCATTATCTCACATATATATTTTTTACTTATGCATGCATTTTCCTTTTTATGTTTTTTTTTTCTTTACTGGTCTATCTCCCCTCATGTTAAACTTCGTGCCCACACTCCCCTCTCTTTATAAGTAACCATCTTTGCAATTGCAACTTACTTATTCTCTTCTCTTCATCCTGATGATGAACACGAAGTGTGATCCAAAGCGTCGATCTAAAAAAAAGCTACACACAGTCTAATCCAGAAGCACACATTCTAACTTATCATGGACTGTGGAAATATCATGTCTTTAATTGTTTGTATAGCAGAATCTTGCGTATGTTATAAATTGTATGTATTGAAATTTAATGTACTTAGTAAATTCTATTGTTTGATTTCTGAGGGATGAGTATTGCGGGTGCCTTTGAAAACTCAGAGATTGTAGGATGTTTTACCTATTGAAAAGAAACTATGACCATAGCTTAGAACCATTCACAGGTGCATACTTTACTTGTGTTACATTTTTGCCATATTATGTTTATTGATGGACATGTACATTAGGTATATCTTGCACGAGTATATAGGTTTTCTTGATTGTCAGTGATTTACATAGTGTACGGATTCCTTCATGCATGTCGCCACACATTGTTAGATCCTTTGTGATGGATCGAGCTTCTCTAGTGGGGTAGCATGTGGAAGTTTAATGCTTCGTCGCAGGGTGTATATCACCTCGATGATGCTCTCTCTCTCTACCTCTCCTTGCAAATTTTGTATATAGTTTTAGAAAGTGTGAACTTGAAGTAGCAAATGTAAATGTTTTTGATTATGTAAGCTAGAAAAGAGGGTCCAGATTTCTTTACAAAAGATGCCCCAGGGGTTTTTGATTATGTAAGCTATAAAAGAGGGTCCAAATTTCTTTACAAAAGATGCCCTAGGGGCAAAGCAAAAAAGGCCCCAAATGGACAGAAACAATGCTTCAACAACAGATTAACAAAAAAACCCAAAAAATAGAGTTTGACACATTACTTAACCAAAAACCAAAGAAACTAAGAAAATATTGGCTCGATCTTCTATGAGGAACTTGTACGTTTCCTCATGTTGACCCATACAATCAATACCAACACCATGTTTCTTTAACTCTAGGTCCTGCAAAATTGAAAGAGTAGAAGTTGAATAGTGCATGACTTTAGTGCTGAAGCACACCATCACCTTCCAGTTGTTCTCAAGCTCAGCCACCTTGGCTTCACAAGTAGACACCTTCTTAGCAATTTGCTCACAAAGATCACACCTCTTCTCACCAGCATGTTTCCCCTGATCAACCACCTCATCGTCAGAATCGAAAACATTCATCTCTAAGAACAAGTTGTTTCCTTCCTCCCCTTGCATAGCATCCTCAGGATTGACATAGTCGTCATCCAAATTTTCCTCCTCATCCTGAGAGTCACTCGAAACATCAATTCCCTCTTAGCTAGGAGTTTGGATGCCGGCTATCCTATTGGACCGTCTCACTTTGGGGTTTTCTTAGCTATAGTACCAACAACCTTAGCTTTACCCTTAACTTCCACCTTAGGCTAATTAACATTGGGTGAAACAAACAAGTTCATATCCACAAACCTAGTTTCTTCAATAGAATACTTGACCCCCTCCCCAACTTGGAGGCCTTTTGCTTTCTTGTTGGTCGGACCCAACTCCCCTTTCAGGTTCCTTTTGGCAGAGGAATGTTCACCCTGTTTGAGATTGCAAAGACCCATGACCGCATCCTCTTGAACCTCATCTTTTTTGCTCTGATACCAATTGTTAAAAGTAAGGAATACTGAAGGGGGGGGGGTGAATCAGTATTCTGCAAAACCATTTCTTAACTTGTTCATTAAACTAATTTCCAAAATTAGTAACATGAAAGCAAAATAAACATAAGAATAGTAAGGTCATAAAGACATAACACATGGACACCAAGATTTTTACGTGGAAAACCCAAAAGGGAAAAACCATGGCGAGTGTTAGCTCACAATATATTATGTTAACAATATCGGATTACAAAAGGCTCACTGCCATGGGGCTCACTGCCCAGAGAAATGCTCACTGCAGGTGGACTCACTACCCAAGTGGACTCACTGTCCACTGAGAAAGAAAAGAAGATAGAAAGAGAAATGGCTCATTGCAAGATATGAACTGCTATAAGTGCATCTACAACATGCTAAAATGCAGTTCCTTTGATCGCTCAGTATATGGACTCAAAACTCTTCACCATTCTGCCCTACTTCTCAACTCTTCTACATATACTCTACTTTCTGCCCTTGTTTTCTTGTTCTACTCTGTATTTTCCTTATATCTTCTTATACTTCGAATTTGCACATTGTACCACATCACACACTCATCAACATCGCAATCCATCAAGTATTTATATCTGCAACAAGATTTATTTCACGATTAGGTCGGCAAGCCAGACATGAAGTGTGTACACATTGTATTTTACCTTGTCGGCTTGATCAAGTGTACAAATAGTAATGTGGACCCAAACAATCATTGAATAATCTTCATACAAGTTAGCACCATGCATACAACCACTTAGATTTATTATTCAAACAATATACCTTCTCCGCATAAAGATCTAACTACCTGTCAGCTTGTCTTTTAAGAACATGCTTGACCCAATTCATCTGTCACATCAAAGATCTCACTGTGGACCACAGGAGACTCAAGAATTCATAACCAACATTCATTCTTGACCTCTTAGCATACCTCCATAACTGCAAGACAAAACATGCAACTGCAGAGAAATGCGGACCCTTTTTCTCAGACCTTGTGCACTGCTCCTGTCTTAGTTCTATTCACTCAGACTTAGACCAATCACTACTTAACTTCTAGAAGTCATCAAGACTTGTAATCTTGAGCATAGTACCTCCAAACAATCCTGAATAACATACCTAAACGACATACCTTGACCATCAACTGCGGAGGAATACCACTTGAGTCTCTGCTCCTAACTTTGTGTTGTCAGTACTTAGCCATTCTGCCTTAGTCTTTTGTGTCCGGACCAAAACCTTGTATGCAAGCTGTTTCAAGTTGAGTTCCCAATCATCCTTAGCTCCATCATGCTCTATTTGCCTTGTTGCCATCAATGACAATATTACCCAATTAGCAGTGTCTCTTGACTATGTTGCTAACAATCTCTCCCTTTGGCATTGATGGCAACACTTAGTACGTATAGAGTTTTCAAAGGATTCAAAATGAGTACTTATAGAGTTTATTAGACTTTTGAGATGAGCAGTTGATGACACCGATGTATCTTTCTAGTATAAGGGCATTAGCTTCTCCAGAATATCGGATGTCTCATCAACAAGTTCATTGTCCTATATGAAAGTTTTTAACATTTCTTCCTAAGCCTTAGCTTGCATGATTGATGCTAGTGAGAATTTCTCCACCAGAGACATGGATACTAGATTTATTGGTCCTTGTAGAATCTTGGGCGAATCTAGATTCTGTACTACTTGCTATTTTTCCAAAAACTTTCTAGCATAGTCAATTGAAATTTGGTCTACAACAATGTTTCTTGCCACTTGTTCTTCACTATGTGTAACTTTCTTTCTTTTCTTTCTTTTCCCTACTTGGGTAGAGGCTTCAGTAATAAATGAAGTCCTTGTTCTTTTCTTAGGGCTAGATACATGTTTTTCCTTTTGAGCTTTCTCATCTTTTCTTTCCAGAGTGTTTGATTTCCCTTCCATCGGAGCAATTAAGGGTCTTGATCCTTCCGCTTTGGTTTTTGCCTCACTTGATTGTTCATTTGACATTTTCTCTGAATGCTCATATTCCAAAGATAATTCTTTGAAAGTCCCAAAACTATTTTCTTTGAGATGTTTTGGTTTGTTTAGAAGTTCATCACCTAATTCAGTTAGGATATCTTTTGCAACTTCATACCCTAATGCAGGGACCCATGCAGTTCTTGGTTCCATGGCTTCCATGAAGCATTTGTCTTTGTTTACCATGAAAACAATGTCTTTTTCATATTTCATCACTACCTTTTTAGGTATCCGGACCCTACATATCATTTTCTTCTGAAAGTTCATGAAGTATTCCCATAAGATTTCATTCTGTTTATCTACATTTCCCAAATTCTGCAGGTGATTTCTTATTTGAGTTGCTACTGGTGTGGAATCAAGTCAGACAATGCTTCCCAAACCAGGTAGCTCTCTCAAGAAGTAGAAGAGTAGACAGGTGATCAAGGTTCCATATTTGAAGGGATAATTTGTCTCTTTTGTTCTCTTCAAGTTCTCCATTAATTCACTCCGAAGCAATTTACACAGGTTATAATCTGAATTATTTTTGATTATATCATAAGCTATGTATATAGCTAGTGCAGACACAGAATTTTCCAAGTCGGAAAAGTATACTTTGTATCCAATGATCATAGATGCAAATCTGACAGCTGGATCCTTAATATTATTTACTATGAGAGATTTCCTATCAAATTTGGCTCCTGTTAGCTGCATTACTAAATTGTTCTTTATCTTCTTTTCACTTGGGATCCTTCTGGAGGAACTCATACCGGTTACAACTTTGATAGCTTCTTTGGTTATCATATATGGTTCACCGAGCCACAAAAATTCATCATGAATCCTGCTTAGAATGAACCTAACGCATGTATCATTTGGGATCGCAGGAAAATCCAACCAAGTGTCCAATTTATTTTCTTCCAGAACTTTATATTCATCATTTAACTCAACATCAATAGTGGTCAGTTCATCCAAATATAATTTGCCAAGATTCAAGTGATCATATTCCTCTAAATTGGTATGAATATATGCCCTGACATCTTCCATGTGCATAATTCCATGAGGAATAATTGAGAATGCCCCTACAAGATCATTTTCCAGTGATTTGAAGAAATGTTTCTTGAGCTTGGGGCGGGGCTTTTCCGTTATCTCAATTAATTTGGGAGTAAACATTTTCCAGAATATTTTAGACTACATAGAAGGGTTTTCAAGCTGTAAATACCTTTTCCACTGAATTAGGGTTTCCTTCACCTGAGGTCGATTTGGCTTGAATCATTTTAGAATTCTCTGAGTCACTTGGAGTTTTGCTTCAATTTGTCTTAGACACTTAATAGTTTGAATGCAAAGTGATTAATCTTTTACAAATCCAAGCCTTTTAACCCCTTGAAGCCTTAACTTAATCGTCATAAATGTGGTCTTTCAAAAAGCTGTCAAACACTTCTCTATCAGCCACAATCAATCCAAATTGCTTCGCAATGCTCCACATTGGATCTTTTTCTACCAGAATTTCTTTTAGAGGATTTTTCATAAAGTATTTCACAACATACCTTAGTGCCGGATTCCAACACTAACTTTTTGGCTAGTTGTTTTGGATTTTCAACACAGCTCCCAATTTACTTTCTGGAGGAAGTATCTGCACCAGAAGATGGTGCGGATCCATCCTTGATATTGTCAACATCTTTCTTAATCCAGACCTTGCTCATTTCCTTCTTGATTTCAATCGGATCAACTTTTTCCTTTCCCTTATCATTCCTCTGCTCTATTTTCCTTTCTTTAGCATAGTGGTTTCTTTTCACATTCTTATTTCTGCAGAATCTTGCAACATGTCCAAACTTGTTGCAATTATAGCATACCACATTCCTTTGTCCTTGATTCCCTCTATTGATTGGATTTGATCTGCATTGATTAGCCATATGTCCAAATCTATTGCATGCAAAACATCTTCCATAAATGATTGAGTATTCCTTGAATTGTGAAAGTAATTTCTTACCAGACTTCTGCATTCATTTGATCTATGACCAATTTTATTGCAATTGAAGCATTGACCAGAGAAAGATGGAACATTTTGATTTATTCTACTCCTACATTGAGTAGCCTTATGACCAAACATTTTGCAATTAAAACAATGGCCATTGAAAGATGGGTACCTTTGAGCATTTGGCTGTCAGACCAGAGGTCTTCTACGTCTTCTTCTTTGATTCCTAAATTGGTTGCCTTTGTTTTTCTTTAACTCAGTGTTTGCTTACCCTGATTTTGAACTTTCTCCTTTCTCAAATCCCAAGCCTTGCTTGTCATCGGAACTCTTTTGACTGGCAATCATCTCATCAAGTTTCGTAGAACTTATCTTGAACTTTTCTTCATAGCTCTTGGCTTTTTCCAAGTCTATTTTCAGGCTCAACTTCTTTTTTCAGTTTGACACATTCTTCTATCTTGCTTTTTACCATCAGATTTAGATCTTCTGCTTTAGGTCTTTCTATAACTTCCACTTTCAAATCATCTAGGGTCTCATTTGCTGATATCAATTGTTCACTAACATCTCTGTATTTTTCTTTGAATTTCTTGACTTATTTTTTTAGCTTTAGAATGCATTCATCAGCTTCTTGGATCTTATCCTTCAGATCCCTGATTTTTGCTTCAGATTTTTCAAGATCAATAAGAGCTACTTCTAGTTCAACATTGTTTGAAAGATTTCCCAATCTTCTGGCTGCCATGAGTAAACTTTCCCAGATCTTCCTCAAGCTATTAGGCTTCTTCCAAGGAACCTTGCTATGATACCAATTGTTGAAAGTAAGGAATACTGAGAGAGGGGGAGTGAATCAATATTCCGCAAAACCACTTCTTAAGTTGTTCATTAAACCAATTTCCAAAATTAATAACATGAAAGCAAAATAAATATAAGAATAGCAACCATAAAGACATAACACGTGGACACCAGGATTTTTACATGAAAAACCCAAAAGAGAAAAACCACGGTGAGTGTTAGCTCACAATATATTATGTTAACAATATCGGATTACAAAAGACTCATTGCCATGGGTCTCACTGCCTAGAGAAATGCTCACTGCAGGTGGACTCACTATCCACTGAGAAATAAAAGAAGATAGAAAGAGAAATGGCTCACTGCCAGATATGAACTGCTACAAGTGCATCTACAACACGCTGAAACACAGTTCCTTTGATCGCTCAATATACTAACTCAAAGCTCTTCAGCATTCTGCCCTACTTCAAAACTCTTCTACATATACTCTGCTTTCTGCCCTTGTTTTCTTTTTCTACTCTGTATTCTTCTTATATCTTCTTATACTTCAAATTCAGACATTGTACCACACCACACACTCATCAACATCACAATCCATCAAATATTTATATCTACAACAAGATTTACTTCATGATCAGGTCGGCAAGCCGGACATGAAGTGTGTACACATTGTATTTTATCTTGTTGGCTTGATCAAGTGTACAAACAGTGATGCGGACTCAAACAATCATGAATAATCTTCATACAAGTCAGCACCAAGCATACAACCACTTAGATTTATTATTCAAACAATATACCTTCTCCGTATAAAGATCTAACTACATGTCGGCTTGTCTCTTAAGAACATGCTTGCCCAATTCATTTGTCACATCAAAACTCTCACTGCAGACCACAAGAGACTCAATGATTCGTAACCAACATTTATTCTTGACCTCTTAGCATGCCTCTAGAACCACAAGACAAAATATGCAACTACAGAGAAATGCAGACCCTTTTTCTCAGACACTGTGCATTGCTCCTGTCTTAGTTCTGTTCACTCGGACTTAGACCAATCACTACTTAACTTCTGGAAGTCATCAAGACTTGTAATCTTGAACATAGTACCTCCAAACAATCCTGAATAACATACTTGAATGACATACCTTGACCATCAACTGCGGAGGAATACCACTTGAGTCTTTGCTACTAACTTTGTGTTGTCAGTACTTAGCCATTCTGCCTTAGTCTTTTGTGTCCGGACCAGAACCTTGTATGCAGGCTATTCCAAGTTGAGTTCCTAATCATCCTTAGCTCCATCATGCTCTATTTGCCTTGTTGCCATCAATGACAACATTACCCAATCAGTAGTGTCTCTTGACTATGTTGCCAACAGATTTACGGGTGGCTTTTCCTTTAAAAGGAGGTTTATGTTTAGAGGTAGAACCCATTTGAATATCCCTAGTTTTGACCTCTTCAATTTGGGGCATGTCATGGGGAGTTTTAGACATGGAACCCTTAGGAGTAACAATTTCATCTAAATGTAGACTGACAAACTTTTTTTTATTTTACCTTTAGAACTCGGGGGCGTTTTCACACATTTCCTCGTAGCAATGCCAAGGGGGTCTCCTCAAGCAGTGAGAGGAATCTCCTACAACAATATAATGAAAAATGCACGAAATAACAGAAATAGCAGAAACACAGAAGGAATTTATTGATCGCAGGCCACTTCGAGGGGGCAACCTCCTTTGAGCAAGCTCAATACAATAAATTCGTGGATGCCTTCATTGGCTTTAACACATACTTATATACTAAGTTTAATCTAAACAACTATTACTTCCCATGAATGTGGGATAATACACTATACTCATGGGACGACTTACAAAGCATATGCGTCCAACAATAATATACTAACAAAGTAAAGAGAAGTGTTAAACACGGGTTCCTAACATCCCCTCCCTCTTAGAAAAGTTTTGTCCTCAAAGCTTAAGATGTGGAAATTGTTGTTGAATCCGAAGGAGTGGTTCCCATGTAGTATCCTCTGGTTGCATTCCGTGCCATTGAATTAATACCTCTGTGATGGATTGAGGGTGAAGCTGACGAGTGCGCCTGTTGAGGATTGCCTCCAGCTCCAAAATGATGGATCCTTCGTTAACCAGTTATGGTAAAAAGTTTTGTGCTCTGATGTTGGTGCCAAGAACTTTCTTTAGACAAGAGACATGAAATATTGGGTGAACGTGGGAAGGAGGAAGCTCCAATTTATAAGCAACTGACCCAATCTTTTGAAGAATCTTATATGGCCCATAGAACTTTGGAGCTAGCTTATGACACCCTTTGAGTTTCAGGGATGATTGCTTGTATGGTTGTAGACAAAGAAAAACCATATCACCTACTTGAAAAGTGCGCTCAGAACGGTGCTGATTGACTTGTTTCATTCGGTTTCTTACCATGTGAAGATTATCCTACAAGATGCGAAGAATCTGATCCCAGGTTCAGAGAACCGTGTCGACTACCTAAACTGATGAACTACTGGGGGTGTATGGAAGGAGCACTAGCGGTGCCTGACCATAGACTACTTCATATGGAGTCATTTTAGATGCAGTGTGGTAGGAGGTATTGTACCACCATTCAGCGAGAGGGAGCCACTTTGCCCACTGATGCTATTGTTCTGAGGTGAAGCAACGAAGATAAGTTTCCAAACATTTGTTGATAATTTCAGTCTGACCATCTGTTTGTGGGTGATACCTCAAACTCATCTTCAGTTTGCTACTAGTGTGTCAAAATAGTTTTGTCCAAAAATGACTAGTGCAAGTTGCATCACGATCTGAGATAATGGAAGAAGGGATGCCATGAAGACGGAAGATCTGGTCCATGAAAATTTTTGCGACTGAGGAGGCGGTATAGGGATGGCTGAGGGCACAAAAATGACTATATTTGGAGAGGCGATCAACCACAACCAAGATCACCGTCTTCCCTCTAGATTTAGGAGGCCCCTCAATGAAATCCATAGAAATATATGTCCAAATTCATGTAGGGATGGGCAAGGGTTTGAACAATCCAGGAACGAGTGTCGTTTCACCCTTATGTTGGCAGGTATCACATTTAGCCACCATCTGTTGAATTGCCCTTTTCATTCCCTTCCAAAAGAAGTTATGCTATGCCCACTCATAAGTTTTGAGGAACCTAGAGTGCCCTGCCGATGGAGAAGGATGGAGTTCATAGAAGACAACGTGTTGAAGATTTGTGCTCTGGGGAAGCACCAGACAACCCTTGTATCTCAGAGAAGCACCATCCCAAGAGTAATATGGTACAAAAGAAGGGTTATTGGCCAACTGTTGGATGATTTGAGATAATGAAGTCATTGACATAGCCCTGCTGGACAGATTCCAACCAATTTGGAACATGCATAGAAATAGCTGAAAGAGAAGCTTGGTCATCAAATGTGCGAGAAAGAGCATCTGCCACAATATTGTCCTTACCCTTCTTGTAAGTGATCTCATAGTCATAGCCCATGAGTTTTCTAACCCATTTCTGTTGTGCTGGGGAGGAGATCCGTTGTTCCAGGAAATATTTTAGACTCTAGTGATTAGTCTTGATGCAGAAATGATTCCCCAGTAGGTATGGCCGCCACTTCTGTACTGCATGTAAAATAGCCATCATTTCCTTCTCATATGTAGAGAGTACCAAATTCTTACCAGAATCTTACCAGAAAGGGCTTTGCTGGTGAACGCAATGGGATGTTCATCTTGAAGGAGAACAACACCAAGTCTATTGCCGCAAGCATCACTCTCAATAGTGAAGGTCTTGGAAAAATCTGGCATAGCTAGAACAGGTGTAGTACACAGCTTGTTTCAGTTTTTCAAATGCACACTCAGCAACATGTGTCCATGTAAAAGCATCCTTTTTCAACATAGCTGTTATGGAGCTACAATCTTCCTATAATCCTTGACAAACTTGTGATAGTAGCCAGTCAGTCCCAAAAAACCACGAAGGCTCTTGAGGGTCTGAGGATGCGGCCAATTTTTCATGGCATCTATTTTTGCAGGATCCACTCTAACCCCTTGGGCTGAAACAATATGCCTGAGATACTCCACTTCTTCCTGGCTAAAAACACATTTAGATTGTTTTGCATAGAGTTGATGATTAGAGAGAAGTTGCAGTACAAGATCCAGATGTTGGAGATGCTCAGCCCATGTTTTACTATAGATGAGGATATCATCGAAGAAGACTATAATGAATTTCTGTAAGTAGGGCCACAATATTTTATTCATCAATGCTTGGAATGTTGAAGGAGCATTAGTGAAGCCAAAGGGCATGACCAAAAACTCATAGTGGCCATCATGCGTGTGGAAAGCCGTTTTAGGGATATCATCCTCATGAACCTGAATTTGGTGATACCCAGAACGAAGATCCAACTTGGAGAAAAAATGAGTGCCATGAAGCTCATCAACAACAGGAATAAAAAACTTATCCTTGATTGTGATGTGATTAAGTGCTCGGAAGTCAATGCAGAGGCACCATGACCCATCTTTTTTCTGGACAAGAAGAACTGGTGAAGAAAAGGAACTGGTACTAGGGTGAATAATACCTTGCTTTAGTAAGTCTCGAATGAGCATCTCAATCTCTATCTTTTGGTGAAATGGGTAGCGGTAGGGCTTGATGTTGGGAGGAACGCTTCCAGGAAGGAGTTGAATATGGTGGTCCTCTAGTCGTGAAGGTGACAATCCCACTGGTTCGGCAAAAACACATGCATATCTATCCAAAATTCGTTGTAGATCCGAAGGAGTAGTGGAGACCACTGATGGTTGCATCTGAATGGAATGGAGCTGAGTGATGACACCATGTGAATTCTTCTTAAGAAGATTTTCCATGCGATATGAACTTATGATGCTGAGAGACCCTGGTTGTAAGCCCTTCAATGTGTGTTTTTGCCCATTGTCTGAAAATTGCATCCAAAGTTTAGCAAAATCCCATAAGATGGGTCCAAGTGTGTGTAACCATTGAGCATCCAAAACCACATCACATCTACCTAATGGCAAGGCAAACATGTCAGAGCGCAGGTTATAATCTCCAATAGAGATACGCACATTGTGACACTTCCCTTTGCAAGGTAATGTGCCCCCATTGGCAATCATGACTTCAAAGCTAAAGCAAGGATGGACAAAACAATCAACCTGTTTGGTGATCCAAGGGTCAATGAAGTTATGAGTGCTACCAGAATCAATGAGTATTGTAAAAGGGAGCTTCTTGAAGTAACCCTTGACCCGCATGGTTTGTGGGGTGGTGACTCCTGCTAAAGCATGGAGAGAGATCTCTAGGTGGTTTTCCTGAGAAGTAGGGTCAATAGGCGGCTGCTGAGTTTCAACCTGATCATCTACTGTGTCTTGAATATTTTCATAAACTTCAGTTGCAGGTGGATAATCCACATCCAAGAGATAGAGCTTTTGCTCAACACGTCTATGTCCCCGAGTGAATTTCTCTCACAATTATAACAAAGCCCTTTTTCTTGACGTGCCCACATCTCTGCTTCAGACAAATGCTTGATAGGAGTTGTTCTAGGAGCTGGCGTGATTGGAGGTCTTTGGGAAACCATATTTTTGAATGGAATAAAATTGGATTTGGAGCGCTGTTGAGCTGTGATCTTGTCCTCCGCCAACTTAGCCAACCCTAGGGTTTCCATCATTGTGCTAGGACGAAATATTTTAACCTCAGATCGGATTGTATCTTTTAGACCACTAACAAAACAACTCCTGAAGAATTCATCAGACAATCCCTCTGTGTGATTGGCTAGTTTTTCAAATTTTGTCTGATATTCTCTCACAGTGCCTGTTTGGCAAAGTTTAGTGAGTGCTCTTGTGAAGTCATCAAAAGCACTAGGGCCAAATCGTTGCAAAATGAGTTTGCAAAAACTTGTCCATTTGGGTTCTTCATGAGCCTTGATGTACCAACGGAACCATTGAAGGGCTTCATGTTCCAAATGAAAGGATGCAAGTGGGACTTTGTTGACATCAAAAGTATTATGCAGACTAAAATATTGTTCTGCTCGGTATATCCATCCAGTCAGATCATCACCATTGAAGCGAGGAAAATCAAGCTTCGACCCACGAAAATTGCCAGAAGAAGACTCTGGCTGCCGTCTAAATTGTTCATGGTTGAATGCTGAAGATTTAGGCTGAGAACTTTTTCTTCCACATCTTGGAGTTTGGTCTTGAGGGCTGCAAGTTCATCCTCCATATTTTTTGCTCCTGTGCGGGTGACAACCATAGCCAGGAGAATTTTTTTTGGGGGAATATGTAGAAAAACAAAAATGGAAACTTTTTTAGTAAAGGAAAATTTGGATTTGGGAATAACTTTGATGGGTAATTGGGGTTTGACTAGGTTTTGGACACTTTCTGAGGGACGGGGAAGTAGAAAATGGGGATTTTAGAAGTGAGGTGAAAGAATGGGAAAATTTATCCAAGAGGGACAAAGGAGCAGAAATAGGAAATAAACACTATGGCAAAATTTGAAGGCTATTGGGTGAGAATCGAAGAAGTTATGGCAAACCCTAAAAATAGACAAATGTGGGGTTTCTAGCTTCGATAAGTGGAATTTGGGATAGGGTCCTCAAGGAAAGAAATATGCAGAATGAAATTTCAGGGGTTCTAGTGAATTTTGAGAGGAAACAGGGCTAAATCAAGGAAGATATGGTGAAATTTTTTTACTTTTTTTTCTAGGAAACGATCTGCAAACAGCTCTGGATGGATTCAATTTGCGATTTGCCGACTGTCAATAGATATGGGCCCTAGGTATACTCGGCTGCCTAAGGGTTTAGGGGAGTCACTCGGCCACCAATACTATCTAACGGCTTACGTATTGGGGCAGTACCCCACTCCACAGCTCAGGTAAAACTGATAACCGCTTTGCCACAAACGATAGCTCTTGGTTTACCTCATGGATGGGAACTAGTCAATCAGGTAGGGGCCGTTGCCCTTTTTGCTGGCAGGTCCTCTCAATGGGCTAGCTACTTCAGGGTTCCTATGGTACTCCTCACAATGAGTTTTAGGGCTATGCCTAGGCACTTCCCACAGTTAAGTGGATAGGGTTATTCCCTGATCCGAACCTGCAATTAAAATGAACAATACAGATGTAAAAAAGAAAGAACTACTGCAATAATCATAGCGCCTAGAGGCCACTACAGAAAAAAATTCGGTAGAAATTCCACCCAGTGAGCCCAAGAAAGTGCTCTGATACCAGATGAGAGGAACCTCCTGCAACAATATAATGAAAAATGCATGAAATAACAGAAATAGTAGAAACACATAAGGAATTTATTGATCGCAGGCCACTTCGAGGAGGCAACCTCCTTTAAGCAAGCTCAATACAATAAATTCATGGATGCCTTCATTGGCCTCAACACGTACTTCTATACTAAGTCTAATCTAAACAATTATTACTTCCCATGAATGTGGGATAATACAATATACTCACGGGACGACTTACAAAGCATATGCGTCTAACAATAATATACTAACAAAGTAAAGAGAAGGGTTAAACACGGGTTCCTAACAAGCAGGCAAACTTTAATAGGCTTGGGGGGAAAGAGAGCTAAATGGAAATGATACAAGTGGAAACTCAACCCTTGATGAAGAGGAATAGTAGGCTTATCAGGATTTTTAGCCTTAGCTTCATAAACAAAGGACTCAAGGGAACATGATAAGTAAAAGGGAAAAATGATTAAGATCTTATGACTAAAGTGGTTCAATAGGACGAAATGGTAATGGTAGTAACATTTAAAAATCCCTTCCAAAGTAAAATACCTCATAATAATTAGACATACCTTATCCTAGGGTTTTGGAAGGTCGTTCCTCTCGAAACCACCCTGAACCTTGACCGCAGACTTGCCCTCTTTGAAAATATGGTCATGTTGTCGGTACCCAACACTCTGCAATGCCTATTGTTGTCATATTTTGCCCAGGCCCAAAATATCCCAAAGATCTTATTTTCTTCCATCAAATATATCCAATCTGAGAAAGGCTAAAATGGAAGAAGTTTTCCCCTTCAAACTCCCAAAAAATTCTAAGTGTTTTTGCCTTTTCTTTTGCCTTAGTCGGCAAAACTCTAGGTTCGCTAGTTCACCACTTTGCCGCTTCACCGACTAAGGAGTGAGTAGGCAGGAAGGAGCCAAGGCAAAAGAGAAAAAAAAGATAGAGTGCTTTATCGACAAATTTGAAGGTTTGCAAACCTCTTGGTTTGTCGATCGGCAAGTTCGCCGATCAGTGAAATCACTGACTAAGCAAGTCAAAGGGTAGTAGAATTTTCTAAGGCATGGGTGGAAGGAGAATAGGTTTGCCTTTGTCGGTAAACTTAAGGTTTGGAGAACCTTAAGTTCGTCAATTGACTACTTTGCCGAAAAGGTGACGAAGCAGGGCAGAAAGACTAAGGAAAGCGTAACGTCAGAAAATGTCCCCTTGAGGGCTTTTCCCTCATAAGGTTTAGCTCCCGGGTCTTTTGCATGCATTTAGGACATCTCAGTTCATAATTTGGCATCCCGATGGAATGAGCCCTAGGTAACATGACAAATGGGACCTAGGAGGACCCCTTGAGCTGTACCCTGCCCAAAATAGGGGGGAGGACTTGGGTGCTCGCACCCTAGTCCTGCCCTATTTTGGGGTGGCCCTAATTTTTGGGTGTCGGTTTGTGACCATTACTTGGGTCCTTTGCCAACATAGTAAGTTTGAATTATGAATATCTTGGCGGGAGTGTTTGTAGTTGCATATAAAAGCATGTTTAGGCATTCATTTGTAAACTAGATAGCAATTGTGATGTTTAAGTGTTCTCAAGGTGATTCAAGGCTTTCATTGTGTTGCAAGAGTAGACTTGTGTGGTTTGTGTGTTTGTATTTGTAGATGTGAGCATCAATTTCCTCATGGAATGAAGAGCATCTTCCTCCCATGAGAGCTTCACTACAAGGTGACATTATATTGTGTTTTTATCATCATTTCCTTTGGTTTTTGCCTCTGCTCACAAGGGCATGCACTCTCTATCTAACAACGGTGTTCAGAGACTTAAGTGTCCTCTGGGGTTTGACTGAGGCAAGCCTCTAAACACCACAACCCCCTCCCAAAGTCTTGTGATTGCAGGTTACAGGTGTCACATTTGGGAAAAGTGAAGTTGTAGGAAGGATTGGCTGACATCAAGGATTCAGGATCCAAAGAGAAGCAGGACACCGGAGCACTTCTAGGACTTGGGCGCTCACACTAGTGTCCTCCACAGACAAATTTCCAGAAACAGAAGTTACAGGGCTGATCAGTGTCAGAAGGAGGTCCGGATCCTGCGAAGAAACTGGTATCTTGGACTAGGGCGCCTGCACCAATGTCCTCGACTATTTCGCCTCGGAACCCCAAAAACATGTACTCTGTGATTTGCTATTTTACTCTCGTCTACAAGAGCTTTTTCTGTTATTTGTCAGTTTATTGCCGTATTTGCATAATTAGGGTTTTAATGGTCAATTGAACATAAGAGAAGAGAAATTGATAATTAAATTCCCTAATCCAAGTTTCCCTACATCTCATAGCGATCTAGGGTATGATAGTGAATTGCCATTTGACCCTTGATCCTTGAATGTAAAGTGGAAAGGAGGATTTAAACATTAAAACACTAAAACATTAACAAATCCAATTTTTTTCAGTATTGTTTCTTCCAACAATAGATGATGGCTTTTTAGGGTTTTTTAGGTCTGATTACTTTTCTGTGACATTGGAGGCTGCTGCCTCAGGCAGTGCCTCTGAGAACCAGAACTTGATGGAGGAGGATCCTTTCAAAGGATGGAAAGGAGTGTTAACAGGGAAGAAGATTTGTTCCCCTAAAGGCGTGTCGGGGCTTATAGTCAAAAAGGATTCAGTTGAAGGAATGGCTCTGGATATTTCAGACGACTTGGTTGAAGAGATAGTGGCAGCCATGGATCTTGCACTGGTAGGTAAGTTTTTCTCCCTCCATCCTAATATTGAGATTGTTAGGAAGTGGGTGGCCACTCGGTGGAGGATCAAAGGTAGTGTTTCGGTCATTGCTATGGCAAGAGGGTTGTTTCTATTCAAGTTTACGAATAGGGAGGATATGCTAGCTATTCTTACAGGAGGACCCTGGCTTTATGGTACCCATTCGCTTGCTTTGTGCCCTTGGAAACCTGGGTTTGATCCTCGCATGGACCTCAATAAGTCCGTCCCTATTTGGGTAAGATTATTAGGGTTCCCCTTGCAATTCTAGGATGAAAAGATATTTTCTGCTATTAGCAATACCTTTGGCCAGCATGTTACTACGGATCATACCACTCGCATCCAGTCTAGGTGTGTGTATGCTCGGTTTTGTGTTAATGTGGAGATTCACCAAACCCTTCCCATGTCCATAGAGTTAAAATCTAAATATGGGATTTGGACTTAGCCGATTCTCTATGAAAATGCTACTACCTTCTGTCACATCTGCAAGAAGAAGAGCCATTTAATGACCCACTATAAGGCGAAGCAAATGGGAGGGAATGCTGACCTTCATAATGAGGCTGCAGAGCACTCATCCAAAGATGTTACCCCTGTTAATCAGGGAATGGGGGGTAATGAGGAAAATGCTATCCCAGAAGATTATACTGAGAAGGATATGGAAAAAGGTTGTCAGAATGTTGTTTCAGATATAGATAACTATCTAGACCAACAAACCAATCTGATTGAGGAGGGTGAAATATGCTCCCAATCGGTGGACACTGATGTTGAAGGAGGTGAGGTGTTGGGTGACGATCAACATGTTCAACCCCGAGAAATAGTTGGCACTGATGGGGTAGTAACCTCTAGATCAAAGCAGGATCCTTCCCTTGCCACGGAAGTGGGAGACCAGCCAGCTAATCCATCATTGACAGTTGAAATAGGACCAAGTGGTAGTGGTAACGACCAGGAGGATTGGATCACCCCTAAGAAAAAGAACCGTAGGGGCAAAAAATCTGTGGATGTAGGCACTAACTCCAAACAAGGGAGACCGACCCTCAGAGAAACAAGGCAAAGAGAGATTTCCAGGGAGATTGCCAGTGGTAAGCAAAAAACACTGGAGGTCCAATCCCTTAAACCTTTAAAATGAGAATTCTATCTTGGAACTTGAGGGGCTTCAATAGTCCCACCAAACAGTTTGAAGTAAAAAACTATGCTTTGGATAATAAGTTAGATATTTTGTTACTTTAGGAGGTTAAGATGAATGAGGAAAGCTTTAAGAAGATAGCTGATTATATATGGCCCAAGGCTGCTTTCTGCATTAGCCTAGCTATAGGGGCCTCTGGTGGGATTATCACACTGTGGAACAATGCTAAACTCTAGCGCTCTCTTGTTGCTTCTAGTAAGCATTTTCTGATTATTAACTTCTCTTTGCCTTCCTTAAATTGGTCCTTAATCAATCTTTATGCCCCAAATACTAGAGCTCTGAGGCAAACTTTGTGGACAGATTTGAGTACCACTCTGTCCAATTCCCCGCACTCTAGATGGATGTTGGCTGGTGATTTTAACACTCCCTTATATCCTTCTGAGAAATCTGGGGGGATTCTTGATTACTCTGATAGCATGTTTGACTTTGCAGAATTTATCAATGTTTTTGGTTTGTTGGATGTGGAGCTACAGAATCAAAACTTTACCTAGTCTAACAGAAGAAGAGGAGATCAAATGATCCAAGTTAAATTAGACAGATTTCTTATTTCTAGCAATTGGGATAATCATCATAATATGAATCTGTAGGCTTTTCCTAGAACCATGTTTGACCACTACCCTATTTTCCTTAATTGGAAAGATCAGTGCCAATGTGGTCCTTTTCCTTTCCGTTTTGAAGCTATGTGGATTAAACATAGAGATTTTAGAAAATTAGTGGCTCAATGGTGGCAAATTCCCATACAGGGTACTCCTATGTTCAGGTTGGTTAAAAAGCTCCTACACATTAAACATGAAGTTCATGGGTGGAACAGATATAATTTTGGTAATGTGTTTTTTCAGAAGAAAAATATATCTGGGAGATTAGCAGATCTCCAACAGCGGATTGCTCAAGGAGATGCTTTAGAAGATATTATTAAGGAGGAGTGCGACCTGATTTCTGACTAGAAGAATCTTATGAGCAGAGAAGAGGTTTTTTGGAAACAGAAGTCTATGATTCAGTGGCTTAAAGTGGGAGATAGGAATACGGCTTTTTTCCATCTCTTAGCCATGAAACATAGGAAGGCTAACTCCATACAAAAATTATGTTCGGAAAATGGCAATATTATCACTAAGGATAATGAGATTAGAGACCAAGCTGTGTTATTCTTTCAGAATTTGCTGACTGACCAAGCTAGCAATGATGGGAGTGGAAGGATTATGGACCAGTTCATTGATAAAATCCCCTGTCTGATAACTGAGGAAGACAACTTAGAAATGTTAAAACCTATTTTTGAGGAGGAGGTTTGTGCTGTCTTATTCTCTATGGGCCCTTTCAAAGCTCCTGGCCCTGATGGCTTCCCTCCAATTTTTTTCAGGAATATTGGGATATTGTGGGGGCGGATCTCACTGCTGCTGTTAGAGACATTTTCAAAACTGGTAAACTTTTAAAGCAGATTAATAATACTTCTATTGTCCTTGTCCCTAAAAAGTTCAAGCCTACTCATCTTTCTGATTTTAGACCCATTAGCTTGTGTAATACCGTCTATAAGCTTTGCACTAAAGTGATTGTCATGAGATTTCAACCTTTTTTAGATAAATTATTTCCCCTTCTCAGAAAGGCTTTGTCCAGGGTTGTCAAATTCTTGATGCTGTAATCTCCACTCATGAAACTATTCATTCCATGGACAAGAGTAGAATCCCTGGTATGGCTCTTAAGTTAGATATCTCTAAAGCCTATGATAGGGTCTCATGGACTTTTCTGTTTCAAGTCATTAGAAAGTTTGGTTTCAATGATAAAATTTCTCTTCTCATTCGGGAGGCTGTTTCCATTGCTAAATTTTCAGTCCTAGTTAATGGGGTCCCTAGGGGTTTTTTCTCTTCCTCGAGGGGAATCAGACAGGGAGATCCCCTTTCTCCTTACTTGTTTATCATGATGGCGGAGGCCCTTGGGAGACATATTCAAGCTAAGATCTCCTCTAAAGAAATTATGGGCATTAAACCTGCTTCCTCCTTTCCCCTATGTCTGTGCAACAGTTTGTTGATGATACCATCCTCTTTGGCATCTCTTCTATGATTGAAGCTCGGAGTTGGAAGAATATTTTAAATGACTATGCCAAAGCTTCTGGCCAAGGCATAAATCTTCAAAAGAGCAATGTGTATTTTTTTAATACTCCTAATGATCTCCGGCGAAAAATTATTAATATTCTTGGCTGTGCTGAAGCTGATCTTCCTGCTATTTATCTTGGCCTCCCTCTTATGGTCAAAGAGGTGTCTCAAGGTTTTTGGAATGGAATCTTGGAAAGAACTCAGAAGAAGCTGATTAGCTGGAAAGGGAAATTACTTAGTAGTGCGGGCAAATTACAGCTTCTTCGTGCTTCCCTGCAAGGTATCCCTATTTACTTCCTGTCTCTTTTTAAGATACCTAGTTCTTTTGCTAACAAATTGGAACAGATTCAAAGAAAATTCTTATGGACGGGGGTGGAAGACAAACAGAGAATGTCTTTGGTCAGCTAGGAGAAAGTGTGTCTTCCTAAATCCCATGGTGGTCTCAATATCAGATCTATCCAGAATATGAATAAAGCCCTCCATTCCAAAATCAACTGGAACCTGATCCATAACCATAAAGATTGGGGGAAAATTATGCAAGCCAAATATCTTCATGGAACTGATTGTTCTAGTTTTCTCCAACAGGGAGGGATACCCCAGCGATCTGTTATCTGGAATAAAATGCTGAAGTCCAGAAGCCTTCTTAAACAAGGGCTTAGATGGAAATTGGGGAATGGAACTTCTATTAACTTTTGGAACGATATTTGGATGAAGGATAAGGCTCTTATCACTCAGGGGGATTATGGAGTTGTTGTTGGCATTGCTACTCAATTTTTTGGGGATAAAGTCTGCAATTACATGTATAATAATAATGGTATTAGGAGCTAGAAAAACTTATTGGATTGTTGTTCTCATCGCCCTGATCTCACTCCTAGGTTGCGATCTGTTCAACATTTGATGCAGGGGGTCAGAATTCCTCTTTTCCCTCGCAAAGATGTGTAGTATTGGTGGCCGGCTAAGATTGGTCATTTCTCTGTCAAGTCTGCTTACCATTTGTTGGTTCTTGAGGTGCATAGAAATGAGATCTGGAGGAAAGTTTGGAATCATAAACTTTTACCAAAAATCAATATGTTTTGGTAGGCTGCTGTTCATAACAAAATTCTAACCCAAGATAACTTACAGAAGAGGGGTTTTACTTTGGTTAATAGATGTTGTTTGTGCCTTGAAAAGGAGGAAACTATCTCTCATTTACTTATCCATTGTAATTTTACCAGAGAAATCTGGAACATAATCTTAAGGAATTTTGGCATTCAGTGGGTTTGTAATTCTGATATTAAGGAAGTCATTTCCAGTTGGTGTCCTACCTTTTCTCATCCCTGGCTTATTGAGCTATGGAACCAAACTCTGCCCTGTCTTGGTTGGACTTTATGGAAAGAACGTAATCATCAAATTTTTAGGGATACTGCTAGGGATGCCTCTCAGGTTCTTCATTCTCGTGTGAAGACCCTCATGGAAAGTGTCACTAATGCCCACATCAGAATTGTGGAGAAACCTCTTTCTCATGAGGAGGAACAAATTGCGGCTAATTGGAAGATCTTAAATCAAATTCTTGTTCATAATAATTCCAAAAAGATGCAGAGGCTTAACACTAGATGGATTCCCCCGAGGCCTAATTGGCTAAAACTAAACTTTGATGGGGCTTCTAAGGCGGATGGAAAGGCTAGTGGTGGAGGGATAATAAGGGATGACAAAGGGTGGATGGTTGCGGTCTATACTGGTGGGTTAGGCTATCAAAGCAATAATTATGTTGAAGCCACTGCTCTTCTATGGGGGGTTAAGTTGGCTATCTCCCTTGGTATTAGACATTTGAATATTCAGGGGGACTCCAAACTAGTTATTGATGCGGTTAACAATGTGTCGACTGTTGGTGTTAAGCTGAAAGATATTATTGTGAATATTTAGATTCTTCTGCAGAAGATTCCCAGAGTGGATATCTCTCATAGTTATAGAGAGGGTAATGGGGTTGCGGATGCCTGTGCCGAACTTGGCCAACAATTTTCAAATTGGCATTATTGGCGCCAAGTTAATAACACCCCTTTAAACATAAGGGACCTAATTCAAAAAGAGGTGACATGTTGAGGATGAGTCAGAATTTTTGGAAAGACAACTCTCTTCGTCAACCTTGTTGGAAGATGCTGACGTGCATCTTGGAGTATGGGATTTTTCATACTTACTTGCTTATTGTCACTTCTGCCTTATTACGCCCTCCTGGTAAGGTGAGTTGCTTACCTGCTAATTATAGTGTTTGCTAAGAAATCATGATTGAGCATGGGAAGAGTAGGCGTCATCTTTGTAAGGCCGCTCTCATTAATGATAATGTGTGCAGTTTTATTACCATTGTCATTATCCTCGGTCAAGCGGTTAATGTTACCTTGTATACGAACTCTATGAAGCTTTGGGGTTTCCGTGCTTTGCTCTGTAAGTCTAACATGGGTGGCGATAGAATCCGAACAGAACCCGTTTCCTGTTGTGAGTTGAAAGACAACCCTGTGTTCTGGCATTATTGTAAGGAGGGTGGTATCAGTCCTTATTTAGAATGGCTCAATGGGTATGATGAAAACCTGTCTGAACAGTTCACTAGGTCTTGGCAAAACCAGTGTGTCACTTTGGGGGGAATTGGTTTCGAGATTTCTGAAAGTGTTATTGCTATAGCGTCTGGCATGTCGACACAGGGGATCAAATTGTAGAGGAAAGCCAAAGTGGTGGACCATTCAAACTAGAAGCTTTTCCTGGGGGATGGTGAAGAACTCGTTCCTTATCAGGGAGGATTTGAACGAGCTAAGCTGCTTGAACCATGGGACAGGGTGTGTTTTCTCCTTATGAAGTACTTCACTCTGGAGGGGCACTTCACTAGGTTCTACAATTATCATCTTCCCCTTCTGAATCACTTTAGATGCAATGCTCATATTAGTTTTCCATTTTATTTATTGTCTTCCCTTGAGCATTCGGTTCTTAGGGTTAGAGCTAAGTTGGCCAAGAAACCTTCCAAGAAACCCATCCCCTTGCATCAGGGTCTCATCCTCTACCTTTACAATTTCCACCTTGCCCTGGAGCCTTCTAAGCCTATTCAGACTAATAGTGGGGAAATGTCTTCTAACCCTGATGATACTGCTATTTCTGAAGAACCATGCCCTTCCCCTGTTTCTCCTAAGATGAAAGGGGTTTCTTTTTCTACTACTGAGGAGATTCCCATGGTAACCACTACCAACACGTGGGTCTCTACTGTTAGTACAAAGAGCAAGAAGAGGAAGATAAAAGATGTCAAAGCAGATACTGTGGGGGCTGCCATGGGGACCCCTAAAAATCTTTGCAGCACCCCTGTGGGGCAGGGCAGCAAATCTCATCTGTCTGCAAAGAATATTAAGGAGGGCTTTTCCTCAAGGGTTAGGTGGTCAGGGAGCATTGCTGGAAAACCTACTCCCAAGGCCAAACTTATTGATTATTTTGAGAGCGCATATGATGAGTCCACCCAGGGTGAAGAGGCTAAGGTTATGGATGTGCAAGAGATTTTTAAGGATGCTGATGGTAAGCATGGGAATAAAGAGTTAGAGGCTACTGGTGGGGATGCTGGTGATTTTAAGGGTAATGCTGGCGAAGCAGGAAAGATGTTCGTGGAGGAAGCTAATGATGAAATGGAGACCGATGCTGGCTATGGGACTGACATTGCTGTTCTGAGGGGCCGTGTTGAGAAGCTGGAACTGACTTTTTCCACTATGCTCAGGCGTACTATTTTACTTAATATTTCTGTGCTGTAGGATCTTGGGACTACCGTTGCTGTTGACACTGATGAGAACTCTAAAAAGTTAGATGACTTCATTGAATCCATGGTTAAACAAGGAGAGAATATTCCTCCTTAGTTCTTGTTTCTTTTATACTGGTGATACTCTGTTACTTCATATATACTATCTTTAGTCTGGTGTTGCTGTCTATCCTGTTTATGCTGGGTAAGCAAATTATGCTGTAACTATTTTGAGGCTCTTTTGTGCTGATGCCTCTGGGGTTTCTTTTTGCTCTTTTGTAAGGGTTCAACCCCTCGTTTTAGCCGCCTTATATTATAAAAAACAAATCCAATTTTCCACTAAACAGAAAGAAGCATCTAGTCGGGGAATCAACAAAAGGACAAGCCCGCCAGCTAGTTTGTAATTTCAAAAGTTCATTGATAAGGTGATTAGGAAGCCAAGGAGGCCAAAAGGAAATGAAGAAGGTCTGATCGTTCATGAGAGGGGGATTTCTTTGACCAAAGGAAATATAAGCTTGAGTCAGCGGCAAAGAATGTTTCATCAAATGAGGATTTCGACAATAAGGCGAAAAGCGATAAGAAGTAGAGTTCATCCCGAGACAAATTTGCCGAGAATGGAGAAATAAAGGCACCAAAAGCATAATTAAAATATAAATATTTTAAAGTGTTGTAAAAGGCTTGTTGGGTGTGATTTCCTGAGAGCATGCCATTGTTGCAGAGAGAATTAAACATTTGAAGTATAATGTTGCAAATCAGTCAGATTCAGGTAGTTGAAACAGTTAAAATCTTCAATATGACTGTATAAAGGAGGAACATAGTGGATTTGTAGGTACATAGAAGGATTTTAGACCTTCCTTTTTAATGTGTCAGGTACCCATACATGCGGGTGATCTTCTTCTACCATTTCACAGACCTGACAGGTTATGGTCGTCGTCCCATTCTGCCAATTTTCTTACAAGGCTTCTGGGTCAAAATTGAATGTAGTGTGGGCATTTGTAGGGTCAATTGACTAGATTTCAACGCCTATTGTTGCACACAGATCCAAAAATGCTATATATATCTGAAAGAAAGATGTAAATAATGTTAGTTGTTTTTCTGGGTTGTTACGTTGACTAGATAATTTGTACACACAGACCTTGTAATGTATTTGCAAGAACCGGTTGAATCCAATACATTGTGCTTGAAGCTAAGCCTTTGATGTCTTTGATAGTGGTTCACCAATTAATGTAAATGGTTATTTTGTGTTTACCTTTCTGTAACAAATTGTCTTTCTTTTGTGATGGTTATTTGACCTTTGTGATTAATACAAGCAACTGATTTGAATTTTTTCATTTTCTTTTACATTGTGTCTGTTTGAATGTTGCTCATTTATTCTGTGGATAAAATGGTTCCTCTATAAGTTTCAACATTCTACTTTTACCTATGTTAAAGATTGGATGAGTTTGTGTTAGTTTATTTAGCATTTGAAATCACTATTGTGTTATGTCAGTGCATCACCTTGTTTAATTCTAGTATTCCTTCTTTCCCTTTCCCCTATGAGCATAGCATTAGATTGAGTTTAATTCTCTGAGCCTTAAGCTCAAAAAGAGGAACTAGCCTTCTCGAGACGTTTGGTCTCAACTACAAGGTCCCACACCTTGAGGCCAATCCCATTGTGTCATTGGAGTGCTTGAACATGCTTCAAGTAGGGTGCAATTCCAAGTGATAACAGTTTCTGGCACACCCGGTGGGACCTTCCGCTCTAAGTAAGAGTTGAACTAAGAATTTTGGTGTTATTCTTAGTTTATTTGCTGATGTGGAAGCATTCAAAGAGCACCTAGGGACTCTGCTCATCTAATATTCAAATTAGTTCAGTATTTCATGCCTAGAGTGCAGACTAGATCTTCTTCAAGAGGTAATTTTTGATTCATAGAACTATCTTTTACTGAATCAAGAAGAAGTAGACTATCTAGGTCCCCTGTGAGGGAAAATAGGGGTGTTGTTCCATCTCTTTCAAGAGCTCAATCTATACCTCCTCCGGTTAGAATTTAGTAATCAAGAAGGAGCTTGCATATACCTAGAATTAATTTAAATATCCATAACATGGCAAGGAACCTTCCCTTTGTTTCCTTCAATGGAGGAATCCCTCTTGATCCTAGCCCAATATGATGACATTCCTACCTCAGCTTTGAAAGCCATTCCTTTCTTCACTGGTGAAAACTCTACCACCCCCGCTGAGCATATTCAGGATATTGCCAGCATGTGTTCTGTTCACAATGTCACTACAAACAATGTCACTGTGAGACTTTTGGCTTCTTCCTTTAAAGGAAAAGCCCTCCAGTGGTACAAAGGTCTTCCTGTTAATTCCATCCATAACTGGGATGACTTGGGAACAAGAATGTGCCAGCATTTTGAAGACAAGAGTGACCACCTAACTTTGATGGAACAGTTAGTTACAATCAAAAGAGCCCCCCATAAATATATGCTAGATTTCAACTACAGGTTTCAGAAGACATGGGACATGATTCCATTAATGTTGGTGAATTAGCCCTCCCCAAATACAACATTTATATACTATTTGAAGTCCTTGAATCCTGACATTGTTGTCATGATTCAGTCTATGGGAGGAGATGTGTTACCAGGAACATATGACATAGCAATAATGACAGAGAATTGTCTGATTCAGGCTGGGAAGATTGCTTTGAGACCACCAATGCCCTTGTTTCTAGAGGCCCTTGTTATTCAACCTACTGTGGCTCTAATTCCTACAACATTCAGTATTGTTACTCCTCTAATTATGCCTCCAATTGAGAAATTAGAGGATAAGGATGCTACGATAAGAAGATTGAATAATAAATTGGTGTTGGCAAGAAGACAACATGCACAACCAAGTAGGCCATATCAACTATTCAATTAGGCCTATCAACAAAACAAATTGCCATATAAGGGTAATGTGTAGAGGCAAAGTCAACCTAGTTATGTTAGGCCACTGAATGCTGTCCATCCTAATGCAGCAAGCCCATTTGGACCTCTTGTGCCCATACAAAATAACTTGGCTCAGGATAACGATTGGTGTTATCCATGCAATCAGCCACATGATCAGAATTTGTGCCAAAGTGGATAGTTCAGTCAAGCCTTGACAGTGCAAAGCTAGTCTGTCCCTTCAAAGCAATAAGCTAGTTCCAGCCAAGAGATGGTAGGGGAGCATAAACAAATGCAAAATAATTCTACCTTGCTGAATTGGACACATGATGACTTCTATGGTGTTAATCAAGGTGTAGGCCCTATAGAATACAATACAAGAGCCAAGAGGAGAGCAGTTGAAGATATAATGATTCCTACAGCTGCTCATGCCTCCACTTCACACGCATCTACCCCTCATGCATCCTAGCGAACACAACAAATGAAGGTGCAGCGACTAAGACTCCTTCAACACAATCAAATCAGGCCATTGATAAAGTGAATCCAGTGCTGGAACAATAGTCTTGGGCTAATCAACAAGCAAAGGTCAACGTTGTGGTTGCAAAGACATCCCAGAAGGTCGGTCAGATCCCCTTCAACATCATTGACCAAATGAAAAAGACTAATCTGAGTGTCACTATGTGGGATTCCCTATTAATCCCATGTCAAAGGGAGTTACTTCAAGAAGCCCTAACAAGCTTCAGTCAGCCTACTATGGAGACAACAAAAGAAAAGGCAGCTGCCCCAATGAACCTGTGCCAACCCAAGGAGGAAGAAAACATGAGAAAAATTAGTAAGCCCCCTCCCTTTTATCTCTCCCTAATCATTGGTGACAAATTGTTGCATAATTGCATGATAGACTTTGGGGCGGGTACTTCTGTTATGCCTAAAAATATAGCTGATCAATTGGGCATAGAATATGAACCTATGAACAAAGGGGTAGTGCAACTAGATGGTATTGTTGTTAAGACAATAGGTGTTATTAAAGACCTGAAGCTTACCCTGCATGCATGCCCTGGCTGCTCTGTTTTACAAGATATCTCAATTATGAACCTCCCTGCATACTTTGGCATATGCTTGTCTAGGGATTTCACTACAAAAATTAGTGGGTACCTATCATCGGACTAGTCCCATATGTTATTTAGAACTAGATATGGCACTAAGGTGACCATCAAGGCTGAACCTATTGCTAATGATCATGTAGAGACCTATTCTCCTAACCCTACCAATATGAACTGCACAATCCATGAGTTAGAGGAGGATGACAACAGTAGGCATGAGGCTGCAACACTAGTAGAAGAGATCCCTGATATATTACTTGATGAGGGCAAACTAAAAATAGTTTGATACTCCTGACCATATAGAAGACACAGGGCTAGGTACATACTATATCCATGATGAGGATGGCTTTATCCCTAATCTTGTGAAGCCAACAATAGATCCAAGTGGGATATGGCAGTTATAATTTGATGGCTCCAGGAGTAAGAACGGAGAAGGTGCCGGGTTGTACTAATTTCACCCCAAAAGGAAAGTTATTTCTTTGCTTTTAGATTACAATTCAACTGTACCAATAATGTGGTTGAGTATGAGGCCTTATTTCAGGGTATGCAGATGGCATAGAAGAAATGAATACAAATTTTACAAGCATATGGTGACAATGAGATGGTTGTTCACCAAATTTGATCACAAAGTGCTTCAAGGAATGACTCTTTGAAGTCATATAAACATAGGGTCTGGGATCTGATTGAAGACTTTGATGCCTTCAATATCTAGGTATTACCTAGACAAAGAAACAAGGATGCTGATAGGTTGGCTACAGTTGGTGCCCAGTTTGACATTCCTAAGAATGTCAAACAAAACTCAGATCAGCATGTGAAGATTATTGTGAGGCATGCTGTGCCTGATAATGTGACAAGCTGGAAAGTATTCAGAAATGACCAGCAACTTGCAAGATGAGGTAGAATTTGCTGCCAATAAGCAGTCAATATTGCAAGAACAATATGGTGACCAGGTAATCTAGTTGAAGACCAACAAACTGCCCAAAGGATTAGTTACTTTGGAAAATATTTTTGGTGCTGATGATCAACCTAAAAGGGATAAGATGAATATGATAGTCAAGAAAGAGGACTATGAAGAGGTGGATATTGCATAGGGTAGATTTCTAAAACATGGCAAGGTATGCGATCAAGCTGAAAGACAAGGTTTTGTTGAACTTTGTAATGAATTTGATGATTTGATTTCTTGGGATTATAGTGATCTGAAATGTTTTGACCCTAGTTTAATACAATATACCATTGATTTAGACCCTAATGTAAAACATGTCTGCCAAAAACAAAGGCCTGTCAACCTCAAAATTGAGCCATTATTGAGAAAGGAATTGTCCAAACTCATAGAAGACAAAATTATCTATCTAATTAAGCATTCCTCTTGGGTAGCTAACCTTGTTCCAGTTAAGAAGAAGAATGGGGAAATTAGACTATGTGTGGACTTTAAAGACCTGAACAAGGCCTCTCTCAAAGACCACTATCCACTCCCTTCCATGGAGCAGATTTTACAGATAGTAGCAGGAGTTGAAAGGTTTTCATTCTTAGATGGCTACTCAGGCTATAACTAGATTCTTGTAAAAGAACCAAACCAGTACAAGACAACCTTTACCACCAAATGAGGTACTTTGTCTTATCAGAAAATGCCATTTAGGTTGACTAATGCTGGAGCTACCTTTTAAAGAGCAATGGATTTGGCCTTTAAAGGCTTGATCAATGATAATAATTTAGTGTATCTTGATGATTTGACTATTTATTCTAAGCATGCAGCTGACCACCTGGGTCATTTGAGAAAAGTCTTTGAAAGATGCAGGGAATATGGCATGTTATTGAATCCAAAGAAGTGTGTGTTTTCTATCCCAAAGGAAAATTGTTGGGACATGTCGTCTCAAAAGGATTGTCCATTGATCTAGAAAGAACCATTGCCATTCTATCTCTTCCACTTCCTAGTCATAAGAAGGGCATGCAAAGCTTCATGCCCATAAGATTAACTTTGTGAGGAGGTTCATACCTAATTTGCTTCAATAGCAAAACCCCTCACCGCCATGCTTAAGAAAAACACTGCCTTCACATGGTCAAAAGAAGGCAAGGACAATTTTGAAGTTGTCAAGCAAGCCATTGCACAGGCTTCCACACTGATAAACCCAAATTATGAGAAGGATTTTATTGTTTACGCCTTTGGAGGCAAAGAGGGCATATCAGTAGTCTCAACGCAATAGAATGAAGAAAAAATGGAACAACCAATTGCTTTTTTCAGCTAGCCTCTCAAAGAATATGAACTGAAGTATGATTTTATTGAAAAACAAGTGTTTGTTGTGGTGAAAGCACTCAAAAAGTTTAGGCATATGCTTTCAAATAGAAAGATACCATTAATGGTGAACCATCCCAGTGTGAAGGAATTCCTTTTGAGTAGAGATGTAAATGAAAAGAGGGTTGGGTGGATCACAAAAGTGATGGAATATGATGTGAACATCAATATTACCAAACTAGTGCATGACAAAGGCTTGTGTGAGTAGATGGCAGTGGATATGGAAGCCAAAAGCAATGCAACGTATACCCTGGAGCAGGCGCAGCTGCGTGATCCCCATGCCCTAGGTGACTGGTATCATGACATTATCATGTTTTTGCAGTCGGGTAGATTCCCAGATGAACTGGATCAGACCAAAAGAAGGTATTTCAGATTCTAGTCCATCCCCTATATATTCTTGTTGATGGTGTCTTGTTTATAAAAGACATCAATGGAGTTCTTCTTAGATGCATTGCACAAAATCAAACCTCAAGGGTACTAGAAGATTTTCATAATGGCCCTACTGGTGGCCATTATTCTCCAAGAACAACTACTGTTAAAATCATGAGGGCTGGTTATTACTGGCCCAATTTGTTCAGAGATTTCCATAGATGGGTAGGAAGCTACAAATCATGTGCATTATTTGTAGGTAAACAAATTAGGTTGGTTGCTCTTCCCCTACACCCAATTCAGATTGATCAACCATTTGCCCAATGGGTAGACTTCATTGGAATGATTAATCCACCTTTTACTACTGGCCACAAGTGGATTTTAGAAACCACTGATTATTTCACAAGGTGGACAGAGGTAGTTGCATTGAAGGATTCCACATAGGCCTCCATTTTAGATTTCCTTAAGGGAATAGTTACCAGGTTTGGTGTTCCATTCATCATTATTTCTGACAATGCCAAGGCCTTTGTAGGCACAAAAATTAGTGAATGGGAACTTAACTATGGAATTTACTTGAAGACATCATCCAATTACTACCCCCAAGGGAATAACCTGGTTGAGTCCATAAACAAAAACTTGATCAGAATCATCAAGAGAACAGTGAATGAAAATTAGAGAACTTGACATTCCAAGTTGAAAACAACTCTTTGGGATGATAGAATCACCCCTAAGAGGGCCATTGGCAATTCGCCCTTCATGCTAGCTTATGGAAAGGATGCAAGGCTTCCACTGTCAATTGAATTGCCTTCCCTTGAGTTAGCACAGCAGTTGGAATTGCAAGAAAATGATGTTATGATAGTCAGGTTTGTTGAGCTGATGGAGGTTAAAGAAAAAATGGATGTTGCTATGAAGACCCTTGGGGCCCACCAAGATCAAGTCAAGAGGACCTTTGATAGAAAATCAATTGACAGAGTCTTCCAAGAGGAAGACTTAGTGCTAAAGTGGGATGAAGACAGAGCTAAGGCTAGGAGGCATTCCAAATTTGATGCCTTATGGATCAACCCATGTATCATCACCAATTGCAAGCAAGAAAATGCCTTCCAACTCTCAAAGCTAACTAGTGAATCAATTCCAATCCTAGTCAATGGGATACATCTCAAACCTTGCTTTTAGTTTGGTTTTGGGATTCTTGTAAATATTAGAATAGGTCTAGTTTCTATTTTAGGTTTCCCTTTACTCTAAGTGCTTTTGCACAAGAAACATTCTCATTAGGAGATGGTTTGCCTTATTGTTTGTTTTGTTTTGTTTTCTAGAGGTAGTTTTCAGTTTTGTGTTGGTCTGGTCATATTGTTGCAGTTTCTTTTTTGACCCTGTGCCCAATGGATTGTATAAGGCAACTAGATCCCAATGTTTAGTAGGCAAACACCCCTGCATAGTCACCAAAATGTTATCATATTTTGTCCAGACCCAAAATATCCCAAAGATCTCATCTTCTTCCATCAAATATATCTAATCTGAGAAAGCCTAAAATGGAAGAAGTTTTCCCCTTCAAACTCCCAAAAAATTCTAAGTGTTTTTGCCTTTTCTTTTGCCTTAGTCGGCAAAACTCTAGTTTGGTTCGTCGGTTTGTTGGTTCATTGATTCATCGATTTGCTGACTAAGGAGTGAGAAGGAAGGAAGGAGTCAAGGAAAAAGAGAAAAGAAGATAAATGAGCACTTTATTAGCAAAGTTGAAGGTTTGTGAACCTCTTGGTTTGTCGATCGACAAGTTCATTGATTGGCGAAATCGCCGACTAAGCAAGTCAAAGGGTAGAGAAATTTTCTAAGGCATGGGCGAAAGGAGGACATGTTTTCCTTTGTCGAAAAACTTAAGGTTTGGCGAACCTTAAGTTCACCGATCGTCAAGTTCACCAATTGGCTACTTTGTTGACAAGGTGACGAGGTAGGACAGAAATACTAAGGAAAGAAGTGGCTAGTCGGGGAATCAATAAAAGGACAAACCCGCCAGCCAGTTCATAATTTCAAAAGTTCACTGATAAGGTGATTAGGAAGCCAAGGAGGCTAAAAGGAAATGAATAAGGCCCGATGGTTCATGAGAAGGGGATTTCTTTGACCAAAGGAAATATAATCAAGTCGGCAGCAAAGAATGTGTCATCAAATGAGGATTTCGCCAATAAGGCGAAAAGCGATAAGTAGAGTTTGGCTCGAGACAAATTTGCTAACAATGGAGAAATAAAGGTGCCAAAAGTAGAATTAAAATATAAATATTTTAAAGTGTTGTAAAAGACTCATTGGGCACGATTTCTTGAGAGCACGCCATTGTTGCAGAGAGAATTAAACACTTGAAGTACACTTTTGCAGATCAATCAGATTCAGGTACTTGAAATAGTTAAAATCTTCAATATGATTGTACAAAGGAGGAATAAGGTGGATTTGTAGGTACATAGAAGGATTTTAGACTTTCCTTCTTTAATGCGTCAAGTACTCGTATGTGCGGGTGATCTTCTTCTACCATTTCACAGACCTGATAGGTTATGGTCATCATCCCATTCTGCCAGTTTTTTGACAAGGCTTTTGGGCCAAAATTGATGCAGTGTGGGCATTTGTAGGGTCAATTGACCATATTTTAGAACCTATTACTGCACATAGATCCAAAAATGCTATATATTCATGAAAAAAAGATGTAAATAATGTTAGTTGTTCTGTTGGGTTGTTACGCTAGCTAGATAATTTGTTGTCACAGACCTTGTAATGCATTTGCAAGAACCAGTCAGATCTAATACATTGTGCTCGAAGCTAAGCATTTGATGTCTTTGATAGTGGTTCACCAATGAATGTAAATGGTTATTTTGTGTCTACCTTTCTATAACAAATTGTCTTTCTTTTGTGATGGTTATTTGACCTCTATGAATAATACAAGCAACTAATTCTGCTTCTCTCATTTTCTTTTACACTATGTTTGTTTAAATGTTTCTCATTTATTCTATGGATAAAATGGTCCCTCTATAAGTTTCAGCATTATGTTTTGACCTTTGTAAAATATTGGATGAGTTTGTGTTAGTTTATGCAACCTTTGAAATCACTATTGTGTTATGTTAGTTCCAGCTAAACATTATAAATCTGGTGCATCACCTTGTTTAATTCCAGTATTCCTTCTTTCTCTTTCCCCTATGAGTGTAGCATTATATTTAGTTTAATTCTCCAAGACCTAAGCTCAGAAAGAGGAACTAGCCTTTTGTGGAGGTTTGGTCTCAACTTCAAGGTCTTGCACCTTGATTCCAATCCCATTGTGTCATTGGAGTGCTTGAATAGGCTTCAAGCAGGGTGCAATTCCAAGTGATAACACCTACGAAGCTTCTTTCCCTTGCAGGTCAAGCTGATAGCTTGCCCAATAACTTCTTCTGTCACTTCGAAGCCAATCCTACCAAGTTGGACATGGCGATGATCCATGACTCAACAAACTATCGAGATAGATTTTCATCATATCCATTTAACACCTTAAAGAAAGGCATAACTCCCCCTTCACAAATATACCAAAGAGTTTCTTCCTATTTAATTTTCTCATAGGAAGTACGCTTCGTTCTCACTCTATCACCCTCCATATCAGCTATCTAACCCCTGGTAGAGATGAGAGCATTCAAAAACAAATGCAGACAAGGAGAATAGTGAGAACCAAACCCCTTCTCTCCTTCATTACAATGTCTTCTAAAAAAACACAAGTTTCCCCAATTGTTAATGTCATGATGCAAAGTTCTCAAGCTTTCCCTTCTCACAGGTGCAAAATAATGATAGCTCGATTCAACATAGAGTGAACTTAAATGATGGGGTGTACATGGGAGGTACTTTCCACATCTTTGCATTGTCAAAAGAAAAATCTCATCAGCCACCCTTGATCATTCACTAGGTTGTCTTGTTATGTCACCTCATAATCATGCTGCATCCTCCACCCTGTAGTCCAGCTAGCTTTAACATGTTAACTCATCCTCCACTTAGTTTTAGCATCCTGACTCCTCTATCTAGTAGCTCTGTCAGCATTCACATGTTGATTCTTGACCTTGCCATCCTTCATATTGAAGAATAAAGCCTTGATAAAGGCCAACCCGTCGGGATGAAACATAGGCCAAAGAATCCAACTAAACACCTTTAAGAAAGGAGATAAAAACCATAACCAATGTTATTAGCATAAGTCATCAGCATCTTTAGTTATTAAGGACTGAATGTAGCTAGGGATATTCCCAATTTGTCTCCAACATCTCCAGGAGGTTGTTTATGCAAAGATTTGCCATAGTATTGGCAACTTTGTTACCTTCTCTAAAGATATGAGAAACTTCATACTCCCTAAATCCACTAAGAAGACTGTTAATATCATTGACAATGTCCAATAGCAACCAACCAGGGTTAGCTTTATCTAAAACAACATCCACCATGAGTTTAGAATCTCTTTCAACATGAAGTCTCCTGATGCCAATAGAGAGTGCCAACTTGACACCCCATAGCATGGACAAAGCCTTTGCTTCATTATTAGACTTAAATCCTAATACTCTCAAAAACACTACAAGAACATCTCCCTTATTAGACCTAATGCCTTAATGCCTCTCCTACCACTAGCCTAAATCGGGTTGCCTTTGGCTGCCCCATCAAAATTTAACTTACACCAGCTAACGTGGGGTGGTTTCCAATGCGTGTTATCCCTAGCAAGTTGTTTTGAGTTATCCACTTTAGAGAGGTCCTTATAAATACCCCACTTGTTCACAATACCGACTTCAATAGGACTAGGAGGAGCTTCAATAGACTCTATGTTGAAAGTGGACAAATTTTCTGAAAGAAGTTTAGAGAACACATGAAAGACTATAAGAGGGGTCCTAGTAGTATCTCTAAAGATTCTATTGTTCCAGATGCTCCAGCATAGGTGGGGGGATTTGTTTTCATAACTCTTTAACCACTAGATAGGAGAATGGAGAGGACCATTGCTTAACAAAGGCATTCAGATTATCAATCAAAACCCAAACAATCCCCAATTTCTACAAAGTCCAATACCAAATATCTCTAGCAAAGTCACAAAGAAAGAGCAAGTGAAAAATAGATTCCTCTTCCTTTTGGCACAAAACACACCTATTGGGGAGTTGGAATCTCGTCCTTTGAAGATTGTCAAGGGTGAGATTTCTATTTTGATTGGTAGCCCACCAAAAGAAATATATTTTGGGTATCACCTTGTGATTCCAAATCTTGCTCCAAAAGCTATCTTCACCAAGGTCTAATAGTAGACTGTAGGCAGTTCTGACAGTGAATATTTCTCTGTTATCTTTTTCCCAGATAATATTATCCTCCTTAGGAAAAATAGGAAGTCTATATCTATAAAGATCCCTTTAAAACTCTATGGAAAACTATAATAGGTCATTCTGGCTAGGAAAACAACCAGTTAGGCATTTCCAAATATTCACGGAGCCGTTTTGAAGGACATAATTAGAAACTAAGGCACCAAAGAAATTGTTGGTTGTGTCTCCCAATCTACCAAAATGAAGACCTTTAAGGGGTTGATCCCCAAGCCATCTGTCCTCCCAAAACCTTATGCTCTTGCCATTACCAATACATTTTTGAAGGAGACCTCTGGTCTTAAGGACACTATTCTAGATAATAAAGCCTTTGGGAAGACCAGATTCAGATAGAAACTTGATCTCTGAGATACCCCTAAGATACTTGGCTTTCATAATAATACCCTAGTTCTTACTTTCTTCAATCAAGTTCCAACCAACTTTGGCCACTAAGGCCTTATTGATCAGATGGATTTTTCTAAATCCAAGGCCCCCCTGAGTTTTAGGTAAACACACCTTATCCCAATTAACCAAAGCAATTCTTTTTTATCTTTCACACTCGTCCAAAGGAAATTCCTCTAAATCTATTCAAACTTCTCAGCTAGATATTTGGGGATTTTAAAAAGGCTAAGGAAGTAAATGAGAATACCTTGGAGAGAAGCTTAAGGAGCTTGAATTTTCCATCCTGACTGAGAAGTCTACCCTTCCAACCAGTCAAACATCTCCCCAACTTAGTTTAATTACCCATTAGACATGGCGACCTCTACTCTAATAAGTTGTCTCAAAAATCACAAGTTTCATCGAAGGTTTTTGCAGGACAAAATTATCTGGAATGCGGACGATTTTGGAAAATATACTGTCAAGTTAGGGTTCAACATCTTGGACACTTCCTACAATGACACTTTCAATTGGAAGCACATTTGGGGGCATAAAACCATTCATAAAATCAAGTTTTTCTGGTGGACCGTAAATCATAAGAAAGTTCTAACAATTGATAACTTGCAGAAAATAGGTTTTCAAATGGCTAATAGATGCCTACTTTGTGCAAAGGCTGAAGAGAACATAGATCATATGCAATTCCATTACACTTATGCCTAGAAGGTTCGACATAAGATAATGAGAAAATTCTTTCTATCCTTGGTTTGGCAAGATACTATTAGAAAACTCACTGTCAGTTGGGACTCCCCTTTTAAACATACCCTAATTTTTGAATTGTGGTGGCAATCTTTGCTTCATGTGGGATGGGGACTTTGGAGAGAAAGGAATAATAGAGTCTTTAGGGAAGAAACTAAAGCTTGGGAGGTGCTAACAGATTCCATAATACATAATATTACTGAGAATGTCAAGATGGTTAGTGTTGAACTGCACCAGACAACTAAGAGGGGGGGTGAATCAATTGTCCTAAATCTTTTAACCAAATATGATCATCAACTTATTAATTACTTATATTTAGATACAACCATGAAAGCATCAAATGAGAAGCTCAACACAAAATCATAAACAACATAGGAGACATTGAATTTTTACGTGGAAAACCCTAAAAGGTAAAAACCATGGTGGGTGTTAGCCCACAAAAATATGAGTTATATCAATACCGAAAAATAGAGGCTCACTGCCTATGGATGGTTCACTACCAAAGGGTGGCTCATTGCCAAAAGAAGGCTCACTGCTAAAAGGTTGAACTGAGATAACAACATCTACTCCATGCCAAGGTTCAGTTCCATTGAAGTATACAAACACCTCTTCTCTGCTCTGCTGCTTTACTTCACTTTATCTTCACATCTTTGCACTTGGATACTTTTTCACGACTCAATTACAAGTATTTATACACTACATGAACCTTGTAATGATCATCAAGGTGGGCATTACAATCATCAACCGTTGGAACAATCTCCAGGGTCGGCATTACAAACATACATAAAATAGGTCTTGACCTAATACAAAATTATGCTGGGGAAATATAGTAAAGATGTATACAGATCATGCCATACCTTAGCTGGGACTCAAACATGATCTTCCATGCCACAACATGCTTCTACAATCTTCAAGAGATCTTCGCAATTACTGGAATTAACCAAGTCGGCTAAGACTGGTTACACGCTACGTTATATGGGGATAATATTCAAACACGATCTCAATTCCTTAACACGGACCAATGTAAAGGTAGGAACACGATTAGGATACATCCACAAGCACGTTGTAGTCGCCAGGAACATCTGCACAACATCTAACCACTCGAACCATGAGATTTCTCTAACTAGAGCATAAGAACTCAACTGTCATCAGCTGTCACTAAAGAAAGATCACTTGCAGACTGCCAAATCATGAACCATTGTAATTGTAGGTGCATATCATCATCCCAGACATCACTCTAGAACCGTAAACTAAAATACATAACTACGAAGGAATGCGGAGCAAAATACTTTCTCCCAGACACTAATGAATGAACAAAAAAAACAGGTTTTACTCTGGTGAACACAACTTCCTCAATTCTCCATACAGGAGGCTCAATCTTGGAATGTAGCATCTTCACACATGCCTCTAAATATCTTCCAATCCACATACCAATATATTCAATCAACAAGAAATGTAGAGCAATCTTTTGCACTATTCTTTTATCAGCAACACATTGTCTTCACTACAATTTACTGCAACTCACTGTTTTTTCTGGAGGGGCAAATTTTCTCAATATCCTCAACATATAAAGCTTCTAAACAAAAAAAAATAGGATACAGTTGACACCAATGACAACAAAGATATGTTGACATCAATGACAACACCGATTAGGCACATACTTGCAACAATCTCCCCCTTTGTCATTGATGGCAACATAATATGATATGAAAAACTGTAACTACCATCAAGACAAGATTCTCCCCCTTTCTCACACATCTGCATTCTTTCCTCTCTGAGTTTTTCACATGAATTCTCTCCCCCTTTGACATCAATGGCAAAGGGCGCATACTTGCACTCTGCTGCTCTAAACCAAACTCTCTTTTGAACTCTCTTCATCTAACTACTCCCCCTGAGAAGTAGCCCGTACAAGCATCAATCCATAGCTGGAGGTGGAACTTTAAGTACCACCGGACTGATGCACTCTTGTGCATCTTAGTCTTGAGTAGGAGGGGTGATAACCCGTAACTTTTCTCTGAGATACTCAAAAGTGTCCTTAAGCAGAGGCTTGGTGAAAATGTCTGCAATCTGATCTTTTGTGGACACATATTCCAACTTTACTTCATTGTCTATCACATTCTCTCTCAAAAAGTGATACCTTATTGATATGTGCTTTGTTCTTCAATACATCACTGGATTCTTTGAAATGTTTATGGCACTTGTATTCTCACAAAAGATTGCAATTGGATCTTCATACACAACTCTTATATCCTTCAAAGTCTGCTTCATCCATAATACTTGAGTGCAACAACATGCTGCTAGAGTATACTCTGCTTCTGTAGTTGACAAGGATATTGAATCTTGTTTCTCGCTCAGCCATGAAACCAATCTATTTCCCAAGAAGAAGGCACCTCCACTTGTACTCTTTCTATCATCAACATCTCTGGCCCAATCTGCATCTGTATAAGCACTGTGAGGGAAATCATTGTTCTTTGGATGCCATAAGTCATAATCCAAAGTACCTTTCAAATACCTCAGGATTCTCTTCACTGCCATCACATGTGATTCTCTTGGATCAGCTTGAAACCTTGCAACAAGACAAACTGCATGCATAATATCAGGTCTGGTTTGGGTTAGATAAAGCAATCCTTTAATCATGGATCTGTATTTTTTTTATCAGCCTTAGGTGATTCATCAGTTTTTCTCAACTTGCAACTAGTCACCATGGGAGTACATACCGATTTAGAGTCTTCCATCCTAAAGTTCTTCAGCAACTCTTTCACATACTTAGACTGAGATATGAAGATTCATTTATCTAATTTATTAATTTGTAGACCCAAAAAGAAATTCATTTCACCAAACATGGACATTTCAAATTCACTTTTCATCTCACCGGTAAACCTTATGCACGTACCTTCATTTCCTCTAAAGATAATGTCATCAACAAAGACCTCAACAATCAAGATCTGATCATCATTGATTTTGAAGTACAAATTGCTATTTGTAGCGCCTTTACTAAATCCCAGTTGTAACAAATACCTGTCTAACCTTGCATACCAGGCTCTAGGAGCTTGTTTGAGTCCATATAATTCTTTCTTCAACCTGCATACCATATCACTTTGATCTAACAATTTGAATCCCTTCGGTTGCTCAATGTATACTTCCTCTTCTAACTCACCATTCGGGAAGGCAGATTTAACATCCGTCTGATATACCTTAAAATCTTTGTGAGCTGCAAATGCCAGAAACATTCTAATTGCTTCAATCCAAGCTATTGGGGCAAAGGTTTCTTCAAAATCTATCCCTTCAATTTGAGAATATCCTTTGCATACAAGTCTTGCTTTATTCCTTACAACTTTTCCATTTTCATTCAGCTTGTTCCTGAAGACCCATTTAGTTCCAATAACATTTTTGTTAGCAGGTCTAGGAACTAATTCCCAAGTTTAATTCTTCTCTATTTGCAACAATTCTTCCTCCATTGCCTTTACCCAATTTTCACCATTGCATGCTTCATTCACATTTTTTGGTTCAATCTTTGAAAGCAAATAGTAATTAACTTGTTCTTTTGCAACTCTTCTTCTTGTTAGCACACCTTTGTTCTTGTCACCTATAATCTAATCTTCAAAATGATTGATCCTTACATATCTAGGAGTCTTGATAGCACTTTCTAGAGCCTCTTCTTCATCCTGACTGTCTGCTTGCTCATCTTTTTCTTCAATTTCCATAGTTGTAGGTTCATCTGGTTCATAACAACTCAGGTCTAATATTCTTTCTTTGCCTTCATCTACCTTCACATTTGCACTCTCAACAATCTTTTTGAGCCTCTTGTTGTAGCACTGGTAAGCCTTACTCTTGGTAGAGTATCCAAGAAAGATTCCTTCATCACATCTTGCATCAAACTTTCTTAGATCTTCATCTCTCCTGATATAACATTTGCTTCCAAAGACTTTGAAATATTTTACTGTGGGAATTCTTCCATACCACAATTCATAAGGAGTTTTAGTACCATTACCTTTCACTTGAACTCTATTTTGAATGTAGACAGCAGTGTGAATAGCTTCTTTCCAAAAGACTTCCGACAAACCTTCTTCCTTCATCATTGTCCTAGAAGCCTCCTGAACTATCATGTTCTTCCTTTCAACAACTCCATTCTGCTAAGGAGTCCTAGGTGTAGACAACTGTCTCTTTATCGCATGCTCTTCACAGAAAATGTTGAATTCATTTGATGTGAACTCACCTCTGTTGTGATGCTCACAACACGCCCCATTTTACTTCTTAGCAAAATGAGGACCCCTGCTGTGGCTGTGGCTTTTTGCTTGGGTATGGGTCTGCTTGGCGGTAAAGGGAAAAGGAGGTAAAGGTTACAAGCCTTGTTGAAAATTGGAAAAAATGAGCATTAAGTACCATAGTAGAACAGGGTTGAATTCTTTGTCAAAAATGAATAAGGGTTGCTTTTTGAACCATTTCAAAATTCCAAATATTCTGCAAGATATGCGTGTTTTGGTAAAATGCATTATAGGAAGGTTTGTATGTTGCATGAACAAGGTCATTTGTATGTGGAGTGGTATTAGTTGTATGTTTCAGGTTTATGAATCATTGTACTTGTATGCACATTGTTAATGTTTTATTCTTTACATACAAGTTGGACCTGACAAGATTCGGAAGTAAAATGGCTAATCAGTTAAGTCCACAGTTTATATCTCAGGTTGTATGTTTGGTGAAAAGAAAGATACAAGGTAATATACAATGCGATATACATATCATGGACCCAAGGAGAATATGAAATTTGGTTTTAATAAGGTATGTTTCATGATTTGTATGTTGCATGCTTCGGGTTATACCTTTCAATATACATACAATGCGGAAGTCAAAGAGAATTAAAATCTGATATAAGTGATGCATTGTACCTTAATGTATATTGAAAGATGCATTCAGTTTATATACATGTGTGGATCCGAAGGGTTATGTAATATGGTTTATAAAAGATGAGGAGTCCGGGACGATTATACAAAGGAGTTTGTATGTATGGAGGCTTCTATCGAAGAGTAGATACAAGTATTGTTGTATCATCGAGGTACAAGTGGGAAAGTAAAGTGGGTCCCACAACTTGTATCTCAAGATTGTATATTGTACCAACAAACAAATATACAAGCTGACATACAAGAAAGGATACAAACAAAAGATGCAAGATGGATTTCAAAAGGGAATTAAATAAGAGAAAGGTTTTGTATGTTTGGGGGTGATTGTATGTTAATAACATACACCTCTGATATACAAGGAAATGAAAGACATCGCTGGAAAGATAAAAGGTAAAAGGGGTTTGTATGGGTTGTTTGTATACGCGCTTGTATCTATGTCACATACATTGCGATATACAAATCGAATATACAAACATGGATATAAAGGAAAAGGAGTTAACATTGGTTATGGCTCATTGCATAAATGTTTGTATGTTGAAAAGATGCAAAAGAGACATACAAAGAACAATATACAAAGAGAGATACAAGAAAATGCGATGTATGCAGAAACTAGACCAACAGATAGAAGGTTTAAAATAAAACGTTGAAACAAGAAATTGAAGCTGTAGGCGCATTAATTGCTATAATTAATGCCGATCTAACAGTGAAAAGAGTAAAATTCAACAGGTTAGGGTAAATTAAAAGCTATTTTTCTTTCGGATTTACATTGTCAAGAATTAAAATTGTAGAAAGAAGAATTGCTACAAAAATTGAACAAAATTCATTGAAGGACGGAATTCCAGAAGCTAGATGGAGTAAGAAATGGTAAAGTAAGTCAACGACATAAAGTTGAGTTGTTGAGAGATACAAGTATTTATCTTAAAATGTTGTTACAGTTCAGTTGGTAAAAATGCAAAGTAATTTTCAGTAATTTCATTCTGAAATGTAAACATTCATTAAATTACCGTGTTTAATTGTTAATTAAAAGGGTTGGCTTAAACAATGTGAAAATCAAAACCAGAAAAGACAAATGGGGGTTAGGGTAAAATGGAAAATTCGTAGTAAAACCCTAGGTAAGAAAGTAAAACAGAAAGTAAAAAAAATGCGTTTTTACAGGATGGCCCCAAAGCAAAAAAAGGTAGATATAGGAGGTGAAGTTAAAAAAGAAAGGAAGCCGCACAAGGAAATAGAGAAAGAGGAGTTGCCACTACATAGAGGGTACCCGTCATTGATCAGTACAAGTGGAGTGGGAATGGACACAAACATAGGAAATTATGATGCGGAGGATGTGTTGCAGAAAATCACAGCAGCAGACACTACACTAGACATGAGGTGTATATGGGAGAGTGGATTGTACAGGGCTGCAGGTTTTCCGTTAGCTATGGAAGCTAAGGATTTGTGTCTAGATTGCATATACTTGTATGATCCAGCTACCAGGAAAATAATGTTCCATGATACACTCATTGCAGACTTATCCACAAAAGGGATTGCAAGAACATTTGGTTTGGAAATACATGAGAAAATGGTGGATATTGATATAGATCAATATAATGAAGATTTCAATAACAATGAGAGGGATTGTAGAAGCAAGATCTTCTACAGTTGGTACAGTACAAAAAATAAGCCCAAAGCTATGGTAAGAGTGCACAAGAATCTACAAAGAGTATACTTTAAGGAATAAATATACTTGATGATTACAATGTTAAGCAGATTAGTGGGATTGAGGGATGGCACTAAGTGTGAGCCTTGGATGTTCACTGTCATCTAGCTCATGAGGGAAGCTAAAAAAGAGCAGGGACAAATTCACTGGGCTAAAGCTATAAGCACAACCATATGGAAACATGCAATGCTAAGAAAGCAAAAGATGATGCCCTTCTATTTGTCCTCATATATATTGTATTCATGTGTAGTAGAGGTTCAACCATTCATACATGGGATAGACAGGGTTGGAACCTTAGGAAATGGTCTAGATCAAAAGCTGGTATATGAACATTACCCTGATTTACAGGAAGAGAATGCATTGAGGAAGTATGCTCTAGTGAATGATGTATTCTATACATACATGGTTAGAATTTTAAGGGAAGAGCCAGATAAGAGGTTATCTAAAGATTTAGAGGATACAATTGGGTTGCACAGTTCCTGGTATATTCAATTTCAGGATTTTACTTACATCAAAACTGGGGAATTTGAAGGAAAACCTTTCATGCTACCCAGGTATCCTTCCAATAAATTGATTATTCTCGAATTCTCAAAGCATAATTTGAATGCCTTTAAAATGTACAAGAAGAAGTTTAACAGAGGAAATCTTAAGTTACCTTGGGCAGTTGGTAGGTACTCATGCTATAGTGAAGAGGTTGCTGGTTATGCAGAAAAAGAGTTGAGGTATTATAGATTTGAGGAATTTGAGTTGGCTCGAAGGTTTGATCCCTTTCATAGAATCCAAAATACAATTGATTCTAAATTCAAACATAAAATACATATTGAAGATTTTTGGTCAGACTGTAAGAATGAGAAGGAATTAAGAAAGAGGTCTCGTAAAAGATTAATAGTTGAACAAATGAGGTCCATGGGAGATATCTATGTTCCCCTAGAGGTTAAAGAAGATGATAAATTGTTGCACCATAATTATGAAAGTGCTAGGCTTGCTCCTATTGGAGAGCCTAATTGGTCACAACCATGGAACACATCTTTGGACACATTGTCCAAACCGGTCATCTTGTTTTCAAAGACATGGTTGAAGGATAGATTTGAGGAGCTTAAAGCTGAAGGAGTGGAGATCACATATCCAAAGTAGGGAAAAAAGAGAGTAAGGGAGCATAGTGATGATCTCCAATGCTTCTATAAAAAGAAAAGAAAGATTGTGGAAGCCAAAATTATGGAAAAGGATAAAAATGCTACTCTAATGGATCCTTATGCATTAGGAGTGACAATAGCAGTGTCATCTGGTACATTTGTGGAGGAAAAATCATTAAGCCATGATATTAGTATAGAAGAAGCACAAGCCTCCAAAGAAATGACAGGACAAAAGGTTAAGAAAGCAATACCAGTGAGCATATCAAAAGGGGAGACTTCAAAAAAGAGTGAAGTCATAGGAGCACAACAAATAGGTGCTAAGTTGAGTGATATACCTGTGCATCCACCTCAGCAGAAAAAAGACAAGTGTATGCTCAGGTAAAGACATAAATGGCTGGAGAAATGCTGCAAGGGTCAAAAGTGCATAATGCCAAACAAGTTATTGAGACTATCCACATCATATGTGAGAGCAGTGAAGGTGAAGAGAGAGGAATGGATTCAGGGAAAGAAGATAGAATGGAAGAAGAAGAATCCAGTGGATTTTTAAGTGAGGAAGAAGAGCATGACACTCAACCTGAAATAGAAATTAAACAAGGATCAGTGTCTGAAAAGGAAGAGGTACAAGAAGAATCAAGAATAGTAGATCCTTTTGGTACCTTGGTTTCTCCTGAAATAATAAAGGATGTGCAAGATGTAGCACATAAAATTGAAGAATCTGAAAAAGAGGATGCACCTGAGGAAACAGTAAAGGAAACATAAACTCAAGCCAAAGAAGAAACATGAGCTGGTACCTCTAGTGTAGATGTATTAAACATTCTAAACATGTATGATGAACAAAGTGAAGAGGAAAAGAATATAGAAAGCAGAAAAGAACAAGGAAAAGAGACAAAAGAGGATGATACAATGGTAGGTTCACCTTCACATACAGAGAAAGTACAAAAGGAAGGTGAAACTGCAAAAGATGCAACAAATAAACCCGAAGGCAAAGAAAACACAAAAAATATTGATGAAGGTAAATCTGAAAAGCAAGCAGAAGATATAGACATGACAAATGTAGAACAAGCACATAAGTTAGAAGACCAAGAAAAGGAATCATCGAAGGGAGAAGGTCCTGAGGAAGAGGATGAAAGTGGAGGAGATAGAAATTGAAGAAGAAGAAAATGAGGGTGAGTCTAAACATCAAAATGATCCCATGGTATAAGAACTAGCCCCTCAACAACAACCTCCTCCACAACAACAACAGGAACAATAACAGCAACAACAAGAGTAGGGAGAAGTAGAAAGGCCTTAGGAAGAGATAATCAATGAAGAAAAGACTACTGAAGGCACAAAGGAAGTTCCAACCTGGTTAGGAGCAGAGATAAGGAAATAAAAGGTGGAGGTACAATTTGTACCTATAGACATCAAAAGTCTACTGGGCGATACAATGCCAATGAAGGAAAGAAGAAAGGCCAGAACCATGTCAGCAATACAAAGGGGTCTAGATGGATCCAGGACACTGAACTTGGCCATACCACAAAAAGAGAAGGCAAAAGGAGAAATAACATTAGATGAATATAAAATACTCAATTTTGACTTAGGGCATACAACAAGGGAACAACACATAAATGAATGGGAGGATATGCACCAGGCTACAACATAAATATTAAAGAGAGATAAACATAAAAAAGAATATTTGAAAGTACACATTGTCCAATTACAACATTTCATTAGAGGGATATTTGATCCCAATACAATAGTACCAGATTTACCTAGTGAAATTGCAATTTTGTCTAAAGATGAAATAAAAGATATGGAAAATAAGAGGCTTAAGGCCAATGTCTTTGAAGAATGGTTCATAGAATTCATGCAAGAAGGAGAGGAAGTAATCAAACAAGTAGTGAAAGGATGGGAATTAGCTACAGTAGAAAAGAATAAATGCAGTATAATTGTATATAATGGTCAATTTAGAAAAGAAGAGTGCAAATTTGAATTGGAGCAGCTAGAAGAAATTGAAGAAAGAGCAGATGAATTAATAAATGAAGGAGTGATTACCCCTTCAATGGCAAATCAAGTTCCACAGGCAAGGTTGGAATTAAGATTTGAAGATGATAATCTTAAAAGGTGCATAGCAGCCACTCAAGGCTTAGAAGAAAAGGTAGATAACATGATAAGGATGCATAAAAGGATAGTTGAAAAGCTCTTAGATCATGAGTGCATGGATACACCAGCATATGAACTTCAAAGAGCACTAAGAGAATTCAAGGCCATTTTTATACCATGTATGGAGAATCCATAGGCATATCTAAGTAAACAAATGATTGATTCACTAATGGAGGAAAGTGCCAAGATGAAGAAATACAAGAAGAAGAGCAAAGGTTCAGATAGAGAAGAGAAGAAACTGAAAGAGGGAATCACAATGTAGGAATATGAATGGACAAAGAGTCTAGGGGGAGATCGCACCTTTATAGAAGGTGTAATAAATAACTTAAGAGCATATCTGAAAGAGTAAGAAAGTGTGGAAAAGAGCAAACAATACTGATAAATGAGTCAAGTAAAGGGGTATCTGCAGGCAAAGTCTACAGGAAAGCAGAAGTCAGAGGAGAGGAATCTTATTTTTGAAAAGATTCTAATGGCATCCTTTGAGGCAGAAAAGATACCATAAAGATATTTTGAGAAATGGTTAGGAACAAATATACACCCTTGATCAAGAATAGATGAACACTGACCATAGATTGGGTTTGTAGCCGTAGCAGTATGAAGCTTCAAATTGTATATAAGAAGCTCTGCTACTTGTATATTAGTTACACAAGGATTTTTGAAGTATAGCTTGCACTTGTAATTTGTTTGAACATTTGATTAGAGAAATATTTTGGTTTAGAGGAGGTCACCTGTGTCTACACTAAGGAATGTGTGGAGTGTCTAGCTTCCTTATTGTATCTGTAAGACGTAAGTTTTCTGTTGATTTGATTAATGAAGCAAAAGGTCATTCATACATTGTAAACCATATATGACTCTGTATTTTAAATACAAGTAAATTTGGGATTCTGTGTCTATTTTCAGAGTGTCTTCTGACTCTTACTTGTATATGAAGTACTACCTCTTTAAAAGCTTGCAATCTTGGATGTGTGTTCATAAAAATACTCAGGGCTTCACATTTAGAGATTTAGTCTGTTGATTTGATCAAGTTTGATGTATTTCTTACAACGTGAATAACAGAGCATTTAGATCCTGTAGTAAAATGATATTCAATTTGAATTTCTCTAACTTTTCCCCCAAACATTTGAAATAATTAGCTCAAATGCAGAGATTTTAAGGAAATTGTCTTACATTTGAGAGGAGCATGAAGAATTGTGTTAATATTTGACAATTTTCATATAAATTTGAAAGGAAAATCTTGTTTCAATATAGATCATACAAAGCTTTGTGATATAGTAGTAAATTTATGCAAAGAATAAGTAGTTTGTTTGCCTTTACAACAATTTGCATAATTCAAGTCTAGTGAGTTACATATCATCTTAAATCAAGTAAAGCCCCTTGACTATTACAGTTTCACATCAACCTGTTGAATTGTCCACAAGGTCAAGACCTGACCATATAGAAACTTGGGATTAAGAATTCGTAAGTAATTTCTTCATATCTTTCAAGACAATTTAGGTTCATTTTGTGAATTTTAACTTTTTTTATGAATGTGTACAAAAAATCATCAACAATTTTGGTGCTAGAAGGAGGGCCTGATTGGAGTTAAGGTAGGATTTGAGTAAAGCTAGCTCATAACAGTGGTAGGGTGACCAGGTCTAGATCCAGTTTAGAGGATATCTTTGTGCAATTACTTGATAAAAGGCAAAGTAAAGGTCCTTTGATTTGGAATCCTATAATATCAAACATAGGAGGCTCATCTGGAATGCCTCCTAGATCACCTCTTAACATCCATAACATAGTGAGTCTAGACAGTTCTTCATTTAGATCTTTGAATCTTGGTTTAAGTTCTCCTAGAGGTCCTAGTCCACCTAGAAATCCAGGTACTCCCAGAGGTCCAAGTCCACCACAAGGACCTGCAATGGCTTATTTCAATGTCAATTCTCCTATAACATTCAATGATTATCATGAGATGCCAAAGAATCCTGAAAAGATATGTCCTAAATATTAATTGCATTAGGATCTAGAAGATCACATTAGGATATTCAAGGAGACATGCTTTAGAGCCAGTCTAGAATATGGGGATGTTGTGTGTAGGTTGTTTCCTTACACCTTTAATGAGCAGGATTCTAACTAGTATGTTAACTTGCCTAATGGTTATATTTCATCTTGGGCACTTATGGAAGAGGCATTTTTGTCTAGGTTTAGGGGACCAGTTGATCCTTCCACCTTATACCATAAATTGGCTGCAATTGAAAGAGGTGAGGGAGAGCTAATTGATAACTTTAATGATAGGTTTCAAAAGGCTTATTCCAGGTTAGTGGCTCCTTACACAGTGACTGCTAATGTGCTATTAGTCATGTATTATGTTGCCCTTGATCCACTAACTGTCATGTTTGTCAAAAGAAAGGTTCATATAGATACAATATCCAAAGCTTATAAAGAGGCAGCCTCAGTAAACCAAGAGATGAGACAAACAACTTATAATCCATTTCTTAATGGAGGAAACCCTAGGATGCAAGGTCAAACATAGCCTTGGAATGGAGTTCCTATGCACAATACTCCATTATTGAACCCAATTCCTAAACACACACCTGTGTATAATCCTTCCCCAATCCAAGCTATAGTCCCCTATACTGGTAATAGTACCAATAACAATCAGAGTAATGGTCAATCATTCTTCCAGCCTCCTCAGGATACATTTATGGCAAAGGCACAAGAGGATAGGGAAGAAATCAAAGAACTTACTGCACACCTCAGAAGATTGACTACTGAAATGACACAACTAAGAAAAGAGAATTTCTATGGTAGAAATAATCAAGGATACTGTCAGAACCATAACCAAAATCATAACTAGAATTAAAACCAAGGTCAAGGTTCAAATCAAAACCATAATTATAATCAAGGTCAAAATCATAATTAGGGACAAGCAATGCAGAACAGAGGACTTGTTGTAGATAATAAGACCTGGGGTAATAACAATAGAAATAAGAATCAGCCAAGGCCACCTAGGACATGGAACACAGGGCCAAATAATGGCACTCTAGCTTCTCCATTTGAGAATTTGGATAATCAAGAACCAAAACAAATAGCTAGAATTCAAATGGCCAATGTGGCATTAAAAAATTGGTGCAGGATTCATAATACCAGTGCCCATGTTGAACTAGATTGCCCTCAGTTTCATCTGGTAGCAAGTATTTTCAATGTGGATGTACAGGCTCCCACCTCTGAGTTTCTCATTCCCAAAGGTAACGAAATAGTGCCCTCAGGATTTGAGACTGCTTTAGTCTTAGAGACTTTTACCTTTGCAACTAGGGAAGAAGAAGATCAGCTATTAGAAGATGAGCCTTACTTTTGTGAGTACCTATACCCTAAATCAACCTTAGTATTGAATGCTGTTCAGTTTCCCTTTGAAACTAAAAATGAAGTGTTATATGAAACAGAGGAGGTACAGGCTTTTCAACAGTCTAACAAAAATCATACCTACAATTTGAGAAGTAACACTAGGCCTGGAGGTCCTTTCACTACTTCCACTCGTTCCAAAAATTTCAATACTACCCCAGATCAACATGCTAGTAATAACCCTGCTATACTAAAGGCTAATCATCATGTGAATGGTGGGACAACAACATCAAAAGTCCAAACAGGGAAAACAGAAACATTAGAAACAATGAGGTTAATGAGTTACTTGTCCGAAGAGATAAAAAAATCAAAGTTAGTATACCTTTATGTGAATTGTTGAAAAGTCCAGGGGTTAGAAATTCTTTCATAAAGTCTCTGGATACATCTGTGACAAGCGAGGTCTCTATAGATATGACTGTTCCTAGTAAAGATCCATAGTCCAAAGAAAAGAGTAAGAAAATTGAACATCCTTCCAACACTAATGTGGTCATGTATGCAGATAAAAGGGAAGCCCCTCCTTTCTTGTTAACCATTAGAATGTTGGGAAAGAACATACATAATTGCATGGTAGATTTTGGTGCATCAGCCAATGTAATGCCTTTAGGTCTGACCCTTACCAAATCTGCCAAAGTCGTTACACAATTGGATAAAAATGAGGTTAGTGTGATAGGAGAATTAATGCATATTCAAAAGCAGTTAGCCTCAAATCCTAGGGTGAGTCAATTTATTGACATTTAGGTAGTGGCTATACCTGTGAATTACGAGATGTTGTTGAGTAAAGATTGGTCCAAAACATTAAATGGATTAATGGCCACTGATTTTTCACACATATGGTTACCTTGGAGAGGTGTTCCAAATCAGATCAGGATAGAAGCTGAACCCAAAATGAAACACATGATTACATAATACAATAGGACTAATGAGATATTATATGCTTCTGTTGAACTTGGTGTTTATAGAGTCACTAATAAGGGAGTGCAAATTGAAGAAATCCTGATGCTGAATTTTAGAGAAAAACCTGTCAGTATAGAAACAATAGTGTTCATTGAGTCTGATTGCAATTCTTCTGATGAGGAAGACAATGCAGTAAATAGTTTTTTTCAAATTATTAGATAGGAAATAGAAAAGTGCATTGAACAAAAGATTCCAGTTCAGTGCAAGTTGTATAAAAGCATGTGCAGAGTCCATAATAAGCCTCATTCTGAAGAGAATTGTGGAATGTGTAGAGACATTATAGAATATCAATACATAAAGTGCACAAAAGGGATGGAACTGCAAGAATGAAAAGTTAATCTTAAGCAACTAGAGGTATACTTGCAGGATAACATGGATGCATTAATTCCAGATTTAGAGAAAGAAACAAAAGACAAGAGTGTCTGTCATTCTGACTTACAAATTGAGAATATAAATAGGCAAGTAGGCCAAAATGAATCACCCATGAATAAACAATATAGTACAACACAGGTAACAAAAAAGGTGGGACATGTCAAAATAAAGGGTCAAAAGAATAAAGAGGGCATGTGGACACTGAAATGTGATGGGTCTAAATCTAAACAAGGTGTAGGTGCAGGGGTTGAACTTATAGATCCTAATGGTAAGTCATTTCTAGTAGCATATAGGCTACAATTTCCTTGTACTAATAATGTGGCAGAATATGAAGCTTTGATTTATAGACTTGTTATGGCTATCAAGAAAAGGGTGAAAATGATCAGAGTATTCTCAGATTCTGAATTAGTGGTTAGACAAGTAAGAAAGTTGTATGCATGCAATTATAAGAAGATGGTTTGTTATAGGCATAGGGTGTGGGATTTAATTGATGCATTTGATGCCTTTAACATAGAACATATCCCTAGGGAATTGAATCATAGACCAGATGCATTAGCAGTGGCTACTAGCACTTTGGAGCCTTTAACATTGTCAAGTTTAAAATGATTTGCTATTGAATTAGTGAATGTTCTGAGCATACCAGATAATGTTACTCATTTTTAGGTATTTGAAGGGGATCAACAAATTGTGGATTTTCTCACTTGTAATGAAGTATTTAAGGCTCAAATCATGGATGAACAGGAAAGGCCTAATGTGTCTTGGGATGAAGAAGACATAATAAATTTGAAGAGTAATTTCTTACCTAAGGGAGTAATTGAGTTGGAAAATATTTTTGACTTTGATGGGATAGTTAGACAGAAAGATTTGCCCAAAACTGAAGGGGGTAAATGTGATCCATATAACTTGGGAACAGAGCAAAGTCCACAGAATGTATTGATTGGAAAGGCTTGCTCTGAGGAGTTAAGAAAAGAAATTGTGGATGTTCTAAAAGAATACAAACATGTAATAGCATGGACATATGAAGATTTGAAGACATGATATGTCCATCATAACTCATGTAATACCCTTGAAACCAGAAGTTAAACCATTTAGACAGAAACAAAGGCCTGTGAATGCTATTTTAGAGCCTTTAATCTTTGAAGAAGTGAAAAAATTGTTGTCTGCCAGGATAATCTTCCCAATAAGACATTCAACCTGGGTAGCTAATTTAGTACATGTGAGAAAGAAGAGTGGAGACATTAGGTTATGTGTTGACTTTAGAAATTTGAATAAAGACTCTAAAAAAGATAATTATCCCTTGCCTCCAATAGATGAAGTACTGCAAGTAGTAAATGGGGCTAAGATGATGTCTTTCTTAAATGGATTTTCAGGATATAACCAAGTCCTAGTGGATAAAGAAGATAGGTTGAAGACTACTTTTACTTTCAAGTGGGGTAATTATGGATATAAGAGAATGCCTTTTGGTTTAATCAATGCAGGTGCCACCTTTCAACGAGCCATGGACATTGCATTTCATGGATTATCAGGTAAATGCATTGTTATTTATATGGATGATTTAACTGTGTACTCCAAATATGCATCCACTCATGCAGAAGATTTGAAAAGGGTACTTAAAAGATGTGAAAGGTACGGGATTTCTCTTAACCCAAAGAAATGTTCATTCGGTGTAACCGAAGGAAAATTGTTAGGACATGTCATTTCTAAAAATGGGATATCTATTGATCCTGATAGAGTAGAAGGAATAAGAAAATTGCAATTACCTAACAGTAAGAAGGAATTAAAGTCCTTTTTTGGTAAGATTAACTTTGTCAGGAATTTTATTACAGGATTTGCAGAGATTATGCAACCATTAAATGCCATGCTTAAGAAAGATGCAAAGATAGAATGGACACCAATAGCCAAAGTTGCCTTTGAAGATATTAAGGAGGCCATTTCTGATGCTCCTATGTTAACAAGTCCAAATTATACAAAACCATTTTACATATATTCTTTTACATCTACACATTCAGTTGCAGTTGGCTTGACACAAAAGGGAGAGGATAATGAAGAAAAGCCCATAGCTTTCATGAGTGCACCTCTGAAGGATGCACAACTGAAGTATCTAGACACAAAAAGATAGGCATTTGCACTAGTAAGGGTAGTTAAAAAGTTTAGACATTACATCTTACGAAGTCAAGTCAAGGCCATAGTACCAGATGTAGCAGTAAAAATGCTGCTAATGCAGAATGAGCCTAGAGAGAAAAGGGCTAAATGGATTACAATATTGCAAGAGTTTGATATGGAGATCATTCCAATGAAGTTGGTTAGAGGACAAGCATTAGTATAGACCATAGCAAACACATATCCAAATTTGGTTAAGCAGCAGTATGTATTAAACTCTAATGATGCATCAGGCTGGTATGATGATTTGAATACATTTATGATATCAGGAAAATATCCAAGATGAAGTCTTCTTAGAGGAGAGTTTTAAAGATTGAAGCACAGAGATACATGGTACAAGGAGGTCTTCTATTCAAGAAGAACCATGAGGGTATATATTTAAGATGTTTAAATAGAATTGAAGTAGATAAGGTATTGTTAGAGCTGCATGATAAGTATGGAATTGCTCATGGTTCTCATTTAGCTACTACGCATAAGATATTAAGAGCAGGATACTATTGGCCAACAATGTTTAAAGATACAGAGAGTCATATTCAAAGTTGTCATACATGTCAGACTACAGTAGATAAGGGAAGGAATCAGGCTAATCCATTACAGCCAGTCATTGAGTCTAGGCCATTTGTACAGTGGGGCTTAGATTTCATTGGAGTTATAAATCCTCCATCATCTACAGGACATAAGTTATATTGACAGTAACTGACTATTGTACAAGGTGGATTGAAGCCACATGTTGCAAGTTCTCTACTACTGAGGTGGTTATTAAATTTCTTGAAGAAAACATCCTAACAAGGTTTGGAGCTCCATATTCACTGGTATGTGATAATAGCCCTGCATTTTCTTCTCTAAAATTTTCTAAATGGGCATTTGAATATGGGATAGTTTTAAAATTTTCTTCAAATTATTATTCTTAGGGGAATGGTTTAGCTGAGTCCGCAAACAAGATTTTATTAGACATAATTAAGAAACTAATTGTAAAAAATCCCAAAGAATGGAATACGTTGTTAAAATATGTGTTGTGGGTAGATAGGACTAAGGTTAAGTCAGCCTTAGGTAATGCACCTTATCACCTAGTTTATGGGACTGATCCTATACTTCCAGTGAATTTAAGAATACCTATCTGGAAGTTTGCTAATGAGTATTTAGGATTTGATGACCACAAAGAAGCCAGGATAATCCAAATGTTACAATTGGATGAGAAGAGGGATCAAGCCATTGAAAAGTTTGCCAAACATCAAGCAGTGGTCAAAGGATGGTTTGACAAAAGAGCAAGAGTCAAAACATTTAGAATATCAGACTTAGTATTGTGTTGGGATAAAGCACATGAAAAGAAAAGAAATTATGGAAAGTTTGACAAATTATGGTTAGGTCCATTACAGGTCGCATAGATAATAGGAGACAATACGTTCAGACTCAAGACCTTGACTAGGGAGGATATGCCATTACCTGTTAATGGCCAACATTTGAAACATTACTTTCAGGCTTGAGGTGAGGGTAGCTGGTATGTTGTGTATCATAGTGTAAATAATGTACAGTTTTGTTGGGTTTTGTCTTGTTTTGTTTTGTTTTGTTGTGTTGTGTTGGTTTGTGTGTTGTGTTACCTGGGTAGGGATGTTGGTTTTGTTTTGAAGTATACATGAGTAGGTTAACAACCATTGAAAACAATAGAAAATTTAGAACATTCAGGTTAATTATTGGAAGCTTATGCATAACTTGTTGTGATTGCAATGAATGTAAAAAATGGTTTAGCTTGTGAAATTTTGTATTCAATAACTATGGGTTGAGTATTCAAGGGAAGTTTCTCACAATGACACACATAAAATCCTTGGGTTTGTTGAACATACCAGTGTAGGTATTAGGTGAAAAATCAGAGGTCACCCTCACTACCATTACAACTCTCAACTTAATTTTCAGCAAGTGATCACTCCTTGCATCATGAAGTTACAATGGTAATATCTTATAAAGTCTCTATCTTACACAAAATATAAAAAATAAATAAATAAATAAAATAGATTTTATTGAAAATCTAGATTAAGCCATCTCAGTAACTCTACCGGGTCTATATACGCTTGCTAGCAGTGGGGCTCTACTTAGGAGAATTGTAACAATAACCTTATCAGGGCTATAGACGCCTGTTGGCAGCAAGGTTGTATCCAGTTGGCTATGAGGGAATGACATCAACTATGTAGTTTAATATTAGTCACTGGTTTGTTCAACTTATTTTCAAGATAAGAATTATTAATCACATGCACCCACTTAAACTCAATTGAGAGATTCATGCACCTTATTGAATACATTAGGTCTCAAGTTAAATAATGATCTACAGAAGAGAAAGATGGAAGTTATGAATTTGTTTCATTTAGTTTTATTTAATGGTTTTAATTTAATTGTTTTGTTCGGTTGCTAGTTGTTGTGATGCTCACAACATGCCCCATTTTACTTCTTAGAAAAATGAGGAACCCTGCTGTGGCTGTGGCTTTTTCCTTGGGTGTGAGTCTTCTTGGTGGTAAAAAGAAAAGGTGGTAAAGGTTACAAGCCTTGTTGAAAATTGGAAAAAAATAAGAATTAAGTACCAAAGTAGAACAGAGGTGAATTCTTTGTCAAAAATGAATAAGGGTTGCTTTTTGAACCATTTCAAAATTCCCAATATTCTGCAAGATATGCGTGTTTTGGTAAAATGCATTATAGGAAGGTTTGTATGTTGCATGAACAAGGTCATATGTATGTGGAGTCGTTGTATTAGTTGTATGTTTCGGGTTTATGAATCATTGTACTTGTATGCACATTGTTAATGTTTTATTCTTAACATACAAGTCAGACCCGACAAGATTCGGAAGTAAAATGGATAATCGGTTAAGTCCACGGGTTATATCTCAGGTTGTATGTTTGGCAAAAATAAATATACAAGGTAATATACAATGCGATATACATATCACGGACCCAAGGAGAATATGAAATTTGGTTTTAATAAGGTATGTTTCACGATTTGTATGTTGCATGCTTCGGGTTATACCTTTCGATATACATACAATGCGGAAGTCAAAGAGAATTAAAATCTGATATAAGTGATGCATCATACCTTAATGTATATTGAAAGATGCATTCACTTTATATACATGTGTGGAGCCGAAGGGTTATGTAATATGGTTTATAAAAGATGAGGAGTCCGGGATGACTATACAAAGGAGTTTGTATGTATGGAGGCTTCTATCGAAGAGTAGATACAAGTATTATTGTATCATCGAGGTACAAGTGGGAAAGTAAAGTGGGTCCCATAGCTTGTATCTCAAGATTGTATATTGTACCAACAAACAAATATACAAGCCGACATACAAGAAAGGATACAAACAAAAGATGCAAGAGGGATTTCAAAAGGGAATTAAATAAGGGAAAGGTTTTGTATGTTTGGGGGCGATTGTATGTTAATAATATACACCTCTGATATACAAGGAAATAAAGACATCGCCGAAAAGATAAAAGGTAAAAGGGATTTGTATGGGTTGTTTGTATATGCGCTTGTATCTATGTCACATACATTGCGATATACAAATCGAAGATACAAACATGGATATAAAGGAAAAGGAGTTAACATTGGTTATGGCTCATTGCATAAATGTTTGTATGTTGAAAAGATGCAAAAGAGACATACAAAGAACAATATACAAAGAGAGATACAAGAAAATGCGATGTATGCAGAAACTAGACCAACAGATAGAAGGTTTAAAATAAAACGTTGAAACAAGAAATTGAAGCTGTAGGTGCATTAATTGCTATAACTAATGCCGATCTAACAGTGAAAAGAGTAAAATTCAACAGGTTAGGGTAAATTAAAAGCTATTTTTCTTTCGGATTTACATTGTCAAGAATTAAAATTGTAGAAAGAAGAATTGCTACAGAAATTGAACAAAATTCATCGAGCGATGGAATTCCAGAAACTAGACGGAGTAAGAAACAGTAAAGTAAGTCAACGACGTAAAGTTGAGTTGTCGAGAGATACAGGTATTTATCTTAAAACGCCGTTACAGTTCAGTTGGTAAAAATGCAAAGTAATTTTTAGTAATTTCATTCTGAAATGTAAACATTCATTAAATTACTGTGTTCAATTGTTAATTAATAGGGTTGGCTTAAACAATATGAAAATCAAAACCAGAAAAGACAAACGAGGGTTAGGGTAAAATGAAAAATTCGTAGTAAAACGCTAGGTAAGAAGGTAAAACCGAAAGTAAAAAAAATGCATTTTTACAGGATGGCCCCAAAGCAGAAAAAGGTAGATATAGGAGGTGAAGTTAAAAAAGAAAGGAAGTCACACAAGGAAACAGAGAAAGAGGAGTTGCCACTATATAGAGGGTACCCATCATTGATCAGTACAAGTGGAGTGGGAATGGACACAAACATAGGAAATTATGACGTGGAGGATGTGTTGCAAAAAATCACAGTAGCAGACGCTACACCAGACATGAGGTTTATATGGGAGAGTGGATTGTATAGGGCTGCGGGTTTTCTGTTAGCTATGGAAGCTAAGGATTTGTGTCTAGATTGCATATACTTGTATGATCCAGCTACCAGGAAAATAATGTTCCACGATACACTCATTGCAGACTTATCCATAGAAGGGATTGCAAGAACATTTGGTTTGGAAATACATGAGAAAATGGTGGATATTGATATAGATCAATATAATGAAGATTTCAATAACAATGAGAGGGATTGTAGAAGCAAGATCTTCTACAGTTGGTACAGTACAGAAAATAAGCCCAAAGCTGTGGTAAGAGTGCACAAGAATCTACAAAGAGTATACTTTAAGGAAGAAATATACTTGATGATTACAATGTTAAGCAGATTAGTGGGATTGAGGGATGGCACTAAGTGTGAGCCTTGGATGTTCACTATCATCCAGTTCATGAGGGAAGCTAAAAAAGAGTAGGGACAAATTTACTGGGCTAAAGCTATAAGCACAACCATATGGAAACAGGCAATGCTAAGAAAGCAAAAGATGATGCCCTTCTATTTGTCCTCACATATATTGTATTCATGTGCAGCAGAGGTTCAACCATTCATCCATGGGATAGACAGGGTTGGAACCTTAGGAAACGGTCCAGATCAAAAGCTGGTATATGAACATTACGTTGATTTACAGGAAGATAATGCATTGAGGAAATATGCTCTAGTGAATGATGTATTCTATACATACATGGTTAGAATTTTAAGGGAAGAGCCAGATAAGAGGTTATCTAAAGATTCAGAGGATACAATTAGGCTGCACAATTCCTGGTATATTCAATTTCAGCATTTTAATTACATCAAAACTAAGGGATTTGAAGGAAAACCTTTCATGCTACCCAGGTATCCTTCCAATAAATTGATTGTTCTCGAATTCTCAAGGCAGAATTTGAATGCCTTTAAAATGTACAAGAAGAAGTTTAATAGAGGAAATCTTAAGTTACCTTGGGCAGTTGGTAGGTACTCATGCTACAGTGAAGAGGTTGTTGGTTATGCAGAAAAAGAGTTAAGGTATTATGGATTTGAGGAATTTGAGTTGGCTCGAATGTTTGACCCCTTTCACAAAATCCAAAATACAATTGATTCTAAATTCAAACATCAAAAACATATTGAAGATTTTTGGTCAGACTGTAAGAAAGATAAGGAAGTAAGAAAGAGGGCTCATAAAAGATTAACAGTTGAACAAATGAGGTCCATGGGAGATATCTATGTTCCCCCAGAGGTTAAAGAAGATGATAAATTGTTGCACCATAGTTATGAAAGTGCTAGGCTTGCTCCTATTGGAGAGCCTGATTGATCACAACCATGGAACACATCTTTGGACACATTGTCCAAACCGGTCATCTTGTTTTGAAAGACATGGTTGAAGGACAGAATTGAGGAGCTTAAAGCTGAAGGAGTGGAGATCACATATCCAAAAAAGGAAAAAAAGAGAGTAAGGGAGCATAGTGATGATCTCCAATGCTTCTATGAAAAGACAAGAAAGATTGTGGAAGCCAAAATTATGGAAAAGGATAAAAATGCTACTCTAATGGATCCTTATGCATTAGGAGTAGCAGTAGTAGTGTCATCTGGCATATTTATGGAGGCAAAATCATTAAGCCATGATATTAGTATAGAAGAAGCACAGGTCTCTAAAGAAATAATAGGACAAAAGGTTAAGAAAGCAATACCAGTGAACATATCAAAAGGCGAGACTTCAAAAAAGAGTGAAGTCATAGGAGCACAGTAAATAGGTGCTAAGTTGAGTGATATACCTGGTGCATCCACCTCAGCAGAAAAAAAAACAAGCGTATGCTTAGGTAAAGACAGAAGTGGTCAGAGAAATGCTGCAAGGGTCAAAAGTGCATAAAGCCAAACAAGTTACTGAGACTGTCCACATCATAGATGATAGCAGTGAAGGTGAAGATAGAGGAATGGATTTAGGAAAAGAAGTTAGAATGGAAGAAGAAGAATCCTGTGGATTTTTAAGTGAGGAAGAAGATCAAGACACTCAAGCTGAAATGGAAATTGAACAAGGATCAGTGTCTGAAAAGGAAGAGGTACAAGAAGAATCAGGAACGATAGATCCTTTCGGCACCTTGGTTTCTCCTGAAATAATAAAGGATGTGCAAGATGTAGCACATAAAATTGAAGAATCTGAAAAAGAGGATGCACCTGAGGAAATAGTAAAGGAAACATATGCTCAATCCAAAGAAGAAACAAGAGCTAGTACCTCTGGTGTAGATGTATTAAACATTCTAAACATGTATGATGAACAAAGTGAAGAGGAAAAGAATATAGAAAGCAGAAAAGAACAAGGAAAAGAGACAAAAGAGGATGATACAATGGTAGGTTCACCTTCACATACAGAGAAAGTACAAAAGGAAGGTGAAACTGCAAAAGATGCAACAAATAAACCCGAAGGCAAAGAAAACACAAAAATATTGATGAAGGTAAATCTAAAAAGCAAGCAGAAGATATAGACATGACAAATGTAGAACAAACACTGGTGCAGGAGCACATTCTCTGTAGTGCAGGATCATCTTTTCTTTTGTTGTCTCATAAGGCTCTTAAGCCATTTCATTTTGTAATAAGGGTCAATTTGGTCCCATGAATGTAATTGTGCAAGGCACACATGTAGTTTTGCTTGTATGACGGGTAAACCAACGGCTAACTGATTTGAAAATCAGTTTGCACGGTTGGAGGGGATAACTGCTGTCTCTACATCCTCTTTAGAGGCAGGTTGTATGTCACACGGAGCAGAGAGAGAAGTGTGTATTACAACAAGTTCTTTTTTTGATAACTGAATGAAGAGAGTTCTGGGTATGATCTGTGTTGATTTTCTTGGTTGTTCTTAGTGATTTGATATCTTTATCCTGATTTTGTAAACAGAACCCTAACCGGATGCTATCCGTCAATCCATAGTGACTCTGTAGTGTGCAGACGGTGTAAAACCCACGGTTCCACAGTGGCTGGTTCGTAACCTAGGAGTAGGGTTTTGATTCATACATGGAGGCCCTTTCCTCTGTCCACTGAAGCCCTGTATAGTAACAGTGGGATGGGGGAAAGACTTCTCACGTTTGTTGTTGTTGAATTCTTACCCAGGAAGCCAGCGAACTCAGTCAAGTTTGACTAGACATCGTCATGTGGCTAGTCGGGAAATCGGAGTGAAATTGGATAGTTTTGATGTGGGATCAGATTGCTACAAGTGATCGAGGGTTTGATAAATGAAACGGCCTATTTCCGTTGTTCTGTCGAAGGGAATTCTGGTTCGGCGCCTCAGAACAGTTGGAGATCCATCGGCGTGAAAGGCCCTCCGTCTTGCCGAAGATTGGTATAGTGCCGGAGGCACATACCATCATTGTTCGCATCGGTGAGAGAAACGATATCGGGCTAAGGAAAATATACTTAGCCGACGGTATAAAGTTTCACCGATCGGTGAGACATCCTCGGAGTATTGCCGATAAAGAGTATCGACGTGAGGAACCTTGTCGGGGGAAGCCGAAGAAGTCTCGGCGACCGTGAGAGTCCCGCCGATAAAAGTTCATCGGAAGGAGTTCGAGAAGTCTCAGCGACAAAGGACTCGTCGGAGTGAGATGAACCATCGGGACCTCGAACCGAAGTCTTACCGAAGCAGGAGGTCTGGCCGATGTGCCTGACGATATCGGCGAGAGACAAGGTGTCGGTGTAGGTGAAAGAAGCTTCACCGAAGGAGGAAGTCTGGCCGACAAAGATTGGTCATCGGCGTGACGGAGTATATCGGCATAAGAAATTTCTCGTGGTCCGATAGAATGAAGTGTTGCCGATAGGCAACGAACCACTAAGGAGATATCGGTGAGAACTTGGCCATCGGGATAAAAGAATAAGGTTCGGCCGATAGTTCATGTCTTTCCGATAGCGAAGACATCCTTGACTTCGGCGAAACACTGGAGGACCTCTTGCCGATAGGGAAGATATAGTCAGATCTTCATCCGCTTCTGCTGGGCACTCTGCATCAAATTGGTATCAGAGCCAATATTCTGAATCACAGCCGTGTATGTCAGATGAAGAATTGGAGATAGAAACAGAGGCTAGCACAATGCCTCCCAAGACGATGAGTAAAGCAGCCATCCAGAAGATGGTGGAAGCAATGCTCGAAGAGAGACTGAAGGAAGAAAGATCCAAAGAGAAGGATGGAAGCACTTCTGAGTCAGAGGAGAATGAAGAAGGAGAAACTGGGGAGAATCCTCAAGGAGAAGGTATGACTGCTGATCAAAAGGCATTTCTGAATGCACTCAAGGGTCATGGAGATAGTGGTGATCCGAAACTGGATGTTCCCACGTTCAATGGGAAACTGGATGGAGATACTCTTGTGGACTGGATTGAAGCCATAAGTAATTACTTTGACTTCAAAGAGTATAGTGACAGTAAGAAAGTAAAGTTTGCAAAGACCAGACTGAGAGGTTCTGCATTGGTTTGGTGGAACTACACTCAATGTGAAAGGGAGAAGGTTGGAAAGAGTCCAATCACCAAGTGGAGCAGAATGGTGGCCATGCTGAGAGCCAAATTTCTACCATGTGATTATGATCTGCAGACTATCAGAAAGTTTAATCATCTTAGGCAGAAAGATATGGACGTGGCTACATACACTGAAGAATTCCACAGATTGAGCATGAGAGCCAATCACAGAGAAGAAGAAAAAGAGATGGTGGCCAGATACCTGGATGGACTGAGGTACAATATACAGGATGAGTTCAGTATGGTGGTTCCCAAGACTGTGGATGAATGTTTTCAGTTAGCCTCTAGGGCAGAGGATAAACTGAAAAGGAGAGGTGATCAAAATAACAGAGGAAGAGGTGGCAGGAACAATAGGGGAAGAGGTAATTTTGGCAGAGGACAGCCAAACAAAGGTGAAAGTTCTAGTCAACAAGAATCACGTTCTGATACAGAACAAAAAGGTGGTGGTTTCAGAGGTTGGAGAAGACCTAATGGCAGAGGAAGAGATGGTGGTGCAGGCAGAGGACGTGGAGTCTTCACTGGAAGATGTTACAACTGCAATCAAGTAGGCCACACTGCAAGCAAGTGCCCTGAGAAGGCGTCTAGCTCTCATGACGGTGGGAGAAGGAACCAACTATTGCAGGAGGATGATTGTCAAAGTGTAAACTCACCAATTGGTAGTGCTGCACCAGTGCTTGAAGGAGAGAATATGATGATTAAGAGGACCCTCGTGAAGATGCCATTGAAGCAGGAGCCCCCACAAAGGAAGAATCTCTTCAGAACCCAAGGAATAGCATATGGTAAGCTCTGTAAAATCATTGTTGATTCAGGTTCTACTGAAAATGTAGTGTCTACTGAAATGGTAGAAAAGTGTAGACTGAAAAGATTACCCCATCTTAATCCTCACAAAATATCTTGGTTGAATAAGAATCAGAACTATTTGGTGGAAGAACAAACTTGGGTAGAGTTTGAACTAGGTGATTATAGGGATAAGGTGCTATGTGAAATTATTCCTATGGATGCTTGTCACCTTCTTCTTGGACGACCTTGGCAGTATGATGTGAAGGCACTGCATGATGGTGAAAAGAATACATATATGATCACCAAGAATGGTAAGAAGTTTCAGATGGATCCCTTACCAGAGCAGGTTGGAGAGAAGAGCAATGACAACAGTGTCATGTTAGTGAGTGGCAAAGAGTTCCTACAACTCATGAAGGAGAAGGACACCCAAGGGTATGCACTGATGATGAAGCCTGTATCCAATCAGCAAAGCAAACAGCAGAAGGAGATCCCATTGGAAGTGCAACAATTACTGGATAAGTACCAAGATCTTGTGGTAGAGGATACTCCTAACTCCTTACCACCTATGAGGGACATCAGTCATCAGATTGACTTGATTCCTGGAGCCACATTACCCAACAAAACTGCCTACAAGTTGACACCACAGCAGAATGGAGAAGTAGGTAGACAGATTCAAGAACTTTTGGAGAAAGGTTTGATTAGGAAAAGTCTTAGTCCATGTGCAGTCCCTAGTGTACTTGCTCCTAAGAAAGATGGCAAATGGAGATTATGCACAGATTCAAGGGCTATCAATAAGATCACCATAAGGTATAGATTTCCTATGCCAAGAATTGAGGATCTGTTGGACTATCTTGGTGGTTCATGTTACTATTCCAAGATTGATTTGAAATCTGGTTATCACCAGATCAGAATAAGGCAGGGAGATGAATGGAAGACTGCTTTCAAAACAAATGAAGGTCTCTATGAGTGGCTTGTCATGCCATTTGGTCTCAGTAATGCTCCAAGCACATTCATGCGGTTGATGAATGAGGTACTTATAGAATTTATTGGAAAATTTGTTATTGTTTATCTTGATGACATATTGATTTTCAGCAGGACCAAAGAAGAGCATGTGAAGCATCTTGGACAGGTGTTAAAGAAATTGCATGAGAGTAAGTTGATGATCAACTTGGATAAATGTGATTTTATGAAAACTGAACTAGTGTATCTTGGATTTGTGATTTCCAATGGCTGTTTGAAAATGGATCCTACAAAAGTTGAGGCTATTCTCAATTGGCCTACTCCTAAGACAGTAGGAGATGTAAGAAGTTTTCATGGTTTGGCAACTTTTTACAGGAAGTTCATTAAAGGGTTCAGTCACATAAGTGCTCCTATTCTCAATACCATCAAGGGTGGAGTGAAGTGTAAATTTCAATGGACAAAACAAGCAGATGATAGTTTTGAACTGTTGAAACAGAAAGTGGCCGAGTTACCTACGTTGGTACTCCCTGATTTTGACAAAGTATTTGTTGTGGAATGTGATGCAAGCCAACAGGCTATAGGTGCTGTTCTTAGTCAGGAAGGACATCTAGTAGCATTCTTTTCAGAGAAGTTGAATGAGGCCAAACAGAGGTATTCTACCTATGACCTAGAGTTGTATGCAATGGTGCAAGCTCTAAAAAAATGGAGACATTATTTACTGCCAAAAGAGTTCATTGTTTTTACTGACAACCATGCTCTTAGCTTCCTAAATAGTCAAGAAAAGTTGAATCATAGGCACGTTAAGTGGATGGAACAATTGCAGGCCTATACCTTCACTATTAAGCATAAGAAAGGTGTTGCCAACAAAGTGGCAGATGCTTTGAGTAGAAGGATACTGGTCATACAGGAAGTACAAATGGAACATATGGGTCTAGAATGTCTGAAGGAGTTGTACAAGGATGATGCAGATTTCAAGGCTACCTATGAAGTGTGTGCAAGTTTGGCTAACACTTTTCATGGCGAGTATTCTGATTTTGTGCTGCAAGAAGGGCTCCTATTTAAAGGTAGTTTGTTGTGTGTTCCTAAATGTTCAATGAGGGACAATATCGTCAAGGAGAAGCACAATGGAGCCTTAGGAGGACATTTTGGGTTGGACAAGACTTTGGAACAAGTCACCAGGTTCTATTATTGGCCCAAGGTACAGACAGATGTAAGGAGATATGTTGCAAGCTGTACCATATGTCAAAAGGCCAAGGGTATGTCTTCTAATGCTGGTTTGTACCAACCACTGCCCATTCCCACCAGACCTTGGGAAAGCATTAGTATGGACTTTGTGCTTGGTCTTCCTAGGACAGCAAGGGGTGTAGACAGTGTTTTTGTCATTGTGGATAGATTCAGTAAGATGGCTCATTTTGTGCCATGCAAATGCACAAATGATGCATCTCAGATTGCTGGTCTCTTTTTCAGAGAGGTGGTCAGAATTCATGGTTTACCCCTATCAATTGTTACTGATAGAGATTCCAAATTTGTTGGTCATTTTTGGAGGACCCTATGGAGAAAATTGGGCACTCAGTTGTCTTTTTCATCAGCCTACCATCCCCAGACTGATGGTCAGACTGAGGTTGTTAATAGGTCCTTGGGAAACCTTTTGCGATGCCTTACCAAACAGCATGGATTAGCATGGGATTTAGTGATCAGTCAAGCTGAATATGCTTATAATGATTCAAGAAACAGAAGTACTGGGAAAAGCCCTTTTGAAATAGTTTATGGTTTCCACCCAAGAGGACCACTTGTACTCAAAGACCTCCAAGGATGGGATAAAAGGAGTGCTCTAGGAGAAGACTTTGCTGCTACCATGAAAACAGTACATGATCAGGTCAAGCTTCAGTTGGAGAAAACTGTCTCCAAGTACAAGGATAGAGCAGATCTGAAGCGAAGGGAGGTACAGTTCCAGGTAGGAGATTTGGTGATGGCCTACCTCAGAAAGGAAAGATTACCTAAGGGGCAACCAACCAAATTGTTGATGAAGAAGATAGGACCTTGTAAGGTAGTGCATAAATTTGGTCCAAATGCATATGAAATAGAATTACCATCTGGCCTTGGTATCTCTCCCATTTTCAATGTTGCAGACCTGTTCCCTTTTAGACCTCCATTACATGCTGAAGATAGCTCAGATGCTGTGATTGAAGATGAAGACTGGATCAAAGATTTACCTCCAAGTAAGCCTTTGCAATTGGAATGCATTTTGGATTCCAAAATTGTCAAGAAGACAAGAAAAGGTGTATACAAAGACTACTTGGTCAAGTGGCAGGATCTTCCTGATTCAGAGGCAACCTGGATGAGTGAAGCTGATATTCTAAAGCATGGGAAGACACTTCAGCAGTTAGCAACTCAAGGGACTTGAGTTTTTCCTGCAGGGGGAGTATGGTGCAGGAGCACATTCTCTGTAGTGCAGGATCATCTTTTCTTTTGTTGTCTCATAAGGCTCTTAAGCCATTTCATTTTGTAATAAGGGTCAATTTGGTCCCATGAATGTAATTGTGCAAGGCACACATGTAGTTTTGCTTGTATGACGGGTAAACCAACGGCTAACTGATTTGAAAATCAGTTTGCACGGTTGGAGGGGATAACTGCTGTCTCTACATCCTCTTTAGAGGCAGGTTGTATGTCACACGGAGCAGAGAGAGAAGTGTGTATTACAACAAGTTCTTTTTTTGATAGCTGAATGAAGAGAGTTCTGGGTATGATCTGTGTTGATTTTCTTGGTTGTTCTTAGTGATTTGATATCTTTATCCTGATTTTGTAAACAGAACCCTAACCGGATGCTATCCGTCAATCCATAGTGACTCTGTAGTGTGCAGACGGTGTAAAACCCACGGTTCCACAGTGGCTGGTTCGTAACCTAGGAGTAGGGTTTTGATTCATACATGGAGGCCCTTTCCTCTGTCCACTGAAGCCCTGTATAGTAACAGTGGGATGGGGGAAAGACTTCTCACGTTTGTTGTTGTTGAATTCTTACCCAGGAAGCCAGCGAACTCAGTCAAGTTCGACTAGACATCGTCATGTGGCTAGTCAGGAAATCGGAGTGAAATTGGATAGTTTTGATGTGGGATCAGATTGCTACAAGTGATCGAGGGTTTGATAAATGAAACGGCCTATTTCTGTTGTTCTGTCGAAGGGAATTCTGGTTCGGCGCCTCAGAACAGTTGGAGATCCATCGGCGTGAAAGGCCCTCCGTCTTGCCGAAGATTGGTATAGTGCCGGAGGCACATACCATCATTGTTCGCATCGGTGAGAGAAACGATATCGGGCTAAGGAAAATATACTTAGCCGACGGTATAAAGTTTCACCGATCGGTGAGACATCCTCGGAGTATTGCCGATAAAGAGTATCGACGTGAGGAACCTTGTCGGGGGAAGCCGAAGAAGTCTCGGCGACCGTGAGAGTCCCGCCGATAAAAGTTCATCGGAAGGAGTTCGAGAAGTCTCAGCGACAAAGGACTCGTCGGAGTGAGATGAACCATCGGGACCTCGAACCGAAGTCTTACCGAAGCAGGAGGTCTGGCCGATGTGCCTGACGATATCGGCGAGAGACAAGGTGTCGGTGTAGGTGAAAGAAGCTTCACCGAAGGAGGAAGTCTGGCCGACAAAGATTGGTCATCGGCGTGACGGAGTATATCGGCATAAGAAATTTCTCGTGGTCCGATAGAATGAAGTGTTGCCGATAGGCAACGAACCACTAAGGAGATATCGGTGAGAACTTGGCCATCGGGATAAAAGAATAAGGTTCGGCCGATAGTTCATGTCTTTCCGATAGCGAAGACATCCTTGACTTCGGCGAAACACTGGAGGACCTCTTGCCGATAGGGAAGATATAGTCAGATCTTCATCCGCTTCTGCTGGGCACTCTGCATCAAGCACATAAGTTAGAAGACCAAGAAAAGGAATCATCGAAGGGAGAAGGTCCTGAGGAAGAGGATGAAAGTGGAGGAGATAGAAATTGAAGAAGAAGAAAATGAGGGTGAGTCTAAACATCAAAATGATCCCATGGTATAAGAACTAGCCCCTCAACAACAACCTCCTCCACAACAACAACAGGAACAATAACAGCAACAACAAGAGTAGGGAGAAGTAGAAAGGCCTTAGGAAGAGATAATCAATGAAGAAAAGACTACTGAAGGCACAAAGGAAGTTCCAACCTGGTTAGGAGCAGAGATAAGGAAATAAAAGGTGGAGGTACAATTTGTACCTATAGACATCAAAAGTCTACTGGGCGATACAATGCTAATGAAGGAAAGAAGAAAGGCCAGAACCATGTCAGCAATACAAAGGGGTCTAGATGGATCCAGGACACTGAACTTGGCCATACCACAAAAAGAGAAGGCAAAAGGAGAAATAACATTAGATGAATATAAAATACTCAATTTTGACTTAGGGCATACAACAAGGGAACAACACATAAATGAATGGGAGGATATGCACCAGGCTACAACATAAATATTAAAGAGAGATAAACATAAAAAAGAATATTTGAAAGTACACATTGTCCAATTACAACATTTCATTAGAGGGATATTTGATCCCAATACAATAGTACCAGATTTACCTAGTGAAATTGCAATTTTGTCTAAAGATGAAATAAAAGATATGGAAAATAAGAGGCTTAAGGCCAATGTCTTTGAAGAATGGTTCATAGAATTCATGCAAGAAGGAGAGGAAGTAATCAAACAAGTAGTGAAAGGATGGGAATTAGCTACAGTAGAAAAGAATAAATGCAGTATAATTGTATATAATGGTCAATTTAGAAAAGAAGAGTGCAAATTTGAATTGGAGCAGCTAGAAGAAATTGAAGAAAGAGCAGATGAATTAATAAATGAAGGAGTGATTACCCCTTCAATGGCAAATCAAGTTCCACAGGCAAGGTTGGAATTAAGATTTGAAGATGATAATCTTAAAAGGTGCATAGCAGCCACTCAAGGCTTAGAAGAAAAGGTAGATAACATGATAAGGATGCATAAAAGGATAGTTGAAAAGCTCTTAGATCATGAGTGCATGGATACACCAGCATATGAACTTCAAAGAGCACTAAGAGAATTCAAGGCCATTTTTATACCATGTATGGAGAATCCATAGGCATATCTAAGTAAACAAATGATTGATTCACTAATGGAGGAAAGTGCCAAGATGAAGAAATACAAGAAGAAGAGCAAAGGTTCAGATAGAGAAGAGAAGAAACTAAAAGAGGGAATCACAATGTAGGAATATGTATGGACAAAGAGTCCAGGGGGAGATTGCACCTTTATAGAAGGTGTAATAAATAATTTCAAAGCATATCCGAAAGAGTAAGAAAGTGTGGAAAAGAGCAAACAATCCTGATAAAAGAGTCAAGTAAAGGGGTATCTGCAGGTAAAGTCTACAGGAAAGCAGAAGTCAAAGGAGGAGAATCTTATTTTTGAAAAGATTCCAATGGCATCCTTTGAGGCAGAAAAGATACCATAAAGATATTTTGAGAAACGGTTAGGAACAAATATACACCCTTGATCAAGAATAGATGAATACTGACTGTAGATTGGGTTTGTAGCCGTAGCAGTATGAAGCTTCAAATTGTATACAAGAAGCTCTGCTACTTGTATATTAGTTACACAGGGATTTTTGAACATATCTTGCACTTGTAATTTGTTTGAACATTTGATTAGAGAAATATTTTAGTTTAGAGGAGGAGGTTGATTGTGTCTACACTAAGGAATGCGTGGAGTGTCTAGCTTCCTTATTGTATCTGTAACATGTAAGTTTTCTGTTGATTTGATTAATGAAGCAAAAGGTCATTCATATATTGTAAACCATATATGACCATGTATTTTAAATACAAGTAAATTTGGGATTTTGCATCTATTTTCAGAGTGTTTTCTGACTCTTGTATCTGCAGTAGTACCTCTTTAAAATCTTGCAATCTTGGATGTGTGTTCATGAAAATACTCAGGGCTTCACATTTGGAGATTTAGTCTGTTGATTTGATCAAGTTTGATGTATTTCTTACAACGTGAATAACAGAGCATTTAGATCCTATAGTAAAATGATATTCAATTTGAATTTCTCTAACTTTTCCCCCAAACATTTCAAATAATTAGCTCAAACGCAGAGATTTTAAGGAAATTGTCTTACATTTGAGAGGAGCATGAAGAATTGTGTTAATATTTGACAATTTTCCATATCAATTTGAAAGGAAAATCTTGTTTCATTATAGATCATACAAAGATTTGTGATATAGTATAAAATTTATGTAAAGGAATGAGTAATTTTTTTGCCTTTACAACAATTTCCATAATTCAAGTCTAGTGAGTTACAGATCATCTTAAATCAAGTAAAGCCCCTTGAATATTACAGTTTCACATCAACCTGCTGAATTATCCACAAGGTCAAGACCTAACCATATAGAAACTTGGGATTAAGAATTCTTAAGTGATTTCTTCATATCTTTCAAGACAGTTTAGGTTCATTTTGTGAATTTTAACTTTTGTTATGAATGCGTAAAAACAATCATCAACAACCTCCTCTATCAGATCTTAAGCATTTGATTGTTAAATCTATTTCATTCTCAACCATATCCTTGAAAGATTTGAATTTCTCTAGGGCTTCTAATTTATCTCTTGAAAAAGTAACCCAAGTCATTCTAGAATAATCATCAATAAGCAACATGAAGTAACTGTCACCTTGTAGACTTGTCACCCTTGTAGGACCCCAAAGATCTGTATGCACTAAATCCAGCAAACCGGTAGAAAATTGTTCTTTGCTCTTGAAACTTGTCCTTATCTGCTTTCCCAACTGACATTCCTTACAAATTGAGTTGGAGGGTTTCACAAGTTTTGGTAAATCTCTCACAGCTTGATTTGAGCTTATTTTTACTAGACTATCAAAGTTTATATGACACATCCTTCTATACCACATCCAACTTTCATCTGCATGAGCCAATAAACAATAATCATTCATTCCTTTCAATTGTTAGATGTTACCTTTTGTTTTCTTACCGGTAGCAATCACAGTTTCAGATCTTTCCATGATCTTGCACCCATTGTCTTTCAATCTTAGATCATATCCTTTGTCACACATCTGACCAACACTCAAAAGATTATGCTTCAAACCCTTCACATATAGAACTTTGTTAGTATTATGCTGTCCATCAAATGAAATAGATCCTTTTCCACAAATCTTACCAGCTGCATTATCTCCAAACCTAACCAATCCTCCATCATACTTTTCCAAACTTACAAACTTACTTTTGTCACCGGTCATGTGATGTGAGCATCCACTATCAATAATCCATTCATCCTTATCTTTCTCAACCTGAACAACCAAAGCACTCTCTTCTACTAGTTTTTCATCCTTCACATGGCTAGCAGAATTAGTAGACACATGATCTTCTTTAATAGCCATAAATAGACACTTATTTGCACTAGTACTAACATCATCAGATTCATCATCAGTCACACCTTCATCATCAAAATCTTTGACATAGTAGCATTTCTTTGGAACTCTAGGTCTGCTCTCATATCTTTTCTTATTTCTTTCAATTCTTTTAGGACATTTGGAAGCATAATGACCTACCTTACCACAAGAGAAACATTTGAAAGGTAGTTTACCTTTGAACTTGTTAGAACCTCTTTGCATCCTATCAACAAAGTTAGCTTCAATTTCATCAAAGTCATCATCCACTTTGTATTTCTTAGCTCTGGAAATCTTTTTTGAAGTACTAGATTTAAAAGCTGATTCAACTTTTGGAAGAGCATCACCAAACTCTCTCATCTCAAAGGCTGTAAGCTTTCCAAGTAACTGATCTCTGTCAATAGTTTTCATTGTCATGAATTCTTCAATAGTAGCCACTTTGTGACTATAGGATTTTGGTAGTGTTATGAGAATTTTCGTTACAACTTCCTTATCAGTGAGAGTTCCTCCCATACCTTTTATTCCAGTGACAAGTTCATCAACTCTCTACATAAAGGCTGTTATGTTTTCATCTTCATTCATCTTCAAATCCTCATATCTTACTTTCAAGCTCTGTAGCTTGGCTTCTCTGACATAATCATCTCTTTCATACAATTTTTTCAGCTTCTCCCATACCTCATTTGTAGATTCAAGGTCCACAACTTTTGTCAATACTGAGTCACTTAAGAAACTTAATAGAGTATCCTTTGCTTTGACATCCAGCTCATTTTCATTGATATCATCTTTAGTTTTCAAAGCACCTTCAGGCATGACGAATTGTGATAGTGTAGTAAGCCATACTTTATAACCAAGACAGAGAAGATGGATTTTCATTCGTGCCTTCCAAAGAGTATAATTTGTCCCATCAAAATGTGGAGATTCCTTCATTTAAGACATCCTGGATCTTCCTCAAGCTGTTAGGCTTTCTTCAAAGGAACCTTGCTTTGATACCAATTGTTGAACTGCACCAGACAACTGAGAGGGGGGGTGAATCAGTTGTCCTAAAAATTTTAACCAAATATGATCATCAACTTATTAATTACTTATATTCAGATACAACCATGAAATCATCAAATGAGAAGATCAACACAAAATCATAAACAACACAGGAAAACCCTCAAAGGAAAAAACCACGGTGTGTGTTAGCCCACAAAAATATATGAGTTATATCAATACCAAAAAATAGAGGCTCACTGCCCAAATTGCTCATTGCAAAGAAAGTTTCACTTCCTATGGATGGCTCACTACCAAAGGGTGGCTCACTGCCAAAAGAAGGCTCACTGCCAAAAGGTTGAACTGAGATAACAACATCTACTCCATGCCAAGGTTCAGTTCCATTGAAGTACAAAAACACCTCTGTTCTGCTCTGCTGCTTTACTTCACTTTATCTTTTTATCTTCACACTTGGATACTTTTTCATGACTCAATTACAAGTATTTATACACTACATCAACCTTGGAATGATCATCAAGGTTGGCATTACAATCATCAACCGTTGGAACAATCTCCAAGGTCGGCATTACAAACATACATAAAATAGGTCTTGACCTAATACAAAATTATGCTAGGGAAATGTAGTAAAGATGTAAATGGATAACGCCATGCCTTAGCTGGGACTCAAACACGATCGTCCACACCACAACATGCTTCTACAATCTTCAAGAGATCTCTGCAATCACTAGAATTAACAAAGTCAGCTAAGACTGGTTACACACTACGCTATCTAGGAATAATCTTCAAACATGATCTCAATTCCTTAACACGGACCAATGTAAAGGCAGGAACATCATCAAGAGACATCCACAAGCACGTTGTAGTCACCAAGAACATTTGCACAACATCTAACCACTCGAACCATGAGATTTCTCTAACAGGAGCATAAGAACTCAACTGTCATCAGCTGTCACTAAAGAAAGATCACTTGTGGACCACCAAATCATGAACCATTGCAATTGTAGGTGCATTCATCATCCTAGACATCACTCTAGAACTGCAGACCCAAATACATAACTACAGAGGAATGCAGAGCAAAATACTTTCTCCCGGACACTAGTGAATGAACAGAAAAAGTAGGTTTTACTTTGGTGAACATGACTTCCTCAATTCTTCATACTGGAGGCTCAAGATTAGAATGTAACATCTTTAGACATGCCTCTAAATATCTTCCAATCCGTAGACCAAGATGTTCAATCAACAAGAAATGCAGAGCAATCTTCTGCACTGTTCTTTTATCAGCAACACACTGTCTTCACTACAATTTACTGCAACTCACTGTTTCTTCTAGAGGGGCAAATTTTCTCAATATCCTCAACATATAAAGCTTCTAAACAAATAACAAAATAGGATATAGTTGACATGAATGACAACAAAGATATGTTGACATCAATGACAACACGATTAGGCACAAACTTGCAACAAGTTGATCTTCACAATCCTAACTTCAACCCCTCGGACATGGAAGTTAAGATAGCCAAAAGTTGGAGTATATCTAAAAATCTTAGGAAAGTTGACCTATCTAAGAGGATGTATCGTAAGAAAAAATGCTAGACCTCCCTGACACTGGATGGTACAAGTTAAACTTTGATAGTTCTTCTAAGGGTAACCTAGGTCAGGTAGATGGGGGTGGCCTAATAGGAGTCAACAAAGGTCAGGTAATTGGAGCTTATGATGAGATTTTAGGCATCCAGACTAGTAATTTTGCAGAAGCCAATGCAACATGTCAAGGTATTATGATGGCTGTCGACAAAGGCATTCATCATTTCCACCATCCATTCATAATTCTCATCAAGTTTAGATGAAAATAAATATATTGAAAAATTTGTAGATCTCAGACATCATATATGGATTATATGCCACCCATCCATCCATATCATACTTTTTTCATTAGCCTTACTTCCCTAGCCAATTTTATCCTAAGGACTATGGAGAATCCCTATGGAGATGAAACCATTCAGATGAGGCCAACTTGATTGATACTCAGGATTGTTGTAGAGCTAACACATAAGCAATTTAGGTTTAATAGATTTATCATCACTAGTGTCAACATCCGGTTTTCAACAAGACAACAGGCTCAAAGAGGTTTATCAAGCATTGCAAATAACTAAGTAGGTTGAATATAAGAGACATTTCTATTCAAAGCAATAGTGGAATTTAATTATTGAAGAATTTAAAGATCAAATTGACTAGATTCAATGGAACTATAACAGAAAATAAGAAAAGAAAAGAAAGAAGAGAAAAGTAAAGAGAAAAATCATCCTATGGTGAAAACCATTCCCATGGTGCCTTGGACAAGTACCATGATGAAAACCCATTTATGGGTGTGATGCATAGAATGTAACCTTACCAAATAAATTGAGGAGGGTTTCACTATGTTTCGATTTAAGTGATACTTTTGGAAAGGGAATTGTTGTGTGCTTACACAACACGCCCCATTTTGACTTGGCAAAACAGGGACCCAACTTTTTGGCTTTGCGTGTGTGTTTTTCTTGCTGGCGGTCTGGTAAAATTCAATCAATACAGATAATCTTGCACAATGGCTAGGGAAGTCATCATCATGAGGTTAGTTTGTCAAAGTTCATATTTCATTTCATTAACCTCAAATTTGGAAAGAGCATTAAATTTCATGAAGGCTTGCCTTTTACATCACCCTGATATTCCTTAGGATGTAAAAGTTATGAATGGTCAAAATCTTGATCAAACCTGATATTCATAAAGGAGGAGGTAAGTCATCATCATATTTCCCAATATCAGTTATCCTACGAAATATCACCCTGATCCAATTTATCACCTAATAAATTATCTGTTCGCGACCTGCAGACGTCATTTTTAAGTGGTCACGATACTTACCCGTCAAATAACATGTATTCCGCGAGGATGATATTTTGAAACATCACCTGATATTTTGAATATAACCTTATCTTTCAAATATCATCTGGTCTCAAAATATCACCCTAGAGCTTTTATCCTGATGACATCATCCAACCCGATAACAAGAGAATCAACATGATGATGATATCATTATCATTTTTTACTTCGCGGAAGTATATTTCCTAAAATCACCCTTTCATAAAACATGACGATGACGTCATAGTGCTTCCACAATAGACTAAACCAATATCATGGTGATGTCATCATGATATTCTGAGAGAGGCTACTTAAACAATGTATAGGGTCATCATCCTTTTCGAAATATCACCCGATATTTTGAACATCCCCTGCTATTTTATAACATGACCCGATGGTCCGAAAATAACCTGATATACCGACATATGTGTTCCTGCTAAGACTCGAATGGTCATATTATGAGACGGTCATATTTTGAATATCACCTGATATTCAAAACATCACCTGATATTTCAAAAGATCATCCTCCTCTTCTTGTCACGCGACATTGAATGCTCATTAATGCGGTAGGTGTTTCCTGCTGATGGTTAGTGTAATGGTCACACCTGGCAACCTCTGCAGGTTTCCATGTGGAAACTTAATGATTATGATAGATTTAATTAGATTGTGCCCTAAATGACCAAATAAATGGGTTTAGAATGAATTCATAACGTCATTATGCACTTAACTCGCGATAAGATCACTTTTATACAGAGTCGAGCTTTCAAACCTTCCTACGAACCACCTGCAGACGTGTACAACTTGAATCAGAATGAAGGGTGTGATTATCAATAGTATCAGGATTATCCCATATAATCATCATTGTAATTCAAAGGGATAAGCAAACCAGGTAAGTAATTGAAACCCTCTTGCTATTGTTCTATGCATATCCAGGTAAAATGATGTTCATTGATTTGAAGCTAGGATTTCTGTATATCATGATGAAATAACTGTTTAATAAACATATGCATGATGCCATAAAGATGTAGAATATAGATATGCATACATGGGATGAAGTATCAATCTTGAGACCAGTTCTCGGCATTGCAGGAAATCATGGCAGACAAAAGATTGATGAAGTCCGAGGCAGAATTTGTTAAGCCAATGTTTGCATAGCCTGAAGGTGTGCAATTCAAGTACGGAACTATAGGTGACACTCACCAGGGTAATACAGATTTGGTTGCATGGGTAGACAAGATCAACGTTAATAATGAGGATGCTCTGCTTGAGGCCATTTTTGTGTCCGGGATGTGGAATGCAGCTAATTTTCCATACTCCATGGAAGCTCTTGAACTGATTATTGAGTGTGCCAGAAATTATAATCCCCAGACAAGGAGGGTGGAGAAGCACGGGAGAGTGTATGCAAACTTATCTATTAAGGGCTTTTCCACCACGTTCAATTTGCCATTGGGTAAGAGTGTTGTCAGCATTGACCTAAAGAAGCTAGAAACAGAATATGAAGTTAATAAAAGGGCTGCTAGGAAGAGAATGTATGGATGGAGGGCTAAAAATAGTCCTTATACAGCTGCAGCCAAGTTGCCTGTTCATTTATATAAATTTGACTTTGATGACGAGTATCAGTTCATGATCACCCTACTCAGTTGGGTAACAAGACAACCAACAGCCAGAAGTTTCAAAGATTGGATGTATGGAGTCATCCTGATGTGCTTATACACTGAGAATAGGCCCTTAGGGGCCAAAATGATAAGTGATGCTCTAGATGAGCAACTAAAAGACCTAGGAGGTATAGAATGTGCTATCTATATGACCTTGTACATTGTTTATGCATGTGCCTATAAAGGCACATTTAATGGATTAACTACAGAGGGGAAGATTGGTGGCACCACCAATGATGCACACATCTGGGACCATTACCCCCAGTTACAAAGAGTTAACTACCTCCAGGATTATAAATTGGTGAATGATGCATTTTCTATGCATCTAGTGAGGACCATGGAGGAAGATAGAACTAAGAGACTGAGCATGGAAGCTCAAGAGGTATTATACAGGCATGGAGCCTGGTTCATTCAATTTGCAACCTTTTGATACATTAGGGTTGAAGGATTTCAAGATTACCCTCTCATGCTCCCAAGATATCCAACTGATGCTGTAGTATTAATGGAGTTCATGAGGCAGATTGTAACAATTCTAGATGCCTACAAAGCTAATAACAAGCTTCTTCTAGTATTATTTCCAGTAACAATGGGCTGGTATATGTGCCCAGATAGTGAAAATATTAAGAAAGCCATAACTGGCTTAACCATGATGAGGTTACGACCATTTCCATTGGTAAGGCCATATGATCCTTATGGAAGGATGCAGAAGATCATGGGACAACCCATTCACCAAAGGCATCTTAAAGATTTTTGGGCAGATTGCGAGGATGAGGCTGAAGCTCGAAGAAGAAGATATCAAAGGTTAACAATTAACCAAATCAGAACCTTTGGTTGCATTTCCATCCCAAAGCAAATGAAGAAGGATGATGGAAAGATAATGGCTGAAGAATATGAAGAGAAGAAGATATACAACGATACCATATCAATCCAAGATCTTACAATGCAGGAGGACATCTCCTTGGATCCATTCACGGGTAGGATATTACAGCTAACCCAAGCTTGGGTAGACCAGCAAGTAAATATACTGAAGAAAAAAGGTGTGGCCCTTACAATAGATAGAAAAAAGAAGGACAAGAGCTCTCTGCTGATGAATATGATGATTTCCTGAATGAGAAGAGGAAGTCCAAGAGGGACAGGTTGCCACCCTAGCAAAAATAGAGCAAAAGACCTCCTAGAGGCAAGAAAACTGCAGAGGAACCCAAAGGGGTCATTATTGAGAGAATAATAGCCACAACTAAGGAAGTGGCAGCATCAGGAGAAGCATCAGCTTCGGGCCAAGCATCAGCATCATCTGTGCCTCCTCCGTTCGATAAGCAAAAGTTAAGGAGACTACAAAGGGCTGATGTAGTGGTTACTAAGACCTATGAAGAGGGTCAGGCCTCACAAAAACAAATGGAAGAGGATATCCCTCTGGAAGAGGAGCCTGATGAGGAAGAGGGCCCTGTATTGTTCAAGAGAAAAAGGAAGGCACCTTAGGTGATTGCCCCCACACCAAAGAAAGCAAAAACATCCATGAGGGGTGAAATAAGGCAAAGCCCCATTACGCTAAGAGGGGCAGGTAGTGAAGTTTTTAGAAAGGAGTTACAACACAATGTACCACTTCCTACCATTGTGAAATTTAAAGCTAGACAAGCTAAAGAGCAGTTCAAAGAAACCTCTAGAGCAGTTCCAGGTGGTCTTGTCTCGTTAGAGGAAATAATAGATTTATCTGATGATGATGTGGTTAAGGATGTGTCTGCTCAACAAATGGAGACACTTGCTGCAGGCACCTACATCACTCCTTTTGGGACCACATCAGTATAGGGAACTAGAGAAAAACAAGTTGAACAAGAAAAAGAAAGAAGCCCTATGAAAGTTGCATAGCAAATAGGGCTAGATGAGTTAGTTGAGAAGGTCACCAGCCCTGAAGTGGTGGAACTTTCATATATAAAGGATGCGAGTCCTTAGCATCAGACTAATGCACCTGATAAGGTGAGTAAAACTCAAGAAATAAAGTTGATTGAAGTAAGAATGCATACTCTGGATTTGGGTTAGTCACAACAAGATATAGCTGGTGAACCCGAGATAGTAGAAGTCTGAGAAAAGGATGAGGAGGAAATGATCATATCAAATGAGGATGTCCTCCAGACTCAACAGACTTCAGGAGATAAAGAAAGGTCAGATCATGATGATCTGAAAGCTCAGGAAGAGGTATATACTTCAGGTGCAGAGAAAGATATGACGCAAGATTAGGTGGAGGCACCTAAGGTAGATGAAATAATATCCACTGATGCGGGCATATCTCAGGATGAAGAAATCAATAAAGTAGATGAAGTTAGAACAGAGGAAGCAAAAGATCAGGGTCATGATATTCATGGTGATCAACAGGATCACCCTCCAAGAAAAAAAGTTCCTCATCAGGAAGATGTACCAAAAAATCACTCTCATGAAGAGCATCATGAGGAAGAACAAAGAAAATCACCTTCTCCGTCAAACGCAGATGCACTTACGGGAGATCAAGGTGATGATCATGATGATGATGCAGGAAACCAAGGTACAAAGGATCAAGTTCCTCAGTTGCTGGAAAGAGAAATTGGCACTGAAATAGGTATGGAAATTCAAGAATTTGATGTGCCTACATTATTTTCAAAAACATTAATAAAGCCGAAGAGGAAGGCCAGGTTGACCTCAGCCATTAGAAGGGATCCTACAACAGGTAGGAGGACAGTGCAGGTAGCACTCCCTACTGTAGATAAAGAGAAGGGTAAAATCACTCTGGATGAATTCCAGATCAGCACAGTGGATTTGGGGTTTGCTAATGAAGACCAGGAGGGTCAAGAGGGAAAAGACATAATTGATTCTTTGATCTAGAAAATCAAAAGAGAAAAGGATAAAAATAAGCAACACAAAGAGCACATTGCTCAGTTACATACTTATATAAAAGGGTTAATTAACCTTGAGGATACTTCAACTGATCATGCAGTCCCATTGACTGCTATTTCCCAAGAGGAGGTAAATAAGTTGGATCTCATCAAACATGAGTCATCCATATTGAGAAGGTGGATGTACTCCACATTTGATATAGTAGAGGAAGTAGTAAAGGCCTCTTTGAAGAGGTGGAATTCCCTTAGTGGATCCAGGAAGAAGGTAGATAAATTGCAAATGGAGACAGGGAAAAGGTCTTTCCAATTGGAGAAGATATTGGCTGTCCTGGATGAAATAAGGAGGATCCCTCAGATACTTATACATAAGCAAGTGTTGAATAACAATAATGCATTATTGATAGATATATGGTATAAAGACATCCAATTTGAATGTGATGTACTCAAAAGATGCAACAATAAGTTGAGAGAAATCAGCATGAGGCTACATGATATGATGTCTTTTGAAGTAGAAATTTTGGAAATGTTGGAAGGAAAAGTGGAAGGAAAGATAGAAAATCAAGATGAGGAGTTTGCAATCCAAGCTCTACATAATAACTTCCAATTCCTTGTTGATGATCCACTAGGCCAATTGATAGAAGAAGTCATGGATAGACTGGTGAGGACCAAGGTGAAAGTGGAGAATTATAATGAGACATTACACAATAGAAGGAATAAACTGGATAATATCTGAAGTAAATACCAAGCACATAAACATGCCATTATCAAAGCAAAGACTCAAGATGGTGGAGAAATAGATAAAATAGTGCAGTTGTATGAAAATGTCAGGGTAGTTATGCAGGCTCATATACAAGGTCCCAGTCATCAGGATAATGAGGATACAACAAGTGATGCACCTGATGATGAAGAGCATGAATTCGATGGGTAGATAAGGATGCAGTATAAAGCAAATATCAACTTCTGACACTTAAGGAAAATAAGTATTTCAAATGGTTGCCAGCTGGCAACCTGTGCCACATGATAATGTTGACCAGGTCAAAGAAGAATATTCGCTGTAGATATTCATAGATAAATCTTGATCATAGATCATTTTTTGTAACTGATTCCTCACCTTATTCTATAAAAGGTGCAGGGATGTTTTATTTTGATTCATTCGAAACTTAATTGAAATCTGTTTGCTGAAGTATTCAGGACTCATTTCAAAGCTATTGTATATGTACATGTCTTTTGTATACTTAATGAAAGAGAAGAGCATTTCGATTACAAGTCTTCGTAAATCTTGAGTAATCTACATCTGAATTCTAGATATGTGCTTTGATTTGCTGTGTCCCTTGGAGTGCTCATCATTTTGCATATATTGTTTTCATTCACCATCCTTTGAAGTTTGCATCAACTGTATCTAGCTGTGGAACATCCTGGTGAACATATGGTTTGATTTCTTCTCCTAATGATAGTATCAAGTATGTATGTTGATCAATAACTGAAGGTTCAACATTAATTTGAAGTTTTCTTTCAATTTCTTTCAATTTTAGAACATTTCACCATCACAATTGCAAATAATTGATAATCTTAAGCAAATAATACAAATATGCAGACATCTCATAGATAACTAAACATATTCAGCATATTTGAGGTTAAAGCATGTCAAAATGACAAATATCACGCAAAGATTCAAAGATAGATACAATATTTGAAGTATATCTTGTGTAGAAATAACTATCTGTGCAGCATCATTACAAGAAACATTATCTTATTGATGAGATCTATGTAAGGCCCCAAAATGGAAACAATAACACACATCAACCTCTGAGTAACGTTAGAAGATTAAGAACTAATCAACAGAGACTTGAGATCATGAATTCTCTGAATTCATCATATCTTTCAAGATGAGTAAAGGTTAATGTGTACTTTTATTCTATGTTTGTTTGTGACTAACATCACCATCAACAGGAATGAATCATGCATACCCACTTGTAGGTTTAAACTATGTCTCAAGAACATTATGACAATCATTTTGTTTATAAGGTTTGCCATTTTATTGATCATTTTTTATGAATTCAAACTTTGGATTTTGAAAAAATTGAGGGTTCTATATTCTAAAATACTCAAGAACATTTTCCAGTAAAGTCACCATTTGTTATACCTTGCATATATGCCCCATCTTTTCTTGAATAACATAGAGCCCTCCTTTTTGTTTCCTTTATTTTTTTCTTCTTTATTTTGTGGTTGTTCTTGTTGCTTTTGGGTCTTTTACCCACTTTTTGGTCCTAAGATTTGCCTTATAACTTTGTTTTGGCCTTTCCCTTAGTGTTTTTGGCCTTTTTCCTCTTGGTGTCGGGGTTTTCCAAAATCCTGGGATCGGGGTCTGGGATTCTTTCCCGACCCAGCCTTTGTGTTTGTCATTTGGTATCAATTGACCCAAATCTAGTTATCCTTATTTGGTGTATAAGATCAACTAAATTATCCAATCGTTTGTATCCAAATCAAAATATTCAAAGGGTACATAAGGATTTTATTTCAAAGAGATCTTCAAAATAGTTGAGCATACAAAAAAGAGAAATACATTAATTCCTTGCAGGCTAGCTTCTTAAATTAGTTGATCATACTTTCAAATTTTATACCACACTTGATACCTACTACAAGAATATCTAAAAGTAGTTGTATAACCTTATGTCCATAGATGTATTTGATATCATTGTCATCTATCATTTATCATTTCCACCATCCATTCATAATCCTCATCAAGTTCATATGAAAATAAAGATAATGATAAATTTGTAGATCTCATAGATCATATCTGGATTGGATGCCACCCATCCATCCATATCATACCTTTTTCATCAACCCTTATTCGCTAGCTATTTTTACCCTAAGGACTATGGAGAATCCTTTGGAGATGAAACCATTCAGATGAGGCCAACTTGATTGATACTCAGGATTGTTGCAGATCTAGCATAGAAGTAGTTTAAGTTCATTAGATTTATCACCAACAATGTCAACATCCAGTTTTCAACAAGACAACAGGCTCAAAGAGGTTTATCAAGCATTGTAAATAACTAAGCAGGTTGAATATAAGTGTCATTTCTATTCAACCAATAGTGGAATTCAATTTTTGAATAATTTAAAGATCAAATTGACCAGATTATATAGAACTATAATACAAAAAAGAAAAGAAAAGAAAGAAGAGAAAAGTAAAGAGAAAAATCGTCCTATGGTGAAAACCATTCCCATGGCACCTTGGACAAGTACCATGATGAAAAACCATTTATAGGCGTCATGCTAGAATCTGACCTTACCAAATAACTTGAGAAGGGTTTTACTATGTTTTAATTTAAATGACACTTTTGGAAAGAGAATCAATCACGCACACTCACTTGTAGGTTTAAACTTTGTCTCAAGAACATTATGACAATCATTTTGTTTATAAGGTTTGCCATTTTATTGATCATTTTTTATGAATTCAAACTCTGGATTTTGAAAAAATTGAGGGTTCTATATTCTAAAATACTCAAGAGCATTTCTAGTAAGTCACCATTATTATGCCTTGCATACATGCCCCATCTTTTCTTGAATAACATGTAACCCCCCTTTTTGTTTCCTTTATTTTGTTTTCTTTGTCTTGTGGTTGTTCTTGTTGCTTTTGAGTCTTTTACCCACTTTTTGGTCCTAACCTTTTCCTTATAACTTTGTTTTGGACTTTCCCTTAGTGTTTTTAGTCATTTTCCTCTTGGTGCCAAGGTTTCCCAAAATCCTAGGATCTAGGTCCACAATTTTTTCCTGACTTAGCCTTTGTGTTTTTCATTTGGTGTTCTTTTAGGATTGCGGGTCTCAGGAGGACTTTAGAACTAAGTTCCAAAGTCTGAGTTCCTTCCGTACTCTTGGCCCCACTTTCTTCCTTTATTTTTGGTGTTGTAGTGCCGGATCCGTTTGCATTCCTAGCCTTTCCTTTTCACTTGGTTTCTTATTAGACCTTTAGGATTCTAGGAAACTTTGGAAACCCAAAACTTGAACCTGAAGTCTGAGTTCCTCCTAGATTCCCACTCCTTCCATTTAGACCGCATTTATACTGCACAAATTTGAATTTATTGCTGAAGTATTTAAAGGGTTTTGATTAATTTTTCTCGCACTTGCATTCTAAAAATTGAATTTTTATACGAAAATTGAGCCTTGGCACCCTTGCATTAACAGTTGCAACAATTTGTGGAAGGATTTAGTGATTTGTGCATGAAATTTATCGTTGAGGTCTATGTTCAAGTGTAGAACTTCTTTTTGTGTCTTGTTCTTCTTTGATCTTCATATTTCCAAGTTGGTTTCTTTTGTTTTCTTTTTGTTTGTTTTTTTTCCCTTGATTTGTTTTATTTTGTTGTTGTTTTGTTGTGTCATCCTTATCGTTCCCATGGCCTGATTCCATTTAGAATCGGGGTTATGTGGTTTTCTTTAGTGTTTTAGGGTTTTAGTTTTGCTGTTAGGTTTTGGGTAGATTGTTAGAAGTATTATTTATATCCTTTCGTAGCTTTATATTTCATTTCTTAGCTTTAGTTTTACAAATAAAGGACCAAGCCTGGGCATCTTTGAAATTCCTAGGCCTTGATATCTTGGGTCAAAAACCCTTAGGTTTCTAGACTTAGAGTTCAGAGTTTTGAGCCCTTCAGGATTTCAGATTCCGGAGGCATCGTGAAACCAAATCCCTAGATCCAGGTTCATCCTAGACTCTCAAGCCCAGTGTTGTTTTCTTAAGTACTTTAGTCTTTGCAAGTATCAAGTTTCAAACCCTTCGGGATCATAGACCTCGAAGGAATTTTTAAACCAAGTTCCTAAGTTTCAGATCCTTTTGAGATCTCGTTCCCCACCTGTAAGTTTGGTATCTTAAGAAAATTGCTTCGGAGCTTCAGGTCCCGCAAGAACTTTTTCCCTAATACGGAAAACCATTACATTTTTGAATTCCCACTATACAAAGTTCCTTGGGAGTTCAAAACCTGAAGGTACTTTTGCACTAGGTTCTGAGATTTGAGTTCCACTCGAATCCCGCTCCCATTGACACTTTTTACACTTAAACCTTTATTGAACAAATTCCTTTGGAACTTTAGAACCCAAGGGAACATTGGAACCAAGTTCCAAAGTTCCTAGTCCTCTCAAGATCCCAATTGCCGCTAAATGAAAATATCGATAGAGAAAGCAGGGTCTGGAAGCCATTCATGACCAGGACCTTTTGGTTCCAAGTTTGCCTGTCTACCCATGATCAAAAGTACCACCAAAGGCCAAAATACTTAAAATTTAAAGAGTTTATAGGATTTTCTTGATACAAATAGATTTTTATAAGGGTTTTCTTGTATTCTTAGGTGTTCTAGATGTCCGAAGAGGTATATGAAAAGGTAGCAACATGAATTGTTAAGAAAAAGGGGAAGAAGAAGGAAGCCAAAGTTCCATTAACCATGAATTACAAGTTCCAAGGAGTTCCAAAACTATCTAAATTCAATTCAAAACTACAAAACATCACGGATATTGACCTAGGTCATGTGGACCAAGGAAAATTCAAACAAGATACCTTTAATGAGGATGCTACCCCAAGGGCCAAGAACATAGTAGCCTCAGGGTTAGCTCATGTGGAAAGTTTTCCTATTATAGTATAATGTCCCGAATTGATATTGACAGTTATCCAACATTATCATGTAGGAGATAGAAAATGTTATGATACATATGGCACAACTATCCTAGATCTAACTCTTTCTATGATCAGGACTACTTTTTATTTTCCACCTTATGGGTGATTAGCAACATTGATAGAGGAGCAATCTAGGAAGGCATTTGAATAAAAGTTGTCTTAAAGTGGAGAGAAAATATATAACTAAGATCCAAGCCAAGTTAACAATTGCATATTTCAAAGATCAAGTTAGTGATATAATCACTCTTTTGAGCAGAGCTTTAGGAAAAGAGGACAACAGACCATACAACCCTTGGATGTTCTAATACATAAATGTTATCCTGAAGGGTAATACCTTTTTAGATTAGGGTCAACTTGTATCTAATAAACTCCATGACCAATTGACCATAGTAAATGTCACCAAGAAATTTATATGACCTTCTATGTGGTGTATTTGGTTGCTAGAATAGGAATTTTCTAGGGTTGACCACTAAGGGAATTAGGGGAGAAGCCCAAGGGCAAAGCAATATTTGGGAGTTCTACCCTCAATTGGAATTCAAGGAAGCCGAAGTTCATTTTAAAAGGGTTAACAATGCTTTCTTATATGCCATTATTAATAAGCTAACAAGAGATATTGGAGGAAGAATGTTAGCAAAGGCAATGGAATTGGTGACAGCCTGGGGACAGTGGTTCCTTCAATTTCCAAGATCTACTTATATCAGAATTTTAGGATTCAATAAGGCATCATTCTTGTTGCCAAGATACTGTAGTGATAAGGTGATTTTAATGGAATTTTCCAGACAAATGTTATAAGTGTTGGTAAGAGACACTGCTACTCATGATAGATGTTGTCATTGATGGTGACTAAGTCCATTCCACACATCCGCAATGTAGTATCAGATCATACTGGAAGTCAGATCCAAGATTTGACAAGTCTGGATAGATAGGAACATGGTATGGCAGAGTTTAGTATTTTGGTCAGAGGACCTCTCTAGTTAATCATTGTGTGTTGCGAATCTAAGGAAGTGTAGAGGAATGTCAAGACAATCTAAATCTAAGATTTTAACCTCTGGTGACAAAGGGATTAAAATTTATGAGCATCTGAGTACCGGGTCCTAATATGATAGGACAGTTCAGTGAAGAACATGCTGACTAGTGTTAGATTCTTTTGTGGATCTAGTAGAAGTATTTTGGTGAGTTACGTATGGGATATAATGTTAGTGGCTGACATGTATGGTGACCTATAAGTGATATTTTTGGTACGCATCAATTTTAATGTATGGATTTAGCCGACAGAACATAGTACTTGTATTGTTTGTTAAGTTCTTCATAAGCCCAACAAATAAGTGATTGAGTTTGTTGGTGTGGATATATATAACTAATGGATTCGAGTGTATTGGTATGTATGTGATGTATGATGATGGAGTTAGTGTGAAAAGGTAGATAGAAGTGCGAAAGAGAAGAGATTTGAGGTCCAGATTAAGGCAGAGCAGTAAACAAGGCAAAATAAAAATGAAGTGTGCAAAATCAGTATTTTGTGCTTAACCGGAACTAAATTCTTGCATTGGCAGATGCTACTTATCAGTTTAAACAATCTATAATCCTTTTGTAATCATTCTTGTAGGTAGTGAGCCTCTCTTGAGTAGTGAGCTCTAGGCAATGAGCCCGAAGGCATGTGCCTTCCTCTTTTGTAATACTTTTAACAGAGTATAATCTTTGTGGGCTAACCCCCACCGTGGTTTTTCCCTTAACTGGGTTTCCACGTCAAAATCTTGGTGTCAAGTGTGTTGTTTATGTTTCTGCTCATGTATTATTAATTCTTGCTTATGTCATTAATCTATTAAGAAGTGGTAAAGAAGAATTAACTGTAGCAAGCTTTAAAATTTTTAAGACAACTGATTCACCCCCCTCTTAGTTGTTAGCCCTAATTCCAACAATTGGTATTAGAGCAAGCTTCCTTGAAAGAAGCCTAATACGTTGAGGAGGATCTGGGAAGGAGTTTTCAATGGGTTCACTCAGAGAACAACTTCGATTAGCTCTAGAAGATCTTGATCGGTCCAAAGCATAAATAGATGATCTGAAAGTGAACCTTAAGGATGCTGATGATTGCATTGACTTGCTAAAAGATAAACTAAAGAAATCAATGGAAAAAAGGAAGGAACTACTTCATCAGCTAGCTAATCTTACTTAAGAAAATGACATGAATGAGGCTTTGGAAGAAAAGACAAATGAATTTGAGAAGCTGACAAAAGAAGTTTCTGTTCTAAAACATGAGATGGAATTGGGGGTAATGAGTCTAACCAAAGAAATTGAGCAAAGGAAGAAGACTGAAGAAGACCTAAATCAAACTCTAAAAGAAAGAACTAAAGAATGCTACAGATTAGATAGAATAGCTGGCCATCTAGAGTTTGATCTACAAGAAAGCAGAGAAAATGAAAGAGAACTTGAGAGGCAAATTGTCATTCTCAGACATGACCTAGAAGTTGCAAATGAATACAAGGAGAAGTTTAAGATAAGCTCAGCTAAACTTGAAGCACTCCTTAAAAGTCAGAAAAAGGCTAATGACAAGCATGGTCTTGGATATGAGAAAGGTGAAAGCTCTAGATCTAGACAAAGAAATTTTCAAACAAGGAATGGGAGAAACAGACCTAGAAGACCTTCGGTAAGACAACCTAATGCTCAAAGATATCCATCCTTCAATGACAATTGTTTCAAATGCAATAAATTTGGTCATAAAGCTACTCAGTGCAGAAGCAGAGTAAATCAAAATGGTCTACCCTTCTCTGGTCAATGCTTCAAATGTAAAAGGTATGGTCATAGATCACATGAATGCAGAAGTATGATAATGAATAACTCTAGAGGAAATGGCAACTCTTTCAATGGTTACTGCTTTACTTGCAATGGATTTGGACACATGGCTAATCAGTATAGATCAAGAGGAAATCAAGTATATAAGCAAAGAAATGTTCTGTGCTTTAATTGCAATAGATTTGGTCATATTGCAAGATTCTGCAGAAGTAGAAATAATGAAAGAAGAGGTTTGGTAAACAGAAAATTGGATGAGCAGAGACAAGGGAAGGGCAAGGGCAAAATTGAGGTGAATGAGATCCAGAATGAAATGAGCAAGACATGGGTCAAGAAAAGTGTTGTTAATAATAGTAATGGGTCCGCACCGGAATCTGGTGCTGATAATTCCTCCAGGAATTGAATTAGGAGCTCTAGCTCAAGGGGAGCTGCAATATAATCTAAAATCCCCAGCCAATAAGTGGGTGCCTGAATCTGGAATGATACGAAAAGATAATTTGGGTTACTACAGATCATTTAAAAGAATTTTTAGGGAGAAAAGAAATGGATTCTATTGGTACCCATTTATGTCTAAAGTTTTAAGCTTGAGCATTTGCAGGATTTTTCACTCAAATCCTAAAATTTCTGAGGCATGATGATTATGACATGTCAAGATTTCTGTCTATTCTGCATTTTTCAGTATGCATGAGCATCATGTCAAATATGTTTGTGATCCTGAGGTCTAAAATCTAAAAAACTTGAAGTCTGAATCTTGTTTTAAGAGGCCTGCCATGTGGAGGAGTGTAAAATTCCAAGCAGGATCGCTTTTTGCATTACCCTGAAATTCGGCTTGGTAAGGGAGTTATGCCTGTCAAAAGTCTTAAGTCTTTATGCCTCCTCATCATATTCCGGCATGACCCTATATTTCGTGGGAGGGGGTCATCATCATGTTTCAAATATCGGGTGATCTTAGTTAAGATCACCCCGATGTTCTTTTATCACCCGATGCTGCTGACATCAGTTTTATGCAGGGGGTGATATTCGCTTCTCTAACGACTACATCATTTTCTAAAGGAGGGGGGTGATATCCCAAATATCAGTCATATTCTAATTATCACCCCGATATTATAGCAAAGCTACAGTGCAGCCAGATATTTTGTGGAAGGGGTGATATTTCACATATTGGGTGATCTTCCGATTATCCCCCTATTTTGTCAATATGATGGTGACGTCATCATGAGCCGATAGGATTTAATGCGGGAGGATTTTTCTACAATGCGTCAAGGTGATGTTTCCCACATGATGATATGCTAATATCATGGTGATGTCATCAGGTTATCAATAGACATAATCATGTGGATCATCGGCGAGACATATGGTATCTCATGATGAGGTATATGTTGATGCCGTCAGGAGCAAAATCACCGACATTATGTATGCTCTTGGCCTCGTATATAAAGTGTTGAGGAGGTCACCGCGAGACCCATGTGGGATAATTAGTTCCCTCATATTTTGAAATATTAGGGTTATGTATCTTGGTGGGAAAGTTTCAAACGCACAGTATGTTGCATTTCCCAAGGCCGCGAGTTGGTGCGCCATTAATGGTGGTTGTTGCAGAGGTATGGGCGATGGTGTGAACGATCTAAGTACCTGATTGATGATGTGAATCCCTAGGTGACAACACAGGGCTTGAGATTACCTCTTGTCTCCTCCTCCACCTGTCGCATTCAATGTTTGAGCGCCATTTCCTCAGAATGAATTGTATCTGGTGGACTTTTGATTCTTTCCATGTAATTAATGTTGAGGACCTTCCTGCTGTATTTAGCAGGCTGTGTTGCTCATTTTTGGTTGTTGAAAACTAGACAAATTTTTGGTGCTGCAGTTGGAATACAACTTTTTGGTGGCTCTGTTTCAGGTGTCTTGTAAGTTTATGAATCTCATGTTGTATGTTTCATGCATGACTTCACTGGTTTCATGCTATTTTATATGAGAAATGCTTTGTGCATGTGTTTAATCATTTGTCTCCAAGCTGTGGGCATAGTTTCTTTTGAATCAAGATAACTAAGGGTTGTTAAGGTTTAGGAATATAGTTTTTCTATATTGAATGTCTAATCTCCTACTTTTGTTCAAGGAACAAATTAAATGTTTCAGGTTAATCATTGAGAAAATGTGTTGCAGTAGGGATACAATTAAGTATGAATGATTAAGCACCTAACTATTGGGAAGTATCTATAAGGCAGATATTAGAAATCCCCTTGATATCCAGTCTTTGGTCTATGTTCATGCTGGCCATTCACATGTGTATGTCTATTGACTCCGAGCCCTGGATAGGCACCGATCCAATCTTGTACTGAGGTTACAGCCTAAAGTCCTAGTTTTGCATCCAAATATAAAATCCAACTCAAACTTTAAATACAAACCTTTAGGATTTTAGAAATAGTTTTAGGACCTGAAATCCTCTATCTACAACTGAATATAGGCCCAAAGCTAGCCCCTTTGCACTTATCTCACAGTTTTGGTCTGCATACTAGAGGATTTATCTGCTTTGTGTCAGCATCCCAGTCTTTGCATAGTTATATCTTATGGGTTTTGAGTAGGGAATACCCCCCTTGGTTCTGCAGAGCCTAAAGAAGAAGAGGAGATATTTATAGAGTCTATCTCCTATACTGTTGGCCCCTAGTTCGGGAATCCTGTTGATCATTGATGGCTACCTTGTAGGGATAATTGGGAATAAGCATCCAGTCTGGGAAAATAACCAACAGAAATTGGCGACTCCGCTGGGGACTACTTTGTGAAAGAACCCCGATTTTAAAAGAAAACAATTCCTAGTAATAGGTGGCAACTCCGAACTAATCTCCCAACCAGTAAAGTAAAAATTTGTATGCAAGGGAGAAGATCCCAGGGTAATAGTCTGTTTGAAGAGTTACCCACAAAAATGATGTATAGGAAAAAGGGCACTGTTCGAGCCAGTCAAGATGGTTCTCCTAGCCCCAAGAAAAATGAATTTATTCAGGACAATCCTGGATCCTCAGAGAAGACAATACCTTATTTTTCAAACACTGAGGCTGAAATCCAGAATGTGTATGAAAGACAGCAGGGTGATGGTTTGAGAATAAGGTCAGAGGTGTTTCAAGAATGTCATTTTCATGATTCTCTTGACAGATTTGAAGAAGTTAAATCCCTAAGGGATGACGATAATGATGATCAGAATATGATGAAACCCTCCTCTTCTATGCCTAGAGAGGAAGAACTAGCTGATGAAATTAAGAGCTTAAGGGCTGAGTTAGAATATTTGCAAGCAGTAAAAATCAGAGATGATATGAGACAAAAGGTGCAGGTTCTGAGAGTTTCTCAAAGTGATTCATTTCCTACCCTTGAAAATACAAATGTGCAGAGAAATTAGCAAAGAAATGAAGTCCAGAATCAGTATAATGATCAAAGGTAGAATGCAAATAATGCAAGAATACCATTAAATAATGTAAGAAATCAGAATGCAAATAGAAATGCCAATGCTAATCAATTTGGTAGACAGCCGATGCAGTTGGATAGATTCAGACAACTTGTTTATGATGGCATTCTTGGTTATCCAAACCCTATTGACAAACATGTGAGGCTGCAAGTGCCTAAATTTTTAGGAAACAATACTGTATCAGGTGAAGACCACTTAAAAGCTTTTCAAAATATCATGGACAACTTTGAGGTTGAGCATGAAGATGTTTTCATGAAATCATTTATGCAATCCTTAGTTGATGAAGCCAAAGAATGGTATAACGGTCTACCTGATAGAAGCATTTCATCATGGGATGATTTCAGAAGAATATTCAAGGAACAATATGGTGACAACACTGATCCTAGTTTCTTTATTAATGAATTTACTGGCATTACCAAAGGATCAAATGAATAGATTGCTGATTTCAATGCTAGATTCATGAAGGTATTGAACAAATTGCCACAGGACTTGAGACCTAATGAACCAATGTGCATAGTGTTATACATGAATGCTTTTGATGCCAAGACAACTTATGGATTGAGAGACAAGTGTCCTACTAGCCTTAGGGATGCTTTCAAAATTGCAACAAATATTGAAAATAACAAAAAGGCATATGGTAAAACAAACAGAAGGGACGATGTGAAAATTCTGCAAAATCCAAATACTAAATCCCAGAATAGTCAAAGCAATGCATCTACTTCTGAGGACAAAATAGACAAATTGACAACTATTGTCAAGGACCTAGGTTATAGGATGGCTAAAAATGAAAAGGAGATAGGTCCTAACAAACTGGTTTACCAAAGACAAGAAAGAAGACCATCATTACATGACATGCCATATCATACCAATTGGCATAATGGTAAGCCTATTCTTCCATACAGCAACCCAAACCCAAAGAATCAAAATATAAAGGAAACTCCTGATCCTTTGAAGAAGACTGTTAATATTGTTAATGACACCCCATGGTGTATCATATGCCAAATGCCTCACTCACAGTCACAATGCATGATTGCTCAGTCTTTATACAATAATGTTGTTGCCTGTGATGAGTGCAATGAGCTGCATTGCATGGAAGATGATAGTGTCAACATGATGTCTACAAACAGAGAATACTCTTTTCATGAGGCTGATGCAAGTGCAACTGATGACAGTCATGTCTACCAGCAGTTCCCACATGATGAAGATGATGAAGAGGATAACTATGCTTATGCTTAGGATTCACACATTTTTCTGAACAACTTGAGGAGACCTTCTGATGAAGAAATTAGAGCCTTCACAGCTACAATAGTAGCTCAAGTTAAAAGCAATTACAACCTAAGGGGTAAAGCTCAAGTAAGCAACTCACACCAACCAGAGAGTACTTCTGTAGGCCAGCCAATGCATAGTCACAAGGGGACTGAAACACAAAAGAAACAATGGAACGATAACAAGCAAAACTTTAAGCAAAAGGCAAGTTATGATTCTCAAAAGGCAGAAAATACAGTTCCCCAGATTGAGAATCAAAATAGAAATTGTCAGAGCAGTAATGACAGCCAAGGAGCTATAAGAACTAAAGCTGGATCATCCCAAGATAAAGGTAAAATAGTGGAGCAAGTTACAACTGTTATTCAAAATTATACCCCATTTGATATCACTCAAGTTTTATCTCAGATAAAAGTTTCTGTTCCACTAATGGAACTGATGAAAGTAGAAGAATTCAAAAATAAGGAAGTCTCCTTAATTTTAGGAGTACCTTGTCAAGCCAGGCCGAGTGATGAATCTTAGGGTAAGAAACAAACCATGTGCATTGACGAAGATGAAGTTCCTGAGGTATATCTGGGGGTGACCATGACAAAATGCCCTTCACAAGTGGAACCATTTTATGTCTCCCTTGTCATAAATGGAAAAGTGATTAAAAACTGTATGCTTGACTCAGGAGCATCCACAAACATCATGCCGTTGGCTATCATGCAGCAAGCTGGGTTAAAGATAGATAAGGCATGTGGGAAATGCTATGCAATGGATGCTAGGGAGGTACCTGTCATTGGAATTATGAAAGATGTTGATTTCAGACTGGCAGCATATCTTGAAAAGACCTACAAAATGAACATAACAGTTGTTGATATCAAGCCACAATATGGCATGTTACTGTCAAGAAGATGGGCGACATTAATTGGTGGGAGTATGCAGTTAGATTTGTCATATGCTATGATCCCAATGAATGGCAAGGATGTCAAACTGATCAGAGAAGAAAGGTCATCAGAGACAGTGGAGGATCAAGAATCAGAGGAGCATATATGTTTTGTGGACACTGACTGTGATAATTTCAGAGTTGTCTCAGATGATAAGGAAGTTAAAGGAAAAAATATTTGCATCCAAGAATTGGATCAACAGGGTCTATGGACCATGTATTTTGATGGAGCTTGTTCTAAGGATGGCTCTGGTGCTGGAATTGTATTTCTGTCTCCAGCTGGTAAGCTTCTAAAACTCTCTTTCTTGTTGAAGATTGCCTGTACAAACAATATTGCAGAGTATGAGGCTCTGTTATTAGGATTGAATGTAGCTTTGAAGCATGGAATTAAGATGCTCAAAGTGTTTGGTGATTCAGAGCTTATTGTTTCCCAAGTTAGAGATAAGTATGCATAAAAAAATAAGAGATTAAAACAATATAAGCATGTTGTTTGGGATACAATAGAATTGTTTGATGCCTTCTCAATAAACTGGATAGAGAGATCAAAAAATGTCAGGACAGATTTTCTAGCTAATGTAGTTGTTAGACCAGATGACATCACTCTATCAGATGTTACAAATGTTGAAGTGAAACTCAAACCTGCAGTGCCAGATAATGTATGCAGCTGGTAGATATTTGATGATGATAAGGATTTACTGAGATTTTTGCATTGTATTGATGAATATGAGAACCGAGAAATGGATTTTCAGAACTTTGTGGAGGTTATAGATGGAAAATAAACTCTCTTAGGGAAGGAGGTGACTCAACTCAAGACAAATAAAATACCTATAGGGTTGGTAGCTTTAGAGAGAGCTTTTGACAATAGGGACCAATTTATTAAAAAGGCATCTCCAAAAAATAAAAATGATTTGGAAGAGATAAACTTGGGAACATCTCATGCTCCCAAAAAGGTATACATTGGCAAACAGCTCAAACCACATATCAGAAGTATGTTGATTGCACTACTGAGAAAATATAAGCATGTTTTTGCTCGGTCATATGAGGACTTGAAAGCTTATAGAGAAGACCTGTTCCAGCATGAGATCCCATTGAAGCCTGGAGCTAAACCATTTAGACAAAAACAGAGACCTATCAACCCAACTTTAGCTCCAAAAATGCAAGAACTTATGAACCTTAGGGAGGCTAGAATAATCATGCCTATCAGACATTCAACTTGGGTGTCTAACCTTGTCCCAGTCAGAAAAAAGAATGGTGATATAAGGCTATGTGTGGACTTTAGAAATCTAAATGTGTCTTCTTTGAAGGACAATTATCCATTGCCGAATATGAAAGCCATGTTGCAAAAGGTGACTGGCTGTGAACTTCTATCTATGATGGATGGATTTTCAGGGTACAATCAGGTGAAAGTGAAAGAATCAGAACAATTCAAGATTACTTTCATCACTCCATGGGGAACCTATGTATATGTAAGGATGCCATTTGGACTGAAAAATGCAAGTGCCACATTTCAGAGGGCAATGAATGTTGCTTTTGCAGGATTGATTGATTCAATCTTGGCTGTGTATCAAGATGATTTAACTGCCTTTTCAAAGAAAGAAGAGCAACACTGTATGCATTTGGAACAAATTTTTATTAGAGCATTAGAATATGGCATCTCACTCAACCCAAAGAAATGTGCTTTTGGGGTTGTGGAAGGAAAGTTGCTTGGACACATTGTTTCTAAGGATGGAGTCATGATTGATCCTGAGAGGGTGGCTGCAATTGATAAAATTTAGATCCCAAAAACAGTGAAAGGTGTTCAGTCCTTTAGATAAATTAATTTTGTTACGAGATTTATTCCTAATTTTGCAGAGACCACCAAGGAGATCTTTAAAATGCTGAAGAAGAATGCAACTGTCAAATGGGAAGATGAAGCAACTAGATCATTTCAGAACATAAAAGAAGCTATAAAGATGGCTCCTGTATTAAAATCTCCAGATTTTTCTAAGCCATTTCAATTGTTTTCATTTGCTTCTTTCCACACTATTGTTGCATGCTTGTTGCAGAAAAATGAAGAAGGGTTTGATAGCCTATTGCTTTCTTTAGTAGGTCATTGCAGGTTGTTGAATTAAAGTATGACATCATGGAGAAACAAGCATATGCACTGGTTAGAGCAGTGAAGAGTTTCAGGCCATATTTGGTAGGCTCACAAATAATTGCATATGTACCTCATGCAGTAGTCAAAGACATCTTCACTCAACAGAAGGTAACTGGAAGGAGATGCAGATGGATAAATAAGTTGCAGGAGTTCAACATGGAGATACAGATCACAAAGTTGGTAAGAGGACAAGGTTTGGCCAAGATAATGACAGAGTCAAATATGGAAGCATGCCAGGTGAACATGGTACAAAATGAAACTGTTAATATATCAGAATCTAATTGGTATAAGGACATTGTGTATTATTTGTAGAATTTGAATTGTCCTTCCCACTTCAGTGATAGTTAGAAGAGGACATTAAAGCTACATGCAATCAGATACATTGTTGTACAAGGAGAACTATATTGGAAAAATCCTGATGGTGTACTACTTAGATGTGTGAGTGAAAATTAGGCTACTGATATTTTAGGTGATCTGCACAATGGAATGTGTGGTGGACATTACACTGCCTGGACAACAACCCACAAAATTCTTAGAGCAGGCTACTGGTGGCCAACTCTTTTCTTAGATGCATAGAAGTTGGTGAGGAGATGTGATTCTTGCCAAAGGTTCTCAGGAAAGCTAAGATATGAGGGTGCATTACCCCTTAGGACTATAATTGTAGAATCTCCATTTCAGCAATGGGGAATTGATTTTATAGGGGAAATCCCAGAAAAATCTAGTGGAGGACATAGTTGGATTCTTGTTGCCACTGATTACTTTACCAAATGGATTGAGGCAATTCCAACTAAAAGGGCTACAAGAAAAGTGGTGATGGATTTCATCCTAGAAAATATTATTATCAGATTTGGAGTACCAATCAAATTGGTCACAAATAATGCAATATGCTTTAGGTCTGTTGAGTTTGTTGATTTCTGCAATAACAATGGGATTAGTTTGTCACATACATCACCATACCACCCACAAGGAAATGGTCAGGCAGAGTCAAGCAACAGAAGCCTCATGAAAATCATCAAGAGGGTGATAGATAAAAATAAGAGGGCATGGGATTCAAAGTTAAGGTTGGCATTATGGGCTGATAGGGTGACAGTGAAAAGAGCAACTGGAAGGTCACCTTTTGAGTTAGTATATGGTGCAGCAGCTAGATTGCCTATAAATAACCTTCTACCAGTTTATAAATTCATTCAAGAAAATGATGAGGAAATTGAAGACCCAATAACAAAAAGAATAAATCAGCTAGTTGCACTAGATGAGATCAGAAGGGAGGCATACAGAACAAATATCATGAAACAGCAAAAGGTGAAGTATCTATTTGACAAAAGAACTACAGAAAGAAGGTTTCAAATAGGTGACCTGGTCCTTATGTGGAATGCAAGGAATCAGGATAGGGGCAAGCACGGTAAATTTGAGCCCTTGTGGGTGGGCCCATATCAAATCAGTGACACCCATGAGGATGATGCCTACTTCCTCTAGGCCCTGGATGGTGAACTATTGGAATTGCCTGTGCACGATAAATTCCTTAAGGCCTTTTTCTTGTGAATGAGGCATCTTTGTGCACACTGTAAACTGGATGTAAATATTTTGTACATGCCTTGTATAGTTGGTGTTGTTTTGCGTTTGTGTTTTTGTCTGGTCTGCCCCGGAGTAGTTTGGTCCTCACTGCAGTCTTGTGCCTGCACGTCCCCAATCGGAGCCTGTGTTGGTACCCATTTATGTCTAAAGTTTTGAAGTTGAGCATTTGCAGGATTTTTCACTCAAATCCTAAAATTTCTAAGGCATGATGATTATGATGTGTCAAGATTTCTGTCTATGCTGCATTTTTCAGTATGCATGAGCATCATGTCAAATATGTTTGTGATCCTGAGGTCTGAAATCTAAAAAACTCAAAGTCTGAATCTTGTTTTAAGAGGCCTGCCATGTGGATGAGTGTAAAATTCCAAGCAGGATCACTTTTTGCATTACCTTGAAATTCAGCCTAGTAAGGGAGTTATGCCTGTCAAAAGTTTTAAGTCTTTATGCCTCATCATATTTCGGCATGACCCTATATTTTGAGGGAGGGGGTCATCATCATGTTTCAAATATCAGGTGATCTTAGTTAAGATCACCCTGATGTTCTTTTATCACCCGATGCTGCTGACATCAGTTTTATGTAGGGGGTGATATTCGCTTCTCTAACGACTACATCATTTGCTGAAGGAGGGGGTGATATCCTAAATATTAGTCATATTCTAAATATCACCCCGATATTATAGCAAAGCTACAGTGCAACCAGATATTTTGTGGAAGGGGTGATATTTCACATATCGGGTGATCTTCCAATTATCCCCCTATTTTGTCAATATGACGGTGACGTCATCATGAGCCGACAGGATTTTATGTGGGAGGATTTTTCTACAATGCGTCAAGGTGATGTTTCCCGCAGGATGATATGTGAATATCATGGTGATGTCATCAGGTTATTAGTAGACATAATCATGTGGATCATCGGCGAGACATATGGTATCTCACGCAGAAGGATTCTCCTCCGATGCATCAGGTGGTGCCGATGAGGTTGACATCAGGATGATATTGAGCTTCGAAACATCATGTAGGAGGATCATGATGAGGTATATGTTGATGCCATCAAGAGCAAAAGCACTGACATTATGTATGCTCTCGGCCTAGTATATAAAGTGTTGAGGAGGTCACCGTGGGATGCATGTGGGATAATTAGTTCCCTCATATTTTGAAATATTAAGGTCATGTATCTTGGCGGGAAAGTTTCAAACACATAGTATGCTACATTTCCCAAGGCCGCGAGTTGGTGCGCCATTAATGGTGGTTGTTGCAGAGGTATGGGCAATGGTGTGAATGAATTAAGTACCTGATTGATGATGTGAATCCCCAGGTGACAGCACAGGGCTCGAGATTACCTCTTGTCTCCTCCTCCACCTGCCGCATTCAATGTTTGAGCGCCATTTCCTCATAATGAACTGTATCTAGCGAACTTTTGATTTTTTCCATGTAATTAATGCTGAGGACCTTCCTGCTGTATTTAGTAGGCTGTGTTGCTCATTTTTGGTTGTTGAAAACTAGACAAATTTTTGGTGCTACAGTTGGAATATAGCTTTTTGGTGGCTCTGTTTCAGGTGTCTTGTAAGTTTATGAATCTCATGTTGTATGTTTCATGCATGACTTCACTGGTTTCATGTTGTTTTATATGAGAAATGCTCTATGCATGTGTTTAATCATTTGTCTCCAAGTTGTGGGCATAGTTTCTTTTGAATCAAGATAACTAAGGGTTGTTAAGGTTCAGGAATATAGTTTTTCTATATTGAATGTCTAATCTCCTACTTTTGTTCAAGGAACAAATTAAATGTTTCAGGTTAATCATTGAGAAAATGTGTTGCAGTAGGGATACAATTAAGTATGAATGATTAAGCACCTAACTATTGGGAAGTATCTGTAAGGCAGATATTAGAAATCCCCTTGATATCCAGTCTTTGGTCTATGTTCATGCTGGCCATTCACATGTGTATGTCTATTGACTCTGAGCCCTGGATAGGCACCAATCCAGTCTTGTATTGAGGTTATAGCCCAAAGTCCTAGTTTTGCATCCAAATATAAAATCCAACTCAAACTTTAAATACAAACCTTTAGGATTTTAGAAATAGTTTTAGGACCCGAAATCCTCTATCTACAACTAAATATAGGCCCAAAGCTAGCCCCTTTGCACTTATCTCACAGTTTTGGTTTGCATACTAGAGGATTTATCTGCTTTGTGTCAGTATCCTAGTCTTTGCATAGTTATATCTTGTGGGTGTTGAGTAGGGAATACCCCCTTGGTTTTGCATAGCCTAAAGAAGAAGAGGAGATATTTATAGAGTCTATCTCCTATACTATTGGCCCCTAGCTCGGGAATCCTGTTGATCATTGATGGCTACCTTGTAGGGATAACTGGGAATAAGCATCCAGTCTAGGAAAATAACCAATAGATTCAATGATTTGTGGAGTGATTCATAAGTAACTGCATCAAGAAACAGAGTAACTGGATGAGGTTAGGGCAACGAATTTATTACAATGACAAATTAGGTTTTTCGGAGGATAAAATTTCTCTCACTCAAGTATTTGAATCACTTTGCATTCGAAGAGAAAAAGAAGAAGAGCATCTGAACCAAAAAACCAGAGATTGAAGCAAGAAGAACGAATTCGATTGAAAATTGATCAACCCTAACTCTACAGAAGAAAAAGGTACTTTTTGTGAAACTTTGAATATGTAATCTGTTGAGATGTCTACTCCTCTTGTTGTTGATATTATTGAAAGGCCTCATCCAAAATTAAAGAAGCATCCTTACAAGTTAGTCGAAGTCAAACTGTTAGGTATATTTTCTGGTGTCCCATACAGGGTACTGCATGTAGAAGATATTAGGGAATACATCCATTGCAATGTGGATGAATTTGGAAATCAAAGATTGTTGGAATTGTTTGTGAACCATCTAAAGGATGATAACCATGATTTGAAACCAGAAATCAAAATCCTAGAGAGCAAACATTTTCTAGAAATCATTGAATTTCCAACATTTGATGAGAGTGAGTGGGTTCATTACATCTTGAGCCGAATGCATGATGAGTTCATATGGCTATTGAAACCCTTCAAGATTACAAAGGATGTTATCAGAAATGTAACTGGGTTAAATTCAGCCGGTGGATTACCCATGTTGAAATCTATGAAAAACCAAATTGTTATCGATGCAACCGGTGCAAAGTTTGACAAGAGGGCAATGACCATCCATGACATTATAGAACCGGATGTTAAGTTTGCCTCCATGGTGATTGGCTACAAGATTTATCACTCCAGTAGGGAGAATTTTGTCTCCAGAACTGCCATATATGCAGCATATAAGATGTTAAAAGAAAATGCAAATTATGACCTATGTGAGCTGTTACAGAATCAACTGATTGAGAACTTGAGCAAAATTAAGGACAAGAAAAACACCTTCAAATATTGTTCTCTGGTCATATGTGTATTCTTCTACTTCATGAATGAAGTGCCTGGAGTAAAAGGTATACAATGGGCTAGTAACAGACCAGTTGCAATACAAATAAGAGATCATCTAAATAGCATTGGAGATTCTAAGGCACCTAAAACTACAATCTGGGGGTACTTTAAAATTTTTTAGAATATGATGTACTCAAGGGAAAGAAACCCTAAATCAATAGTTGAGAAGTATGAGAATGAAATCTACTTTATGGTAGACACTGATTAGTGCCTAATGGAGGCTATGGAACCCAAAACTGTATGGATTATGCCTATGGGCTATGAGGTTGATGAAAAGGTCTTGGACATGTATGCTCAACATCTCCTGAGCAAATCAAAAGACACCTTTGTTGAAAGGTTTGGAACGTATAAGGAGCTAAGTCTAAAATTTCATGTTGAGCTCAGGCAACCAGAGATCAAGAGAAAAGTTTAGAGGCAAGTTGAAAGGTATGCTAAAAGCATTGGCCTAACCAAGGAGGCAGTGAAGCAAAACAGAGAAAGAGTTGAAAAGGATGAAAAGGAAAAGTAGGACAAGAAACAAGAAGATGCTCCAGTGGAACCATCCTCCACTTCAAGGACTACTAGGAGCTCTACTACTACTTCTGTTCTCCCTAAACCTGCAAAACTAGAAGATAGATCACCCGGTGAAGGAAGTAAGAGAAAGAAAACAAAGGCCACAAGAACACATGTGAGCATAAAAGATGATGAGGAGATGGAGACATATGAACAAGTTAAAGAGATAAGATCTAAGAGAGCCAAGACTTCAAGGGCTCCTGAGGACCAACCTTCTAGAAAAAAAAAGGCAAGTAAAAAGCAAGAGACTGGTAAGGTTGCTATGACTGTTGATGAAATTGTAAAAACAATTACTGTTCATGGAAATTTAAGGCCTATCAGAAAATATTATGATAGTTTTGATGAAGTAAATAAGAAAATCTTGGAGGATGCCACCATCCTATACTTGAATAAATTCAATAGAGCTCTACTGGAAATTTTGCAAGAAATTCCTAAAATTTTAAGAAAAATACTAGAGATGAGGAAGGAAACCGCCAAGGATAAAGACATAGAACTCAAAGAATATGTCATCTCCACCCTATGTCCAGTAATGACAATAAGGGAAGCAGATAAAATCCTCAAGGAAGTTAAGGAGAAATTTAGAAGCAAGATCCGGAAGAACAAGCTAATGCTTGGTGAAACTAAGGAATTTGTAAAGGAAACATAGGAAATTTTGAAGAAGGCCCTAGATAAAGATAAATATTATATTGTTTCAAAAAAACAAGTTGAGGAAGACAATCCTTTAGTTTTGGAACAAGAGACTTCAGAAGGAAATATTGGAGAGGAAAATGATGACCAAAATGATACTCTAAACCCTCCGAAGCAAACCAATGAAGAGACACTAAGTCCTACTCAAGATGACTCAGAGAAGAACAAGGATCACAAATTAGAAGAGGTTGAAGACAAAAGGGATACTCAGGATCAAATAGATAAAGTTAACACAAAAGTAAACATGGAAACATAAATTCCCATTGAAGTTAACCCACAACAAAAGAAAGAAGAAGAAGTCAAGGGCAAGGAAGATAAACTAGAAGAAGATGGTGCAAATGTTGATGTACCCAAACAAAATAGTCCTAATACTAACAATGGGAAAACTCAAGGAAAGGAAAGTGGTCTAGAAATTGTGGCAAGAGACATTGCAAATGCAATGAAGAGTTTTCTGAGTAAAGAGATAGTAGAGTTTGATGAACCAAAATTGATTCAAGGACCACTCAACCTGGAAACTTTCTCTCCAGTCCAATTGATGAAGATCACATCCTTCACAGAAGCCAAGGCAAGAGAAAAGGTATTGAAATCTCACATAGAGGACAATGAGCTACTAGGCCTTGCATTTGGTATATTGGAGAAGTTAATGCCAACGTTCTAGAAGAATCCATCTGATTCTCCCTCTGGAAATCTGAAGATCCTTGTAAATTCTATAAGTACTCACTTTGAGTCCTTTGAAAAATCTACAGAAGTTAAAGTTTAGAATGAATTTAATAGCAAAAGATTTGATGCACTTAAAGGCCTGATTGGGATAGATAGATTAGTGCTAGATAATAGTATAAAGAATATTCAAAATGCTCTTTCAAAAGTAGGCAGTATATATAAGTTTTGTTTATCTACTCCTAAAGTCATAGAGGATATAGAAGATAAAATAAAGGACTCCAAACATAAATTGTCAAGTATGTCCCAAGCTTTTGATCCGTTGACAGTATCAGTGGCAAGTAAGGAATGTCAAGCAATCAGCCTGATGGAAGAAATAAAGAAGTTGACAAGAGAAAAGAAGAACATTGAAGCAAGAATGGGTGAGCTTCGAGGACTGATTTCCCCTAAGATAGAAGCAATGTTCAATGCTATGACAGAAGCCCAAACTAATGCACAAATAGGTGATCCCATTGACCTCTAGAAGGCTGAAGCACAAGCATTTTTGTTCAATGGCCACATTTTAACTTTGAATAGTATGAAGAAGAGTTGGGATATAGAGTTGGCCTTGCTAAAGAATATTTTTGGAGATGTGCTTGAGTATATGTAAATATAACTTAAGGATTGGTTGTACATATGCGGCATTGTATACATAATGTTTGGGTGAATTTTGGTTTGCAGATTCCATCCTTTGCCATTGATGTCAAAGGGGGAGTGAAGAGCAATGAAAAATGAGGAATCCTGCAAAGGGGGAGCTTTGGAAACAGTGGAGTGCACAAGTGTACAGAGTAAGGGGAAGAAGCTCCGACACTTAGTCATTTTTCACTAAGTGTTGCCATCAATACCAAAGGCGGAGATTGTTGGCAAGAGACACTGCTACACATAACAAGTGTTGTTATTGATGGCAACTAAGTACATTCCACACATTTGCAGTGTAGTATCAGATCATACTGGAAGTCAGTTCCAAGATTTGACAAGTTCGGATAGACAGGAACAAGGTGTGGTAGAGTTTAGAATTTTGGTCAGCGGACCTCTCCAATTAATCATTGTGTGTTGTGAATCTGAGGAAGTGTAGAGAAATGTCAAGACAATCTAAATCTAAGATTTCCGCCTCCGGTGACAAAGGGATTAAAAGGTATGAGCATCTGAGTACCAGGTCCTAATATGATAGGACAGTTCAATGAAGAACATGCCGACTAGTGTTAGATTCTTTTGCGGATCTAGTAGAAGTATTTTCATGAGTTGCATATGGGATATAATGTTAGTGGCTGACATGTATGGTGACCTGTAAGTGATATTTTTGGTATGCATCAATATTAATGTATGGATTCAACCGACAGAATAGAGTACTTGTATTGTTTGTTAAGTTCTTCATAAGGCCGATAGATAAGTGATTGAGTTTGTTGATGTAGATATATATAACTGATGGATTCGAGTGTATTGGTATGTATGTGATGTGCAATGATGGAGTAAGTACAAAAAAGGCAGATAGAAGTGCGAAAGAGAAGAGATTTGAGGTCCAGATTATGGCAGAGCAATAAATAGGGCAAAATAAAAATGAAGTGTGCAAAAATCAGTATTTTGTGCTTAACTGGAACTGAATTCTTGCATTAGCAGATGCTACTTATCAGTTCAAACAATCTATAATCCTTTTTTAATCATTCTTGTAGGTAGTGAGCCTCTCTTGAGCAGTGATCTCTGGGCAGTGAGCCCGAAGGCATGTGCCTTCCCCTTTTGTAATACTTTTAACAGAGTATAATCTTTGTGGGCTAACCCCCACCATGGTTTTTCCCTTAACTAGGTTTCCACATCAAAATCTTGGTGTCAAGTGTGTTGTTTATGTTTCTACTCATATATCATTAATTCTTGCTTATGTCATTAATCTATTAAGTAGTGGTAAAGAAGAATTAACTGCAACAAGGTTTAAAATTTTTAAGACAATTGATTCACCCCCCCTCTCAGTTGTTAGCCCTAATTCCAACAATAAGTACATACAAAATTACAAAGTAAGCATACTTGCTAGGTGTGAGGTTTCCTTTTGATTTGGGCTTTTAGTCATGTCCTATTAATGTTGCCAAGTTTGTCAATGAAGAGTTAGAAGCTATGAATTTAAAGGTTTATCTATCAAGGTCAGGTTTTGATCCATATGGTAGGATAAAGAAATTACTTGGTGCTTCAACTCATCATCAACATGCCTTGGAGGATTTTGGAAAAATTGTAAGGATGATTTTGAGGTTAGGAAAAAGGCTACTATAGGCTAACAATAGTTCAGTTAAGAGAATTTGGAATTAGAGAAGATATCCCTGATGACATTTTAGATAATGGTCATATTATCAACCCTACCTGTGACCTTAATAAAGTTGTTAATGATCCTTTAGAAGTCACTAATTGGTCAAAAAAAGAGTATGTATCCTTAGATGTAGTGAGTCAGAAGGTAAAAGAAAGGCAAGGTCAACCACAAATGAGTCTGCTTCTTTAGGCCCAAGGGTATACAAGAAACATAAGGGAAAAGATAAATCCCAAATGAGAGGAGCTATGGAAATAGATACTCCACAACAAGTAGTGGACATAGTACTTGAGGCTCTGGTACAAGTATCAGTCACTTATAAGGAGGGAGATGTAGGGATAAGAGATGGAATGGGTACAAGGCCATTGGCCCAAGTAGTGCCCACAAGGACTGCCATAGGGCAATTTATTGGAGAAGGTAAGGAAGCTAGACAACAAGAATATACATAAGAGAAATTGAGCCTTCAGTCCATGCCACTATTCCTCCGTCCTCTACAGAGATAGTGCAAACAGTTGTTCCTCCTCCCTCTGGACAAAGAACAAAGGTGCCTCAAACAAGTAAATCTGAGGAGACAATTAAGCAGAAAATTGATGATGCACAAGTTCCATCTCAAGGTCTAGTGATTGATATTCTTGAGGATACTCTACAAAAGGATACTCCTTCACCTACCAAGCAAGTATAAGAGGAGGGAATTACTCAAGATGAGAAATAGGATGAAAAGGCATCCACCACTCAAAATGAGTAGCAATAATAGGTTATTGAGGGAAAGAGTTGTCAGGTGGATATAAATCCCTTGGATCAACAAGATATATCCTTATAGCAAGAAAATCCTCATGAAGAGGTTACTGTAGAAGATATGACTTATAAAGACGATAGTTTTGATGAGGATGATCCAGAAGATTCAAAGGGCCTGGGTGAACCTAAAGTTGACATAAAAGAAAATGTTTTTATGGATCAGCCACAAGTACATCAAGATCAGACAAATGGAGAAGATCAAGAAGAGCATGTCTTAACATATGAATCTTGAACAACAAGATTTAATCAAGACTTTTGAAAAATAGAGCAAGTTGGTTGATTCTTCTATGTTAAATGTTTCTATGAGCAAAGAGAGGTGAATTAAAAAAGAGCCTGAAAAAATATTTCATAGTTAGAGGCAGAGAATGCTAAAATAGAATAGGATAAAGAGGAAATCCTAGCATAGGGTGACTAGAATAAGGATAAAGAAGTTGAAAAAACCATCCAAACAACTTCTATAGCTCCCACATGGCTAAAGATTAATTTGGAAAAAAAGACAAGTAGTTGTCAAGCCACTAAGTCTGCAAGATATGGCAGTGTAAGTGGAAAAGAAACCCAAGAAGAAATCAAGAACTCTTTCTGCCATTAGAGTAAATGAGCAAGTGGAAATACCTACAAAGATTTTTTCCTCTATCCAATATAAAGATGACAGAGATCTCTTAGTCTTTGACTATTAAATTAAAAAATTTAAATTTGGGTAAGCAGACCCAGGAAGAAGAGATATTGTAAAGTACACATTCCATAACAAAAATTATTGAAGTAAATAATCCACTTATTTACATCAACTCGAGTAAAAAGAGATAGAACTCAATATATCAACAATAATGACATTACATCTTACGAATCCACGTTCCATAACCAGGCATTAGTACTATAAAAGAATATACAATATACATCTTAGGCTCTCATACCATAAGTTGTCATAATGAATAATAAAGTACAATTATCAGGTACAAGTAATGAATAAGATTTGAATCACTATCTCCAGCTGCCACTAACCCACATGGTCATCTGCAAGCTGAGAGATGGGAACATGGCACAGGCACTTTTCTGCCCAACCATGAAGCAATTACACTTCCCTGAAATCCTTCATGACACGAAGGATACCCAACCCTGCACAAAATGCCTAGCAACCTAGAAACAACGGGCAGGAGGGAACACCCGATGCAACTTGATGTCTAAATGAAAATCTAAAAGATGATGTGTAATATCTCACAACATGATGTGGCAGAGAAATATATAAATGATATTTTGCTAGATAATATTTCATCTATTTCAATGAACATGGCTTGGCCCAGCAACTTATAATAGTTATGGTCAAATCCTAAAAAAGAGGAAAAGCCTTCTCTATTTGCCCACATTCGATATCCTAGCCCAAAAGCAACCCAACATGCACATAAAGCAAGAAAATTACTAATTCCAATGCATCAACAATCCATAATCTCAAGACTCAAAGTACACGTAATTACTTTTTTTCAAGAATCAATGAGATTTACTTTTATTTCAATATGTAATGTGAAGCATAAATTGACTGAGAGAGAGAGAGAGAGAGAGCTCACATCCATGGTTTGCAAAACTAATTTATAAATTCATATAATTAAAGTGAATTTAGGACTCATTTTTCAATCATTGGAACTAAGTAATCCACTCATCTGGGGTATATATATAACTCTATTTATGTTTTACTTCCAAGCATACTAGTTACCTCAGAGGTAAGAGTAATTGGTGTTTATACAAGAAGTTACCATCAAATTTCATTATGGAATTTAAATTAACCTTTCAATAATCTAATTATACATATACATAAAGGTTTATAGGAATAGATAAAATGTGATATCACACACAAAGAATAAGACAATGTTTACGGCTCATTTCCAGAAGAGCCAAAAAGGTTGATTATTAAAGAATCCTAACTTATCTAAGATCAATTTTCAATTTTCTATACTGCATATGCTTTGATGGGGAACTCTTCACCATTTCTGGGTAGACCTGATACCTCAGCAACTACTACTTCTGAAGCATCAACTATCAGTCCTTTTATAGTGGTTTCATCATGGTAAAGTGAGGTTGTAAACTACCTCGTTATACCTTCATCAAATTCTGTGATTTTCAAGAAGTAGTCAACCCATCTTGCCCATGTTAATATTGACAAAGTTAATTGATCTTCCAGTACTATATCATGCACTGTAGGTTCTCGTCTAATGATGTCTCCTCCCATATTGCTAATTCTGAATTCAAATTCACCACAACCCCTTTGTATATTTGCTTACTCTTTAGTTTCAATAACCCATGCTTCCAATAACCCCCTGTATATTCCCCTGCTGTATGATACCAGCTTGAACTATCAAACCAGCTAAAATCAACTCACAACTATGGGAAACTGGGAATTTTAGCATAGGAAGCATAGAAGACAAATTAACAAAGCAGTCATAAAAATGAAAAAGAGGTTGTATATTGTGTTGTATAACCAACAATGGTGAACAATCATTATTTTGAACAAAAACACTATCCCTCCCCCCAACTAAATTCTTGAAGTGACCTCAATTCAAGTCTGGGTATGGCAAGGAGAAGGATGAAAGTATATGAATATAAGATTACAAATGATAATTTCATATTATTAAATGTGAGCATATAAGGAAATATCAAAATATCTGTGTCAAATAATGGCAAGTTAATATTTGTACCTATTGGAATGAGATGAACTACACTTCACGTGAGTAGGGCATTGGAAAATGTGTCTGCAACATAAGTTTGATGAGACATAACTTATTATTATGAAGAATGGTGGAATGACACTCTGGTACGTGTGAACAAGCTGATGTAAGTTACATGCAGTGAGATGATTAATGATAGATGCATGTGCTCGAAAAGTGAAGTGCATGGCACAAAATTTGAATTAATGGACAGATAGTTGCTGCATGTGAGTGGATGGATAGTTGCTACATGTGAGCCTCCAACAGGTCCCAATGTACTATGATGGCAACATGGAGTTGTGGTCTTCAACAGATCCCTATGGTTTATTGAATTGGTCTTCATGAAGATATCGACATCGGTGTTGTGTGTGCATGTGAGGAAAGGAAAGAAATTATACTTGAGTGACTGCAGGAGGTGAGCCATGTATCTCACCTGCTGAGTCACTATGATAACCGGTAGGGTCTTCTTCTATGTTACTGCTAGGTGATGATATAGCAGTATCTGGCTCATAGTTAGGAATAGAGCATTGATTTAGAAAATCATCTTTGTTTGCTAGCCTGGTATAGAGCTTTAATCGATGTCCATTAACCAATAGTGAAAATCTAACCTCATCTATTGTCTGAAGTTTGATAGCTCCATTGGAAAACACTTGGTGAACTTCATAAGGTCCTGACCATCTAGATTGCAATTTAACTTTATGATCTTTGTACTTTGAATCATATAATAGAGCCCAGTCACCTATATGAAATTCTTTTCTTTTAATATACTAATCATGCCATTTGGCTCTCTGGTTTTGAACAATCTCTGTGTGGTGCATAGCTGCCATTCGAATCTCATCTAATCTATTGAGAATATGGAGTCTTTCTTGTTGTGTTGCTGTCAGATCCATGTCAAGTTCTAGGGCAGTCCTTAGTGTCTTATACTCAAATTCAATTGATAAAACTGTTGTTTTACCATACACTAACTCATAAGGTGTGAAACCAGTTGTCCATGTAGTTCTATATGCCCATACTGCCTCTGGTAGTCTAGCTGCCCAGTCCTTCCTATGAATGTTCACTATCTTGGTCAGAATATTCTCAATTTCTCTATTTGTGACTTCCACTTGCCCATTGGCCTGAGGGTGATAGGGTGTGGACTTCCTATGCCTAACTTTATATTCTTTGACTAGTGTTGAAATGAGTTCAAAAGTGAATTGGGGACCTTGGTTAGTGACAATTTCTCTTGGTGCTCCATACCTAGTGAAAATTTCTTGGGGAGAAGTGTGATGGTATCTGCCTTGCTACCAAATAGTTAGCAATACCAGCAAACCATGGTGTATGTAAATTAAGAGCAAACAAATGCTCATCTGGGAAAGATTCATCCACAACATCTTCTTCCATTTGTGTAGGCAATCTAGATAGAAAATCTGCCACCACATTAGCTTTTCCTGGTTTATCCACTATTGTGATATCAAACTCCTATAGCAAGAGCAACCATCTGACTAGTCTACCCCCAACCATAGGCTTATTCATTAAATATTTGATTGTAGTATGATCTGTATGGATAAATACCTAGTAACCAGTAATATAATGTCTAAACTTGTTGATAGCATAGACAACAACCAGAATCACTTTTTCTATGACAGTGTAATTGAGTTTTGCTCCTTGTAAGTTTTTACTGATGTAATAAATAACATACTCTTTGTTACCTTCTTTCTGTCCCAATACTGCCCCTATAGCAAAATTAGAAGCATCAGTGTGTATGTGGAAGGGCAATGTCTAATTTGGTCCTTTCAAGATAGGTGCTTTTTTTAGAGCTGCCTTAAGTGTGTCAAAAGAGTGCTAACATTTGGTGGTCCAGTCAAATTCCATGTCCTTTGTGAGCAAAAAAAACAAAGGTGCTGCTAGTTTGCTAAAGTCTTGTATAAACCTCCTATAATAGCCTGCATGGCCAAGAAAGATTCTGACATCTTTTGGTTTATGTGGTACAGGAAGTGTAGAAATTATCTTGATTTTATTAGGATCCACTTGAATACCATCACTGGATATAAAGCGTCCTAGAACAACTCCTTGAGTCATCATCATAAAGCATTTTTCATGACTCAATGACAAATTATGCTCTTGACATCTTTTCAAGACCTTCTCCAGATTACTGAGTGTTGTCTCAAATGTGTCTCCATAAGTGGTAAAATCATCCATAGATCTCCATAGAATCATGAGCATAGTCTGAAAAGATACTTAGTACTGCCCTTTAGAAAGTGGTTGGGGCATTGCATAACCCAAAAGGAAGGATAGAATAAGCATATGTACCCCAAGGGTAGGTAAATGCGGTCTTATCCTAGTCCTCTGGGGCTATTTTTATCTTATTATAGCCACTAAAACCATCTAAGAAGGAGAAGTACTTCTTACCTGCTAGGAAATCAAGTACTTGGTCAATGAAGGGTAGTGGAAAATGGTCTTTCCTAGTGGCTGTGTTAAGTTCCCTGTAATCTATACACACCCTCCACTTACCTCCTTTCTTAGGGACAATAACTAAAGGTGACACCCATTCGCTGTCAGAAATAGGGTAAATAAAACCAGCATCAAGGAATTTCTGGAGCTCAGTTTTAACTATGTCTCTTAAGGCAAGATTCATTCTTCTTTGTGGTTGTTTGATGGGCTTGAAACCATCATTTATGTAGATCCTATGCATGCACAAATCTGGATCTATTCCTTTCATGTCATTATAATCCCATGCAAAAGCCGATGCATGTGCCTACAACACAGTGTGCAAGGAAGTCTATTGTTCTTCAGTTAGGGCCTTGTTAATATTCAACATTTTGCCTAGCATGATTTCCAATGTTTTAGAAGCTGGATGGACAGATGAAAGGTCACATCCATTGATGTTGGGAACACATTCCAGAGGTAGGAGAGAATGGAAGAGTTGGGATAATTCCTCTGAGGAATGTGCAGGTATGATATTCTATAATGGATCTTGCAGACATGACATATAGTCTTGTTGTTGCGGGTCCCTACCACAAGGGTTCTGTATAATGTGGTCAATTAAGTCATACTCATCTTGGGTTTCTAACAAAGGGCTGAATTCTATCATCACGAGAGTTTGTAGGGAATAGTGGTCTTCTTCTTCTTCTAAGGTAGGCCATATGGTTTGCTCTAGATTCTCATGAGGTTGAGCTGTGGGATAAAGGACAATTTTCTTTGTGATAGTCCCATTAGAGACTATCATGTTCCTAGACCTACAACCTATAAATGCTTCTGTTGTTGCTAACCGTGGTTTGCCTAAGATAAGTGGATAACTTGCAAGATTGACTTTTGGTTGCAAAACTATGAAGTCTGCAGGGTACTCCCATGAGTATAATGCTATGACTATGTCTTCAATAATCCCCTCAGGTCTTACTATTGACCTATCTGCCAACTGTAAAACAGTTGGTGTAGGCCTCTAGTTTGGTAGTTGAAGGAGTTGCCTTGTTTCTTTAGTCATGACATTGATGGCTTCCCCCAAGTCAATCAAGGTGTTTTTGATGAGTTCCATTAATCTTAACATCCACTACTGGACTACCAGGGTCTGTGTATTTAGGGATAGTTATGTTCCCTAGCATGATATTAGTAAGGTTTCCTAGGACATGCATTATCTGAGGATCCTTCTTCTTTCTCCCTAGTTTCTAAAGACAAAGGTCTCTCACAGTCTTGGTGTAGATTGGGATGTCCTTGATAGCTTAGATGAGGGGTATCTTACTACTGACATTCTTAAGTTGACCCAATAAGTCTGCCTTTGCTTGGGTTTTATGTTTTAAAATGGCTAGTCGTTCAGGGAAAGGAGGCTCTGGATTTGAGATGGTCTGACTTACCTAATTTGATTTAGGTTCTAGAGGTGAATTGTCTAATGCCTCCTCTATGGGTTGTTCATCCAACACCTCAGTGATTTGGGGAGATGAAGGTCCAACTAATGTTTTCCTTGACCTAAGGTGGACATCACTCACCTCTACCCCATAAGTGGGGTATTGAATAGCCTCGTTAGTGTATGCCTGTTGAACAAGCTTGTTATTGGGGTTAGGTGCAGGTTGGGCAGGTATTTGTGGTGCTCTTGGTGGTTGGGTTGTAGGATTGGATGGATTTGGCATAATGGCTTGTTGTTGAGGCTAAGGAGGTAGTAAGGGTTGTGAGTAATTCACGTTTTGGTTTTGCCATTGCTGTCCTTTTTGTCATTGCAGTTGCTAGTAGTTTTGTTGTATTGCCCATTGAGGTTTGTAGTTGGATCCTTGGAAGCTTTGTTGGGTCCATACAACAGGTTGCTGCTAATTCTAGTTTGGCTAAGGATTTTTCCATTGTTGAGGGTTTTGCCATTGGTTTTGATTAGTTGGCCAAGGTTGAGGGTTCCAACTAGAGAAATTTTGATGACCTATTGGAAATGATGTATTAAAAGTTAAAGGATCTTGTGGCATACCTGTTGTGCCTTGCACACACGCCCCATTTTGACAAATGGAGACCCCCTCTTTTGCTTTGGCTTGGAGTCTAGACCTCTCTTGCTTATGATGATGAGAAGATGAATTTGTGCTTAGAATGCATGACTTGTTACAGATTTGGGTATTTCACATGTGTGGAGTCAGTTGATGTTTTTCATGATTGATTTGGAAGTGTCTTGAGTGGTCTTGTGCTTAAAAAATAGCCATTTGTTGCCTTCTGCATTGGGATTAGGTGTTATTGTACTTTGCTCTAAAAACCTATGTCACGGGATGTTGACCTTGAAAGTGCTTCTGCAGGATGTTTCATGTTGAAATTCATAGTTTCCAGATCTTATAGTTGCAAAATCATGTCAAATTCCATTAGATTTCACCAAGGGGTCCATAAGCTTTCACCCTGATACATGTTCCTGAAGCCCTAATTTGGCTAAGTCTGAAATCCTGAAAATCCTGAAAAATGGCTAAGTCTGAAATCTGGTAGAACCTCAAAATTCTAGAATCTGCATATGAAATCCTATGGATCTGGAACCTATCTCAAACATCCTAAAAGTATATTTAAAAATATTTAAAGTATAAGAAATTCCATATCTAAACTTATACTTAAATATATTTTTAAATATACTTTCACCCTGACCAATTCAAAATCTGGCGCTAAAAACACCTCCTGCTGCAAAAAGCGCTAAAACAGCCTCCAACCGACCTTTGCGCTAAATTTGCCTCCGACCGACCTCCCTCCAAGCCACCGCTAAGTCAGTCGGACCCAAAATCCGCGCTAAGGTCGGACAACCCCAAAATCCGCGCTAAGGTCAGATGGACCCAAAATCCGCGCTAAGGTCGGACAACCCCAAAATCCGCGCTAAGGTCGGATGGACCCAAAATCCGCGCTAAGGTCGGACGGACCCAAAATCCGTGCTAAGGTCGGACAACCCCAAAATCCGCGCTAAGGTCGGATGGACCCAAAATCCGCGCTAAGGTCGGACAACCCTAAAAATCCCGCTTTTTACAGAAAATGCTAGAAAAACATGAAATTAAAGTCTGCAAATGGATCCTAATGACTGCAAAAACTTCCTAGATCAATATATTGGCCAAATGGGTACTCAAAAATGATGAAAAATGCAGAAAATCATGCAAAAATCACTAGATTTAAGAGGTTGTTTACAAGAAGGTGACATTGACAATGAGTTGTTTTTGACTGATTTGTGACTGCAAATGGACATGTTTTGATCCAAATTGATGAAAAATGACTTATTAAGATGAAATTGATGCTTTGTATTGTGAATTGTAGGTCTTGGAGAGCTCAAAGGAGCCAACTGGAGCCGTCTTGGAAGGATGTACACACATATATGCAGTATTGATCCAGAGATGCAGAATCGACATTCTATCAACCAAATTGCTGCTACACATGCAAAAGGAAGTCAGTATAATGTCCAAGATGATAAAGATGTGTCTCAGGAGCTAAAAGACATAGAAGATCATGCCAAATCACTATTGTTCCTGCAGATCCAGTCCAATGTCCTAGTGATCCAGTCCGAGGGTCATAACTCCTAGCTATTTTATCAAAATTTAAACTTCTTGGACTCGTTGGAAAGATAAACCGGTTGTGTAGTTTGAGCTGCTTGGCTACTCAGGCTTAATGCCAGGCTGCCGATAGGTTTCGAGCCCCCATTCCGCTCTGAAGGCCTCCGAAAATGTAATTTACTACGATGTAGAAAATACCAAAAATTATATTTTTGATATTTTCCCCAAAATGCCACTCAAATAACTTTGGATTGGATCACCAAGACATGCATACAGCTGTCCCAGCAGGCCAGTCATCAAAAATCAGTCCAGAAAGCATCCAATTGGATATATCTTCACTAATAAAGTGCCGAATACTCCTTTTTCATCCAGTCAGCACTTGGAATCCCGTGGATCCACATCAGCTCAAGTTTTCAAGTGTCATGTGACTCTATTTTGGCTTTATTAGGCCTTGAAAATTGACTTTTCATCATGTATAACCAAATGGGTATCTATTTTGTCTAGATTCAATGTATTTGCAACCTGTATTTTGTCTTTTTCCTACAAGACAAAGGCAAATCCGAAAATGTAACAAACTGATGTATCTTATTAAATGCCATGTAATCTGGACCGTCGGTGTTGAGTTAATCTCCACCGTTCATTAGAAGGCTAGGATATGCTGCTTTCTATATAAAGGGCTGCCATTTCCACTTTTTGTGAGAGAGATTTTGATGCCAAATTGTTGACTCTGTGCTATTTGAATTAATACAAAGCAAGTTTCTGCAGCATTTCTGAGAATTTGCATCTTGTTTCAATTCATTGTGGTCTTCATGGTTTGCTTCTTGCTCTCCTATAGTTAGATTAGTTGTGCTTTCATGATGTTAATGGTTTATTGCAGTATTTGATGAATGTTCCAAGTCCATACTTTTAGTTGTTTGCTGATGGTAAATAACTGTGTAAACTTAGCCTGGGCTTATTATCTGTGCTGAAGTTCAACTTCATTTTATGAGTTAAGTTGCGCCATTTATTGGGTATTTAACGAATGAATGTGGTCTGAAAATCTTTCGACTTCCATTGAAGATAGCACCGTTTTCTGCAGCACTGTAACACCTATTTCGGTTTGGTAACTCAGAAAACTGGTTTGAAGTCTGGAATATTTGTCTACTAAAGATAACCCTTGCATTGTGAATGTCACTTAGGATTCCTTCTAAACCCTAAATCTTTTGCATTTTCTTTAAAACCACTGTTTAGTTGTTAGAATAGAAAGTTTCAGCAGCATCTCACTTTGTATATCAGCTGAAAATCATAGTAGGGTTTATGTGTATTTGTTGTCTCAACCTTGAAGATTTGCAGACTGCATGTAAGACCCCTTGTAGGTACAGCTGGAACATAACCATTGAGAAATTCCAAGCAAGCTAAGACCTAGCTGTATTATCCTTGGAGTAGTCTTGCCTAGGGTAAGATACTTTTCAAGAGAGGTGTGAAACCAGCAATCACACCTACGTTGTTGCGTGCTAAAAACACCATCAACAATACCTTGTCTTTGCTGCCATGGTTTCCTTTGTGCAACATAGTATAGATGACCATCTTCACCTTCAATAGGTTGAAAGTGAGGTATCTCTGACTTATCTTCTGCAATACTCGCCACTCTTCCGCATTTGCAATTAGCTTTTCTTTGTTGACAATTTGGATAGTATTTAGTGAGTATTGAATCAACCTCCTGCTTCTTTTTCAAGTGTAGAGTATCCAATTGAGTGGCTAGATGAATGATGATATCTTCTTTCATGTTGGTCAACAAGTTGCTCAATTCCACCCTTGAAACTAAATTAGATACCTTGTCAATGGTAGATGCTTTATCTCCCTTGGTCCTCTTGGTGAAAGTCCTTGAGTAATTTCTGCAAACCTTGAAAACATCCTCAAAGGGTAGTTGGGATATATCTCCTACTCCCATAAGATTGAGGGCATCCATATAGTCATCATTAACTCCTTTTAAGAATACAAGCTTCAAAGATATTTCTGTAAGTCTATTTTGTGGATTTTTCTTGAGATAGAACTGGAATCTCTCTACATAGTCTTCAGATGGCTCATCTTCTTTCTAGATCATTCTGAAGATATCATTTCTTCTTCTATCAATCCCTCTACAATAGTCTTGGTATTTCTCCAAGAACTTTGTCTTCATTGTATCCCAATCTGGGATAACATCCCTTCTTGGTCCCATGAACCATCTTAAATCAACATCCTTTAATGTGGCATGGAATAGCTTGAGCCTATGAGGATCAGTGGTGTAGTCATAACTCCTACACAGGACATCAAACTCAAATAGGAATGTGTCTAGATCTTCAGTCACCAAGATATAGAAGACATGCAATGCTGAAGGAGGTATATTCTTCAGAGTAGAAACCCTTTCTTTATTGGTGATAGGAAATTCAAACGTCACCTGTCTTGGTGAGTCATCCACTGCATTAGCCATGGTTAGGAAAGTTCTTTCTATATTATCAGTAGATGTTGGTGAGAGGGAAGATTCTTCTTCAGTAATACCCTCGCTTTGATCACTAAAGTTACCAATATTTACTGTAGGTTGTTGGGTTGATGGAAGGAATCTTCCCAAAGTGTCTCTTTGCCTCCGCATACAATGTATATAACTTTGTATGGATCCTGCACAATGTTAGTAACCTTTCTGGTAGTTGGTGAGGTAGAACCTACGTACCCTATCCTTTGAAAGTAGAACGTAACTACGAAAGCTAAAAACTAATAGGAACTAATCTCTGAAAGTAGCACCATCCCCAGCAATGGTGCCAAAAATATAGTGTATTTACAATGCTAGGTAAACTTGGTGGTAATCACTCAATTCAAAGGAATCTCGTACTAAACATTCCACTATAACTTCTTGAAAAGACCTCATCAAATTATCAACCAGGGCTTGTAGACTTGTGATGGCACTTGCACTGTATGTGCTTTTAGGGATAAAACTATCTAACTTATTTACTACATCAAGCTACTTATTAACAAGGAAAAGTAATGTTGCTACAAGTGCTACGGATACTTTTCAATGTAAAACTGTAACAACAGATTAAAAATGAATTCTAATTTGCTAATGACAAATGTTCCTATCCTCCGGAGTATCACAAATTAATTGAACTAAGCAACTCTAAGAATCTAGTTGATCTTCTATTCATAAATTAACTGCTATAGCAATTAAAATATACCAAAAATAAGTGAAGGTCAGTTATCCTGAGTGGCCCTTTCTCAGGTGACTGTCTCACTGCTTAAACTCAAATCTAACTCTTTTTAGATAAACACAATCATATTGATTCTAACATACATTGCACAATCTTTTCAAATCACATAAAATCTAGCTCAACTGTAATATTCATAACTCATGATCAAATAACATTGTATGCATAATCCATGAAAGATTCAGATAACTAGATCTGTGGTAGAGCAAAAACTATTCAAAACTAAACTTAACTTTTTTCTACCTCAACCACCGAACCATAATATAGGCACGAGGGAGTTATTCAAATAGGTATCTTAACTGTAAACATAAAAACACCACTCTGCATGAACTAGAGTGTCATGAATGCTAACAACAATGACATGAAAAAAAGGAAGGAAGTGTCCTAACAAAATTAGAACTCTCTACTAAAATAGGGGAACATGGGTTGATTGAATCGGTCCCATTAGTCTTCTAATTGTAATAGAGTCCTCCGAGTTTCCAATCACCTTTATTGATCACCTATCACGATGTGTGATTCTCTCCATCAAGTGTCCTCAGGTCATGGTTGTTGTCCTTAGTCAAGACTGGAATCTCCCCTGCTCTGTGCCTGGAAATGTTGTGGCTGCGGACTGCATCCTGTAGTTGCTATGGTAGTCCATGAACATGTACAAAATACTAACAACCATAATCAACACAAACATTCTCAATAATCCATACATTCCCACATATAACATACAATTTCATCATATCATAATCATATCTCTATATACTTAATTAACCAAGTTTAAGTCTGCATAATGATCATAAAGGATAACATAACATAGAGATACAATTAAAACAGTGTCTGGGAATGTCTTTCAACTTGCATAAAACTTAGAAGAAAATAGGCTAATAATTAGGCTCATCATGTGGCCCAGTGAACAATAAGAATGATGTGTGCATAATTAAGCAGCAAGTTGAATCAACTTGTAAAGTTGATTATGAAGATTGTGCACAAGATGACGTAGAGGTGGTTGCACTTGATGATAACCGATTAGAGACAATTATTGGTGCAGCCACAGATTTTTAGTGTGAAGAGCTTGCCTTGGATTGTGATGATGGTGATCATGTGGAAGCATATGAGAACTTGTTTCATTGGTGCAAGGTATGTTCTCTTCCTCATGTAGAGTGTGCTTCATCTCAGCCACAAGGAAATGATGTAGAAATGAAGGAAGAAGAAGTGTGTCATCAGTCAGTTTGCAGTAGCATATATGACACAGTGAGTTGCCAGAGTGAAAGTGAAATAGAGAGATAATTGGAAGAATATGGTTCTTCATTTGAGGTGTCTCATGATCTTGATTCATGTGATAATGTTTTGAGTTGCAGCCTGAGTTGTGCTCATGACTCAGAATGTGAAATCTGTAGTAGCACACATGAAAACTTTGTTCAAGTGCTTGATGGAGTTACAAATGATTATGAGTTCTTTCATTTTGATGTGAAAGACGTGTTAGCTCTTGAATGTGTTGGTGCTATAGTTGAGGTTGAGTCCTTTATATGGGATGTTGATGTGAATGAGTAGCAAGATATGTTTATGCCCGAGCTTCAACATGTTGCAGCCCAACCTAAAGATATGATTGAGCTAGAGTCTTTCCAATTTGCTCTACAAGATGAAATGTTTTCTCTTGTGGATCAGCAGTACATTCAGGCACAGTTCTCTTTTCCATGTGAATTTGAGGTGTTCTCATTTTCCCTCAATTTGCATGAAGAGGCTAGTAGGTATGATAACCCGGTACATGATAATAGAGGTCTGCCTTCATTTGTTTCTTTTGTTGCTAACCTAAATTTTAGTGGTGCACCCATTGTTGCTCAGGACAAGCATGATATGGATATGAATAGGTCAAGCACCTATTTCTCATGGTTACCCTGTAATAGTGATTTCATTGGTAGAGCTAGCCTTGGCTTCATAAATATTTGTTGCAGGTTGGTGCATGTAGATCAAAGACTTCAGTTGTTGCAGCCAGGTAGTGAATGTAAATTTGGTTTGAGGGAGATCAACTCCTTCATTCATCTTGTCTTTGATAGAGGCAAGTAGTTTTGGTCATCTTGTGTAGGTTTGACCTACAAGTGCATGCAAATTTTGATTACAGTCAGCTTTCCTATTGTGCCCCCATGCTTATGACTGTATGTTTTGTATATACACCCTCGATGTAAATACGTTGTTCCCCCTATTTGTTTTTATTTTTTTTGGGTCTACCCTAGAGATTCTAGATTCTCGTTGTGCCATTACTTGGCACATGTCCCCAACCAGAGCCACTATTGACACCAAAAATCAATCTCCAAAATGCCTCATTTTGCCCTCATGTCACATTTTATGACTTCATTCTTGAACATGTGGCTTATAACTGATCCGAAGGGACTCTGGTAAATATCCTAATTATTCATAGCCTAAGAGTCCTTAGTTAGGGTCTAAATATTTTGAAGGCCATATTCTTTAAACCCCAAACCAGAGTTTCATAAAATTGTCTTAATCCTTCTGCTGCTAAAAATCCATTGCTAAATCTATACTAAGTCATTTATTGTCATGTTATGCTAAATCTTTACAATATTAAACCAATACCACATCCTCGTGGATATGCTAGATAAACCCTACGGGTTGGCGGGAGCTAAAACATGAAATAAGCCTTTTACTGCACTACCGCAACAACTTGTGGACGAACCCGTGGGATGGCGGTGAAGACTTAGCCCAAGCATGGAGCCACCCACCGCAACACCACAGAATTTTGCATAAAGCATGGTAGACCGACGGTAAGGATCTAACCGTCGCCGCATTGCTACGACAATTAAGGAAGAAGCCCGTGGGATAGCGGTGACAAGTAATGTGTTCACCATTGTACCGCAGAGGTCATCAAAGGCATATGGGATGGCAGTAAAGAAACTAATGTTACTATACTACTGCGATAGTCAACAAAGAAGTTTGTGGGCTAGCAATGAGAATTTAAAACAAACACATAATGTTTGTTGTGTTGCCGCAGCGGTCAAAAAATGTGTACGCGGGCTTGCAAGAGCCCAAGGTGTGAAGTAAATGTTAACCGCAACCCTGCGGGGTCTTCTATCTATGGTGGTGGGTTGGCGGGATGGTCTAGATTAAGTGGCATATGTGTTCCTGCTATATTGCAGGGAGTCTTTTCTCTTGTCTGTGGGCCGGTGGCAAAAGTTAGCAATTACCGCACTACCACGATGGTCATAGGATTTGTGTGTAGGCTTGTAGTAGGGCTTGATTTGGGAACAAGGTGTTTCCTACAGTCCCACAGGAGTCTTTTCTCTAGTTTGCAGGCCGACGGTAAATGATTAACGGTCTACAGGATGGCAGGGAGATTAAAATGCAAGGGGTTTACTGTGCTATCACGGTGGTCAAAGGAATGAGGTGCAGGATGGTGGTAAAAGGATAGTAAGGCATAAAATGTAGCCCGTAACCCCACGATGGTTTTACATAGCATTAGATATGACATGTGGGACTGCGGTAAGGTCTCAGTTGGCATTGATGCAAGGTTTTAGTAATGGAGGACCATTGACTTCAACCTAGCAATCTATGTGGCACTTCAAGGAGCTCGTTGGTGTTTTGCCGGAGCTCATAATCCTTCATGGATGTAGCCAAAGGACTTCAGGTGAATTGTAAACTTTGTGATGGCATCTCGATGGCAGAAATCATTATGTTCTTTTTAGGCGGTGAAAAATCTGATCCTAGGCTTTTAAGGCAGTTGATGTTCAAACCAAAATGTGAATATTTGTCAGTACCTTTCACTCGCGCCATTACTCTACAACTAACTACATTCAATGTGTTCAGAACCTAAGATTGAGATCAGATTGTTTTGAAATGAATGAGCATGTCGTTTTATAATATGGCTTTGATTGTTAAGTAATATTGTAACACGTATAATGGACTGAGGCTTGTTGCTCCTTGTTGATAAAAGGAATTTAGGGCCATTTGTGTAGAGGTTGGTTTTTGTGTGTGTGGTCTCCAAAAGGCAACTACAGGTGCAAAAAGTTGCAGGGCAACCATTGAAACGCCAATCTAGCTAATTGAGGAGTGTAGACCCACGAAGTCAAAGGGGTTGATATTGTATATGGGTTTTGTTGCTGAATTTCTCCAGGTCATTAGGTAGTACTTAGGAAGATTTCTTAATTGTACTTGGGTATTTTCCTTTGCCATGTTTGATGGCACAAATGTAATACTAGGTCAGATGAATGTGACAACATTATGAAAATATTACAAGCTTTGTAATAATCTTTCTCTCATTATATGTGGATATATGCAGCTATGTTTTGGATTATTAAGTATGTTCTATTTCAAGATCTCATATTCTGTGGTGTATGCAAATACATAGCTCATTGTTCCTTTTGATTTCAGTTTGTTATTTCCTTGATGAACTATGACTCTGTTGCCCATAGAGTAGGCACTAGTCTGGAACCATTCCTATCAGCCCACATCATTTTAAACAAACATAAAGGGGAAAAACCATCTTTCCTATGCATGTACATTCACATAGTTGAATCAGCTATATAGGGGTTTTGTGGTAGCCAGTCGTTCTTGATTCAGTGACAGCCTTTGGAATCAAGATGACGAGTTGGGTTTGGTTGTCCATTTGTTTTTAATTGTTCATCTGGTTTGAACTCAATACCTGTTAAGGTATACCCCTTGGAATATCCCTCCAGAGTTTAGCTGAGCTTGAAGTGCAGGGGATGAAACCCACTCCCGTAGCATTGACCTTCAACCCTCAATGTTCTGTTGATGGACCAATTATGCTTGCATGATGACAACCCTTGCCTTGTGAGTGTGATTCCATCCTAGGAAGTTGAATAGTGGTTTTGGGACCCAACAATGACTAAATGACTTTCCTTGAACATCGTAGAAAGTTGAGAGTTAGTCTTGTGAAAGAGATAAAGAATTCTCTTGTTTTTCTTATTTCATTTGGGATATTATTTATTTATTCCTTGTTTTTTGACAAAGGTCGATATTCATTTGAGGGGGAGTATTACTCGACCCTAGAAACCATAATCTTCTAGTGTGTCATCCTTTGTTTTCATTATGATGATCTTTGATAATTTAGAAGTTATTTAACCCTTATTATTTAGCTAAGGGTGATTATGTTTATGAGGACCTCTTTAGAGGTTGATGTCAATATTATTGACTATGTTTATAACCATATTATTTTATCCATATTTTGGCCATTCCGATGTCCATCACCCACGAGGAGTGTGTAGAGAGATTTTAGGCCAAATGAAGGCTTTTTAGAGCCCTCCTCACGGACTGACCAAGAGTGGACTATGTGGATCAAAAGATCCCACAAGGTGGCATGTAGAGAATGCATGCAAAGAGCCATGCTTTGATAGTTATGCAAGGCTATCGAAGGGAGACAACATTTTGTTCGATCATTATTATTGGCTAGAGAAGAAGAGAATGGGGTGTGGTGAACAACATGGAGTTATTGTTTTAATAGTGGGCAATAAGGCTATCACAGCCAGGAGATAGGGCGAGGGAAGCTCAAAGCCCAGCATGGAAGACAATTACCACTGTGTCATATCTCAAGTATGACATCTTAGAGCTCATGGCTCAAACATATAACTATTTCCAAATACAGTTTTTAAACCTTTGTATATGGAGGACGTTGACTGTGTCGACTTGAGGAAACCATTCATATATGCATATGACATGTTGAGTAGTGAATATAATTATAAGTATATCTTGATGTTTATCTCGATATGTTGAAGGCTATTGAAACCTCACTGTAATCTTTTGTGATGATTCTTGAAACTGCTATATTTTTAGTGGCATTTGGCCATCTTGAGGCCGTAATACCTTTGTTGGCCATTATGCTTCAAGGTGTCCTAATAGAGCTTTGAAAATCAATGAAAGTAAAGGAAAGATGGTAAGAAAGAGTTATTATGTTAGAGATGATGATGGTGTAAATAATGATGAATTTAATTCTGATGATGGTAATAGTAGTGAATGCTTGTTTATTGCACTTAGAGAAGAACCTATTTCTGCTAATCTTGCAAGTTGTGTGAAGGAAGGAAGTCTAGGAGAGTTGTCTGCATTTCATGCTGAAAAAGAAGAGGAATGGATCATCATCAGATTTTCAAACCACATGATAGGAGACAGGACTAAGTTTATTACGTTTGAAAAGTATGATGGAGGACTTGTTAGGTTTGGTGATGATACAACTGGTAAGATTTGTGGAAAAGGATCTATCACTTTTGATGGCAAGCTTAATATAGACGATGCTCTTTATGTCAAGGCCCTATAGCATAATCTACTAAGTGTTGTACAAATGTGTGACAAAGGGTATAATATTATGTTCAAGCACAATGGGTGTAAGATATAGAATAGCTCTGAAAACCTAATTACTGCTGGTAAGAAGAATCATGGTAATGTTTATCATTTGAAGGGTGCTAAAAATTATTGTTTGTTGGCTAAGTCAGATGAAAGTTGGTTATGGCATAGGAGAATGTGTCACATTAACTTTAATAATCTGGTGAGAATAAGCACTATTCATGTTGTAAGAGATCTGCCCAAGATTGTGAAGCCTGCCAATGTTCTATGCAAAGAATGATAGTTTGGGAAGATGACAAAGAGAACTTTCAAAAGAAAAGAACAATCCTCTATCAGTTTGCCAGAGCTGGTGCATACAGACCTATGTGGTCCCATAAGAACAAGAAGTCTACAAGGTTAAAGGTATTTCATGCTTCTTATTGATGACTTTTCAAGAATGACTTGGGTTACTTTCCTTAGAGAAAAAGTAGAAGCTTTAGATAAGTTTGAGACATTCAAAGCTATGGTTGAAAATGAATTGGATTTGAAGATCAAATGCTTAAGATTTGACAGAGGTGGTGAGTTTACCTCAAATGAGTTCAATGATTTCTATGAAGAACATGGAATAAAGAGACATTTGTCTGCTCCCTAGACTCCTCAATAAAATGGAGTGGTTCAAAGGAAGAATAGAACTGTTCAAGAAGCTACCAGAGCAATGATCAAGGAAGCAGATCTACCGAAAGCATACTGGAAAGAAGCAATACATACTTCTGTCTACATTCAGAATAGAGTGCAAGTCAGAGTAGAAGAAACAAAGACACCTTATGAACTGTGGTATGGTAGAGATCCTACTGTCAAATACTTCAAAGTTTTTGGAAGCAAATGCTACATCAGAAGAGATGAAGAATTAGAGTAGTTTGATGCTAGATGTGATGAAGGCATATTCCTTGGGTACTCCACTACGATAAAGGCTTACCGGTGCTATAACAAAAGACTAAGAAAGATCATTAAAAGTGTACATGTAAAGGTAGATGAAGATTTCCCACCAGATGGATTTGAGTTAGATGAACCTACTGATACAAAAAAGACTGAAAAAGTCAAAGAAAAGGAAGTTTAGACTAAAGAACAATCTACTCCAAAAGAACAAGAAACTCAAGATAAGGCTCTGATAAGAAATCCTAAATATCCCAGGTATGTGCAAAGAGATCATTCTAAAGATCAAATTATAGGTGACAAAAGGAAATGTGTGATGACAAGAAGCAGGATTGCAGATTAACAAGTAAATCTCTACCTGCTTTCAAAGGTGGAACCTAAAACAGTAAATGAAGCATGTAATGATGAGCATTGGGTTAAAGCAATGAAAGAAGAATTATTGCAGATTGAAAATAACAACACTTGGGAACTTGTCCCTAGGCCTGCAAATAAGAATGTGATTGGAACAAAGTGGGTTTTTCGAAACAAACTAAATGAAGTTGGAGAAGTTGTGAGAAACAAGGCAAGACTTGTATGTAAAGGCTACTCCCAAGTTGAAGGAATTGATTATGAAGAGACCTATGCTCCAGTGGCAAGAATAGAAGCTATCAGACTATTTTTGGCATTTGCAGCACACAAAAGCTTCAAGGTATATGAGATGGATGTGAAATCTGCCTTCCTAAATGGTGAGCTAGAAGAAATCTACATAGAGAAACTAGATGGGTTCCAATTATTAGACAAATTAGACATGGTATGCAAGTTGAAGAAGGCCTTGTATGGACTAAAACAAGCTCCCAGAGCTTGGTATGCAAGATTAGATAAGTATCTGTTGCAACAAGGTTTCAGTAAAGGGTCCGCAAATAGCAATTTGTGTATCAAGGTAAGCAAATATCAAATCCTGATTATTGAAGTTTATGTAGATGATATCATATTTGGTGGAAATGAAGAGATGTGCAAAAACTTTGCAAATGAAATGCAAAAAGAGTTTGAGATGTCTATGTGTAGTGAGACGAATTTCTTCCTTGGACTGCAAATCAATCAAACAAAAGTATTTTCATTTCTCAATCAAAATATGTCAGGGAATTGTTGAAGAAGTTTGGAAGGGAGGACTCTAAACCGATATGTACTCCTATGGTCATCGTTTGCAAATTGAGCAAGAATGATGAATCTCCTAAGACTGATCAAAGTAAGTACAAATCAATGATTGGTGGATTGCTTTACTTGACTGCTACCAAAGCAGATATCATGCATGCAGTCTGTCTTCTGGCTAGATTTCAATTAGATCCCATAGAATCACATGTATGGCAGTAAAGAGGATAATCGGGTACTTGAAGGGCACTCCTGATCATGGCTTGTGTACCCCAAGAACAATGATTTTTCCTTAAGTGCCTATACAGATGCAGATTGGGCTGGATGTACTGACAATAGGAAAAGCACAAGTGGAGGTGTGTTCTTCCTTGGAGATAGGGCAGTATCCTGGCACAACAAGAAACAAGAATTAGTCTCCTTGTCTACTGCAGAAGCATAATATATTGTTGCAATATCATGCTGCACTCAGATGCTCTAGATGAAGCAAACCTTGAAGGATATCCAAGTTGGGTTTGATGGACCAATTCCTATTCTTTGTGATAACACAGGTGCCATAAATATTTCAAAGAATCCAGTGATACATTAAAAAACAAAGCACATTTCAATTAAGTATCACTTTTTGAGAGAGAAGGTTGTAGAGAATGAGGTGAAGCTTGAATATGTGCCTACAAAAGATCAAGTTGCTGATATATTCACTAAGGCTCTTCCAAAAGACACATTTGAGTATCTCTAAGAGAAATTAGGGGTTATTTACCCTCCTTCCTTGAACTAGTTGCATAGGAAGGTGCATTAGTCTAGTGTGCTTCAAAGTACATTTCTTCTTTTTGACTGATGTTGAAGGCTACCTCTCAGGTGGTGCAGGTAGTGGTTTGAGATGATTGTTACATTCAGGGGGAGTAAAGAATGGTTTCAGACTGATCAGAGTAGTAGTGTGCAAGTATGTGTAGTAGAAGAGATGTGATTCCCTTTGCCATTGATGTCAAAGGGGGAGAGAGATCATATGAAAAACTCAAGGGGAGTAAGAATGTAGAGGTGTAAAAAGAAAGGGGGAGTTATGATGCAGAATTGTGCCTTGATGGAAGAACATGTTTTTCACATCATATGTTGCCATCAATGACAAGGGGGGATATTGTTGCAAGTATGTGCTAATAGGTGTTGTCATTGATGTCAACATGTTTGTGTTGTCATTGGTGCCAACTGTATCTTTTGATATTGATTTTTGGTGATTAATTGAAGAACACTATCTAGTATTTTGCTCTGCATATTCTCTATATTGAAGACTAGAGTATGAGATTCGGATATGATTTAGAGAAGTGTTTAAAGATGCTAAATCCAAGATTTGGTGGTCTGGATCACTGTGCATAAAAAGTTCTATTCACTAGTGTGAAGACTGTGTCTGGTAAGGTTTGCAGAGTGACAGGGAGAAAGGGTTTTGCTTTGCATTTTTCTGTAGATTGGATTTTGGCTTTGTGGTTTTGGACTTAAGCTATTAAGGTCCTTAGTCATCTTCATTCAAAATGATTTGTCATTTGGTGCTCTGGAAGGCAAGTTATGACTAGCAAAGTTTGATAGTGTTTGATAAGAAGCAGTCTATGATATGTTCTTCAAGTGATATATGTTGTGTTCAAGTGAGAATCTGTTGCGGTTGTATTTGTTGACTCCCAAGTGATTCTATGTTGTCCATGGATGTATCTAGAATATGTTGAAGGCATGTGCTTGATCCGCAAGCTATAATGAAGATCTTGCAAGCATGTTTTTAAGTGTTCTTGATATGTGCATAAGTTCCGGCCGACTTGGTTTGTCACACTTGTTGTGAAGGTGATTTGTGGACTGTGGAAATGTGTCCAAGAATGTGGAGATGTATTTGGGTTAGAGCTAAGCCATGATGTGTTGTTCCTTCATTCATTTGCTTCGCAAGTTTGTTTAGGTCTAGTCCTAATTTGATTTATGTATGTATGCCGATCTTGGAGAAAGTTCCAATGGTTGTAGAATGTAATGCTGACCTTGATGTTCATTTGAAGGTTGATGATAGGTATAAATGTATGTAATGAATTTGTGTTTGAAGTGTGAGTGTGTGAAGATGAGAATATAAGTGAGAAGTGTAAAAGCAGAGTAGAGTAGAGGAGATATATTGCACTTCAATGGAACTGAAATCAGGCATGGTGTAGATGCTACTAAGTTAGTTCACCCTGGCAGTGAGCCACCCTTGGTAGTGAGCCTTTCAATTGGGCAGTGATCCCTTTTGGCAGTGAGCCTCTTTTGATATTCGGTATTGTTACTACATTATTTTGTGAGCTAACACTCATCGTGGTTTTTCCCTATTTAGGGTTTTCCACGTAAAAAACCTGGTGCTCATGTGTGTATGGTGTTGATGTGTTCATGTTTTTGATTCTGTTATTCATGGTTAATGTTCATAACAGAATAAGGAGTTAGATTAAGTGAATATGAAAGTGTTCTTTGTTTAAAGAAGTTAAAGTTTTTGATACAACTGATTCACCCCCCTCTCAGTTGTCTTGTGCCATTCAACACTTTTAACTTGCCTTTTTATTTAAGTCTTTAAGGTTTATTACTTGTTTTTTGTCACAAGCAAGGTGCCCATGTGTCGATTTTCTAGCCCAAATAGTTAAATGGCTCTACTAACTTCACACACCTTTGCCCCCACCATTTGAGCCTCCATGGTTGATCTCATTTTGTTTATTCTCCACCATTGATTCTTGTTGTTACTTAGCATGTAGTGGTGGATCCATGAGTTGATATTTATTTTTAACGTGGTGTGGGAGCTTGTCTATCGGGTTCCCCTCGGTCATATGTTTATCCATAGGTGCCAATGAGAAAATAATATTTCAAGCCTAGTGGCAATTCACCAAGTCATTTGATAATGTGGTCATGGTGGGCCCCAATAGGATAATTATTTGTTTAATTATACCTTTATGCTTGTAGCAGGGAGGCATCTCCATATGTGTTCTTTTTTTTATAGTGAAAAGGTCAAATAGGCCACTCACATCTCCACCCTCAAAATTTATTCCCCTGTCATCCATTCTAGCTCACTTTCATCAAGCCATTAGATCTAGCCTTGGTTTATCCATTAGTCATCACCGTCCTGTGTATGTCAATGGGTTGGTTGATGGTGGTATCTCACAATGTATCGAGTTATCACTTTTTTTCCTAATCACCAAGCCTAATGACTAAGATAGGTTAGAAATTAAATCAAATTGAAAATATTGAATATAAATTGAACATAATATCCTTTAAAGTACCTTGAGAAATATCTATATATAATATTTTATTAAACCTAAGTGAAAAAAAAAAAGATCTAAAAAAATCATAAATTAAATAATTATAATATACGGAACGAAACTATTATTATTCTTTTATACAAAACAATTTTTTAATGTATGTATAATAAATATTAAAAATTAAAAATTAAAAATATTAAACAAATAACTTTAAAAATATAAAAATAAACCAAAACTTTAAAAACCACTTATAAAATATTTTCAATAAAATTAATAGCATACGATTTATCAACCACAAGAATTCTTGCCAAATCAAGAACCAATAACAAGTCACCACAATAAGTACCAACCAAAATCATATCAATTCGATGGATACAAACATCCTTCGAAGAGTCAATGTGAAATTTGTTGGATTAATAGCTTTGGTTTCTAGGTATACCTCTTTTTATGATATGACATATTTAAGGTGTTCATATCACATGGGGGAGAGTCAATTGTTGTGTTTGAATAATAGTTCTTTTAATTGAATTAATTGTGTATATATACATATTTAGCAAATAAATAATATTAAGAATATATAATTTTTAAATTTTTTAAAGGGATTTATATCAAAACTAAGATTATTTTTGCTATTTAATATGGAAGCACAAGTTTAACTTGATATCTCTTCGACTAAGAGTTTTTTTTTGTATTGAAGGAATGCAAATTTACAAATAAAAAATAGTCCATAGTGGACTAAAAATAGCCAATGTCAGTACAATACATCTGTATATACATAGCACACAACAATCCTTATGTATAAACATAACACACAATAGTCAAAAGACTACTGGCAAAACAATCCAGCATAAACAGTAAGTTACACAGCAAACAGCAAGCTGTACAGACACTAGATATATACAACCATCATACATAAATCTGTCCAGAAATAAACCACCAGCACTATGCTCAGGAACCCAGTTGCTAATGAAGACTGAGATAAAAAAACAACCTCTGTGAAGAACAATACAAGTGCCTCACCAGATATGTAGAACCACAATACCAACCAGAATGAATGGCAAGGAAGCTACCCCACAGAACCAGAAGAGAACACCCTCAGCCAATGCATTAAGTCTTGTCCTTTTGCAAAGATAACATTTAAAACTTGATATGCTTTAAGTTGACTGTCTATTTGTGCATCTTTCTTTGCCACCTTCTGTAACTGCACAAACAAGTAATCGATTTTGAGAAATACATTTTAGTAAAGCCTTACAGTGTTTCCTTCCTAAGGATATATGGAGTTAGAAAAATTGCCTTACACCTGCTTTTCCAAATATGCATGAGGACAACCTATCTAATAGAGTTAGCAATAACATTACTAACACCCAGGCACAACATAGCCTCTTTCCAGTTCAAATGATGATAAAAAAATAGCATGCACACCATTAAAAATAGCTTTCCACTGGTTCTGAGCAAAAGAACATTCCCAAAAAATATTTTTTAGACTTTCCTGAGATTGACAGAATGAGCATTAGGAACTTGGATCCTGAAATACTTTAACTTATTATCAATAGGTAATTTACAATGCAAGATTTTCCAAGACAAAACCTAAATATCCGCATCTAGCTTAGATTTCTAGATTTGAGTGCTCAATAAATACCAAAATTTCTCACTGAATCTGCATTTCCATTTAAGATTCAGACAAAGATTAAGGGGCAGACAAGAAAGAAGTTGTATGTATACTTTCTTCAAGGGAAAAGTATTGACATGATAAGTTGATAACCATAGCCAGTCCTTAAAAAAATTACATACAACAGGAGTACAATTTTTCATAGATAGTTCAACAGGAACCAAGGATTGAACAAAGATAAGAAACTGCTTATATTTATTAGTAAGACCAAAAGAAGATTTAACATCAGACCACGACAACCAATCCAACTCCTTGAAATCCCAAATGTCACTAAATTGACAGATCCCTTTCTTAAACCAAAAAAAAACATGCCTAGGAAAGGTTACAGCAGCGGGGTTGGTTGTGGTATTGAATAAGTTTATTCTACTGAATAGCAGATGTTGCAAAGCTGAACCCTTGTTGAAGAGATTCTTCCCTCCACTGAAGAAGATGACAAACACGTTGCCATGCCTTCCAAACAGTTTGTAACAGGGATGAGGCTCTGATCTGAAAAAAGGGTGCCAGGAGAATCTTATCCCACCAATTAGTAGGCTGCCATTTACCTTTAGCAGAAGTAGAATTGATTCTATGCCGAACCGAAACTTTCCAAGGTTCCTCTCCGTGGATTGCTTTGATAATCCACTTAGCGGACAAGAAAATACCTTGTGTTTTTGGATCAATGAGACCAAGACCTCCTCTACACTTGGGTTGAATACAATGTAACCAAGAGGTAGCTTTGAACCCAACACTACCATCCCATTTAGACCACAAAAATTAGCAAATAATTTTATTCAAATCTTCATAGCCTTTGTTAGAAGGCATCCAACAGGAAGAATAGTATACATGGGTGGCAATAAAAATTATGTTTGCAACTTGAACTTTACGAGCCAATGATAAAAACTTGTTTCCCCAATTAAAGAGTTTGTTCTTAAGCCTGTCAATGAACCATTGCCACATATCAGATAAAGATACCCCTATACCAAATGGGAATTCTAAGGTATATAGAAATCTCACCATGTTTAATTTGTTGCCACTCCATGGGGATCCAATGAGGAATGGGCCCAAACTAAACCATCCAGAATTTAGTTTTGTTATGAGCAAGCTGAGAACCTGAAACAGAATAGTATAAATCCAAAATTTCCATGGTATTATTGATTTCTTCTTCAGAGTTCTACAGAAATAGCAAGCTATCATCAGCAAAATGTGAGTTAATAACCACACCATCTTAAGGAATGGAAATGCCTGAGATAAGCTTTAGTTGATTAGCTTTCTGAAGCATATATCCCAATGCATCAGCAGTAAGAACATACAAGAATGGTGATAACGGGCATCCCTGTCTGATGGATTGATGTAACAAAAAAACTTTAGTCATATAATTATTAATCACCAGATGAGCATTGGCATCCTTAAATAACATCTGAACATGAGCTCAAATTTTGGGCCCAAACCCAAGCCATTGCATCATTTTCAGAATAAAACTCCACCAAATTCTATCATAGGCTTTATCAAAATCTAGTTTGATTAAAAGAGCATTTTGTCCTGATTGTTGGGCCCACTTAGTAGTTTCACAGGCCAAGATAAGTTTATCAAGAATAAATCTGTCACTAAGGAAATTGGTTTGTTCAGGTCTGACAATGCTTTGTACCACGAGTTTAATGCAGATGACCAATGCTTTAGCAATGATTTTATAGGAAGTGTTTAGAAGAGTAATTGGTCTCCAACCAAAGATAGTATCGTCTTTTCTCCCCTTAGATAATAATTTAATTATCCCTCTATTTATAATGGCACCCAACGAGCCTTTCTTTAAGGCTTCCAAATATAAAAGATAAAAATCATCTTTGATGTGTGGCAACATAGCTTGGTAGAATTCCACTGGAAGCCCATCAATACCCAGACTCTTATTAGAGGCCATTGAAAAAAGAGCATGTTCAAGCTCCTCTATGGACATGGTCTTGTCTAGGTACCTGCTATAACTAGAGTCAATTCTAGTAGGAATATAATTTGCAACGATCTCCTCCAATATAAAGTGAATATCATTCCAGGACTCATTTTCTTTGAAGAGATTCTTATAGAACTTCTAAAAAATCAGATTAATATTAGCTGGATTCGTATGAAGAGCACCATTCTTGTCCATTATGGCACAAATCCTTTCCTTTTTATGCTTGTACTTCAAATAGTTAAAGAAGTATTTAGAGCATCTATTTCCTTCTTTTATCCAGTGAAGTCTAGCCCAAATCTTAGCCCCCTGTCCACTATAATGATCAAGATGACGTAGTTGTGTCTCAGTGGCAGCAATAGAAGCTTGTAGTTGAGAATTATTCGGGTCAGTGTTTAATTTCCTTCTATCTTGCTCTAGTTTTCCTTGGAGAGTTTTTTCCCTTCGTCTACGTTGTCAGGCCATTATTCTCCCAAAATCATGAAGAAAGGTGGTGCATTGTGAGACTACAACACACCACCAATCAATCCAAGACTCATCGACCTGTGGTTTTGGAATAGAATTCCAAATCCCCACAAAAGCATTCATGCAAACCTAGTTTTTTAGATGGGAGATGTTAAGTTTATAGGGCAGTGGAGAAGTAGTCACATTGTGTTGAGAGGTAGAGACATTGCAAAAAATAGGAAAATGATCTGATAGAGTGTTGGAATAATCAACTTGAATACAATCACTATATGCAGTGTGGACCAATTGAAGATTAGGCGATAAATAGAATCTATCCAATCTGCTAAGCTTTCTATCATCACCCAATCTACAATTAGACCATGTAAACTAATTGTTAGCATGACTAGTAAATTGGTCATTAATAGGATCAACCACCCTAAGGGAATTCCTGCAATACAGTCAATTGCTAAATTCTTCATTGCCAAGTTTAAAGGGACTAAACCAACTCTAATCTAAGTTATGTTTAACCATATTGAAGTCACCACCAATGATCCAATATGCATTGGGAAGAGTATTAGACATCCACTCCCAAAGATTGGCACATTCTTTAGTAGTGTGAGGAGCATAAATAGAGCATAAACCTATAGGTTGTCCATTGATAACCGATAGGGCCCAAACACAGTTATGTGAAGGGTCCTCACCCTTATCAATGACAAACTTATCAATCCAAGGAGAAATACCAAGTGAAGATAGGGAGAAAAGCTACAAGCATGAAGAAAACAAACTACAGCTAACCCTAGCTCCCAATGGAGTGCATTCTAACCTAGAAAATCAATCAAGCAAATAGAAATAAACTAAGAATCTAAGCTAGTAATGACTTCCTTCCATTTTCCTCCTCATCTTGCATTGTGTTCTCACATTTGCAAGTTCATGCAATAATCATGAGAAGCTCTTATGTGTGTGTTAAGCAAGATTTTGGAGGGTTTGCAGGCTAAGAGAAGAAAAATGGAACTAAGAGAGCCTAAAATGAGCTAGAAAAAGTGATTTTATAGAAGAGGTATTTTGAATGGACAGTTGGGATTCACTGTTGACTTTGAGGGAAGATCAAGGGTGGAGGTTGATTAGGGTTTCTCCCACCACTAGAGGACAAAAGTTAATTTAAAATTCACAAATATGATGAGGTGGAGGATGTTTAAATTAAATAAACTTGGTTAGTTTATTTAATTCATTTGAGGAAGGGGACATGTGAAAGGGGATTTTGGTATTTGATTTATTTGTTTGAATAAATCAAGTGAAGGGAACATTATGAATAATTAAATAATTAATTAGGATTAATTATTTAATTATAGAAGAAACATGGATAAATGATTAGAAATGATGAAATTGAATTAGATGAATTATGGAAATGGAAAGAGAAATTGTCCTATTACATTTGTGACATGAGGACATTTTTCAGTGTCTACACCAAGAATAGCTCCACCCTTTCCATCTTTATGAGATGTATGCAGAAAAAATGCCTCTTTCCATATATTTAAAAGAGCTGCTTCTAGTTTGCTGTTGCCAATTTTGACTTCTTGCAAAAGTAAAATGTCAGGTTTCCATTTATCAACTATTTCCTTAACCTTATATTTGCGGTGAGGAAGTGTGATCCCCCTCACGTTCCATGATAAAATATAGTAATTCATGAAGAAGAAGTATCAGAACCTTCTTCCTATGGCAACACACTGAAACTATTGATGAGATTAATTGGTTAATTATTGTTCAACCGGTCAAATGGAGATCTAGATCTCTGTTGAGAGTTTGGGGGAGGAGAAGCAGAGCCATATTCAAGTGAAGAAGAGGTTCTAAGAGGAGGAGGGGGGACGAATGGATTCTGCCATGAAGATGATTGTGGGAGCATTAAGAGGGTCCTGACGGTTCCTTCCTTTTCTTGACCATTCTCCAACTATCAGTAATAATAGCATCCTTATATGAAGGAGACTGTACAAGTGGCACGTCAATTTCATTATCAAAGGTAAGAGTTGGTTGAGAGTGAGTTTGTGGTGGAGGAGATGGGTGGGAGATGTGGGTACGATACGAAGAAGGATAGAGTTTGATGAAGAATGAGTATCTAGGGTAGACGAGATAGTAGATGTGGGCATTGAGTCGAATCTTGATTTTCTAACAGGACAATCCTAGATCAAATGGCCTTCTTTTCGGTAGAAAAAGCATGCATTTGGTTTGTTTAAATAAACCAAATGTTGTTCCATTTCAAATCTTGGGCCAATCAATTTGATATTCTCTAGTAGTGGTTTGTTTAGGTCCATTTCTATACAAACCCTAGGGTATACCCTAAAGTTGGCAAATTTGTCAGTATTCTATTTGTACCAAATAACCTTGCCCAACTGTGCTACAATATCTTTCAAGTAGGGCCTAAATGCCAGATTTAAGTAGGGAAATTCTATTCACATTGGATATTGAGAGTGAGGGTCCTTCGAAATGGAAGTCAAACCTCCAGGCTTGAAGATAAAATATTTGGCGACAAATCACCCATGTACCATATTGCAACACATCTTGGGCATGATCAATGTTTTTAAACATGCATGATACATAACCCTTCCCAAGACCTCTGAGGGTTGCAATCTCCCAACCATGGTTTTCCCAATTAGGGTGAGCCCATTTATAGAACTCAGCTTTAGATGGAACTCCTCTCAGAAAAAAAAGAATAGCAGTTCTCGCTTGGCATTCAGAAATTACGTCCATCACATCATTGGGAAGGAAGAACTCTAAGGATTTTCCTATGTCGCTAGTTATTTCTGCAGCCATTGTCTTAGTGTCCTCATTCAATGTAGTCTCTCCTACAGGCTGTGCATTCTCTACTTTTGTCACCTCTGCACCTTCCAGGTCAGACTCCAAACCAATCACCATCTCCTTTCCACCAACGTCTGCTTCTATTGTTGCAACACCACAATTCATTTCACCAGATTGCCTGACAACTATTTTAAGTCTCATCTGGAGTTCAAGTGGTGTGCAAATTGCTAAGCAAGAAGTTATTAGGGCGCAAAAAGTTGTGGGTTAGAGTTCTTCCAAAAGTTCACTCAGGAGTGCTCTGTCTCAACCACGAGTTAAGCCCTGAGGGGTATGCATTCCACTAAAGTCACTTGAGGCACGATCCAGACCTCATCCCTTATTATTGCATCTTAGGGGTTTTGAACCTTTGTGGATAGCGTAATCAAGAAACATACTATCACCCTCACCAATTGTCCTCAACTAATTAAATTACAATCCTTTGGTAGACTTGATATATTTTAATAAATAAATAAACTAAGATATTTGAATTAAAAAACAAATAGCACATATTCTCACTTATATCTCATTTACTTTTTAAAAAAATTATCTCTTACACAATATCACATTTCTATCTCCTTAGAATCCCATGACTTCAAAATTGTTATTATTCATCGTACAAGATACTATAATATATCTCATCAACAATAATGCTTTATAATGACATTTTAAAAATTAAAGGTATTTTATTTCATAAATTTATTATGTCACTTGAAACTCCAAAGATCGTGAAAATAATAATAGTTTAATCCAATGTCTTTTAGATGTGATATTTGTTACTGTAATGAACATTTTATTTTATCATAATCTTCTATGAAATTTAGAAGTCCATTATAAATAAATTATAATATATTTATACCACTAACTAATGTATATTTTTTAATTAGATATATATTATATATATTTATTTATCATATTGTAATTTTTTTAAATGATAGAGATGTCTATATATATAATCCAATCTTTTTTATTAAAATCTATATCACTCTCGACTCTTAAAATATATGAACAATAAAACTCGCATATTTTAAAAATGTTAATTACATATTGAGGCCACGTTTCTTTTTGATAAAGAAACTTGAATACTCAAATTCCTATGTCCATCATTAACATGATAACATATGGTTGAAAAACGATATATCTTATCTTTTACATGTCTTACACTCCAAATTCCAATCATTTAGGCATGGGAAGTTGACAAGGAGGAGAAAACCCTTCATTATTCACATCACATCCCTAACACGTGAGTTAAAATTTTGTGGACTTCAATTGGAGTTGGAGTGGCCTTTCACAAAACTAAAAGTTCAGATTCCATACAAAAGTGTGGAAGTAAGACAAGAGTATAATGGTCGTTTACTTAAATAAAATAATCATTACATGGGCCTTTGTTATTCTAATGAAAAATAGACTAGTTCTTAAAATCATTTAAGTTAATTAATTAAACGATTAATTTAGATAAGAGAACGGGGATTAATAATTGAATTTTTTAAAATTAAAAAATAATTGTAATATTTAGTTTGAAATTTAATGATGAGAATGTATTGTAATAGGTGTTAAAAACTAATTTATTAAGGTGTCAAAATTTTATGGCTTGTTTAAATGAATATTTTAAATTTTGTAAATTGATTATTTTTCGCTTAGGTTCACCTATGCGAGTGTAGACCTGATCTCCATGAGTGCAAGCCTGAAATTGCACATGGACCTAAATTATGACTTGTGGATCTAAACCTATAGAAGGTGGATTGTTCGAATTCATTTGCCTTGATTTATGATATCTAACTATGCATAAGGACGGTTGATGTTTAAGAACACCTTTGGGGAATCTAATGAATCACAAGGGTTGAGTTCTCAATCAGACCCCTAATAGACCAACTTTATGATGATGAAAAAGATTGAATACAACAACCAAACATGTAATGGACCTAGGATTATATCACAAGAAAACAATGCAAGACAACATCCTCGTTACGATCTTTGACCTAGACATTCTTTTAACATTCCAACATTGATTTCAAAATGAGTTAATGAATGTCTTTAAATACATCTAAGCACAAAAGTCAACACAAATGTGTTAGAACACACATATATACTGAGAGGGCGGATGAATCAGTATATGCCACTTTTTAATACAATTCTACTGCATTAATCAGATTATGTAATGAACTATGCAAACACATTCACACATCAACATAAGACACCATAACACTAGATTTTATGTGGAAACCCAAGAAGGGAAAAACCACAATGAGAAGAGTTGCTTGGGTCTACTGTCCAAATCTAGCCTCACAAAGTGAAACAATGAGGTACAATATTTTTTAGGCTCCAACCCACAGGAGTTTCAACCTGAGAAGGACAACAATCCTTTTACATATTGGTAGGCACCAACCTACAAGAGATTTGAATCTCCTTACCAAACTAAGCACCAACCCAACAATGAAGTACCAACTTCAGTCTCTGAGCAACAACCCAATAATGAAGCTCCAACTTCATCTTCTGAGCACCAACTTCAATCTTTGAGCAACAACCCAATAATGAAGCTCCAACTTCATCTTCTCAGCACCAACCCAGCAAACTAAAACAAAATCAATTTTTAAAACATTCATTATATACCGTGTAAACTCAAGATCATCTTCAGTTCATGCCCTTCACACACTTCACATATCTATACTTGGCTATCCGCTAGATGTTCACATATTAGACACACACACTGATACTCTCATTCCTTCACAAATGCACAAATTGATTTCCCTTTATATGAACCCATACAAAATAAATCTTCATTGTCGATTGCACTTTATCACATTAAAACATTCTCCAAGGTCGGCCTCTATGTTTTTATTTCCAACATATACAATTCCAAGGGGCGGCCCATCCTATAATTTTGGCGCTTTGAAATAGGGCCCAAAACACACATACTTAGATCAATCCAATCCACATTATAGGTCAGGGCCCAATTCAAAATAACTAAGTTGGCCACAAATAGAAATACCCGCATGTTACTGTCATGGCACCACCATTTTAAAACTTTGGTCTATGTCACCTAGTTGGCCTCATATATTTAAATCTTTAATTTAAATATATTATATCTTCATATCCATGACCTTTACTTATTTTACCTTCAATGCCTTGATCGAAAAAACAAACAAGCCATGAACCACCTTTCAAACAACCTTTAACGGTCAAAAAACTTTTCCTTGAACCTTGGGCACAAGGGCCTTTATCGAAAAAAATTGCTTTTCATGAACCATTACTTAAACACCTTTATCGATGAAAATCCATTTCCATGAACCTTGAGAATAAGGGCCTTTATCAGCAAAAGTTGATTTTCATGAACCATCACTTAAACACCTTTTTCATCACTATCAGCAAATTCCCATTCTGACAAACATTGGACTTCCTTCTCCATTATCAACCAAAGATAACTTTCATGAAATTGACCTCACAAGCCCTTGTTGGCTAGTAGGTGAATCGACGAACTTGAAAACCTGCGAACCAAATAACTCTTCCTTTGTTAAGTTCACGAACTTAATATTTTGCTGCCTTGACTTCACTTTTTCTTTTATCAGCAAATCAACAAATTGGTGAACTTAGAAACTCACGAACCAAACAACTTTCCTTGGTTGAGTTCGTGAACTTGATATTGTGATCTATGAAGTCAGAATGAAAGCCAAAAACACCAATCAAATGCAAAAACAAATGATATACCTTCACATGTGACCCACAAATCCAAGATAGGGTGGAAGGAGTTGCACCCAAACTCCTTAGATTTACCCAAGTAGATGAAGAATGTGGATTGCTCCTTGCTTGCTCAACACAATAAGATGAGAGATAATGGATTTAGATAGAGATTGAGATGGAGATGAGGATGAGAGATGGAGAAGATAGAAATTTTGGCATAGTTTTGATGCAAGAAGTTGTTGAAAATGGCTTGGGTGAGGGTTTCATTTATAGATTTTTGAAAAGAGGATGAGGGTGAGGATCAAAAGTTGAGATCAAGGGCTAGAAATGATTGAGAGTTAGGGTTAGGATTGAATTCATAGCCTTGTGACAAGTGTCACAAGAGGAGTGGATGAGAGAGATCAATGGTTGAGGTTTAGTCAATGGGATTGGAGGGCTCTTATTATTTGTGAATTAAAAATTCACATGGGGAAAGGTGTTGAGGATAAAAATAAATTAAAATTTTATTTTTGGGAAGAGTGGATATAACAAGTGAATTAAAAATTCAACTCATGGGGGAGTGTGAATTAAAAATTTATTTTTATGTGGAGATGTGAAGGTTGAAGGACACATGTACACTTATATGTGTAAGAGAGTGATAAATGAGTTGTAAGAGAGATTTGACCCTTTGAATAAAAAATTGATATTTATTCAAAGGTGTGTGGGAGAATGGGCTAAGCAAGGTTAATTAAGTGTTTAGCTTAATTAATTTAGGTCTAGGGGATAGGTAGGTTAGGGTAGCTAATTAAATAATAGCTATTTAATCAACTAGGCTAGGTTTAGGTTGATTAGTAGGGTAGATTAATTAGATAAGCATGATTTTTCTAATTAATAGGGATTAGGGAGATGGACAAATTAGCTAAATAAATATTAGGAATATTTATTTAGTTAATGAGGATATAGTTATATGGTATAGTGATAAATTAAGTGAATTAATTGATCACAAAGGATAGCTGATAGATGGTTAGGGATAAATTAATTAAATAAAATAAATTTATTTAGTTAATAGGGGGGATAATTGGTGTAGAGATATGATAAATTGGTTTGCGAAGCAAGTCAATTTTAGGTGTCTACAGATATTTTGCCGACTTAGCTTTACTTTCTCCTTTATTGGTGAATCGACAAATCAACAAACTTAGAAACTTGCGAACAAACTCTTTGCTGAAACTTAAACTTTTTTCCTTCTTTCAAGCCTTCATTACAAACCTTCTCTGTCAGTGAACTTGCTCTCAGTGAAACCTATCATTAATGAGAGATAGTTTGATCAAGGAGAAGCATAGTGGGGGTTGACAGGACATTTTGGCATTGATAAGACAGTTGCTTTGGTGAGTGAAAACTACTTTTGGCCTCAGATACATAAGGATGCTCAGAGATTTGTGCAGAGTTGTAGAGTTTGTCAAGTTGCGAAAGGGAGTAGTCAAAACACTGGATTGTATAAGCCTTTGATAATACTGGAGAGACCTTGGGAATACATAAGCATGGATTTTGTGATGGGATTGCCTAAGACACAGAGAGGACATGATTCAATATTTGTAGTGGTTGACAGATTTTCAAAGATGGCTCATTTCATCCCTTTCAAGAAGACAACTAATGCAGTGCATGTAGCTGACCTATTTTTCAAGGAGATTGTGAGATTGCATGGATTACCTAAGAGTATAGTTTCAGACAGAGATACAAAGTTTGTTGGATACTTTTCGAGGACACTTTGGAAGAAGATGAAGATAGATTTGAAGTCTAGTTCAGCTTTTCATCCATAGACTGATGGACAGATAGAAGTTGTGAATATGAGTTTGGGAAATTTGTTGAGATGTTTGGTTGGAGAGAAGACAGGAAGTTGGGATTTGATTCTTTCACAAGCAGAGTTTGCATACAATAATTCAATGAATAGGAGTACCGGAAGAACACCTTTTGAGATTGTTACTGGAGTAAACCCTAGAGGAGTAGCATAATTAAGAGATATCAACATGGAAGAAAAGAGGAGTGCAGAAGCAGAAGAATTTGCAGATCACATGAAGATAATACATAATCAGGTGAAGAAGCATTTGGAGAATCTAAATAGTAAGTACAAAGAGAAGGCTAATGAGAAGAGAAGACAAGGAATTTGAAGTTGGAGAGGAAGTGATGGTGTACTTGAGAAAAGAAAGATTTCAAATTGGGACATATAACAAGTTGAAGATGAAGAAGTTTGGACCTTGTAAGATACTTAGGAAATTTGATTCAAGGAATGCATATGAAGTGGAGCTACTGGAGACATTGGGTATATCACCTATTTTCAACATTGCAGACCTTTATCAATATCATGAAGCAGAGTTCAGTGACAGCATGGAAGAAGACTTGAAGAAGTAATTACCACACAAAGAACCGGAGTAGATTGAAGACATTTTGGACAATAGAGTTGGACATAACTCTAGAGATAGACAATACAAAGAATGCCTTGTGAAGTGGAAAGGCAGACCAGAAGAAGATTCATCATGGATTTCTTAGGCTGAGGTGGACCGTCTTGGTTCTCCCCTAGCCCCAGCAAAGTGAGGGACTCACTTTTTCAATAACCCTAGATGTCTGATGCAGGAGCATCCCTAGTTCAAGAGTAATCTTGCATCAACCAAAAACATTTGTATTTTAGTTTGTTTGTAGTTCAGTTTGTTCCTTTTCCAGTTCAGTTCAGGCAGTTCAGTCAGAAGTAGATTTTGTATTTTGGTCCAGCAGCACTTTCAGATCTTGTGGAACTGGACTTAGCATCTACATTCATTCATCTACATCATATTCAGAATTTAGAGATCCGTACTTCAATACCAGAAAGATATCGCTATTAGAAGTTTGACTATTTCTTAGAGCAGAGCATCCAGATAATCACTGACAACCAGCTGAAGGAGAAACTTGCGGAAGCATTTCCTGATCTATGAAGCCTAATGACACATCATTCAAAGATCTTTTGTTCATGGCCAACCTTCCCCGAAGATCTGCACATCATTCCATTCATTTTTTGGAAATGTTCTATGCATTTAGGTCTGACCTATCTGTATACACACATTACATCTCTTCTTTGGAATTTGTGATCTTCCTTGGCTGACGCAGAGGAATCTGTTGATCCGGACTTGATATATATTGATGTAATAGATCCTTAGGAAAGCAGTTCATATGTTACTAAGTTCATAGTTCAAATTTTGTCTGAAGGAGCTTTAAAGCCTTATCTTGCAAATGTATGTAATTAGGCCTGTGAGCCCTAATTGTAAGCCCGCATGATGCCGGCTGATCTCTATTTGAATTCTATGATTTACTGAATGACTAAATCTGTATTTGTTCTATTTCTTTGAGTTGTTTCCATTGTGTTTACTCTTGCTGCATGGTTTGGATAGTTCATTATGTGAACCCTCCTACCGTGACTGTACCACCTTATGTAATTGCACAAACAAGTAATCAATTCTCAGAAATACATATGAGTAAAGCATTACAGTGCTTCCTTCCTAAGGATAAATGGAGTTAGAAAAAATTGCCTTACACCTGCTTTTCCAAATATGCATGAGGACAACCTATCTAATAGAGTTAGCAATAACATTACTAACACCCAGGCCTAACATAGCCTCTTTCCAGTTCAAATGATGATAAAAAATAACAGGCACACCATTAAAAATAGCTTTCCATTGGTTCTGAGCAAAAGAACATTCCCAAAAATTATGTTTCATACTTTCCTCAGACTGACAGAACGAGCATTTAGGAGCTTGGATCCTGAAATACTTTAACTTATTATCAATAGGCAATTTACAATGCAAGATTTTCCAACACAAAACCTGAATATTTGCATCCAACTTAGATTTCTAGATTTGAGTGCTTAATAAATACCAAAATTTCTCACCGAATCTACATTTCCATTTAAGATTCAGACGAGGATTAAGGGGCAGACAAGGAAGAAGTTGTATGTAAACTTTCTTTAAGGGAAAAGTATTGACATGACAAGCTGATAACCATCGCCAATCCTTAAAAAAATTACATACAGTAGGAGTACAAATTTTCATAGATAGTTCAACAGGAACTAATGATTGAACAAAGACAAGAAACTACTTATATTTATTAGTAAGATCAAAATGAGATTTAACATCAGGCCATGACAACCAATCCAACTCCTTGAAATCCCAAATGTCACTAAATTGACAGATCCCTTTCTTAAACAAAAAAAAGCATGCCTGGGAAAGCTTACAGCCAGGGGTTGGTTGTGGTATTGAATAAGTTTATTCCACCGAATAGCAGATGTTGCAAATCTGAACCCATGTTGAAGAGATTCTTCCCTCCTCTCAAGAAGATGACAAACATGTTGCCATGCCTTCCAAAAAGTTTGTAACAAGGATGAGGCTCTGATAAAAAAAAAGGGTGCCAGGAAAATCTTATCCTGCCAATTAGTAGACTGCCATTTACCTTTAGCAGAAGCGGAATTGATTCTATGCTGGACTAGAACTTTCCAAGGTTCCTCTCCATGGATTGCTCTGATAATCCACTTAGTGGACAAGCAAATACCTTGTGTTTTTGAATCAATGAGACCAAGACCTCCTCTGAACTTGGGTTGAATACAATGTAACCAATAGGTAGCTTTAAACCCAACACTACCATCCCATTTAGCCCACAAAAATTAGCAAATAATTTTATTCAAATCTTCATAGCCTTTGTTAGAAGGCATCCAATAGGAAGAATAGTATACATGGGTGGCAATAAAAATTATGTTTGCAACTTAAATTTTACTAGCATATGATAAAAACTTGTTTCCCCAATTAAAGAGTTTGTTCTTAAGCCTGTCAATGAACCACTGCCACATATCAAATAAAGATACCCCTATACCAAAGGGAATTCTGAGGTACCTAGAAATCTCACCATGTTTAATTTGTCACCACTACCTAGGGATCCAAGGAGGAATGGGCCCAAACTGAACCATCCAGAACTTAGTTTTGTTATGAGCAAGCTAAGCAACTGAAATTGAATAGTATAAATCCAAAATTTTCATGGTATTATTGATTTCTTCTTCAGAGTTCTGCATAAATACCAAGCTATCATTAGTAAAATGCAAGTTAATAACCACACCATCTTGAGGAATGGAAATACCTGAGGTAAGCTTTAGTTGATTATCTTTCTGAAGCATATATCCCAATGCATCAACAGTAAGAACATACAAGAATGGTGATAATAGGCATCCCTGTCTGATGGATCGATGTAACGAAAAAACTTTAGTCATAGAATTATTAATCACTAGATGAGCATTGGCATCCTTAAATAACATCTGAACATGAGCTCAAATTTTGGGCCCAAACCCAAGCCATTGCATCATTTTCAGAATAAAACTCCACCAAATTCTATCATAGGCTTTATCAAAATCTAGTTTGATTAAAAGAGCATTTTGTCGTGATTGTTGGGCCCATTCAATAGTTTCCCAGGCCAAGATAGTAATTGGTCTCCAACCATAGATAGTATCCTCTTTTCTCCCCTTAGGTAATAATTTAATTATTCCTCTATTTATAATGGGACCCAACGACCCTTTCTTTAAGGCTTCCAAATATAAAAGATAAAAATCATCTGTAATGTGTGGCCACATAGTTTGGTAGAATTCCTCTGGAAGCCCATCAATACTTAGACTCTTATTAGAGGCCATTGAAAAACGAGCATGTTCAAGCTCCTCTATGGATAGGGTCCTATCTAGGTACCTTCTATAACCAGAGTCAATTCTAGTAGGAATATAATCTGCAATGATCTCCTCCAATATAGACTAAATATCATTCCAAGACTCATTTTATTTGATAAGATTCTTATATAAATTCTGAAAAATTAGATTAATATCAACTGGATTTGTATGAAGAGCATTATTCTCGTCCATTATGGCACAAATCCTTTCCTTTTTATGCTTGTGCTTCAAATAGTTAAAGAAGTATTTAGAGCATCTATTTCCTTCTTTTATCCAATGAAGTCTAGCCTGAATCTTAGTCCCTGTCCTCTATAATGATCAAGATGATGTAGTTGTGTCTTAGTGGCAGCGATAGAAGCTTGTAGTTGAGAATTATTTGGGTCATTGTTTAATTTCCTTCTATCCTGCTCTAGTTTTCCTTGGAGAGTTTTTTCCCTTCGTCTACGTTGCCAGGCCATTCTTCTCCCAAAATCACAAAGAAAGGTGGTGCATTGTAAGACTGCAACACACCACCAATCAATTCAAGACTCACCGTCCTGTGGTTTTTGAATAGAATTCCAAATCCCCACACGAGCATTCATGCAAACCTAATTTTTTAGATGGAGATGTTAAGTTTATAGAGCAGTGGAGAAGTAGTAACATTGTGTTGAGACGTAGAGACATTACAAAAAATAGGAAAATGATTTGATAGAGTGGTGGAATAATCAACTTGAATACAATCATCAGATGGAGTGTGGACCAATTGAAGATTAGGCAATAAATAGAATCTATCCAGTCTACTAAGCTTTCTATCATCGCCTAATCTACAATTAGACCATGTAAACCAATTCTTAGCATGACTAGTAAATTGGTCATGAATAGGATCAACCACCCCAAGGGAATTCCTACAATACAACCAATTGCTAAATTCTCCATTGCCAAGTTTAAAGGGACTAAACCAACTTTGATCTGAGTTATGTTTAACCATATTGAAGTCACCACCAATGATCCAATATGCATTGGGAAGAGTATTAGACATCCACTCCCAAAGATTGGCACATTCTTTAGTAGTGTGAGGAGCATAAATAGAGCAAAAACCTATAGGTTATCCATTGATAACCGATAGGTCCCAAACATAGTTATGTGAAGGGTCCTCACCCTTATCAACAACAAACTTATCAATCCAAGGAGCAATACCAAGAATAGCTCCACCCTTTCCATCTTTATGAGACATATGCAGAAAAAATGCCTCTTTCCAAACATTTAAAAGAGCTGCTTCTAGTTTGTTGTTGCCAATTTTGACTTCTTACAAAAGTAAAATGGCGGGATTCCATTTATCAACTATTTCCTTAACCTTATATTTGCGGTGAGGAAATCTGATCCCCCACACGTTCCATGATAAAATATAGTAATTCGTGAAGGAGTATCAGAACCTTCTTCCTGTGGAAACACACTGAAACTATTGACATGATTAATTGGTCGATTATTATTCAACTGGTCAGATGGAGATCTAGATCTCTGTCGAGAGTTTGGGGGAAGAGAAGTAGAGCCATGTTCAAGCGAAGAAGAGGTTCTAAGAGGAGGAGGGGGGGACGAATGGACTCTACCATGAAGATGATTGTGGGAGCATGAAGAGGATCCTGATAGTTCCTTCCTTTTCTTGATAATTCTCCAACTATCAGTAATAATAGCATCCTTATATGAAGGAGACTATACAGGTGGCACGCCAATTTCATTATCAAAGGTAAGAGTTGGTTGAGAGTGAGTTTGTGGTGGAGGAGATGAGGTGGGAGACGTGGGTATGATACGAGGAAGGATAAAGTTCGATGAAGGATGAGTAGCCAGGGTAGACGAGATAATAGATGTGGGCATTGAGTCAAATCTTGATTTTCTAACAGGACAGTCCCAGATCAAATGACCTTCTTTTTGGCAGAAAAAACATGCATTTGGTTTGTTTAAATAAACCAACTATTGTTCCATTTCAAATCCTCGGCCAATCAATTTGATATTCTCTGGTAGTGGTTTGTTTAGGTCCATTTCTACACAAACCCTAGGGTATACCCTAAAGTTGGGAAATCTATCAGTATTCTGTTTGCACCAAATAACCCTGCCTAGCTGTGCTACAATATCTTTCAAGTAGGGCCTAAATGCTAGATTTAAGTAGGGCAATTCTATCCACATTGGATATTGAGAGCGAGAGGGTCCTTCAGGATGGAAGTCAAACCGCCAAGCTTGAAGATAACATATTTGGCCACAAATCACCCATGTACCATATTGCAGCACATCTTGGGCATGATCAATGTTTTTAAACATGCATGCTACATAACCCTTCCCAAGACCTCTGAGGGTTTCAATTTCCAAACCACGGTTTTCCCAATTAAGGTGAGCCCATTTATAGAACTCAGCTTTAGATGGAACTCCTCTTAGAAAAAAAGAATAACAGTTCTCGCTTGGCATTTAGAAATTACGTCCATCACATCATCAGGAAGGAAGAACTCTAAGGATTTACCTGTGTCGCTAGTTATTTTTGCAACCATTGTCTTAGTGTCCTCATTCGATGTAGTCTCTCCTACAGGGTGTGCATTCTCTACTTTTGTCACCTCTGCACCTTCCAGGTTAGACTCCAAACCAATCACCATCTCCTTTCCACCAACGTCTGCTTCTGTTGCTGCAACACCACAATTCCTTTCACCAGATTGCCTAGCAGCTATTTTAAGTCTCATTTGGAGTTCGAGCAGTGTGCAAACTGCTAAGCAAGAAGATATTAGGGCACAAAAAGTCGTGGGTTAGGGTTCTTCTGAAAGTTCGCTCAAGAGCGCTCCGTCTCAACCACGAGTTAAGCCTTGAGGGGTATGCATACCACCAAAGTCATTTGAGGCATGATCCAAACCTCATCCCTTATTATTACATCTTAGGGGTTTTGAACCTTTGTGGATGGCGTAATCAAGAAACATACTATCACCCTCACCAATTGTCCTCAACCAATTAAATTACAATCCTTTGATAGACTTGATATATTTTAATAAATAAATAAACTAAGATATTTGAATAAAAAAACAAATGGCACATATTCTCACTTATATCTCATTTAATTTTAAAAAATTATCTCGTACACAATATCACATTTCTATCTCCTTAGAATCCCATGACTTCAAAATTGTTATTATTCATCGTACAAGATACTATAATATATCTCATCAAAAATAATACTTTATAAATGGCATTTTAAAAATTAAAGGTATTTTATTTCATAAATTTATTATGTCACTTGAAACTACAAGGGTCGTGGAAATAATAATATTCTAATCCAATGTCTTTTAATGGTGATATTTGTTACTGTAATGGACTTTTTATTTTATCATAATCTTCTATGAAATTTAGAAGTCCATTATAAATAAGTTATAATATATTTATACTACTAACTAATGTATATTTTTGAATTAGATATATATTTATTTATCATAACGTAATTTTTTTTAAATGATAGAAATGCATATATCTATATAATCCAATCTTTTTTATTAAAATCTATATCACTCTCGACTCTTAAAATATATGAACAATAAAACTCGCATATTTTAAACATGTTAATTACATATTGAGGCCACGTTTCGTTTTGATAAAGAAACTTGAATACTCAAATTCCTATGTCCATAATTAACATGATAACATATGGTTGAAAAACAATGTATCTTATCTTTTACATGTCTTACACTCCAAATTCCAATCATTTAGGCATGGGAAGTTGACAAGGACGAAAAAACCCTTCATTATTCACATCACATCCCTAACACGTGAGTTAAAATTTTATGGACTTCAATTGGAGTTGGAGTGGCCTTTCACAAAATTACAAGTTCGGATTCCATACAAAAGTATAAAAGTAAGACAAGAGTTTATTCTAATGAAAAATAGACTAGTCCATAAAATTATTTAAGTTAATTAATTAAACAATTAATTTAGATAAGAGAATGGGGATTAATAATTGAATTTTTTAAAATTAAAAAATAATTGTAATATTAGTTTGAAATTTAATGATCAGAATGTATTGTAATAGGTGTTAAAAACTAATTTATTAACGTGTCAAAATTTTATGGCTTGTTTAAATGAAGATTCTAAATTTTGTAAATTGATTATTTTTCGCTTAGGTTCACCTATGTGAGTGTAGACCTGATCTCCATGAGTGCAACCCTGAACTTGCACATGGACCTAAATTATGACTTGTGGATCTAAACCTATAGAAGGTGGATTGTTCGAATTCATTTGCCTTGATTTATGATATCTAACTATGCATAAGGACGGTTGATGTTTAAGAACACCTTTAGGGAATCTAATGAATCACAAGGGTTGAGTTCTCAATCAAACCCCTAACAGACCAACTTTATGATGATGAAAAAGATTGAATACAACAACCAAACATGCAATGGACCTAGGATTATACCACAAGAAAACAATGCAAGACAACTTCCTCGTTATGATCTTTGACCTAGACATTTTTTTCACATTCCAACATTGATTTCAAAATGAGTTAATGAATGTCTTTAAATACAACTAAGCACAAAAGTCAACACAAATTTATTAGAACACACAGATATACTGAGAGGGCGGATGAATCAGTATATGCCACTTTTTAATACAATTCTACTGCATTAATCAGATTATGTAATGAACTATGCAAACACATTCACACATTAACATAATACACCATAACACTAGATTTTATGTGGAAACCTAAGAAGGGAAAAACCACAGTGAGAAGAGTTGCTTGGGTCTACTGCCCAAATCTTGCCTCACAAAATGAAACAATGAGGTATAGTATTTTGTAGGCTCCAGCCCATAGGAGTTTTAACCTGAGAAGGACAACAATCCTTTTACATATTGGTAGGCACCAACCTACAAGAGATTTGAATCTCCTTATCAAACTAAGCACCGACCCAACAATGAAGCACCAACTTCAGTCTCTGAGCAACAACCTAATAATGAAGCTCCAACTTCATCTTCTGAGCACCAACTTCAGTCTTTGAGTAACAACCCAATAATGAAGCTCCAACTTCATCTTCTCAGCACCAACCCAGCAAACTGAAACAAAATCAATTTTCAAAACATTCATTATATATCGTGTAAACTCAAGATCATCTTCAGTTCATGCCCTTCACACACTTCAAATATCTATACTTGCCTATCCGCTAGATGTTCGCATATTAGACACACACACACCGATACCCTCATTCCTTCACAAATGCACAAACTGATTTCCCTTTATATCAACCTGTACAAAATAAATCTTCATTGCTGATTGCACTTTATCACATTAAAACATTCTCCAAGGTCGGCCTCTACGTTTTTATTTCCAACGTATACAATTCCAAGGGGCGGCCCATCCTATAATTTTGGCACTTTGAAATAGGGCCCAAAACACACATACTTAGATCAATCCAATCCACATTATAGGTCAGGGCCCAATTCAAAATAACTAAGTTGGCCACAAATAGAAATACCCGCACATTACTGTCATGGCACCACCATTTTAAAACTTTGGTCTATGTCACCTAGTTGGCCTCATATATTTAAATTTTTAATTTAAATATATTATATCTTCATATCCATGACCTTTACTTATTTTACCTTCAGTGCCTTTATCGAAAAAACAAGCAAGCCACAAACCACCTTTCAAACAACCTTTAACGGTAAAAAATGTTTTCCTCGAACCTTGGGCACAAGGGCCTTTATCAAAAAAACTTGCTTTTCATGAACCATTACTTAAACACCTTTATCGATGAAAATCCATTTCCATGAACCTTGAGAACAAGGGCCTTTATCAACAAAAGTTGATTTTCACGAACCATCACTTAAACACCTTTTTTATCACTATCAGTAAATTCCCATTCTCACAAACATTGGACTCCCTTCTCCATCATCAGCCAAAGATAACTTTCATGAAATTGACCTCACAAGCCCTTGTCGGCTAGTCGGTAAATTGACGAACTTGAAAACCTGCGAACCGAACAACTCTTCCTTTGTTAAGTTCGCGAACTTAATATTTTGCTGCCTTGACTTCACTTTTTCTTTTATCGGCAAATCAACAAATTGGCGAACTTAGAAACTCACAAACCAAACATCTTTCCTTGGTTGAGTTCATGAACTTGATATTTTGTCGACTTAGCTTTACTTTCTCCTTTATTGGTGAATCGGCAAATCAACAAACTTAGAAACTTGCGAACCAACTCTTTGCTGAAACTTTAACTTTTTTCCTTCTTTCAAGCCTTCATTACAAAACTTCTTTGTTGGTGAACTTGCTCTCGGTGAAACCTATCATTAATGAGCTTAAGAGTTTGCGAACTGAACAATTTTCTGACCAAAGGAAGAAATCATTCATGCCTTAGAATTTTCTTTGTCAACCTTTCATCGACGAACTAGATGTCAAGAAAACTAGCTATCAGCGAACCTGTCAATTCGCGAATCGAGAAAATTGCTGACTAATGGCAGAAATCATGCCTTAGAGACTTTTCTTCTTCTCTGCCTTAGAAAATTTTCTTCTCTGCCTTAGAAAATTTTCTTCTTCTCTGCCTTAGAAGCTTTTCTCTTATTTGATTTCTATTTCCCTTCGATATCAACTTCCTTTTGACATGAATGACAATATGTAACTTTGACATCAATGACAACAATTCCAATAACCTCCCCCTTTGTCATTGATGGCAACACAAACATAATCTTCTTCTTTTGCATTTGCTCCCCCTTACTCTATCTCTCCCCCTTTGACATCAATGGCAAAGGGAGGTAACCAACCTCTTTCCTTGCTACAAACTGATACTGCCAAGACAAGCTCCCCCTGACTATAATGCTTCTCCTCAACAAGTCATATAAAAATTTGATAATCTATTCTATCTACCTGCTCCCCTTGAGAGGTAGCCACTATCCAAACAGGGATGAAGGATATGCCTTGAGCTTCTCCCCCTGGATAGATGCTTCATCATAAGATTTTATTGATTTGATGAGAGTGATATCACTCCCAACTTCTACCTTAAATACTCATCTCTTTGGGAAGGGGTTTTGAAAAAATCTCTGTAATCTAATCCTTTGTAGCCACATATTCCAACTTTACCTCCTAATTTATCTTCTAATTTTTAGGAATGTCTATCCTTTTTGTCTTGGTTGTCAAGATCAATCATCTGAGACTTTGACTTTGCCAAACTTCTACAAAACCTTGCTATGTGCCCAAAATTGTTGCAAGTATGACATTTTTTATTGAAATCAAACAAAGGGGCAAAATAATTTAGACTTACATAATTGCTTCTTCTCATTCTCGATCTGCACTCAATGGCTTTGTGACCATACTAATTGCAACTAAAACAATAACTAGAGAAGGCATAATTAAACCTTTTCATGAATGTTTGTCTTGCAGGAGTTGATCTTCTAAATTTTCTTCTTTGAGAGATAACAAGGATAAAATCAACTTCTTCAATTTTGTTACTCTCTTTCTTCATTGGGGTTTCTTCATTTTACATTGTCTTCTCTATAGAAGATTGTGTGACTTCTTCAGCATAGCCCAAACCTGACTTTATGAAAAGTGGTCTCCGAATGTTTATTATATCATCCAGAATTTTAGAGCTCTTTCCAAACTTGATATTCTTACTCAACTGAGCATGAACCTTTTCAACTTCCTTTCTTAGTAAAATGATTTCTTCTTCAAGTTTTAAACACTCATCTGATTTGGCTTTGAAGGCAATGTTCATGATGTCTACGATTCTTTTTCCCTCTCTAATTTGAATCTTCAGGCTAACAATCATTTCCTTTGATTCTTTGAGCTTGGCCTTTTGTTCTTTGTTTTCTTTCCTTACTAATTCCAAGTCTTCAAGTGCAAAGATTAGTTCACCTTCAGGATCAACTTCACATTCTTCTTCATCAATGATTGTCATGTTTTCTTCATCATTAGCAGCGCTGACTAAGTTGTTCAAGACTTCCACAACCATTAATAGGGCTTCTTCTCTTTCATCTTCTGATGGGTAGTTTTCTACTTCTTCTGATGTCTCACAGTCATCCTTAGAGTAAAGAAATTTCTTGTTCTTGTTGAATTTAGATCTTTTGAAACCCTTGTTGCTATCTTCACTTTTTCTAAGAGGACATTTAGATGCATAATGCCCAATATCACCACAGTTGAAACACTTGAAAGGCATCTTACCTTTGTCCTTACCTAAACCCTTCTTTAACTTTCTTACAAAGTTTGCCTCTTCTTCCTTAGATCCATTGCTTGGATTAGATGCTTCTTCTTTCTTTATTGCTTTGAATATAGCTTCCTTTTTAGATATGTCTTTGTTTGCATTTCTCATCTCATAGGCAATGATGGTACCAAATGATTCATCCATTGTAAATTTATTCAAATATATGGCTTCTTCAATAGTAGAAAATTTTGAATCATACCTTTAAGGGAGTGATCTCAGTACTTTCTTAACAACCACTAAATCCTCTACCTTTTCACCAAGACCTCTGATCACATTTACAACTTCATCTATCTGAAGTAGATAGTCAGCTATGTTCTCTTCTTCTTTCATCTTTAGATTTTCAAATTTACCCTTGAAGGTCTGCAATTTTGCTTGCTTTATCTTATCATCTCCTTCATAGAGATTTTTGAGTTTATCCCATATGTCCTTGGTTATCTTGCATTGCATTACTTTGACAAACTCTATGTTAGTTAGACCACACAAGATAGCATTCTTAGCTTTAGCATTGTTCTCACAAGCCTTCTTATCAGCCAAATCTATGAGAGGATTTGTAGGAGTAGTATAAATATCAATCACAGATCTCCAAACATCATACCCTAGAGAGGTAAGATAGGCTTCATCCTTATACTCCAAAAGGCGTAGTTAGATCCATCAAATAGAGGTGCTCGGTTAGAAGAGGATCCTTCTTGTCTAACCATGTGTTCTTATCCAAGATATACGTTTAGTTGTTAGGTTGCACCAAGGAACTTAGCTCTGATACCAATTGTCAGAACACATAGATATACTGAGAGGGGGTGAATTAGTATATGCCACTTTCTAATTCAATTCTACTACATCAATTAGATTATCTAAAGAACTATGCAAACACATTCACCCATCAACACAAGACACCATGACACCAGATTTTATGTGGAAACCCAAGAAGGGAAAACCATGGTGAGAAGAGTTTCTTGGGTCTACTGCCCAAATCCAACCTCACAAAATGAAACAATGAGTTACATTATTTTGTAGGCTCCAACTGATAGGAGTTTCAACCTAAGAAGGACAACAATCCTTTTATAGATTTGTAGACACCAACCTACAAGAGATTTCAATCTCCTTACCAAACTGAGCACCAACCTAGCAATGAAGCACAAACTTTAGTCTCTGAGCAACAACCCAACAATAAAGCTCCAAATTTGTCTTATGAGCACCAACCCAACAAACTAAAACAAAATCAATTTTCAAAACATTCATTACATACCTTGTGAACTCAGGATCATCTTCAGTTCATGCCCTTTGCACACTTTACATATCTATACTCGCATATAAGACACACACATTGATACTCTCATTCCTTACTTCACAAGTGCACAAACTGATCTCCCTTTTATATCAACTTGTACAAAATAAATCTTCATTGTCGGTTGCACTTTATCACATTAAAACATTCTCCAAGGTTGGCCTCTGCATTTTTATTTCCAATGTATACAATTCCAAGGGGTGGCCCATCCTATAATTTAGATGCTTTAAAATAGGGCCCAAAACACACAGACTTAGATTGCTCCAATCCACATTATAGGCCGGGACCCAATTCAAAAACAACCGAGTTGGCAACAAATAGAAATACCTGCATGTTACTATCATGACGCCAACATTTTAAAACTTTGGTCTATGTCACCAAGTCGGCCTCATATATTTAAATATTTAATTTAAATATGTTATATCTTCATATCCATGACCTTTACTTATTTTACCTTCACTGCCTCTATCGGCAAAATAGGCAAGCCACGAACCACCTTTCAAACAGCCTTTAAAACGGTCAAAAAACTTTTCCTCAAACTTTGGGCACAAGGGCCTTTATTAGAAAAAAATGGTTTTCACGAACCATTACTTAAACACCTTTATCAGTGAAAATCCATTTCCACAAACCTTGAGCACAAGGGCCTTTGTCGAAAAAAGTTTCTTTTCATGTACCATCACTTAAACACCTTTTTCATCACTATCAAAAAATTCCCATTCTCACAAACCTTGGACTCCCTTATCCATTATCGACCAAAGATGACTTTCATGAACTTGACCTCACAAGCCTTTGTCGGCTAGTCAGAGAATTGGCAAACTTGAAAACTTGTGAGCCAAACAACTCTTCCTTTGTTAATTTAATGAGATTAATATTTTTCTGCCTTGTCTTCACTTTTTCTTTTATCGGCAAATCGACAAATCAAAAAACTTAGAAACTCATGAACCAAACAACTTTCCTTTGTTGAGTTTGCGAACTTGATATTTTACCGACTTAGCTTTACTTTCTCCTTTATCAGTGAATCAGAAAATCAACAAACTTAGAAACTTACAAACCAACTCTTTACTGAAACTTTAACTTTTTTCCTTCTTTCAAGCCTTCATCGCAAATATTCTTTATCGACGAACTTGCTATCGATGAAACGTGCCATCGGTGAACTTCAGAGTTCACGAACTGAACAATTTGCCAACCAAAGGCAGAAATCATTAATGCCTTAGAATTTTCTTTGTCAACTTTTCATCAGTGAACCAGATGTCAAGAAAACTGGCTGTCAGAGAACCTGCAGTTCATGAACCAAGCAAATTGTTGACTAAAGGAAGAACTCATGCCTTAGAGACTTTTCATTTTCTCTGCCTTAGAAACTTTTCTTCTTCTCTGCCTTAGAAGCTTTTCTTCTTCTTTGATTTTCATTTCCCTTCAATATCAACTTCCTTTTGACATCAATGACAACACTTCCAATAATAAATATATTAATATTCCATGTCATAATTGCTTCGTTTGATCATGAAAAGGTGATTCGAATCAATAGTTTATGTCTAATGAAATCCTTCAATGTGACTTGAAGGGAAAATGATACAATGTATATAATGTTTAAGGAACACACATATACATGCTAAGAATGTTATCTATAATGAATTTAATCTATTTTCTCTTGTGTCCCAAGATTGGGGCATACTACTTGGTATAAATTATTAAATCAACATGTGGTCCACAAGTGAGACACACCTTTATGCTTCCACCCATAATAGATCATTTTTGAATTGTTCTCTCAGTGAGTTCTCCATAGAAACTTGTAAAATAGAAAAAATATGCAATGAGTGACATCTATTAAACATTGAGAAACAACACTCTCATTTATTAAGAGTTTGAAATGAGCACTGCTAATGATGGGTGGGAAAAAAGAGCTACAAAAGAGGGCACGCATTCGGGAAGGCAAGTGGGTTTCCATCTAGTTCGAGGGTAGAATCTACAAGAAAAAAGGAGAGTTTTTTATACCAGAGTCCTCGATACTATAGAAAGAACTCTTCAAATCCCCTTAGTCCTTTCAAAATAGAGATATTGTTTCCATCGAAGATTCAAAAGAGGGAGTAGTGCTAAAAATAAAGGATCAAACTTTAGATAGAGTGATTTAAAAAATGGAGAATGTCTTGATTGGAAAATTTTTGGGAAGAAGGCCGAATATCGAAATGGTGTGTAAATGGACTAGTTCCAAATGGGTGATTAAAGGAAATGTAGAGGTATCTGATTTGCCTAAGGATTTGTTTGCTTTCTCCTTCTCTCTACCTAAGGAATACATCAATGATATCATGAAGGGACCGTGGTTCATAGGAAAAACTAGTCTCTCTTTACAAATGGAGGCTAAGATTTAATCCTATAGATGCCCTTTCCTCTATGGCCCCCACATGGGTTAGGTTTCTAGGGCTTCCCTTAGAGTTCTGGGATGAGAAAATTATTGCTGGTATTTCCAACTCTTTTGGTCATTTCCTTTCATTAGAAAATGTAACTAAGAATAGGAGCAAGGTTGTTTTCACTAGATTTTGTGTTAATATAAAAGCCCACAAGGTCCTTCCTACCTCCATCACTTTAGAATCCAAATTAGGAAAAGACACATGAGATCTTCTATGAGAACTCAACTTTGTATTGTCAAAATTGATTGTGCACAGGACATCTGTCAATGTCTATCCTCATCTAGTGAAATCCATGAATGTCACATCTCAACCTTTTGCTTGCATTTATAATTAAGTATATTTGATGAGACTATTGGACATTACCTTATGATTGTTTAATTATTGGATAATTACATGTGCATGAATGGTAATTTGTTGTACATAAAATTGAAATTGAAATGATGATGAATTATTATGTTTATGATTATGATTGTATATCTGGTTTGTTCTTCGGCTATGGTTTTATGGGCTAACCTATTGATGAGAATTTGAGTGTGAATGAGTGTAGGAACATGTCAAAGATGAGAACATGGTTGAGGTAGAGATGACCTAGCCACCTGACAATAGTTGGCATGATTGAAATCCTATACACACACTCACGTAGTTGCATTCATACTGCGTGTTGAATGGTTTCGTTATGTATTTTGTGTTATCATGGATACATAGGTTAAATCATGCGATGATTATGGTTGTGATTGTTTAAATGATTAATTTATGGGTATGCATCTTTTTTACGACATGTTCATTTCAAAAAAATGACTTAGGAAAAATAAAATCATCTCTTTTATATTAACGTTATTGTCTTAATGACTATTTTTGGTTTCACAATGTAATTATTTTTCTTTTCAATTAAATATATATATATATATATATATATATATATATATAGTGATTGATTTCGGTATATATATTAAATACATATATATGTCTCTCTATATATATGTACATATACATAATTTATATATATATATAAATATAAATATATATATGTATATACACACACATATATATATGGATAATTATATAAAAACAGTGGTAAAGTGAAGTTTACAAATTAAACTAAATATATTAACGCATGATGGGTTGTTCATGCACCCTCAATTCTATTGAAAGTGTTAGTTTTATTTTCAGAACTGAAGTAAAGTATTTGATGGGGAAACTCATCTTAAATGCCCAAAAGAGGGCAGTAAAAATATATAAAATGGAGGGAAAAAGTATAAGAGAGTTACCATCATCAAAAGGGAAGGCAAAAAAATCATTAATAGTAACTTTAAAAGTTACAGATCAAGAGATACATTGCTTCCTAGAGAAAGAGCGCTCATAGGGTTAAGCTTTTGTGAGGGAGGTTCTTAGTGGAGTTTTTAGAGTTACACATAGATTCCTTCACACATGAGGTGAGTGATGGAAGCTATTTCAATTGATTGTATTGTTGCTGAAATGAATATGGTTATGAATTAGTTTGTGGGTATTCAAGGGTTTGAATGAAATCAAAGTTAGTTTTCTTGGGGTATTCAAGGGTTTGAAATGAAAACACACAACTACTTTTAGCCATTAAACAAATCATAACAACAAGAAGTGACAGCTATGTCATATATGCCTAATAGAAACTTTAAACACCAAACTAGAAAACTATAACATTCTATGCCATTAACACATAGACATGAAACTCAGAAGAATTGAACTAATACATTCGAACAGGCATACAGCCTTCTCAGAACCTAATAATATTAACTCATGGGCATATTGCCTAGCTTCAAATCAACATTACGGAAACCAGACTTAACTATTGTAGAAAATGACCTTCTGTACTGCTTTGATCTTCTGTGATTACTATTTTTTTTCTAGATTTTATTTGCATAAACCAACTGAAAAATGCTCTTCTAGTATATGCTAGTAGTCTCTGTATGATGTATGTGATCTTGAATTCCCTGTCTAAGAAGGTTATGATATATATATATATATATCTGCTTTTTGAATACAAATCATGAAATTGCTGAATGTTTGGCATCTCTATTATTTTGTTTTTGTTTTTGTTTTTATTTTTAACTCAGCAGTATATGTATATATGCACCTGTAACTAAATGGAAAGATGATTTTCTCAATTCTTTATCTCAAATTCTATCATGACTGTATTATGAATCAAATTTTACTTGTGAGCATGAAATCATTAAATTAGTCTTTCTTTTGAGATAATTGCACATGTAATATACACACACACATATGTATATATATTATCATGATCAATACTTTCACCTTTCTTTATATGACTGAAATCTCTTTATCCCTGTTACAAAAACTACATGAATATGGTTAGGAAACATGAATTTTAGATAGTATTTGCATCTGAAATAAATATTGCTTGAAGTTCATACTAGAAGTATAATATGCATAAAGAATCACTGCATGTATCAAATCTTCAAGAAAAGTAATTTGCAATTCACATTAAATTTTTCTTGAAAAGAAAAAGGAATTAGTTATTGGGCATATATACATGTTTTGCCATGGATTGTCTTTGTAAAGAAATTAGTTTATTTTTCTATGCGTGTGATGAGTTTGCCTTCTGGGAAAGGGTGCCAAATATTGGCTAATAGAGAAGGTTGATCCTCTTTGTGAGATCTATGAGTATATTCATAAGTGATTTGGTCAAAGACATGTTTTCATTGAAATAGATGAATGTTTGCCTATCAAATTATATACATATGTTTCTCTGCCATATCTTGATAGTAGGGAATTGCATGTTCATGTTAGAAATGCATGTAGATATATCAGGTTGCACCGGATTTCCGTCCTTCCTATTGTTTCCAGGTTGCTAGGCATTTCGTGCAGGGTCAGGTATTCTTCGAAGTAGGAAGAATTTCAGGGAAGTGTAGGCTTTGTGGCTGGGTGGAAAAGCGCCTGAGCCTGTTCTCATCTCTCAGCTTTGCGGATGACCACGTGAGTTAGTGGCAGTTGGTGACAATGACTATATTCATATATCATTACTTATATAATTCTTTTATTCGTACATCATTATTTGTATAGTTTTGACTATATGGCATGAGAGCCAAAGTTGTTCCATTTTGTATATCATATTTCTTGTGCTAACACCTAGATTAGGCACTTGTACATGCAAGATGTAATATGACATTTTTACATATATTGAAGATGGAAATATATAGAGGTATATATCTTCTGTAAACACACTTTATCTGATAATATACATAGGTATATCTATTCTTTTTTAATACAAATCATGAAATTGTTGAATGTTTGGCATCTCTGTTGTTTTGTTTTTATTTTTATTTTTAACTCAGCAGTACATGTATATATGAACCTATAACTGAATGGAAAGATGATTTTCTCAATTCTTTATCTCAAATTATATCATGACTGTATTATGAATCAAGTTTTATTTGTGAGCATGAAATCATTAAATTAGTCTTTCTTTTCAGATAATTGCACATGTAATGAGGGTTACACACACACACACATTATCATAATCAATACTTGCATCTTTCTTTATATGACTGAAATCTCTTTATCCTTGTTACAAAAACTGCATGAATATGGTTAGGAAAACATGAATTTTAGATAGTATTTGCATCTGAAATAAATATTGCATGAAGTTAATATTAGAAGTATAATATGCATAAAGAATCATCATAGGTCTCGTATCTTCAAGAAAAGTAATTTGCAATTCACATTAAATTTTGCATGAAAAGAAAATGGAATTATTTAAATTAGGCATATGCATGTTCTGCCGTGGATTGTCTTTGTAAAGAAAGTAGTTTACTTTTCTATGCGTGTGATGGGTTTACCTTCCAGGAAAGAGTGTTGAATATGGGCTAAAAGAAGAAGGTTGATCCTCTTTGTGAGATCTACCAGTATATTCATAAGTGCTTTGGCCAAAGCCATGTTTTCATTGAAATAGATGAATGTTTGCCTATCAAATTATATAGATATGTTTCTCTGCCATATCTTGATTGTAGGGAATTGCATGTTCATTTTAGAAATGCATGTAGATATATCAGGTTGCAATGGGTTTCCATCCTTCCTATTATTTCCAGGTGGCTAGGCATTTCGTACAAGGTCAGGTATTCTTAAAAGTAGGAAGAATTTTGGGGAAGTGTAGGCTTTGTGGTTGGGTGGAAAAGTGCCTGAGCCATGTTCTCGTCTCTCATCTTTGTGTATGACCACGTGAGTTAGTGGCAGTCAATGACAATGACTATATTCATATATCGTTACTTATATAATTCTTGTATTTGTACATTATTGTTTGTATAGTGTTGACTATATGGCATGAGAGCTAGAGTTATTCCATTTTGTATATCATATTTCTTTGATAACACCTGGATTAGGCACTTATACATGCGAGATGTAATATGACTTTTTACATATATTGAAGATGTATCATTTAAATTTTATATTAATGAGAATTTGAGCCTTTATTTATTTCTATGATATAGTTTATGGGTTGTGAACCTTACAATGAAGAACAATAAAGATATAACATAGAAAAATAAAGCCCTTGTAGAGGAAAAAAAAATATATCGGTGAGCCCTCAATGGTAGGATCACCACAAGACAAGTAGAACATGACCAAAGAGGATGGATAAATAATTTTTATACCAATGAATTCTATCCTCCAAGGAGAAATGGAGAATCTCTCCTTGGGACAATTGGAGGAAACTGGAAATGAAGTCATAAAGCTACATCCTTCTACTAAAAATGGTCACACACAACAAATGAGTCTATCTAACAAGGATATGCCTCTCAAGGAGAAGAAAGTAACAACATATAATACCATCTCTAAGATGATCTAGCATAGGTCAATCTTTGGTGATGATGGGAGATTAGCCTCTTCCTTTCACCCCACACTGAAAGTTTCCTCTTTGATTGGCGAGCTTGAGGTGAATCCTTCTGCTTTCTCCAACCCTAAGTTGGAAAACTTGGGTACATCCCCATTGACCCCCTCAAAAAATAAAGGGAAGGGCAAAGCTAAGGAACTAAGAAAGTCAGTAGATGTTGGAAAAGATTAAAAACTTGGAAAATGATCCATCAGAGAGACTAGATAGAAGGAAAAGACCAAACAAGTAGTGGATGGAAGACAAAAAACCTTGGAATAGACATGCTCCAAAAGGGGTAAAAAATGAGTGTCACTACATGGAACATAAGGGGGCTCAACAGTCCCCATAAACATAATGTCCTAAAAGACCTCCTTAAGGACATTAGACTAGACATTCTACTTCAAGAAATTAAGATGAACATAACAAATTTATAAGATATTAGCAAAAATATATGGCCTTTCGCTCAGTTACTAATGGCTAATGCAGATGGAGCATTAGGTGACATTTCCATCATGTGGAATGCCTTTTCTCTTGAAGGTACATTTCTTTCAAAAGATAAAAATACTTAAATGTTCTTTTTAAAATTAAAGCTAGTAATTAAGTTTAGGTCCTTTCCAATACATACACCCCTAACATCAACCAACAGAGAAGGAAAACATGGGAGAAACTCATTGAGTTCAGACAAAACTTTAAAAAATCACAATTGGATGGTTGTAGGTGACCTCAATACCCCATTATATCCCTCTAAAAAAATGGGGGGAAACAAAGACTATACAAATGGTATGTCTGATTTGGACAACTTCTTCCATAAGGGTGATCTTATTGACGTAGAGTTAGAAGGGTCTCATTTCACTTGGTCAAATAAAAGGGTAGGAAGGAATCTCATTCAAGTTAAAATGAATAAAGTACTTATTTCAAAAAATTAGGGAATTATGGACAAATGCAACCTCACATCACTTCTTAGAATATGATCTGACCACACACCTCTCATCTTAAATTGGGAAATAGATACAAGAAAAATAAGCCACCCTTTTATATTTGAGATAATGTGGACCCTCCGCCCAGAATTAAAAGCACTTATTGAAAAATGGTGGAATATAGAAATAGAAAGATCTGCTATGTATAAAGTCATGTGCAAATTAAAAAATGTAAAACACAACATCAAGCAATGGAACATAAATTCCTTTGGGGGCATATTTGAACTGAAAAAAGAAGCCAAAAATACCCTTAGAAATATATAAAAGGAAATGGATTCCAAGGGGGATTTAGAGGAATTATGTCAAAAAGAAAAAAGTTATTCTTAGCAATCTTCACAACATCATTGAGAAAGAAGAAAGTTTTTGGAAACAAAAATCTAGAATTCAATGGCTTAAAGTAGGGGATGGTAACACCAAGTTCTTCCACTAGACTATCTGTTAAGAAAAGTGTCTCAACCTTGCAACTTTGAAAGGTTACTATTCTTCCCAGTTTTGGTCTTTTTGAATACCCTTTATCTTGAAGAATGATCTAGAACTTTCAAAGTTTCCAAAAGGGCTAAAAATGGCGAGACTTACTATTTTTAGCAAGTTTACGTAAATTTAACCTCGGATTGACTTAATTTTTTTCTAGAAGGTGTAGAACAACTAAGTAAACATCTCAGGTGAGTTTTGACTCAAGATCATATCTAGATTGCGAGATATTAAAGTTTCTATTTTTTGAAATTGTTGGAAAAAAGTTTTAAACTCAATTGTCATAATCAAAACTTCCCTAAACATCCTAAAAATTTTTGTAACTAACAAATTTGGTTATATGGTGATAGATATCTTCACGAGCTTTTCGACACATCAAACAGTTCGTCAATCAGACACCCAGATCAAAAGTTACGGCCTTTGGAAGTTGGACCTCTTATTTTTTGGAAATGTAAAAATGTGTTGGACACATAAAAGAGATGTAAAGGGGAGAGTTACATGTGTTGGTGTGTGTTTTGGCACATCACAAGGCATCTTTGATTGGAGATAATTTGGGCACCACTTTTGAGTGGTTTTAGCTCATGGTTTTGTAATTACCTATAATGGTTTATTGTATTGTATCTCCTATATATCAGGAGATGGAGATGGAGGTTGTGTGTAAGAATCTTATAGATGTTGAGTTACCTCCTGGATCTCTGGTTGGATATACTCTTGTAAAATCTTGCTCTGCAAGTATATTGTAATCTTCTTGATTCCTGAATAATATATTGGGTGGCCTTGAAGTGTGGGGTTTTTTACCTGAAAGGGTTTTCCCCACATATATCTTGTGTTGTGAGTTTTGTGTTTACATTTGGAAGTTGTTATTATCTTTCTATTAATGTACATCTTAATCTGTAACTGTAAAAGTAAAAATTTGCATAAATGTTTCCTCAGTAGATCAGTGTAGGAAGTGTTTCCGCATACCTTGCTTCCTTTCAGTTGGTATCAGATCCTTATCACCTTTGGTTCTAGTTGGTGGGTAGAGGGTTTTTTAATTTGATCTTCATTTTAAGTGGGAGCTTGTACAGAGAATTTTGAAGTTTTTGTTTCAGGTAAGAGATGGCGGGCACATCTGGGAGGTTTGAGATAAAGAAGTTTAATGGCAGTAATTTTGAGTTGTAGAAACTCAAAATGGAGGACATGCTTGTAGATCAAGATTTATGGGATGCCATATCTAGTACAAAACCAATGGCAATGTCTCAAGAAGACTAGGATCTCAAAGATCAAAAAGATAAGGGTTTGATAAGACTCTGTTTGGCTGATTCTAGTGTAGTCACGGTAGGAGGGTTCATAGAATGAACTATTTGAACCATATAGCAAGAGTAAACACAACAGAAACAACTCAAAGAAATGGAACAAATATAGATTTAGTCATCCAGTATATAATAGAATTCAAATACAATCTGGCCGTAACATGTGGGCTTACAATTAGGGCTCACAGGCTTGATTACATACATGCGCAAGATAAAGCTTTGAAGCTCTTTTGCACAAAATCTAAACTATCAAACTTCTAAATCATGAGAACTTGATAAATGCTTTCCTAAGGATATATTACATCAATATATATCCTTTTCGGACCAATAGATTCCTCCGCGTCAGCCAAAGAGGGTCACAAACTCCAATGAAGAACTATAACATGTACACAAATAGGTCAGGCCCAAATGCATAGAATTCCTCCAAAAATTGAATGAAATGAAGTGCAGATCTTCGAGGAAGGTCATCCACACACCAAAGATCCTTGAATGATGTGTCATTAGGCTCCAAAGATTGGGAAATGCTTCTGCAAATTTCTCCTTCAGCTGGTTGTTAGAAATTGTCAGGATGCTCTGCTTTGAGAAAACCATTGATCTTCTGATAGCGATATATTTTTGGTAACAATGTGCGGACCTCTGAATTCTAGATATGATGTTGATGAATGAATGTATATGCTAAGTCTAGATTTGCAAGGTGTGAAATGAAACTGTGGCCAAATACCGGACCAAAAGTTGAAACTACTTCTGACTAAACTGCCTGAGTTGAACTAGGAAAATGCAAAGAAACAAACTGAACTACAAACAAAATAAAATGCAAATGTTCTTGGTTGATGCAAGATTGCTCTTGAACCAAGGATGCTCCTACATCAGACATCTGATGTTATTGAAAAAGTGAGTCCCTCACTTTTCTAGGGCTAGGGGAGAACCAAGACGGTCCACCTCAACCTAAGAAATCCATGATGAATCTTCTTTCGATCTACCTTTCCACTTCACAAGATATTCTTTGTATTGTCTTCCTCTAGTGCTACATCCAACCCTCCTATCCAAGATGTCTTCAATCTGCTCCGGTGCTTTGTGTTGTAACTGCTTCTTCAAGTCTTCTTCCATGTTGTCATTGAACTCTGCTTCATGATACTGATAAAGGTCTACAATGTTGAAAATAGGTGATATACCCAATGTCTCTGGTAACTCTACTTCATATTCATTTCCTGAATCAAATTTTTTGAGTATCTTACAAGGTCCAAACTTCTTCATTTTCAACTTGTTATATGTCCCAACTGGAAATCTCTCTTTTCTCAAGTACACCATCACTTCTTCTCCTACTTCAAATTCCTTATGTCTTCTCTTCTCAGCTCTCTTTTCCTTATACTTACTATTCATATCTTCCAAATGCTTCTTCACCTGATTATGCACCGTCTTCATATGATTTGCAAATTCTTCTGCTTCTACACTTCTCTTATCTTCCATGTTGATATCTCTCAATTCTGTAACTCCTCTAGGATTCACTCCGGTCACAATCTCAAAATGTGTTCTTCCAGTACTCCTATTTACTAAATTATTGTATTCAAACTCTACTTGTGAAAGAATCAAATCCCAACTTCCTATCTTCTCTCCAACCAAACATCTCAACAAGTTTCCCAAACTCCTATTCACTACCTCTGTCTGTCCATCTGTCTGTGGATGAAAAGTTGAACTGAACTTCAAATTTGTCTTCATCTTCTTCCAAAGTGTCCTCCAAAAGTATCCAACAAACTTTGTATCTCTGTCTGAAACTATACTCTTAGGTAATCCATGCAATCTCACAATCTCCTTGAAAAATAGATTAGCTACATGCACTACATCAGTTGTCTTCTTACACGGTATGAAATGAGCCATCTTTGAAAATCTATCAACCACTACAAATATTGAATCATGTCCTCTCTGTGTCTTAGGCAATCCCATTACAAAATCCATGCTTATGTCTTCCCAAGGTCTCTCCAGTAATGTCAAAGGTTTATATAATCCAACATTCTGACTACTCCCTTTTTCAACTTGACAAACTCTACAACTCTGCACAAATCTATGAACATCCTTATGTATTTGAGGCCAAAAGTAGTTTTCACTCACCAAAGACACTGTCTTATCAATGCCAAAATGTCCTACCAATCCACCACTATGTTTCTCCTTGATCAGATTATCTCTCATTGAACTTCTGGGTATGCATAACTGATTTCCTCTAAACAACATATCCTCTTGAATGAAATAGTTCAACCACTTACTCCTATCTGTCACAACAGGTTCCTTACATGCTTTCCAAGGTTCTACAAAATTAGTGTCTCCCTCATACAGGTTCTTCAATTCATCAAACCCAACACTTCAACTCTCTTTTCTGTCATCAAGTTTCTTCTTCTACTCAATGCATCAACAACTTTATTTGATTTTCCACTCCTATGTTTCAACACAAAAATATAATTTTGCATGAACTCTACCCATCTCATGTCTCTGATTCAACTTACCTTGACTGTTCAAATATTGCAAAGCTTGATGATCTGTATACAACACAAACTCCTTAGACAACAAATAATGTCTCCACTTCTTCAAGGCTTGAATTATGGCATAGATCTCTTGATCATAAATTGAATATCTCCTCCTTGCATCATTCAACTTCTCACTAAAATATGCTATAGGTCTACCTTCATGACTTAATACTGCTCCAATTACATTTCCACTTGCATCACAATCAACTTGAAATACATTATTGAAATCTGGTAATGTCAAAACAGGTTGCTCTGTCACTTTCTACTTTAATAACTCAAAACTTTTGTCTACTCCTGATGTCCACTTGAAATCCTTTCTGTCACCTCTCATTGTCTCTGTCATAGGGTTACATACTGAACTAAAATTTTTGATGAACTTTCGGTAGAAACTAGCCAATCCATGAAATGATCTAACTTCTCCAATGCTCTCCATTGTAGGCCATTCAACAATTGCTCTCACTTTCTTAGGGTCCATCTTTAATCCTTCCGCAGAAATCACAAATCCCAAATATACTAACTCTTCCTTCATGAAACTACACTTCTTGATGTTTATCAGAAATTTATCTTCTCTCAGTCTCCGCAAAACTTGTCTAATATGCCACAAATGTTCTTCTTTTGTCTTACTAAAAATTAGAATATCATCCAAGTATACAATCACAAACTTACCCAAGAATTTCTTTAGAACTTCAATCATCAATCTCATGAAAGTACTTAGTGCATTTGTCAATCCAAAAGGCATCACTAACCACTCATACAATCCTTTATTTATCTTAAAAGAAGTCTTCCATTCATCTCCTTCTCTGATTCTGATCTAATGGTATCCACTCTTCAAGTCTATCTTTGTGAAATATCTTGCTCCACTCAAACAATCCATAATATCATCCATCCTTGGTAAAGGAAATATATACTTAACTGTGATCTTGTTTATTGCTCTCGAGTCAGTACACATTCTCCATTCTCCATCCTTCTTTAGTGCTAACATTGTAGGTACTACACAAGGACTCAAACATTCTCTGATCAAACCTTTCCTCAACAACTTTTGTATCTGTCTATTCAGTTCTTCAATCTTTGTCGGTGTCATTCTATGTGCTGCTTTGTTAGGCAAACTTGCTCCCGGTATAAGATCCATGTGATGACTGATACTCCTTATAGGTGGCAATCCTTCAAGTACATTATCTGATATGATGTTCTCATACTCTATTATCAACTCTCTTATCTCCTCCGGTTGTGTCTCTTCAATTTCTTTCTTCAATGTTTCAGGCTTCTTAGGATTTAAGGCATAACACATATTCTCATGTCTCAAACCATCCAAAAATTTTCTTCCATCTACCAAACAGATTCTAGCATTCCCACATACTTCACTCTTAGGATCATCCTCAAAAGGAATCAAGGTAATTCTCTTTCCATTTTTTGTTATATTATATGTATTCTTTCTCCCATCATGTATAGCTTTTCTATCATACTACCAAGGTCTACCCAACAAGATATGACAAACATCCATAGGCATAATATCACACAAGACTTCATCATGATAAGATCCAATATGAAATTTCACCAAACATTGTTCACTCACCAGTACCTTATGATCATCTTGAATCCATGCTATTTGATAAGGCTGAGGGTGTTTCAATCTTTCCAACTTTAGCTTAGTCACCATCTCTTCTGAAACTAGGTTATCTGAACTACCACTATCAATCACAACTTTACAACACTTACCTCCTGATATACATCTAGTTCTGAACAAGCTTTTCCTTTGCGGTGGTTCCTCATTTGTCTCTATTTGAAATAGAGCTCTTCTCATCACCAATGATTCTCCTTTCTCAGGTTTGCCAATTGAACTAGGTGATTCAACAGGTTCTTCAACATAGGTTGTTCTTCCACTGTTTTCTATCCTCTTTCTTGTGCTACCCTAATTACACTCAAATGCTCTATGTCCTTCAACTCCACACTTGAAACAAGTACCTCTGAATGTTCTCTTATCAAATCCTCTTCCTTCTCTTCTATATCCTTCATTCCAGTATGCACTAGGGTTTCCTCTCTGGTAAAAATTTCTGTCATCTCTTCGGTAAGCATTGTTATCTCTGTCATTCTTCTTAAATAGGTTGTCAAACTTGTTTTGCTCCGGGTATGATCTGTCTCCTCCAAAAAATATTCTACCTCTCTGAAATTTACCTCCTCTGCCTCTCTGTCTCTGATCATGTCTCTTATTCAGCTTCTCATCAACTTTCAGGGCAAACTAATAGGCTTCTTCCAAAGATGTCATCCTTACCAAGCTTAGTTCCTCTTGAATGTTCAATCTCAGTTCATGGATATATGTAGCTACTTTCTCCTTGTTTGCTTAACTATGTCCTATTCTTATGATTATTTTATGAAATTCTTTAGTGTACTCCTTCACAGATTTATCCTTTTGTCTCAGGTTTTGCAATCTCTTCAACAGTTCCAACTCATAGTCAACAGCTATAAACTGATTCTTCAACTTTGTCACCATCCTGTCCCATTTTGTAATCTTTTCTTTTCCTCTTCTGTTTCTTTCCAAATGAACTTCTTTCCACCATATAGAAGCATGTCCTTTCAACTTTGTCTTTACAAATTTCACCTTTTCCAGATCTTCAATTTCCTCATATTCAAAGTATTCTTCCATGTCATTTATCCAGTCAATCAATTCTTTAGGGTTTAAATTACCAGTATAGTTTGGCACATCAACTCTAGGTCTCTTTCCAATCTTTGAAATAGCTTGTAGCATCTTTACTTGATCTGATTCTTCTTCTTCAGCACCTCTTAGAGTTTCGCTAGTTTGTTCAGCAGATTAAAATTCTTCTTCCTCATCGCTTTCAACATTAGGTCTCGGTGTCAATGCTTTTCGCCTATCTTCTTCAACAGCATCCAAACGAATTCGTATTATTTTCATCATTTCTATCATCTCATCCATTCTACTAGCCATTGTTCCAATAGTAGCAACTCTCCTCAGCGGCATTCTTCCTAGGATCAAGAGAAAACTACATCAGGTTCGGTGATCGAGCTATAAGGTGACAACTGCCTCACAATTGGTGATCATTTGTGACACAAGTAACTTGCCTCAATTTGGTGATCTGTCCACAATAAGATCTTACAGAATCCCCTCACCAGCTTTGCTCAATTCACTCAATTCACTCCCAAAGATTCAAGCTTTCGCTTTGATAGCACTTGGTGCAGTCACAGTAGGAGGGTTCACAGAATGAACTGTCTAGATCGTGCAACAAGAGTAAACACAATGGAAACAACTCCAAGAAATGGAACAAATGTAGATTCAGTCATCTAGTATATCATGGAATTCAAATACAATCTGGCCAGCAACATGCGGGCTTACAATTAGGGTTCACAGGCCTGATTACATACATGCGCAAGATAAAGCTTTGAAGCTCCTTCGCACAAAATTTAAACTATCAAACTTCTAAATCATGAGAACTTGATAATTGATTTCCTAAGTATCTATTACATCAATATATATCATTTCCAAACCAATAGATTCCTCCGCGTTGGCCAAAGAGGGTCACAAACTCCAATGAAGAGTTGTAACGTGTACACAGATAGGTTGGACCCAAATGCATAGAATTCCTCTGGAAAATGAATGAAATGAAGTGCAGATCTTCGAGGAAGGTTAGCCACACACTAAAGATCCTTGAATGATGTGTTATTAGGCTGCAAGGATCAGGAAATGCTTCCGCAAGTTTCTCCTTCAGCTGGTTGTCAGGAACTGTTAGGATGCTTTGCTTTGAGAAAATTGTTGATCTTTTGATAGCGATATCTTTCTGGTAACAATGTGCGAACCTCTGAATTTTGGATATGATGTTGATGAATGAATGTATATACTAAGTCCAGATACACAAGGTGTGAAATGAAATTGTGGCCAAATACTAGACCAAAAGCTGAAACTGCTTCTGACTGAACTGCCTGAACTGAATTGCAAACAAACTAAAATGCAAATGTTTTTGGTTGATGCAAGATTGCTCTACTAGGGAAGCTCTTGCATCAGATTTAGTCCTTTTGAATATCCATGAAGAGAAGACTGCAAAGGATCTTTGGAAGAAGCTTGGAGATGTTTATCAAGCTAAATCCCTGGTGTTCAAGTTATTCATGCGAAAGAAATTATATTCTCTGAGGATGGAAGATGGAGGATCTATCACTGATCACTTGAATACATTCAATATGCTTGTAGTCCAGTTGACTTCTGTTGGTGTGAAGATGGAGGAGGAGTATCGATGTATGACATTACTGTGTTCCTTACCAGATTCATGGGACCACCTTGTTATGGCCATTAGGAGTACCACTACCACCTTCAAGATGGATCAAGTGGTTTCTTCACTGTTGTCTGAAGAGATGTGGAGAAAGTCTTTCGAATTAGCTAAGGAGGCTATTGTGGTTCATGGTAGATCTAAAGAGAAGGGAAAGAAAAAGGATAAGAAGAAGGAAGAAAAAGGAAGATCCAAATCCTGTGGGAGATCTAAGTCTCCTGGAAAGTCTAAGGCCCTATGTTGGAACTGTGGAAAACCCTTCCACAAGAAGTGCAAGGAGGAGAAAAAGAGAAAGAAGAAGAATTATGATTTGCATTCTGACAAGTCCTCTCAAGATGAAGGAGAAGCGTTTGTTGTTGCCTTGGCAACACATGCATCTGAGGATGTGTTTCTTATTGACTCTAGTGCATCTTTTCACATGACCTCACATCGGGGTTGGTTTTCACAGTATGAAGAATACGATGGTGGAAAGGTGTACCTGGGTGATGATTTTCACCTGAAGATTGTTGGTCATGGAAGAGTCTTGATTCGATTCCTTGATGGACGAGTGAAGGGAATCAATGGTGTTCTACATATCCTTGGTTTGACATGGAACTTTCTTTCTATAAGTAATTTGAATGATGTGGGTGTGCAGGTTGTTTTCTCGAATGGAGGATGCAAGATGACTAGAGGATCTATGGTGTTGGCTAAGGGTGTTCGGATTGGTACTTGGTTTTAGCTTGATGCATGCATAGTTTAGTGTAATAGTGCCTCTATTTCAAAGAAGAGAGCTTCATAGTCTTCATCCTCACCATTGGAACTAGCAGTGAAGAGGATTGTTGCATCTACTTCCAATGGTCATGCTTTCTAGGTACCTAATGGTGCTCATTCTATGGAGATGAAACTTCTAGTTGAGAAGACAATGTTATGGAACCAAAGGCTTGGTCACATTGGTGAAAAGGGTTTGAGGACCTTGAAAAATAAAAATCTTGTTGAGGGTATGAATGACTGTAATCTTGAGTTTGATTTCTATGAACATTGCATTTATGGAAAACAAAACCGTGTTCAGTTTTATTCTAGTTCTCACAAATCTGCTGAGGTGTTGGACTTGATTCATTCTGATGTGTTTGGTCCTATTAATGTTCCTTCAATTTCAAAATCTGTTTATTTTATTTTATTCATTGATGACTACAGTAGAAGAACATGGGTGTATTTCCTTAGAAGTAAATCTGAAGTCTTTAATAGATTCAAAGAGTTTAAAGCTCTTGTAGAGAATTAGAAGGATAGAAAGATTAAGTGTTTGAGGACTGACAACGGTGATGAGTTTTGTTTAGAAGATTTTGACGAGTTCTGTAAAGAATAGGGGATTGAGAGGCACAAGACAACTCCGTATACCCCTCAGCAGAATGAAGTTGTAGAGATAATGAATAAAATGTTGATGGAGAGGGCAAGAAGTATGCTAAGTGGAGCTGGTCTTGAACAAAAGTTATGGGCTGAAGTTGTTGCTACCACTTGTTACCTGGTTAATAGGTCTCCTACATCAACGCTAGTTGATAAGATACATATGGAGGTATGGTCTCGTAAAAATCCTTCATTAAGTCACAATTAAGCATTTGGTTGTGAGGCATATGCACATGTGCCTAAGGAGAAGATGTCTAAGTTGGAGAACAAGCCTGTGAAGTGTATCTTCATCAGTTATGGCATCGGTGGGAAAGAGTACAAGCTTTGGGATCCCGTGGTTGAGAGAGTTCTATATAGTAGAAGTGTGATCTTCAAAGAGCTCAATCCTTCTTCTGTTGTCTTGCAGCCAAAGAAAGAAAAGAAGAAAGATGATGTGGTTCATCTTCCTTCCACCCCTGAGAAATTTGAACCAAAAACATCCATTGGACCTAATAATGAGGAGATCTCTAGTAGCTCTAAAAGTTCAGAAGAAGATGAGGAACCTCAACCTCAATCTTTGAGGAGGTCCACGCGGATAAGGCAACAACTTGATAGGTTTGGTTATTCATTGCATGATTCCAGTTGTATTTTTGCTTTGATTTCTAACACTGATGAGCCTAGAACTGTGAAAGAGGCTGTGGGTATGAAAGATGTAGGTTCCTAGAAGGAGGCCATGGAAGAGGAGATGGCTTCTTTGGAAAAGAATAATACTTGGGACTTGGTGCCTTTGCCTGAAGGATGAAAACATGTTGGATGCAAATGGGTGTTTAAAAATAAAATTGATGTAGATGGCAGTGTTGAGAAATATAAGGCTAGATTGGTAGTAAAGGGGTATTCTCAGGTGAAGGGAATTGACTATGGTGAGATTTTCTCTCTTGTTGCAAAGCTGACATCTATTTAGTTCATGTTATCTCTTGCAGCAACGTATGATCTAGAAGTGGAAAAGATGGATGTGAAGACAATATTCCTTCATGGTGACTTGGAGGAGGAAATCTATATGTCACAGCCAAAGCACTACATGGTGAAAGGTAAAGAAAATCTGGTTTGCAAGTTGAAAAAGTCTTTATATGGTTTGAAACAGTCTCCTAGGTTTTGGTACTAGAAGTTTGATGCCTTTGTGTTGAGTATTAGATTTTAGAGATCAAAATTAGATCATTGTGTTTATTACAAGTTTGACAATGATCGTATTCTCATTATTGCATTAAATGTCGATGATATGTTACTCATTGGGAATGGTAAAAGTTTGATTTCTGATTTGAAGTCTTAGTTGTCAACACAGTTTGAGATGAAAATAATAGGGGCAGCTCGGTACATTCTGGGGATCGAGATCAGAAGAGACAGAGAAAACAAAAAAAATTGGTTAGGCCAGAGTAAGTATGTTAACACTGTGTTGGAGAGATTCAACATGGTGGATTGCAGACCTTTGACTATTCCTATTACAATGGGGACAAAGTTATCTGTTGCAAATTGTCCAAAGTCTCCTTCTGAGATAAAGGATATGAGAAGAGTTCCTTATACTAGTGTGGTTGAAAGTTTGATTTATGTGATGGTCTGTACAAGACCAAACATTGCCCAAGCAGTGGGAGTCTTTAGTCGATTTATGGCTAATCTTGGACAGGTACATTGGGATGTAGTGAAGAGAGTGTTCAGATATTTGCAGGGTACTTCCAAGTATTCTTTATGTTATCATGGTTATCCTATAGGACCTCGAAATTCACTTTGTATTCGTGGATTTGTGGATTCAGATTGGGCAGGGGACATTGACAACAGAAGATCCACCAGTGCTTATGTGTTCACTATGTTTGGTGGTGCTATTAGTTGGATGAGTAAGAGGTAACCTATGGTTGCTTTGTCCACTACTGAAGCTAAGTACATGGCAAAAACTCATGCTTGTAAAGAAGCCATTTGGCTTAAGAGATTATGTTCTGATGTTAGGTTTGATGCAGGGAAGATTACTATTTGTTGTGACAGTCAGAGTGCCATATGTTTGGTGAAGAATCCTACTTTTCATGCAAGGACTAAGCATGTTGATGTCCAGTACCATTTTGTTCGTGACATGGTAGAGGATGGGAATGTAAACTTGGAGAAAGTTGATACTTTAACAAATGTTGCAAATTCCTTGACAAAACTTGTGACCACAGAGAAGTTTAGATGGACGACCACAGAGAAGTTTAGATGGTGTTCTGAGTCTATGGGCCTCTCAGCCCCTAGCAATTAAATCATGGTGCTGATACTCCTTTTTCTCTTGCAAGGTGTTTGACAAGTGGGAGAATGTTAAGAAAAGTGTCTCAACCTTACAACTTCGAAAGGTTACTATTCTTCCTAGTTTTGATCTTTTCGAATACCCTTTATCTTGAAGAATGATCTAGAACTTTCAAAGTTTCCAAAAGGGCTAAAAATGGTGGGACTTACTATTTTTAGTAAGTTTACATTTAACCTCAGATTGACCTAAATTTTTTCTAGAAGGCGCAGAACAACTAAGTAAACATTTCGGGTGAGTTTCGACTCAAGATCATAGCTGGATTGCGAGATATTAAAGTTTTTATTTTTAAACTGCTGGAAAAAAGTTTTGAATTCAATTGTCGTAATCAAAACTTCCCTAAACATCCTAAAAATTCTCATAACCAAAAAAGTGGGTTATAGGGTGATAGATCTCTTCACGAGCTTTCTGACACATCAAACGGTTCGTCAATCAGACACCTAGATCAAAAGTTATGGCTATTGAAATGAGCCAGAAAACTAAGAGGGGGGGTGAATCAGTTGTCTCAAAACTTGAAAAAATTTGCACCTTAAAACATTAACACTTGTCCACTATTTGTTATGATTAAATCATGAAAGCATAAACTCAGAAACATAAACACAATTGCAAGATCATACACAAGTGACACCAGATTTTTATGTAGAAAACCTTGTTAAGGGAAAAACCACGGTGGATGTTAGTCCACAAGATATATAAGTTATAACAATATCAAAAATCAGAGGCTCACTACCAATAGGGCTCACTACCCAGAAAAAGGCTCACTACCAAGGGGTTGAATTGAGATAATAGCATCTACTCCATGCCAAGGTTCAGTTCCATTGAAGCACAAAAACACCTCTACTCTGCTCTACTGCCTTCAATTTATCTTTTCATCTTCTCACTTGGATACTTTTTCATGACTTAATTACAAGTATTTATACACTACATCAACCTTGGAATGATCATTAAGGTCAGCATTACAATCATCAACCGTTGGAACAATCTTCAAGGTCGGCATTAAAATAGGTCTTGACCTAATACAAAATTATGCTAAGGAAATGTAGTAAATATGTATACGGATCACTACACGCCTTAGCTAGGACTCAAAAACAAACTTCCATGCCATGAAATGCTTCTACAATCTTCAATATATCTTCGCAATCACTGGAATTAATCAAGTCGGCTAAGGCTGGTTACACGCTACGTTATCTAGGAATAAAATTCAAACATGATCTCAATTTCTTAACATGGACCAATGTAAAAGTAGGAACATGATCAGGAGGCATCCACAAGCACATTGTAATCACCAGGAGCAACTGCACAAACTCTAACCACTTTATCGATGAGATTCTTTACATCGGAGCACATGAAGTTCACTGACTTCAACTGTCATAAAGGAAGGATAGCTTGCAGACCACCAAATCATGAACCATTGTAGTTGTAGGCACTTATCATCATCCTAGACTTCCCTCTAGAACCACAGAGCAAAATACTTCAATGCAGAGGAATACATAGCAAAATACTTTCTCCCTATCACCAGTGAATAGTAAAAAAAGTAGGTTTTACTCTGGTGAATGTAACTCACTCAATTCTTCATACCGGAGGCTCAAACTTAGGATTTAGCATCTTCAGACATGCCTCTAAATAATTTCCAATCCTTAGACCAAGATCTTTAATCTACAAGAAATGCAGAGCAGTCTTCTAGACTATTCTTCAGTATGCAACTCATTGTCTTCACTGTGATTCACTGTTTACTTTCTGATTCTTCTGGAGGGGCTAATTTTCTCAATATCCTCAACATGTAAAGTTTCTAAATAAATAAAAAAATAGGATATAGTTGACACCAATGACAACAAAGATATGTTGACATCAATGACATCATCGATTAGGCACATACTTGCATCAATCTCCCCCTTTGTCATTGATGGCAACATATGATGTGAAAAACCACAACAGCCACCATAACAAGATTCTCACCCTTTCTCTTTACACATCTATACTCTTTCTCTCTAATTTTTTCACATGATTTTTCTCCCCCTTTGACATCAATGGCAAATGACACATACTTACACTCTGCTGCTCTGATCCAACTTTCCTCTGAACTCTCTAACTATTCCCCCTGAAAAGTAGCCCTTAAAGCATCAATCCAGATCTAGAGGTGGGACTCTAAGCACCACCAAACTGATGCACTCTTGTGCATCTTAGTTTAGAGAAGGAGGGGTGATAACCCCTAACTTTTCTTTGAGATACTCAAAAGTATCCTTAGGCAGAGGCTTGGTGAAGATGTCTGTAATCTGATCTTTTGTAGATACATACTCCAACTGGACTTCATTCTCTATCACCTTTTCTCTTAGAAAGTGATATCTTATGGATATATGCTTTGTCCTTGAATGCATCACTGGATTCTTTGATATGTTTATGGAACTTGTATTGTCACAAAAGATTGAAATTGGATCTTCATATAGAACTCTAATGTCCTTCAATGTCTACTTCATCCATAACACTTGAGTGCAACTGCATGCTGCTACAATGTATTCTGCTTCTATAGTAGATAGAGATATTGAGTCTTTTTTCTTACTTAACCAAGATACCAGCCTCTTTCCCAAGAAGAATGCACCTCCACTTGTATTTTTCTTGTCATCCACATCTCTGGCCCAATCTGCATCAGTGTATGTACTGAGAGTGAAATCATTGTCTTTTGGATACCACAAACCATAAACCATTGTGCCTTTCAAATAGCTCAATATTCTCTTGACTACCATCAAATGTGACTCTTTAGGTTCTGCTTGAAATCTTGCCACAAGACAAACTACATGCATTATGTTAGGTTTGGTTTGGGTCAAATAAAGTAATCCTCCAATCATAGATCTATACCTTTTCTGATCTGCCATAGGTGAGTCATCATTTTTTCTCAACTTACAACCAATTACCATGGGAGTGCTTACCAGTTTAGAGTCTTCCATCCCAAACTTTTTTAACAACTCTTTCACATACTTAGACCGAGAAATGAAGATACCTTTACCTAAATGATTTATTTGCAGACCTAAAAAGAAATTCATCTCAACAAACATGGACATTTCAAATTCATTTTGCATTTCCCCAACAAAAACCATGCACATACCTTCATTGCCTCCAAATATAATGTCATCAACAAAGACTGCAATAATTAGGATATGTTTGTCATTGATCTTGAAGTAGAGATTGTTGTCAGTAGTACCCTTACTGAATCCTAACTGTGTCAGATATTTATCCAATCTTGCATACTAGGCCATGGGGGCTTATTTTAGTCCATACAATTCTTTCTTCAATCTGCACACCATGTCACCCTGATCTGATGATTGGAATCCTTCCAGTTGTTCAATATAGACTTCTTCTTCCAATTCTCCATTCAAGAATGCAGACTTCACATCCATTTGATATACCTTGAAATCCTTGTAGGCTGCAAATGCTAAAAATATTCTTATTGCTTCAATCCTTACCATTGGTGCAAATGTTTCTTCAAAATCTATTCCTTCAACTTGAGAGTATCCTTTGCATACCAACCTTGCTTTATTGGTTACCACGTCACCATTCTCATTCATTTTGTCACTAAAGACCCATTTGGTACCAATCACATTCTTGTCTGCCAGTCTAGGGACTAGATCCCAAGTCTGATTCTTTTCTATCTGCATCAATTCTTCTTTCATAGCATTTACCTAGTTTTCATCACTACATGCTTCATTTACATTTTTAGGTTCCACTTGAGAAATCAAATAATAATTAACCTATTCATCAACAGCTTTTCTTCTGGACTGAACTCCTTTACTTTTATCTCTTATGATTTGATCTTCAAAGTGATTTAACTTCACATACCTGGGTGTCTTAGTAATGATTTTCGGAGCTTGTTCTTCTTCTTCCTCTAATTTTTCTTCTTACTACACTACTACTTTGCTTGTAGGGACATTCAGATCATCAGATTCATATCCACTTGACACCTTCTCCTTGCTTTCATCAACTTTGACATTTGTACTCTCAATAATCTTCTTCAACCTATTATTGTAACACTGGTAGGCCTTTCTCTTGGTAGAGTATCCAAGGAAGATACCTTCATCACATCTTGCATCAAACTTACCTAGATCTTCATCTCTTCTAATATAACACTTACTTCCAAAAACTTTGAAATATTTCACAGTAGGAACTTTACCATACCACAATTCATAAGGAGTCTTAGAATTGTTGCATTTGACTTGGACTCTATTTAAGATGTATACATCAGTGTGAATTGCCTCTCTCCAATATACTTTCAGTAGATTAGCCTCCATCATTGTTCTGGTAGCCTCTTGAACTATCTTGTTTTTCCTTTCAACTACTCCATTTTGTTGTGGAGTCCTAGGTGTAGATAATTGTCTCTTTATCCCTTGTTCCTCACAAAATAAGTTAAACTCATTTGATGTAAACTCTCCACCTCTATCAGACCTTAAGCACTTTATCTTTAAATCTAGTTCATTCTCAACCATTGCCTTGAACGCTTTTAACTTTTCTAGGGATTTTACTTTTTATTTTAAGAAGGTAACCCAAGTCATTCTAGAATAATCATCAATCAACAACATGAAATACCTGTCTCCTTGTAGACTTCTTATTCTGGTAGGTCCACATAGATCCATATGCACTAACTTCAGTAGTCCATCAATAGATTGGTCCTTGCTCTTGAAACTTGTTCTTGTCTGTTTTCCAAATTGGAACTCCTTGCACAAAGTATCAGATGGTGAACCAGATAATGCTAGTACATTTGGTAATGAATGCTTATTTATTTCAATTAAAGAAGAACCCATGACTACTAATCCTGCTAGCTGTGTGAAAGAAGAAAAACTAGTGGAAAGTGCCTTGGCTTCTCAGGTTGTTGAAGAGAAAGATGAATGGGTTATTGATAGTGGATGCTCTCATCACATGACTGGTGACAAAAGTAAGTTCATAAGTTTGGAAAGATATGATGGAGGACTGGTTAGGTTTGGTGATGATACAACTGACAAGATTTATGGAAAGGGATCTATTTATTTTGATGGACACATAAAATAGTCGTAAAGGGGAGAGTTACACGTGTTGGTGTGTGTTTTAGCACATCACAAGGCATCTTTGATTGGAGATAATTTGGGAACTACTTTTGGGTGGTTTTAGCTCATGGTTTTGTAATTACCGGTAATGGTTTACTGTATTGTATCTCCTATATATCAGGAGCTAGAGATGGAGGTTGTGTGTATGAATCTTATAGATGTCAAGTTACCTCCTAGATCTCTGGTTGGATATACTCCTGTAAAAGCTTTCTCTACAAGTATATTGTAATATTCTTGATTCCTGAATAATATATTGGGCAGCTTTGAAGTGTGGGGTTTTTTACTCGAAAGGGTTTTCCCCATGTATATCTTGTGTTGTGAGTTTTGTGTTTGTATTTGGAAGTTGTTATTATCTTTCTGTTAATGTGCATCTTAATCTGTAATTGTAAAAGTAAAAATTTGCATAAATCTTTCCTCAGTAGATCAGTGTAGGAAGCGTTTCCACATACCTTGCTTCCTTTCACTATCCTCAAGCATAGAAAACCAACTGTATATCATAACTTATTCTAGACAATGGTACCAAGATCAGAATAGAGGAATAAATCCAAAGAGAAGGAGTCAAATTCTTCCAAGATCTTCTCAACCAAACCCAACTTTTGATAACACTAATGAGGAGTAGCTGTTATAGGCTATTCCTACAATTTTATCAAAAGAAGGCCAAGAAAAAATGAGTAAATGTGTCATGGAAGAGGAGGTGAAAGGAACCTTATTTTCTATGGATCCTTATAAAGCCTCGAGACCTGATGGCTTTCCCCCTACTTTCTTCCAAACTTATTAAGAAGTTGTTGGAAAATATATTACCAATGTTGCTCAAGAATTCTTCAATAAAAGGGGAATTCTAAAGGAAATAAACAACACCTTCCTAATGCTCATTCCCAAAATAAGTGGGGCCAACAAAATGACTTAATTTAGGTTGATAAGCTTGTGTAACACCATATATACAAAACCCTATCCAAGTTACTGGTCCTAAGAATCCACCCATTCTTGGACAAGATGATCCATACTAACTAGAATGGTTTCATCCTAGGATGACAAATTATTGATGTTATCATTTGTATCCCTGAAACCCTCCACTCTATTGAAAAAAGAAAAAAGGAAATTAGCATGGATTTGAAACTCAACATCTCTAAAGAGTATGACAAAGTTTCTTGGGATTTCTTGTTCAAGGTTTTGTGGAAGTTTGGATTCAAGAATAAAATATTGAAGCTCATGAAAAACTATTTCACTTCCCCCCACCTATTATGCTATAATTAATGGCAGCCCAAACAACCATTTCAAAGCTAGTGGGGGTTTAAGACAAGGGGATCCCTTATCCCCATACTTATTCATAATGATGGTGAAAGTCTTGGAAGAAATATAAACACTATAAGGATGAAAGGTTTAAAATCAGCTTCCATGTTAAACCCCAACTCACACTAGCAATTTGTTGACAACACCATTCTCCTGGGGGAAGTCACTGCTAAAGAAAAAGAATGGAAGAGGACCCTCACACTCTATGCAAAAGTGTCAGGTCAACAAATTAATTTAGTGAAGAGTGCCAGTATTTTCTTCTTCAACACTTCTCCAAGGCTGTAGTACTGAATTGCCAAGATTTCAAGCTGTAATATACAACAAATGCTTGCGACTTACCTGAGCATGTCTTTGACCCATGGAAGAGTGCAAAATAACACTTGGAATAATTTGATAGAAAGCATACAGAAAAATATGGCTATATGGAAAGGCAGTCTCCTCAGTCAAGTAGGAAAACTCCATTTGATCAAATCCTCACTTTAGAGCACATTGGTCTACTTTCTCTCTTTTCAGAATCCCTAGCAGCTTTGCTAAAAAGATAGAACAAATTCAGAGAAGATTCCTATGGTTAGGAGTTGAGGAAAAACAAAGAATCTCACTTGTTTCCTCGCACAAAATATGCACCCCCAAAAATAAAGCTGGTTTGAGAATCTGCAAGATCAAAGATATGAATAGAGCCCTTATGGAGAAAATAGGGTGGAAACTTATGACATCCAATAGTGAGTAGACCATCACTATGAAAGCTAAATACTTGAACAATCAAGAAGGTTATTAATTGCTTCAAAACCCCCTTCTCCTTGTTGGCTCGCCAATTTGGAATAATATCATTAAGTCAAAATAGACCTTAAGCAAGAGGATAAAATGGAAGATAGGAAATGGTGAAGTTGTTAGATTTTGGGAGGATCCCTGGATCTCTGTTACCCGCTTGTTCATTCTTATCCCTGTGCCCTAATTAAAGATGAAATGACAAGAATGTTTGGGAGTTTGATCAAAGACTACTTTTAGACTAAAAATGGTCTAACATAGTGGAAAATTAATAGTAATCTTATAGGCATTTTCAATCAGGTTACTTTGAATGAGCAAGTCAACAAAATCAATAACCATCAATTTAATGGGAGGGCCAAACATGATGAACTCATCTAAACAGATGATCCAACTAGCAACTATATTGTTAAGACTAGTTTTAAATTGATAGAGAATTCTTAGAACATAGAATTTAATTAGGGCAACATTTGGAATCAAAACCTCATTCCCAAAATCAACTTATTTTGGTGGGCAGTTTGTCAAGGGAAGATCCTTACAATTGACAACTTGAAAGGTCATGGTTTTTAGTTGGCTAATAGATGCATTCTTTACAAACAAATGGAAGAGTTTATCAACCACCTCTTTCTAGAGTGTTCATACTCTTGGAGGGTCAAACAAAGGATCCTAAAAAATTTAAACATTCCTTGGGTCTCACACACATATGTGAAATAGGTGACTGGTAACTAGGATTCTCTTTTTAAGAATCCCCTGATCAAAGAAATTTGGGACCAATCTCTTGCTCACATGGGATGGGGTATATGGAAAGAAAGAAACAATCATATATTTAGAAGCCATTCCAAACCTTGGAAGGTGACAATTGACAAGATACTTTAGAGCATATTAGAAAATGTAAGTATAACACATATAAACAAACCCAAAAGGACTCCTAAATTGGAAAAGCAAATTTCTCACAGATAGAAATTGTAGGACAAAATGGAAAATGGGGATTTCTCAAAATTGATACAAAGAAGAAGTGTTAAATGGACCCCCTTATTTTTGGATGGTACAAACTAAATTTTAATGGATCTAGGATAAGGGAGGGGGTGGGTTGATAAGGAACAACAAAGACCAATTAATTGAGGCCTTCATAGAGAACCTAGGAATATAAACTAGTAACTTTGTTGAAGCATCGACAGCTCTCGAAGGAACCATCCTAGCCAAGGACAGGTATAACCAAGATTATAATTAAAGGAGATTCAAATAATGTTATAGAAATGCTAAACTCCATGGCTTCCCCCCATTAGTCTTACAAAGCATCCATAGAGGAGACAAAAGATATCATCAAAAAATTTAAAAATATTAAAATCAACCACATTTTGAAGGAGGGGAACTTGGTTGCTGACCTCCAAGACAACTTAGGAGGTAACAGATTAAAGGTGTTAAAATTTGGTGATGATTAGGCTCTTCCTAAAATAATTAGAACCAAAATCCATGAAGAAGCTAAGTGCATTGATTAGACTCTAATCGCCACGCATCTCCAATTGTAATGTTGACACAAGTGGGATTTGATAGTTTGAACAATTGCAAAATTTATCAAGAGACACATCAAATGAAGGATTAACTTAAGATGTACCTTTTCATGAATTCTTACACTAGTAGAAGGAAAGATCAGTAGGAAACCTCAAAGTATTCTACCATTGCTAAAAGATTGGATATCAAAGCCGCCATGGGAGGATATCTTATTAGAGTCAAACCCTCCAATTGTCAGAATGTCTAAAGAAATGACAAAGTGTGGAACATTCTTCACAGGGGAAACATTACCTCTTACCTTGAATCCATTAATAACTATGATCCTATCCTCTATAGGGAATTTTCATTATCCTGGAAGAGTGGCACCATGTATATGATCAGGGGTATTTCATTCAAATTATCCATCGAGCTAAAGATGAAAGGGGAAAGACTGTGGAAGAAGATGAAAAGCCATAACCACAATGCTATGGATAGATTTATCAGGTATGACAAGAAAGTGGAAAGATATCAAAATGGATTCAAAAGAGATGACCTCCAACATTATTGGAAGATAGTAGCTAAAGTCCTTATGTGATACTTTATATTCGATGGAAGGTACAAATAATTTTGCTCATACTTGTTTCAAATGTTAAACCACCTTAGGCATGGTATAAAGATGAACTTTGCATTCTATATTTTTAGCTCGTTGGAAGATTATATGCTTCAAGTCCTTTTAGGGGATAAAGAGCTACCCCTGCATCAGGGGTTGATATACTACTTATACATATTCCAATTGGCCAAAACCCCACCCCCTTATTCCTATAATCTATAACCCTTCTGTAGTGCCCCCATATTTGGTCTCTATGGGCCAATCTAAGAAGAAACCAAAAGTTGTTGTCTTGGTAGGTAGGCCACCAGCTCAATAGTGAAAATCTTATTGCCCCCGACTCAAAATGCTTGCACCCCTTCTACCAGCTCCCCATCTCAGCCTCCCAAATCCTTGGATAAGGGTAACATTTTTATGGATGATGTTCCTTTGGGCTCTACCCCCTCTCCCTACCCTTTGAGCCCTTCAAACCTTACCCACACCATTCATCCCAAGTATAGGTGAAAGAAGCATCAAGCCTATCCCAAGCCCAACCCCTATGTGGAGCCCATCAATGACCCCATCCCTACTATGGACACCATGTCTTATATTGATCCTAATCCCACTCCCTCTTTGGTTGTTGAGTCCCTTAACCCCGAGGGTGAAACCCTAATTGAAAAGTGCAACAATTACAATTCTTTGGAGGAAAAGGTGAGTAAACTCTGGGAGAATTTACTCCTACAAAATAATGTTATGAAGTGGCAATTGTCCCAACTGCACATAAAATTTAGGAGCTGGAAGGAGAAGCTTTCAAGCAAAATAAATAGTAGAAAGGTGAAGACGTGGATGAGGATATATGGGAAGAAGTGAAAAAGTTAACCAACACCTTTAATAAGTGGGAAGAGCTATAATAAATCATTTATGAGTTAAGTAAAAACCAAGCTATCATTAAGAAAAACCTGGTGGAATTTGTTGCATTTACCAGTGAGACCATTAAAAACTCTAACTACCAGTTTGTATGTTTGCAATCTGATCTTGCCAAAGAAAGGGGGAGTAGCAGGAAGGTTGAGTTAAGATACATGGAGATTATTAGGAAGGCCCTGCTAAGAGAACCAAAGCAAGAGTTTTGGAAGAGAAGGGAAAAGCTAAGGCTAAGGTGAAGAACTCTGAGGAAGTTACCTTCATTGACAAGTTAGAGTTCCTAAATAGAGAATGGAAGGCAACTAGTGGTCTACAATAGTTGGCAGACCAGTAGTTTCTTTATGTTTTTCTTGTGTTTGTTTCTTAGCTATTTCTGTATTGGTACTGCTATTTTTTGTTGGTTCTGCTAGTCATTTTATGTAATGGTTTTCAGTCTCACCTCTTATGAGACTCTTCTCATCTACCTTCTCAGTTGTCTTATGTAAAGGTTTTGGGCCCTATATCCCTATTTTTACTAATATCAAAAACATATATTAGACATTTAAACAAGAATATAATTCTAGCTTGCTAAAAGGAATTATATTTGAAAGTAGTAAAAGTAAAAGTTTGACTATGTGGAATAAGGATGAGATATTCAGATGAGAGATTTGACTTGCCTCAAAAAGTGATAAAAGATTAACTATGAGGAATGAAAGATTTCACTTTTATTGATAGTATAATAAAAGTTTTCTTGAAGGTGGGAATAATTGTGAGCTTGCCGTTGCAAAACACAACTCACAAAGGAACACAAGTGACATATATGCCCCCCTCCAATTGCTTGCATTCAAACAATGTGAGGAACTGGAGGCAAGAAGAAAAGGATGTGGTAAAAGTACATAAACATGTTGTAAGGTATCATCATAAGATAAACATGTAAGAACATAAGTAAGATGTGATCATGAAAGTATATATAGCATGGGATAGGCAAGATGGCCCCCATTTTTTCCCTACTATGGGCAAGTGTTGGTGGCCATAAACACTAGATAAAAATCATATAAGCTCTAGTAAAATATAATAAATAAGAACGACAAGGATAATAACACGTAATTGTAAGATGTAAGCATGATAAGGATCATAGATGTGGATTCATAAGAGATAAACATGGAAAGGACCATAAACATGTAAGGCATGTGAGCACAATAAGCATAAACATGATAGGAAAATTTTAAAAGTAAAAGTTAATCATGATGAGCATGTCATACTATAAGAGGTAAATGTCATAGTCATGGAAAATAAGGAGTCATGGTAACATTAAGAGTAATAAAACATAGGAACATAACAAGGAACATTGGAATTATAAGTAGTGAACATGGGACATAGGAGGTAGGGAAAATAACAAACAAAATAGGAAATCATAGGAACTAAATGAAAATCATAGGAAATCATATGATTTAAGCATCATAAACATGTGAACATGGATAAACATATAACATAGGAAGTAAAGGTATCACACAAAAATAATAAAGAAGATGCCCCAAGTAGAAACAAAGCATAAGGTCTTGTATAAAAGGTGAAATAAGAATAAGAAGGAGACACAATAAAAATGGCATATAATAAAATATAGAAGGTGAAATAAAAATAACATAAACACTATTTATAGTTTACACCTTCTCAAGACTTGTCACCTGCATAAGGTAATAATTGAAGGTGATCCAAAGATATTTCCCTTAATTGGAAAATTCAAAATATATTAAAGGAAATTTTAATTCTCCTGAAAACTATGGATGACTTCTTCATTTCTTACAGTTATCAAGAAGGTAACATATTAGTGGATTTTCTATTAAAAAGCAACATTGATTAAGAAAACACAATCATTATTAGCAATCAAATTGAAAGGTGGCATGGCTTGGACTGTGTGGGATAATAATTGCAAGGCACACTTCATGTAAACTTAAGATATCCTAAACGGGTTTTTGCTGGTGTTCAGTCTTCACTATTTCACATCACCTTGCTAGGTAACCTTCATTTATGTTCTCTCTACCCTTTTTTCTCTCTACATTTGACACATAGCATTAGCATCTACTTCTAGAAAAATGGAGTCAATTGTGTTGGGTGCCACTGTGAGACAAATGGCTTTTATTAATGAAATAACTTTTGCAAAGCTTACGGAAGTTTTTTCCTATAAGAGGAAGATTTGAGAGTTTGCAATTTTAGAGATCCTAAGCCAAATTTTCCAAGTGGCCATGGTAGAAACAATTATCAAATTCTTGTCTCATTGCACTGCTCTTGTGAAACTTGAGGATGACTTGTTTGGCCCAGCCAGGGAATGATGATATTTTCTTTGTGGTTTGGACTACCTTTAAGAATTCATGAGGTTGAGTTTGCTTAGTTTTTTTTGTTTGTGTCTAAGATATCTATAATATTTTGTCCACATTATCTCTCCTTTGTTACCCGTGGTTGGGTTAAATACTCTAAATTAAGTCTTTAAAAGTTGTTAAACTATATAGTGTATTTGTTGATGTATATGTCAATTTAGTTAGTCATCATGGATCGATTTAAATAGTAATTTGGTTATCTATTTTGATTTGTTCAAACTATTTTTAAGCTTCATATGTATCTTTTTTCTTCAAGTAAATATAAATGGAGAGTGCCCTAACCCTCACTTTATCTATATAAAAAATAGTATAAACACAACAAACATGGTATAAACAAAAGACTCCAATGTAAGGACACAAAATAAAAATAGTAAATGATACTATAAACATATATAAAAGTAAAGCATAAAAATGCCAAAAGTCCTCAAATAATGAAATTAGAATGATCATTATTGAAGAGGTCATTCTCATCCCAACAAATAACATCAATCTCCTCTTCCTCAATTACATATATCTCTATTTTTCAATTATATGAGAGCTATTAAGATGTGTTATGTTTCGTGCTTTGGTTCTTATGGGATTGAGGTGATTCATGGTGATTGATTATGGAGACTCATTTGAGGATGGTTTAGCACGAGTCTATACACTTTATATTTCATAGATATGGTTCTTGAGCTATGTACTTATTTTAAGAAGATTCATTTTAACTTCCAATGCACACACAAAGATATTTAATCTAAGAAATGTGGAGCAATCTACTGGGCTATTCTTCAGTAAACAAAGATACTCTTCAACACATTGTTTCCACGGGGAGAGCAAATTTTCTCAAAAGCACTTGGAAACTTAATATCAGGATTACTTACTCATTATCTCCAATAGTTACATAGGCAAACAAGAAAGCATCGAAACAAAAGCACATTTGACACCAATGACAACACTGATATGTTGACATCAATGACAACACCAGTTAGGCACATACTTGCAACAGGTTGAACAAGTTTAATCTATGAGCTTATCCTTAGATTAAGAGATAACAAATAGAGAACAATAATTAATTTTGACACATGATTGAATTATATAAGAAATTGGAAACAATCAATGTAATATGCAAACTCATTTTTTGGGTTGGTGGAATCCAAAAATTGTGGAGATGTTGCCAAAAGTTAATGATGAGAATAAAATGTATAAGAATTGTTGTAAAGGGGTAGTTCTTGTAGCTTGGGCTTAGGATCCTTTGAATTCATACTCTTCCATTGAAATCAAAGTGGGTAGAATTGGTAATAGTAATAATACCATAATTTTCTTGACCTATTTTTAGCTTAATGGTCTAGTCATTGGGTATTCATGGTCATTCAAATATTGTGAATCCTACCATATTTTTTGATTTATATGATGGAGGATGAAGAATCCAGTCTATAGGTAGGATTATTTTTAATTGAATCAAGAAAAATTTACTCAAAAGTATCACTTAAGAGCCTTATCTTTATTTTAAAAGATTTCTTCCCATATATTGTTCTTTTTTGGTGCAGTCACGGTAGGAGGGTTCACAGAATGAACTATCCAGACCGTGCATCAAGAGTAAACACAATGGAAACAACTCAAGAAAATAGAACAAATGCAAATTTAGTCATTTAGTAGATCATAGAATTCAAATACAATCTGGCTGGCAACATGCGGGCTTACAACTAGGGCTCCAAGGCCTGAATACATACATGCGTAACATAAAGCTTTGAAGTTCTTTCGCACAAAATCTAAACTATCAGATCTGTCTTATGTTAATAGCTATTTTCCTAAGGATCTATTACATCAATATATATCATTTCTGGACCAATAGATTCCTCCACGTCGCCTAAGGAAGGTCACAAATTCCAATGAAGAGTTGTAATGTGTTCATAGATAGGTTGGACCTAAATACATAGAACACTTCCTCAAATGAATGAAACAACGCGCGGACCCTTGGGGAAGGTTGGCCATGAACCACAAGACATTGGATGATGTGTCATTGAGATCCGCAAGTCAAGGAACGATCTACAAGCCTTCTCCTTCAACTGATTATTAGGAACTGTTAGAATGCTCTGCTATGAGAAAATAGATGATCTTCTAATAGTGATATCTTTCTGGTAACTAATCCAAATGCTCTAAATTCTTGATATGATTAGATGAATGAATGTAGATACTAAGTCCAGACCTACAAGGCATGAAATGCCAAAACCGGACCACAAGTTGAGAACTGCTACTAACTGAACAGGAAAAATGAAAGAACTAAAATGCAAACAAACTGAAATGCAAAATATTTTTGGTTGATGCAAGATTGCTCTTGAACCAAGGATGCTTCTGCATCAGACATCTGGGGTTATTGAAAAAGTGAGTCCCTCACTTTGTTGGGGCTAGGGGAGAACCAAGATGGTCCACCTCAGCCTGAGAAATCCAATATGAGTCTTCTTCTAGTCTGCCTTTCCACTTCACAAGATATTCTTTGTATTGTCTGCCTCTAGTGCTGCATCCAACTTTGCTGTCCAAAATGTCTTCTATCTGCTCTGGTGCTTGTTGTGGTAACTGATTCTTCAAGTCTTCTTCCATGTTGTCATTGAACTCTACTTCATGATACTGATAAAGATCTACAATGTTGAAAATAGGTGAAATACCCAATATCTCCAGTAGCTCCACTTCATATGCATTTCCTGAATCAAATTTCCTGAGTATCTTACAAGGTCCAAACTTCTTCATCTTCAACTTGTTATATGTCCCAACTAGAAATATTTCTTTTCTCAACTACACCATCACTTCATCTCCCACTTCAAATTCCTTGTCTTCTCTTCTCATCAACCTTTTCTTTGTACTTACTATTCATATCTTCCAAATGTTTCTTCACCTGATTATGCACTGTCCTCATATGATCTACAAATTCCTCTGCTTCTGCACTCCTCTTTTCCTCTGTACTGATATCTCTCAATTCTGCAACTCCTCTAGGATTCACTCCAGTAACAATCTCAAAAGGTTTCTTCTGGTACTCCTATTTACTAAATTATTGTATGCAAACTCTGCTTGTGAAAGAATCAAGTCCCAACTTCTAGCTTTCTCTCCAACCAAACATCTCAACAAGTTTCCCAAACTCCTATTTACTACCTCTATCTGTCCATCTGTATGTGGATGAAAAGTAGAACTGAACTTCAAATCTATCTTCATCTTCTTCCAAAGTATCCTCCAAACGTATCTAACAAAATTTGTATCTCTGTCTGAAACTATACTCTTAGGTAATCCATGCAATCTCACAATCTCCTTGAAAAATAAGTCAGCTACATGCACTGCATCAATTGTCTTTTTGCAAGGTATGAAATGAGCCATCTTTGAAAATCTGTCAACCACTACAAATATTGAATCATATCCCCTCTATGTCTTAGGTAATCCCATTACAAAATCCATGCTTATGTCTTCCCAAGGTCTCTCCGGTACTGCCAAAGGTTTATACAATCTCGTGTTTTGACTACTCCCTTTTGCTACTTGACAAACTCTACAACTTTGCACAAATCTCCAAACATCCTTTTGTATCTAAGGCCAAAAGTAATTTTCACTTACCAAAGCCATTGTCTTATCAATGCCAAAATGTCCTGCTAATCCACCACTCTGTTTTTCCTTGATCAAATTGTCTCTCATTGAACTTCTAGGTATGTACAACCGACTTCCTTTGAACAACATATCTTCTTGAATGAAATAGTTTAACCATGTACTCCTATCTATCACAACAGGTTTCTTACATGCTTTCCAAGGTTTTGCAAAATCAATGTCTCCCTCATACATGTTCCTCGATTCATCAAAACCCAACATTTCCACCTTCATCTCTGTCAACAAGTTTCTTCTTCTACTCAAGGCATCAACAACTTTGTTTGATTTACTACTCCTATGCTTCAACACAAAAGTATAACTCTGCATGAACTCTACCCATCTCATATGTCTCTGATTCAACTTACCTTGACTGTTCAAATACTGCAAGGCTTGATGATCTGTATACAACACAAATTCCTTAGACAACAAGTAATGTCTCCACTTCTTCAAGGCTTGATTTATGGCATAGAACTCCTAATCATAAACTGAATATCTTCTCCTTACATCATTCAACTTCTCACTGAAATAAGATACAAGTCTACCTTCTTGACTTAACATTGCTCCAATTGCATTTCCACTTGTACCACAATCAACATGAAATACCTTATTGAAATTCGGTAATGCCAAAACAGGTTGTTTTGTCACTTTCTGCTTTAACAACTCAAAACTTTTATCTGCTCCCGATGTCCACTTAAAATCTTTTATGTCGCCTCTCATTGTCTCTATCATAGGGTTACAAACTCAACTAAAATTTCTAATGAATTTCCAGTAGAAACTAGCAAATCCATGAAATGATCTAACCTCTCCAATGCTTTCCGATGTAGTCCATTCAACAATTGCTCACACTTTCTCAGGGCCCATCTTCAATCCTTCCGCAGAAATCACAAATCCCAAATATACCAACTCTTCCTTCATGAAACTACACTTCTTGATGTTTATCAGCAATTTCTCTTCTCTCAACCTCTACAAAACTTGTCTAATATGCCACAAATGTTCTTCTTTTGTCTTACTAAAAATCAAAATATCATCCAAGTATACAATTACAAACTTACCCAAGAATTTCTTCAATACTTCATTCATCAATCTCATGAAAGTACTTGGTGCATTTGTCAATCCAAAAGGCGTCACTAACCACTCATACAATCCTTCATTTGTCTTAAAAGTAGTCTTCCATTCATCTCCTTCTCTAATTCTAATCTGATGGTATCCACTCTTCAAGTCTATCTTTGTGAAATATCTTGCTTCACTCAAACAATCCATGATATCATCCATCCTAGGTAAAGGAAATCTATACTTAACTGTGATCTTGTTTATTGCTCTGGAATTAGTACACATTCTCCATTCTCCATCCTTCTTCGGTGCTAGCACTGTAGGTACTATACAAGGACTCAAACTTTCTCTAATCAAACCTTTCCTCAACAATTCTTGTATCTGTCTATTCAATTCTTCATTCTCTGCCAGTGTCATTCTATGTGTTGCTTTGTTAGGCAAACTTGCTCTCGGTATAAGATCCATGTGATGACTGATACTCCTTATAGGTGGTAATCCTTTGGGTACATTATCTGATATGATGTCTTCATACTCTATCAGCAACTCTCTTATCTCCTCTGGTTCAGTCTCTTTCTTCACCTCTTCAGGCTTCTTAGGAATCAAGGCATAACACAGACTTTCCTATTTCAAACCATTCAAAAATTTCCTTCCATCTACCAAACAGATTCTAGCATTCCCACATACTACATTTTTAGGATCATCTTCCAAAGGAATCAAAGTAATTCTTTTCCCATTTTCTATTATAGTATATGTATTCTTTCTCCCATCATGCATAGCTTTTCTATCATATTGCCAAGGTCTACCCAACAAGATATGACAAACAGCCATAGGCATAACATCACACAAGACTTCATCATGATAAGATCCAATATAAAATTTCACCAAACATTTCTCACTCACCAGTACCTTATGATCATCCTGAATCCATGCTATTTGATAATGCTTAGGGTGTTTCAATCTTTCCAACTTCAGCTTAGTCACCATCTCCTTTGAAACTAGGTTATCTGAACTACCACTATTAATTACAACTTTACAACACTCACCTCCTTATTTGCATCTTGTTCTAAACAGACTCTTCCTCTGTGATAGTTCCTCATGTGTCTCTACTTGAAATAGTGCTCTTCTCATAACCAATGATTCTCCTTTCTCTGGATTGCCAACTGAACTAGGTGACTCAACAGGTTCTTCCTCAACATAGGCTACTCTTCCATTATTTTATGCTTTCTTGCTTGTACTACCTTGATTACATTCAAATGCTCTATGTCCTTCACCTCCAAATTTGAAACAAGTACCTCTGAATGTCTTCTTATCAAATCCTCTACCTTCTCTCCTATATCCTTCATTTTTGTATGCATTAGGGTTTCCTCTCTGGTAAAAATTTTTGTCATCTCTCCGGTAAGCATTGTTATCTTTGTCATCCTTCTTCAACGGGTTGTCAAACTTGTTCTACTCTACAAATGATCTATTATATCCAAAAAATGTTCTTCCATTCTAAAATTTACCTCCTCTACCTCTCTGTCTCTGATCATGTTTCTTACTTAGCTTCTCTTCAACTTTCAAGGCAAATTGATATGCTTCTTCCAAAGATGTCATTCTTACCAAGCTTAGTTCTTCTTGAATGTTCAATCTCAATCCATTGATGTATCTAGCTACTTTCTCCTTGCTTACTTCACTATGTCCTGTCCTTATGATCATCTTATGAAATTCTTCAGTGTACTCCTTCACAGATTTCTCCTTTTATCTTAGGTTCTGCAATCTTTTCAATAGCTCCAAGTCATAGTCAGCAAGTATGAACTGATTGTTCAACTTTGTCACCATCCGGTCCCAATTTGTAATCTTTTCTTTTCCTCTTTTGTTTCTTTCCAACTAAACTTCTTTCCACCATATAGCAGCATGTCCTTTCAACTTTGTCTTTGCAAATTTCACTCTCTCTGGATCTTCCATCTCTTCATATTCAAAGTATTCTTCCATATCATTTATCTAATCAATCAACTCTTCTGGATTCAAATTACCAGTATAATTCAGCACATCAACTCTAGGTCTCTTTCCAATCTTTGAGATAGCTCACAACATCTTTATTTGATCTAATTCTTCTTCTTCATTACCTTCTAGGGTTTCGCTAGTTTGTTCAGCAGATTGAAATTCTTCTTCATCATCGCTTTCAACATTAGGTCTCAATGTCAATCCTCTTCGCCTATCTTCCTCAACAACATCCAAACAAATTCATATTGTTCTCATCAATTCCATCATCTCATCCATTCTATTAGCCATTGTACCAATAGGAGGAACTCTTCGCAGTGGTATCTTCCTAGGATCAAGTGCAAACTGCCTCAAATTCAGCGATCAGGCTACAAGCGACAACTACCTCTCAATCGGTGATCAGTTGCGCACCAATAACTTGCCTTAGATCGGTGATCTATTTACAACAAGATATTATGGAATTCCCTTCACCATTTCACTCCAAAGAATCAAACTTTCGCTCTCCAAGGATTCAAACTTTCACTCTGATACCACTTGGTGCAGTCACGGTAGGAGGGTTCATAGAATGAACTATCCAGATCGTACAACAAGAGTAAACACAACAAAAACAACTCAATAAAATGGAACAAATGCAGATTCATTCATTCAGTATATCATAGAGTTTAAATACAATCTAGCCAACAACATGTGGGCTTACAACTAGGGCTCCAATGCCTAAATACATACATGCGCTAGATAAAGCTTTGAAGTTCTTTCGCACAAAATCTAAACTATTAGATATGTCTTATGTTAATAGATACTTTCTTAAGGATCTATTACATAAATATATATCATTTCCAGACCAATAGATTCCTCCGTGTTGGCTAAGGAAGGTCACAAACTCCAATGAAGAGTTGTAACGTGCTCATAGATAGGTCGGACCTAAATGCATAGAACACTTCCTCAAATGAATGAAACAACGCACGGACCCTTGGGGAAGGTCAGCCATGAACCACAAGACATTAGATAATGTGTCATTTAAATCCGCAAGTCAAGGAATGATCCGCAAGCCTTCTCCTTCAGCTGATTACCAGGAACTGTTAGAATGCTCTGCTCTGAGAAAACAGATGATCTTCTGATAGCGATATCTTTTCGGTAACTGATCCAAATGCTCTGAATTCTTGATATGATGTAGATTAATGAATGTAGATGCTAAGTCTAGACCCGCAAGGCATGAAATTCCAAAACCAAACCACAAGATAAGAACTGCTATTGACTGAACTACCTGAACTGAACAAGAAAAATGAAAGAATTGAAATGCAAACAAACTGAAATGCAAAATATTTTTGGTTGATGCAAGATTGGTCTTGAACCAGGGATGCTCCTGCATCACTTTTTAAAATATTATATGCAAATAAGGTTGATAAATTTTTTTTTTAGGAAGTTGTACATTTTAACATACAAATTTTAGATCAATTAATAACTCTTTTATAGTAGTAGAAAAACTTGAAAAGTAAAGTGAACTCCTCAAGTCTTCATAGAATAGTATTTATGAAATGGAATGATATTTTCTTATAATCATAATGGAAAACCAATAAGGATATCATTTATAGGACTATACTATTTGATACATAGTGTTTGCAAAATAACTCTACAATCTAAAATAATATTTGTATGTTTTAGAGCAAGCTTAAGCTAACTAGCTAGTTGTTGGGGAAAAAATTCAGTAGACTTAATTAAGCCAAGTATTTAGATGGCATTGTTGTGATGTAGACTAAAGTAGCCATGCCATAAAATATCTCTTTGTAGTGCTTTGTAGCCCTCTCTATTGATAACCAATCCAAGAAATTTGAAACAAGGGCTTCACTCTTTCTGTATGTTGAGTTATCTCATGTATACCCCATATTGTTGTCCTTGCCTCTATTTTAATTTTCTTATTATTATGCCTATGTCAAGCTTCATGTATACTTTAATCACAACCATGTTCAAATATGTTCAAGCTTTGTGCTTTAGTCCATTTCACTTATTTTATTTAGACTTTGGAAAAAATCTAGTTATAATCTTACCTTAAAACCTCTACATGATTTTCAATGTCAGTAGGAGGGACACATGTCATAATTGGGTTGAAACACTATTGTTAAATCACCACAATTTGTTTCCTACATTTAATCCTTGTTGATATTAGGGTAGTTTCCCTCACTATTAAATTATGTTGCAATTTAACCAACCTTGACCATGTGCACATTTTGTTATATTTTAAACTTGACTAGTAATTGTGGGTCATTGGGCAATTAATTGATCTCCTTGTAATACAAAGGTTACTAACTACCTATTTGTGATATCATAGGCACTAGTTTAGTTAGTCCTTTTTGTCCTAACTAATGACCCACCAACCTCATTTACATAGTGTTGAGTGAGTTGATTGTGTGTCATTATTATGTTAATCACATCTCAAAGGGTGAGTGACTACCCTATACACTTTACCTCTCACCCAATGGCTTGATGTTTAAAAAAGCATTGTGGATACAATATATACATTGTACTTAAGGGATTAGACCTAGTCATTAGTAATATAAACATTGAACAAAAGTGAAAGTGAGGACATGTGTCCATGCTAGGGTCAAACAACAAAATATGACAATATGCATGTTATGTTAGGTGTTGTAGCCTCTTCCATCTAATCTTAATAACTTTTTTAAATCATTGATCTATGACATGCAATGATGTTCTTTATATCAAATGTGGTCGCAGAGCTTTAGTAAAGAAAAGGGATACACAATTCATGTCATGAACCTATTAGTCAAGAGTGGTTATAATGTAAACATGTCATGTGGTAAACAATAAAGAACTAATCAAATTATGACACACATACTTTAGAACCTTGACAATGGAAATTTTTTGATATATTAACAAACACTTAGATACTCACTAAGGGAGGTAAATCTACATGATATGTGTCAAAAATGGATTAAAATGACCTTATTAAACTTTGGACACCTCAACTCGTGTTTTGTTCCTCTACTATCAGATCTTACAAGTTTCTTTTAGACCATTGTGTTGAACACCCAGAATACTGAGAGGGGAGGGTGAATTAGTATTCTCTTAAACCATTTACACATCAAACATTTAATCCATTTAACATATTTAATTGTAGTCAAATGGCTTACTGCCCAGAAGAAAGGCTCACTGCCAAAGGGCTCACTGCCCAAGGACTTATTGTCTTGAAAGAAAGAGATAGAAGAGGTGGCTCACTGATAGAGTTGAACTGTTATAATTGCATCTAACATATGCAAGGAGTACAGTTCCAATGAAGCTCAAAGTACTGAACCAATATCCACCACAACACCAACATCATCTTTGTAGCATTTGTTACATCCCCAACTTTTGATTTAGCTTAATCCTACTTTTATATGGTAAACAAGATAATTAATCATAGATTAATGATTTGATGTTAGTGGAAAATATCAAGTAGAATCAATGATTATATGGATATTGATTGATGTTTAGATTAGAAATGAGATTACATGCTAATAAGATTATTTTATCATAATGTTTTATAAATCAAATGATGATACACTAATCATGGTTATATGGTTGTGAGTGTAATCAGGAAAAGAGTCTTCCTCCAAGGATGGAAGGAGAGTATCACCTGGGAGGAGGTGATAGATGTTGGGAAAAGGTCAGATTGCCATTTGAGTATCAAAGTTAATCTTTCGTGAACCCATGTAAGATAGGGTGAGTTTAAGTATTTTCCTTGTTAGTCAATTTCAATTCAACCAATGTCGACAAGATGATTTGAGATCTCTCGACGTCGTCTACGTTAATTTGACTAGACAATATTCTCAGAACGTTCATTTAGTCGATAAGTAATCTCATTTGGTTGTTGAGTTTTCCTTTGTTTACTTATCTATTTCCTTATTATATTTTGTGATCATCATTAAATATATTTTATTTATGGCTTAATATGGCGAAGAGGGGGAGTGAGACTCGACCCCATAGTCACATATTATTGATGCCACCCTAATGATGATATTACCATTTGATGATACCTTGGATTATTTTGATAACCCTAAAACTATTACAAGTATGAGCAATAAGTGTTGTCATTGATGTCAACACCTAAGGTCAGCATCTAAGGAAATTATTTGAATGAGTTTGAGCAAGTGTCTGAGAAGAACAGTGCAGGTTTTGCTTCACATATCCTGTAGGTTGAATATATTTATTTGCAGTTTGGAAGTTATGTTAAGGGATGTCTTTAGTTGCTATGTTTCAAGTTTGAGCCTCCAGTGTGAAGATTTGAGTGAGTTCTGCTCACTAGAGTAAAAACTATTTTTCTGAGTATTCAATGGTGACAGGGAGAATGTATTATGCTCCACATTTCTCTGCATTTAAGTTTTATGGTTTGCGGTTCTAGGATTAAGTCTAGGATGATGTTATGTGTCTTACGTTGAAATAGTTCATGATTTGGTGCTCCGCAAGCAATCTTTCCTTTTTGACAGTGGTTGACAGTAATGTTTAAGTGCTTTGGTTTGAAGAATCTTCTGGATAGAATGTTTGTGGGTTGTACAGAAGTTCTTGGTGATTGTAACATGCTTGTGGATGTCTCTAGATCATGTTCCTACCTTTGGATTGGTCTACAAAGTGTAATTTGGATCATGCATGAAGTGTGTTCCTAAAGGTCTTAGTGTTAACACCAGTTTTGGCCAACTTGGTTATTTTCACTACTTGCGATTATGCTTTGGAGTTTGTGAAAACATGTTGTAGCATGGAAGATTGCATTTGAGTTCCAGCTAAGGCATGGTGTGGTCTGCATTCATTCTTTTCCTTCACAAATCTGTTTAGGTCCAGACCTATTCTAATGTATGTATGTATGCCGACCTTGGAGATTGTTCCAATGGTTGATGATTGTAATGCCAACCTTGATGTACATTCCAAGATTGATGAATTGTATAAATACATGTAATGAAGTTGTGAATGATAGATGAGGTTGAAAAGATGCGAAGATAAGTGTGAAGTGAAAAAGTAGAGTAGAGTAGAGGAGATTTATTGTGCTTCAATGGAACTGAACCTTGGCATAGTGTAGATGCTACTAGCTTAGTTCACCAACTTATGGCAGTGAGGCCCTTCTCTTGGCATTGAGCCGCTTCTTTTACAGTGGGCATTCTGGGCAGTGAGACTTGTAAATTTTGATATATCATTTATATTGTGAGCTAACACTCACCGTGGTTTTTCCCTTATTGGGTTTTCCACGTAAAAATCTAGTGTCTTATTTGTTGAATGTGTGGATGTGTTTACATTTTCGATTTCATGCTTTCATGGTTAAATTACAATATTAGTGATTAAGTGGTTGATGTGTTGATGGTTTTAAAGTTTTGGTTACAACTGATTCACCCCCCTCTTAGTTGTCTTGCACATTTCAACAATTGGTATTAGAGCAAGGTTCCTTGGAAGAAGTCTAACAGCTTGAGGATGATCTGGGAAAGTAAACACATGGCAGCCAAAAGATATCCTACTCCTCCAGAAGTAATTTGTCCAGGTAGTGTCACAATTGATGATTGCACATATGTCAATAATGAAGAACTAAAAACTACTCTTGAAGACCTTGATAAGTATGAAGCAGATATCCAGGATTTAAAGGAGAATTTCAAGGAAGCTGATGAATGCATCTTGAAGCTAAGGGAGCAAGTCAATAAATCCAAGGAAAGGAGCAAAGAGCTAAGTGAACAATTGAAAGCAGCAAATGAAACTCTGAATAGTTTATCTATGCTAAATGAAGAGAAAGAAAAGGTTGAGGAACATCTAAATCAAGTTGTAAAAGGCAATTCTGAGGAATGTGAAAAGTTGGCAAAATATGTTGTGCTTCTAAAACATGATCTGGAAATAGCTAACAGTTACAAAGAAAAGTTCAAAATAAGCTCTGCAAAGCTTGATGAGTTGATTGACAATCAGAAAAGTCTAGATGACAAGCAAGGTTTGGGTTTTGAAACAGGAGAAAGTTCTAAATTAGGACAAGCTAACACTGGGATGAAGAGAGTCAAAGGTAACTGGGTTCAAAATTAAAGAAACAGACCTAGAAGACCTTCGATCAGGCAGCCAAATGCTCAAAGGTACCCATCTTTTAATGGCTATTGTTTTAATTGCAATAAGTTTGGTCATAGGGCTACTAAGTGTAGGAGCAGAATGAATCAGAATGTTTCATCCTTCTCTGGTCAGTGTTTCAATTGCAAGAAAATTGGTCATAAAGCAAATGAATGTAGGAGTCTGATAAGGAATGGTTTCAACAATGGAATGAATACTCAATCTTTTAATGGCAAATGCTTTACATGCAATAGATTTGGGCATATGGCTAACCAATGTAGATAAAGAATTAATCCAATCAATGGAGGGAACCAAGGACAGAGGAATGTTGTTTGCTACAATTGCAATAAACCTGGACACATTGCAAAATTCTGTAGAAGCAAGAATGTGAAAAGAAATAATCCTACAGAAAAGAGGAAAACAGAGTAGAGGGAAGATAAAGGAAAGACCAAGGTTGATCTAGTAAAAACCAAGAAGGAAATGAGCAAAATCTGGATTAAGAAGGATGTAAATGAGGTCAAAGATGGATCTGCACCAGCCTCTGGTGCAGATACTTCCTCTGGGAAGTAAATTGGGAGCTCTGGCTCAAGGGGAGCTTTTATTGAAAATCTTGATCCCTTAGCCAGATAGTTGGTGTTGAGATTCAGCACGAGTATATGAGTTAAAGAGCTATTTGATGAATCTTTTGAAGAAGTTACTGGTATAAAAATATCTAATGCGATGCATTGCGGAGCAATCTTGATCGACTGTGGTTGACAGAGAAATGTTTGATAGCTTTTTGGAAATTGGCATTTATGGTGATTAGGTTTTGGTAAACGGTGCTACAATAAGGGATTGAGGAAGATCATTGAGAGTGCTAATGTGAAAGTTGATGAAGACAGGGAAAGAATATCAGATCTGAGTGGCTATGAATCAGATGAACCTGTTGCTACAAAAGAAAAAGTGGAACAAAAAGATAGTCAAGTTGAAGAAGAAAAAGCTCCAAAAAGTGCTATTAAGACTCCTAAGTATGTAAAGATTAATCATTTTGAAGATAAAATTATTGGTGACAAAAGCAAAGGGGTATTGACAAGGAAAAGAGATGCAGAAGAATAGGTGAACTACTATTTACTTTCAAAGATTGAACCTAAAACTATAAGTGAAGCCTGCAAAGATGAGAATTGGGTAAAGGCTATGGAAGAAGAGCTAATGCAGATAGAGAAGAATCAAACTTGGGAATTGGTTCCTAGACTTGTTGATAAGAATGTGACTGGAACTAAATGGGTGTCCAAAAATAAGATGAATGAAAATGGAGAAGTAGTAAGAAACAAAGCAAGACTGGTATGCAAAGGATATTCTCAGGTTGAAGCATAGATTTTGAAGAGATTTATGCTCCTGTGGCAAGGATTGAAGCAATAAGAATGTTTTTGGCATTTGCAACACACAAAGATTTCAAAGTGTACCAGATGGATATGAAGTCTGCATTCTTGAATGGAGAGCTAGAAAAAGAAGTTTACATTAAACAACCAAAAGGATTTCAGTCATCAGACCAAGGTGACATGGTGTGCAGATTGAAGAAAGCCTTGTATGGACTTAAGCAAGCTTCTAGAGCCTGGTATGCAAGGTTGGATAAGTATTTGTTGTAATTAGGTTCAATAAAGGTACTGCAGACAGTAATCTCTATTTCAAAATTAATGATGATCAAATTCTGATTGTTGTAGTCTTTGTTGATGATATTATCTTTGGAGGCAATGAAGGTATGTGTAAGAAATTTGTAGAAGAAATGTAAAAGGAGTTTGAGATGTCTATGTTTGGTGAAATGAATTTCTTTCTAGGACTACAGATTACTCAATTAGAAAAAAGAATTTTCATTTCTCAGTCCAACTATCTGAAAGAATTGTTGAAGTTTGGAATGGAGGATTCTAAGCTAGTATGTACCCCTATGGTAACTAGTTGCAAGCTGAGCAAGAATGATGAATCACCTAAGACTGATTAGAAAAAGTATAGATCTATGATTGGAGGACTACTTTATCTAACCCATACAAGACCAGATATACTGCATGCAGTTTGTCTTGTGGCAAGATTTCAAGAAGATCCTAGAGAGTCACATGTGATGGCAGTTAAGAGGATAATGAGGTATTTAAAAGGCAGTTAAGAGGATAATGAGGTATCCTAAAGATATTGATTTCACTCTTAGTACTTATACAGATGCAGATTGGGCTGGAGATGCCAATTACGCAAAAAGTACAAGTGGAGATGCTTTCCTCCTGGGTAACAAATTGGTTTCATGGTTAAGCAAGAAGCAAGAATGAATTTCTTTGTCTACTGCAGTAGCATAATATATTGTTGTAGTATGTTGTTGTACTCAAGTGCTATGGATGAAACAAACATTGAAGGATATAGGAGTTGTGTATGAAGAACCAATTTCAAACTTTTGTGACAATACAATTGCTATAAACATTTCAAAGAATCCAGTGATGCATTCAAGAACAAAGCATATATCTATAAGGTATCACTTTTTGAGAGAAAAGGTAATAGAGAATGAAGTAAAGATGGAATATGTGTCTACTAAGGATCAGATTGCAGACATTTTTACAAAGCCTCTACCTAAGGATACTTTTGAGTATCTCAGGGAAAAGTTAGGGGTTATTACCCTCCTACTCTAAACTAAGATGCATGGGAAGTGCATCAGTCCAGTGGTACCCAAATTCTTATTCTTTGATTTGGATTGATGTTTTGAAGGCTACCTCTCAGGGGAAGTAGGTAGATGTTGTTGATATGAGTTCCTGATAAAGAGCAGTAAGTGTTACAGTGTTACTGACAGTGGGAGCAGTGTAGTATTAATAAGATCTGAATTGAGCCTTGATAACTAAAGAGAGAGAAAAGGTCTAGCACCCTTTGCCATTGATGACAAAGGGGGAGAGAAATTCATGTGAAAAACTTAAGGAAAAAGTTGCAGCCAGAGAAAGTATAAAGTAAGGGGGAGCAAAGAAGCAAAGCAAGTTTGCTTGTCTTGATGGTTTTTCACATCATGTGTTGCCATCAATGACAAAGGAGGGATTGTTACAAGTATGACCAGTAAGTGTTGTCATTGATGTCAACACCTAAGGTTAGCATCTAAGGAAATTATTTGAATGAGTTTGAACAAGTGTCTGAGAAGAACAGTGCAGTGTTTTGCTCCGCATATCCTGTAGATTGAATATCTTTGTCTGCAGTTTGGAAGTTATGTTAAGGGATGTTTGTAGTTGCTATGTTTCAAGTTTGAGCCTTTGGTGTGAAGATTTGAGTGAGTTATGTTCACCAGAGTAAATACTATTTTTATGAGTATTCAATGGCGACACGGAGAATGTATTCTGCTCCGCATTTCTATGCATTTAAGTTTTATGGTTTGTGGTTCTAGGATTAAGTCTAGGATGATGTTATGTGCCTTTAGTTGAAATGGTTCATGATTTAGTGCTCCACAAGTGATCTTTCCTTTTTGACAGTGGCTGACAGTAAAGTTTAAGTGCTCCAATTTGAAGAATCTTCTAGATAGAATGTTCGGGGGTTGTGCGGAAGTTCTTGGTGATTGTAACATGCTTGTGGATGTCTCTAGATTGTGTTCCTTCCTTTTGATTGGTCTGCAAAGTATAATTTGGATCTTGCATGAAGCATGTTCCTAAAGGTCTTAGTGTTAACACCAGTTTTGGTCGACTTGGTTGTTTTCACTACTTGTGATTATGCTTTGGAGTTTGTGATAGCATGTTGTAGCATGGAAGATTGCATTTGAGTCCTAGCTAAGGCATGGTGTGGTCCGCATTCATTCTTTTCCTTCACAAATCAGTTTAGGTCTAGACCTATTCTAATGTATGTATGTATGCCGACCTTGGAGATTGTTCCAATGGTTGATGATTGTAATGCCGACCTTGATGTACATTCCAAGGTTGATGAGTTGTATAAATACATGTAATGAAGTTGTGAATGATAGATGAGGTTGAAAAGATGCAAAGACAAGTGCAAAGTGAAAAAGTAGAGCAGAGCAAAGGAGATTTATTGCGCTTCAATGAAACTAAACCTTGGCATAGTGTAGATGCTACTATCTCAGTTCACCAACTTATGGCAGTGAGCCCCTTCTCTTGGCAGTGAGGCTCTTTTTTTGCAGTGAGCATTCTAGGTAGTGAGCCTCTAATAGTGAGCCTTGTTGTAAATTTTGATATATCATTTATATTGTGAGCTAACACTCACCGTGGTTTTTCCCTTATTGGGTTTTCCACATAAAAATCTGGTGTCTTATGTGTTGAATGTGTGGATGTGTTTAAGTTTCCAATTTCATGCTTTCATGGTTAAATTACAAAATCAATGATTAAGTGGTTGATGTGTTGATGGTTTGAAATTTTTGGTTACAACTGATTCACCCCCCCCTCAGTTGTCTTATGCATTTCAACAAAAAACATCATTTAGATGTAAAGGATTATATGTGTGATAATTATTTATTAGCCTTATAGTGGTTGAGCACCTTTTTATTATTATAACATATGTCTTTTGATAGTTATCCAAACCACTATCCATGATGAATGGAGTGAGTGGAGGCCAAGAAGAAGCTTATCATAAGCTTAATCATCAGTGCTCACCTCAAAATGGGAGTTATGGACCGTATGGAGTCTAATAACCCATGAGGTGGCAGAGGTTGGTACAACTATTTTCACCACTTCCTTATGGAAAGGTGGTGGATTTGGTGTAGCATGGGGGTTAATGCATGCAAAAGAAAATTAAGAGGGAGTCTTTTATGTTTTTTGTTATGATTGTTGTTGTCAACCCAGTTCTGAGCGCGGGGAGCTAAGAAGAGAAAGGCTACAGAAGTAGCAATTTTGGGTGAATGTGAGCTTACAGGACAGAGCCGATACCAAGCACGATAGAGATAATCTTTAGTAGGCCAAAAACTTGACTATATACATTTCGTATACAGGTATAATTTATAAGACCACCTAGTGTATTCTAAACTATGCAATGTAATCAAGATATTATTATTGTAATCTTTATGGACCAACGATTGTGTTTTCCTTATGTTAGCCATCGTGTTGTTGAATAACCTTGAAGAGGCCTTTGAGACTGTCATTGAAATCACTATGTTGTTTCTTGAGAGCATTGTTATAGTCTATCAACCAGTCGAGCCCGTGAGGCCGAATGCTAGATGTTGTTGTAGCATGCATGAGACTCGAATTTCAATATGACAAAGGATGTAAAACATTTGGTATACCCTTTGATACCCTCGTTATCATTTATTTGAGACTCATATGTCTCTAGGCCATAGAACTACTGAATGATAATGATTGTTTAAGTGAGTAAGAATGATGTTAATAGAGTAGGTCGAGAGCCTTGCTCAAACAAATGATAATTCTATTTTAAAAACTATAACCCTCGACTATGCCAAAGGCACTAAGTCTACCAAGTGTTGTGTAATGTGAAGAACAATACTTGACTATATATGATAGAGGTTATTTTATCTACGGTGTATCCTTTGTGTAAGAAAGGATAATGTGACTCCTCGATATTGATGGAGAATTATTAGATGTTGGTAACTAATAATGTTGCCTAGGCTACATTAAGTGCATGCCAAACCTTGTTTGTCAGGGAAGTAAACCCTCAATTGATATTTATTTTCCATATGGGAAAGAAAATAATGTTGAGTATGATAACTCTTGTGTTAAACATATTTGATTATTATTCCTTTATTGAATGGTAATACCTCACGGATGAAGTATAGGGTATCAAGAACTCATTTGAATTCTTTTGACCTAGGGTCTATTTAATAATGTCAACCCATTAGACTATTACAATATATGTGTTTTATTTGATGTGAATTAGATGTAAACCTTGTGGCAAGGTAAACATAGAGTCTTAGCCCAGAAAAGGTCATAAGTACTGTAAACACGAACATGTAAACTTGTAAAAAAAAGAATGGGAATAGAGTGATGTGGAGTCACAGGTTCCTTGTTGCATAGGAAACAAGACATTAATGAATGTACTCCTAAAATCAGAGTCGAATGTCCAAGTAAATGGACTAAGGGTGATTTGAACCTATATTTTCCAAGACCTAGAGGGGTCAAACTATGATTACTATAGGATGAGACAGCTTCTAATTTGAGTCGAGGTAGGTGAACAATTGACTACATTCATTGAGAAACGTATATGTATATAAATCTTTGGCCAAAGTAATGTATTCATCTTTGCATGCATTAGTCACTTCACTATGCTCAAGATAGCATAATGTTTCCAGTAGTGTCATACATAGTTAGAGTGGATCTATAGTTGTATGACCGTGAAGCATTATGAAGGACACAACACTAGATACATAGATGGCAAACCTAACAGTTCCTTATATCTATACCCTCCATGAAAGGTAGGGTCTCTTCCAAGAAGGAAGTTGTGTGGGGGGTTGCCGGTCTGTGGTTGGAGGGAAAGCACCCGGGTGATGCTCTCCTTCCCAAGAAAAAGACAAGCTGAGACTTATGAAGATAGATGTCAAAGTTCTAGATACAGTACATACTTCTTTATGACTTGTTAGTCAAATATCATGTGTAAACTTATCATTGATGCTATGAGCAAAACATCGTAAATGTAAAGTGAAAGGAATTCACTAGAATGTTGTCTTTGGAATTGTTGTAAATTTTAGTTTTGAAATATTCAGAAAAGATATGCATTTTGATTTTGCTTATTATATGGATTATTACTTTGTTCAACTATGATTATATTAACCATGACCTTGTACTTAATGGTATTTAAGTTGGTTAATTTGGATATTGAGATTTTGGCATGTTACAACATTACTAAAGAATTGTAGACACCTTCTGCTCACTACATCTAGTAGTCTAACACATGAAAGCTTATACTACACCACACATTCAACTAAACTGTTATTCCCATCACATCCATCACGCACACGCACACAATCACAATCCCTTGACACTTATTTACACTGTCCTCAACCTTGAGAACATTCTCCAAGGCTGGCATCACATCTTAACACATAACATTCAAATTAGGTCTGGACCTAAACATTCTCGTGGTGGAAAGGAATGAAGGTGGACCACAAAATATCTTATCTTAGATCTAAATTCATCCAAGCACACCATTCCATGCTACTACAATCACCAAAGCAACTCCACAATTAGTGTAAACACCCAAGGTCAACCAAACCTGTGTTAACACAATGAACTTTTTAAGTACACACTTCATCAAACCCAGAGACAACTTGTGGACCACATGCAAGGCTTCAACACAATCTAGAGTATTCCACGAACATCCTGAAACATCCTGAAATCCAACAAAATCCTCCGCAACAACTTTCACCTGACTGAAGTTCACACCAGAGCACTCAAACAACTCTGACATACACTATAACTCAAGAAATCAACTTGTGAAGTACCAAACCATGAACAACTTGAACTAAAGTAATATATAAGTATTATAAGTATAAATCCAAAACTGTAAAGACAGAAACAAATCTACAGAGAAATGTAGAGCAAAACAGTTTCTCCTAGACACCTCTGCAAAGCTTAGGAATACAGTCCACACTCTGGTGAACACTTCTTCTGCACAATGAACTAGAGCACCAAATTTGGAATATAACATCTCTGAACATCCTTGAACAACATATCCAAACTGCAAAGATAGATCTTCAATATGGAGGAAATGCAGAGCAAAACCAGAATATTACTTTGTTAAGCCAAATAGTCTCTTCAACACACTGTTTCCTTTATTAATAAAATTTTCTCAAAAGCACTTGGAAACCAACCAACAGAAACATATTCTCAACATCTTCAACACCTCTACAAAGCCACCAAATCATCTTCAACAAAGTAACTCAACCAAACATCTCATACACTTACAACAACTCTCTGTTCAACTAGTAGACATGGTTGACACCATACAATTACAACTCTTTTCTTAACCAAGAAACATGGTTCACACCAATGACAACACAAGCTTGTTGACATCAATGACAACACCAACTGCACATACTTGCAACAATCTCCCCCTTTGTCATTGATGGCAACACATAATGTGAAAAACCATCAAGACACAACTCTGCACCAAACTTCTTTTCTTTCTTACTCTCCCCCTTTCTTTTACACATCTTACTCTCTCCTTGACAACTGACTCTTTCCTTTTTCACATTTCTCTCTCTCCCCCTTTGACATCAATGGCAAAGGGTGAAACACCATTTATTTCACTCTTATTAGGTCTCAGTGTTCTGCTATGTCTAGGTAATTGTCGATATACAGACCCTTGTAACTTCTTATGTTGAGTAAGTTTGAGGCTAAAACCTTAGATATATCCTGTCACTTCATATGATAAGCTACCATTAGAACTGCATAGCCAAATATGCAACTGCAGAGCATTCCATCATCCTATTGCGAATACCTTTACAAAACCAACACTGTCTACAAGCTTATCAATATAAAGACAACCTTCTAGTGATCAGATCCTCATGAAACTTGGAACATACATAATGTGACACTTTATAATTCTATGTTCCAAACTACAACAACTAAACATTAGTATGATGGAAATGTGGAGCAATCTTCCAGACAATCTTCAAAAGAGTAGTCATCCTAAAACAAAGACAGACACCAACTTCTAGAGGCCAAATATTCTTTATATTAACCCATGCATTTTATTTATAGTAACATATCTTGTCTTCTTAAGAATTCAAACTTAACTCTGGACTGATCAGGGTGTGACATCCAACCATGAACTTTCCTTCATCTTTAGGAACATAACATCTCATTTCTTGACAACCTTCATGGCAACCTCAGTAACCTTTCTCACCTTGTGACAGTGTATGACATCAATACATACTATGTTGACATCAAGGACAACACATATGATCAACAATCTCCCCCTTGGATTCTCTCCCCTTTTGATCAACACTCATCTGTCTACAACCTTTCTCTTGCAAGATCCCCCTATCATCAGTCACCACTACCTGCTCCCCCTGAGAGGTAGCCATCATCGGTCTAGGTTAAATATGTGTCATGAACTCCCCTTGGACAGATGCATCACTATGAATCTTTAGCAAGAAGAGGGAGAGGCAATTACCCCTAACCTCTACCAGAGATCCTCAAATGTGTCTAAGAGCTTTTGTCACTATCACTATCATTATCACTTTCATTCTCAGAATCAAGTGTCCTATCCCTTTTCTTTCTTCTTTTCACAGTCATGCTTTGAATTGTTTTTCTTAATTGATTGCTCCTTCCTCCTCTCATTGTCAATTCACTCTCAGAATTTGAATCATCATCCCCTTTTTCTTCAAATATATCTTTCTTTAGTTTTCATAGGTCATCTCAGGTTCTAAGAACTCAAGATCTGGCTTGAAAACATCCAAACCAGCTTCTTGAAAACTTCATGTGTTAACTGATCTTCTTGCTCTACAAGATCTAATTTGACACGCACAGTTGGATGACCCTCAAACTTGTGATTTGCAAAAAGGCCTTCAATCAAAACTGTACTCATTTTTTAATTTCCCCTTCTTGAAACTGTTTCCTAGATGATTTTATTCTGCCATGTCTTTCATTGGTTCTCATACTTGAGGTCTCAGTTTGAATGGCTATACAAGAAGAGCCTGAATCGGACACTTGAAGACCACTTGCTTTGAAACACCTTGTTCACTAACCTATTGATATTCTTTTTGAAGGGCATTCTAATTCATGCACCAATATTCGACACTACTCTTCTCATGCACATTGGCACCCCCACTTCTTCCAACACCCTTATCAATCCTTCTTACAATACCTTCATCATTCCCATTTTGTGATGGACTAGAAATATTCACTTCCACTACTTCTTAGTCTCTCTTGTTTCCAGAAAACCCCTTTTCACTCATTTCATGCTTATTTCTATCACCCAGCTCCTTGTGAGACCTTAATTCGCCATAAATGCCTCGTCTGATAAAGCTGTCAAACCTTTTGTTGTACACAATCATCTTTAAATTCTCCACAAACGTCCGCATTAGGAGATCTTTTACCACAGTCTTCACCAAATGATTAAGCATGTCAAACTTCATTTCATATCTTCATGTCGAGGCATCAGCACCATTCCTTTGGCAGGGGGTGAAAGATTTTCATTAAAGCTCCCCTTGAGCCAAATCTCTACGCTTAGTTTCCAGAGCAAACGTCTACACCGGATGCTAGCATAGGCTCATCTTTAACCTTAGATGCATTCTTCTTTATCCAAATCTTATTCATTTCCTTCTTGGTCTCTACTGGATAAACCTTTTGTACTGGTTTATTATTTTCTACCGGATTATCATTCTTCATGTTTCTGCTTCTGTAAAACTTGGAAATGTGTCCAGATCTATTGCAGTTGTGGCATACAACATTCCTCTGACTAGTATTACTTCCATTCATTTTAGATTTGCACTAATTAGCTTTATGCCCAAATCTATTGCATGTATAATAGTAGCCATTGAAAGATTGAGCCATTCTATCCTTGTTATAGCCATTCCTCATTTAACTTCTGCACTCACTAGCTCTATGACCAACTTTCTTGCATGTAAAACATCAAGACCAGAGAAAGGTGGTACTTTTTTATTCCTCTACTTCTACATTCTATTTCTCTATGTCCAAATTTATTACAAGAATGACAAAAACCATTGAAAGATGGGTACCTTTGATCATTTGGTTGTCTGATCGGAGGTCTTCTATCTTTATTCCTTTGATTCCAGATCTGCTTGCCATTGTTCCTTTGATTTGAAGTCTGATCTAATTTTGAACTTTCACCTTTTTCAAATCCTAAACCCTCTTTATCATTTAGACCTTTTTGACTTGCAATCATTTCATCAAGCTTTTCAAAACTCATCTTGAATTTATCTTCATGTATCCTTGCCTTCTCCAAATTAGATCTCAGATTCACAACTTCTTGTTCAAGCCTTACACATTCTTTTGATTTGCTTTTCACCACTGTATTAAGACATACCTAAATGCTTGCCTTCTCCTCAGCTTGCACTTTTAGACCATGGATAGATTCATTTGCTTGCTTTAATTGTTCACTTACTTCCTTATGCTTGTCTTTGAGCTTCTTGACTTGTTCTTTCAATTTCCTGATGCATTCATTTGGTTCCTTGACATTTTCTTTCAAATCTCTATTTTCTCCTTTAGTTCTTTCAAGATCTTCAAGAGCAACATTGAGTTCTCCTATTTTGTCAAGCATACAATCTTCTTCAATGAAATTAATGGTAGGAATCTCTTTCGGAGGAGTAGGAAATCTTCTGGTAGCCATGTGTTTAATCTCCAAGATCTTCCTTGAGTGGTTAGGCTTCTTCCAAAGGAATTGGCTCTGATACCAATTGTTGAACACCTAGAATACTAAGAGGGGGGTGAATCAGTATTCTTTTAAACCATTTACACATCAAACATTTAATCCATTTAACATATTTAATTGCAGTAAAGGAAACTAAGCATAAAGCAAACAACCACAACTCATAACACATGGACACCAGATTTACATGGAAAACCCAAGAAGGGAAAAACCATGGTAAGGATTAGCTCACAAAATAAAGTAGTATCAACATTGAATTACAAAAGACTCACTGCCTAGAGGGCTCACTACCCAGAAGAAAGGCTCATTGCCAAAGGGCTCACTGCCCAAGGACTCACTGTCCTGAAAGAAAGAGATAGAAGAGGTGGCTCACTGCCAAAGTTGAACTTTTATAATTGCATCTAACATATACAAGGAGTACAATTCCAATGAATCTCAAAGTACTGAACCAATATCCACCACAAGACCAACATCATCTTCGCAGCAGTATTGAAGAATTGTAGACACCTTCTGCTCACTGCATCCAGTAGTCTAACACATGAAAGCTTATACTGCACCACACATTCAACCACACTATTATTCCCATCACATCCATCACACACACACACACAATCACAATCTCTTCACACTTATTTATACTGTCTTTAACCTTGAGAACATTATCCAAGGTCAGCATCACATCTTAACACATAACATTAAAATTAGGTCTGAACCTAAACATTCCCATGGTGGAAAGGAATGAAGGTGGACCACAACATATCTTAGCTTGAATCTAAATTTATCCAAGAATGCCATTCTACTCTACTACAATCACCAAAGCAAATCCATAATTAGTGTAAACACCCAAAGGTCGATCAAACCTATGTTAACACAATGAAACTTCAAGTACACACTTCCTCAAACCCAAAGATACCACATGCAAGGCTTCAACACAATCTAGAGTATTCCACGAACATCCTAAAACATCTTTAAATCCAATAAATTCCTCTGCAACAAATTTCACCTGACTGAAGTTCACACCAGAGCACTCAAACAACTCTGTCATACACTATAACTCAAGAAATCAACTTGCGGAGCACCAAACCATGAACAACTTGAACTGAAGCAATATATAAGCATTATAAGTACAAATCTAGAATCACAAAGCTAGAAACAAATTTGTGGAGAAATGTGGAGAAAAATAGTTTCTCCTAGACACCTCTACAAAGCTCAAGGATACAGTCCGCACTCTAGTGAACACAACTTCTTCTGCACAACGAATTGGAGCACCAAATTTGGAATATAACATCTCTGAACATCCCTAAACAACATATCCAAACCACAAAGATAGATCTTCAATATGGAGGAAATGCGGAGCAAAACTAGAATATTACTTTGTTAAGCGAAACGGTCTCTTCAACACACTATTTCCTTTATTCATCAAATTTTCTCAAAAGCACTTGGAAACCAACCAATAGAAACATATTCTCAACATCTTCAGCACCTCTACAAAGAAACCAAATTATCCTCAACAAAGCAACTCAACCAAATAGCTCATACACTTACAACACCTCTTTGCTCAACCAGTAGACATGGTTGAGACCATACACTTACAACAACTCTATGCTCAACTAGTAGACACGGTTGACACCAATGACAACACAAGCTTGTTGACATCAATGATAACACCGATTGCACATACTTGCAACACATTGGTCCTTGATGAGTAACCAAATGAAATAAATAGTCTTAGCAATGATGAATTTGGCAGTCATACTTTATCTAAAAATTGTTTGTGAGACCATATGTAATAAATCTTAAAGGAGTTTTGATTGTGGAGCCCGTATTGTGTAGATAACTTTGAGAATTTTTAAGCTTTGGACCAATCCTTTATTATGATTTAAATAGTGAGTTTTATTACTAGTGGATAGAGCTATAAAATCCAAGAAAATATTAACCCTAATATGAATCTAAATAGTAAATGGGTTAATTCTCATTGTAATATCATGATATATAGAACTTGAGTAGAATGTGAAGAGGAAGCCTTATTAACAAGTGAGTGCACTTGAATATGAATTATAAAGTTTACTATAAAACACAAATGATAAATCTTAAGCATAGTCTAAATTATGTGCTTGGCCTTGAATTGTGAGAGAGTAAACATAGATAAAATGATGTAAACAAAATATATGGACATAAATTTATAACTTTATACATAGGGAGCTTTAACAAAGAGTTGAATTATATAATTAACTAAAACATGTGCAAAGAAGTAATATATGCAATAAGAAAAAATATTTTCTTATGGATTCTATGATTGCACTACTCAAATTTAATTTCTATTATGGGGCCTCTATTTATATGTAGCACGGTTTGGTCTCATACTACATATGCACAAGTCCTATGTTGGATCATTTTATTTTGTTCATGGTAGAGTTCCCTATTAGTATTATGGAAAACCTTTGAACTTGCCTTTTAAGAATCAATAACAAGTAAACATAATCATCAAGGGGAGGCATCAAAACCATGAACACACTATCCTATGTCTATCATACAATTACATGCTATTAAGATCTTGAGGAATCCAAGAGCATCTACTTCACTCATATCCATGAGAAAATCAACTCGACAAAGGAGATATCTTTCTTGGTAAGTGAAGGTAAGAATTTTATTTGAACTTCTTTACACTCAATCCAAAAGTATGTTGTTTGATTTAGAATAAGGGTTTAATATGGCTTTAATCTCTTGCATTTGAGTTCTAGAACTAGCATGTGTACATAAATAAAAGTGGGTAGAATTGGTAATAGTAAGAATAACATAAGTTTCCATAGGTATTTTCAGCTCAATGGTCGAGGCATTGGGTATTCATGTAGTTGTGCAATGATTGTGAAGCCTACCATATTTCTTGATTTAGATGGTGGATGATGAAGCATTCAGTCTCTAGGTAGGATTATTTTCATTTAAATCACAAAAAATTCACATTAAAGTATCACTTAAGAGCTATCTTTGTTTTAAAAGATTCCTTAATACATATTTTTCCTTTTTAAAAAATTATATGCAAATAAGGTTGATAAAACAACAAGATTTAGGAAGTTGTATAGTTTAACACAATTTTTTTGGATAATTAATAACTCTTTCCTTAATAGTAGAAAAAATCAAAAAGAAAAGTGAACTCGTCAAGTCTTCATAGTATAGGAATTATGAAATTGAATGACATTTACTTACAATCATCATGGGAAACTAATATAGATATAATATATAGCACTATACAATTAAGCCATAGTGTTTGCAAAATAAATCTATAATATAAAATCATATTCCCATGTTTTAGAGCAAGCTTAAGCTAACTAGCTAGTTGTTGTGGAAAAACATTTAGTAGACTTAATTAAGCCAAGTATTTTAGATGATGTTGTGATGTAGACTAAAGTTATCTTTCCCTAAAAATATCTTTTTGCAGTGCTTTGTAGCCGTCTCTATTGATAACCAATCCAAGGAATCTAAATTATGAGCTTCACTCTATGTATGTTGAATGATCTCATGCATACTTTGTATCGTAGTCCTTGCCCCTATTTTAATTTTCTTATTATTATGCATATATCAAGATTCATGTATACTTTAATCACAACCCAGTTCAAATATGTTCAAGCTTTGTGATGTAGTCCATTACACCTTTTTTATTTATACTTTGGAAAAAAAACCCAATTATATTCTTACCTTAAAACCTCTATGCATTTTTAGATGTTTATAGGAGGGACACATGTCATAATTGGGGTGAAGCACTATTACTAAATCCCCCATAATTTGTTTCCCACATTTAATCCTCACTTGTTGATCTTAGGTTAATTATTCTCCACTATCAATTTATGTTGCAATTTAACCAACCTTGATTATGTTTACTTTCTGTTATATTTTCAAGTTGACTAGCAAGGCACTTAATTGATCTCATTACAATACAATGGTTACTAACTATCTATTTGTGGTATCACATGCACTAGTTTAGTCAGTCCCCTGTGTCCTAACTAATGACCCAATGGCCTAATTTCTTTAGTGTTGAGTGAGATGGTTGTGTGTCATTATTATGTTCATCACATCCCAATGGGTGAGTGACTACCCTATACAATTTATCTCTTGCCCAATAACCTGATGTTTAACAAAGCATTATGGAAATAATATAAACCTTGGACTTATTTCATAGTTGCAGGATAATATAAGGATTAGACCTAGTTATTAGTAATATACACATTGAACAAATTGAAAGTGAGGACATGTGTCCACGATAGGGTCAAACAATGAAATAGGACAATATGCATGTTATCTTGAGTGTTGCAACCTCCACCATCTAATCTTAATAACTTTTTTGAATCATTGATCTATGACATGCAATGTTCTTTATGTCAAATGTGGTCACAAATCTTTAGTAAATCAAAGAGAAACATAATTTATGTCATGGCCCTATTATTCAAGAGTGGTTGCAATGTAAACATGTCATGTAATTGTTTGTAGAGTCTCACATTACATATTTGGAAGACACAATTGAGGACATTTGTCTTCTATTTGATGGCAGCTTTGATGGAGTTGCATCACCATTATCTTCTTCAAATATGATTATTCTTTCTTTGCCTACATCACCTTCTATAATGATAGATTCTATATATTTTCATGAGTCCACATATTCAACTTAGTCATCATCTATTTTGACATCCTCTATAGAAGTACCAGATTCTCATTAATCTAATTGTCTTTCCTATGGTGAGCACCATGCATCCATGGTTATTGTACCTGTAAGCAAAAAAATCACGCACAACCTCCATGATGACCCCTATGATGATTTTAATCCTTGTCATGTACATGTAAGCATAAAATAATGTCCTCTAAGTAGCAGACCTCTTGATGATGTGTCTTCTTTCTTATCTTGTGTTGTTTCCTCTCTGTCGATTTCTCTCTCCCCGTTTGCGACACTTTTTACGACACTTGTCGATTTGCATTTTCTGAGCTTTCAAGCTTGTTCCTAAGCCTTGTAAGTGTCTTGTAGGTGATTTTTCACCTTTCCCCTATGTTTTTCATCCTTTTCACCCCCTATAAGCCTTCTAGAGGACCCCCCTATCCATCTCCCACTTTCAGTTTTTAGTTTTGCTCAACCAATCCAAATCTCCCCCTATGATTTCCAGATCTCCCCCAGGAGATCCTGCAGGTGCAAGTGGAGATTTGGATTCTTGCACATAACTGACATATTTTCGGAGGTAGAACCCCTCCTTTTCCTCTCTTCTATCATCTCCCTTTTGTTGTTCTTCAGAAAACCCTTTCTTGCTCGGATCTCCCCAGGTGACCCTACTAATGAAAGGGGTGACCCTGTCGCGTTTCCAATCGCAGAAAAACTTGAGTTTCTCACTCAAATTAGCTCCATTTTCACCCATTTTTCTTCCAGTTTGCATGATTTTTGATGCCTAATATGGAGTTGACTATTTCATGCACCCACACATGAATAATTAATTCCATTTGATCTAAAATTAACAACTCAATCAATCTCATTCATCCTTTCAACTCCATTTCTTCTTTAGTGATAAGCTATTATTGATTTATCACTCCATAGTTAGTTGAGTTCACTAGGTAATCAACCTTGTTAACTCCCCAATCAATACTTGTTAACTCATCAATCAAACGAGTTAACTTCTCAATCAATCCCATTCTTCAAACCTATAAATACCCCCCTCCCTCAAGCACAAAGGGAGGCAAATTCATTGTACACACAACTCTTGCCAGTTTTTGCTCTCTAAATTAGCATTCTAATGCTCTCATAGGACGAAGGTGCCTTTTGCTTTATTCATTGTTAAACCAAGCATCGTTACGTTGCTTCATTCAACGCCATTGTGCTCAACCAAAGTTCACATTGAGCTCTTTCAAGCTTCTTTTTGCATCTTTGTGTTGGTTTATCGTCAAGAGGTCTTCCCACTACTTCAAAAGGACTCAAGGTTGCCAATATCAAGGATTTCTAAGGGTAGTGGAGTCACACAAATCTTCACTCTTTCAGGTTCCTTTATTGCTTTATTCAATTCATAGTAATTAGAAAACCAAAAATTGCTCTTGGGAATAGTAAATCTTTTCTTTTTTCCTTGATAGATTAGATCTTGCATGTTAGAATAATTGTTTTCATATTCCTAGATCTAGATTATTTGAAGAAGCAATTTCCCTTTTTAGATTAGATTACTTCAAAACAATGGAAAACCCAAAAACATAGATTAAACTTGTATTAGGAAAAGTCCTATTAGCTTGCATTCATATTTCCCTTTCATAGATTAAAGAGCACTTTTCATTGCCAAAATACTAAAAAAGCACAAAAATACGTTTGCATATCATTTAGCGTTGCATGCATATAGAAACCCTAGAAAAGACAAACTTGCAAACCCTCGATACCATCATGAGGTAAACCACGATAAACAATTAAACCAAACCCTTGATCACATCACAAGGTAAACACAAGTCAAAACATAACCAAACCCTAGGTCAACTATACCCTAGGTCAAAACCCTAAGTCTAGTTAAGGTTGGTCATCACACATTTACCTCTATCTTGGCTCACGAATGTGCCTAGGAGTGAGAGGAGAGTGGGTGAAGGCTATCCTCAATGAGATAGAGGAAATCACTCCACGACAACAACATGAGACATTTACTTTACCACAACAAGATCTATTTGTCCTCTTGTTAATAGAAGAAACTAGACAACTCCAAATACAATGAGAATTCATTCAACAAATTGAGAGACAAGAGGATATAAATGAAAGACACTACTTACCCACACAGAGGTGGAATAGAAGAAACCCCAACAGGAGAAGAGAAAATAGTGACCCTTCGGGCCATAGGGTTATCTCAACAACAACTACCATCAAATGAAACATTCAACTTAGCACACAACAACAAAGGCCACAGAACTTGCCAACCCCTTTCCGCGAAGTCCAAATCTCCAACAAGCCAGAACCCCACCATGTCTTGCCTCCTCTCGACTGGCTACTTCCACAAGAGAGAGAGTGACATGGTGGATTGCCCTATGGCAAGGAGGGAAGGGTTCGTGTGCATGTCAAAATCTGACTTGACAGCCCTAGGCAACCGAAGTCACAATTTTGAGCATACATATTTTGGTGAACCCAACGTGAAATTGTAAATCCTTCTAGGATGAGTAATTTTGTGTTCCCATTTCAAACGCTTCAAAACATTTTCACATTGCTCTTCATAGCCACTTCAGCTTCTATCACTTACACTATCATCCATTCCATTTGTTTTGTGGTGTCTATGGAACCCCCGAACATGATAGAACCTGACTTGAACCAAGGGAATATTCCCTCAAGAGAACCAGAAACTCCTTCCTTCAATAGGTATGTGCCACCACATCCTAATGCACCAATCACCAACTGTTATGACTACGAAGATTTTGATTATGAACAAGATCAAAGAGAATCTAGGCATTCTCTGTCTTTCAACAACCTAGCTTGGGAAAATAATTCGGCCATACCAAATGCACCACATAAAGCTAGAAGGATAAGGTCAGAAATACATCGACCCAATCAACCTTCCACAAGCACATCAAGTACTCATCTTGATGAGGAAGTCAAATGATTAGAAAAAACATCTGCAAGAAGCAAAAGATGTTCAAGAGGCATTGAGGATTGCCTTACGAGAAGAGCAAAGAGAAAATGCTGCACGTGAAGAAGCATATCACTACGAAAATACTCAAAGAGAAAATCCTAGAAATGAAGAAATACCTAGAGCTGTAACTCCTGCAGACTTAGTCGCAACTCTAGTGCAAAGGAATAGAATCTTGAAAGTAGAGCAAGCTGCTTCAGAAAGAAGGCAAAAATCTCATGAATAGGACCAGGGGGCATCTCAAAATGCCCCTACCTCAATTACTATTCATGAAACGCCAGTAATGATACATGTTTGAATGGGAATCCTCCTATTCAAAATAATCAAACAAATCTAACAATGGGTTATCAAAACCCACCTATGGGGTTATTGCTATCAACCCCATAATCTCAAAGTACCTTTCTTAGAACATACCTTAAATATTTGAAAGAACCTCTTGATCAAAACATAAGAAGTGTGCAACTACCTCGGTCATTGCCAAATCTCCCGAAATTCAAAGGAGAAGGAGATATGAACTCCCACATTAAAGCCTACACCACGGCGATAAGATAACTCCTCCCTTGGGATGGGGTTGTAGCAAAGATCTTTCCAAAAACTCTTGAAGGCATAGCTCTGGATTGGTAACATCGCTTACTAGAAGCTTCAATTCACTCGTTCAGACAACTAATTGGAGAGTTTGTCATGGCATTCGACATGAACAAACTCATTAAAACAAGGATCAGAGAATTCCTCACAATGAAACAAGATCCAAATGAATCTGTAGCCCACTTTGTCACTTGGTGGAGGCAAGTCCTTTACTCTTCGACTAGTGCTCCAAACATGGATCATTGAGAACTATGTGACCTCTTCTTACATGCCCTTAAAAAGGACATGAGAGAAGACGTTAAAAAATTACCATACAAATCCTATGAAGAAGCATTAGAAAGTGCCTTGAGGATTGACCAAGATGCCATTGATAGTGGAAGAAAGGTCTATGGATCAAATGGAAAGTTGATGAAGGAAGACACAGGAAACAATGCCTTTGTCATTAAGATCCTTAAAAACAATAGGAGTGCAACCACAGATAGGGTGACAGATCAACCCCCAAACAAGAAAATAAGAGATGATTACAATGTGAGAGATTACTATCCTCCTAATGTAAATGCCATAGACTGACCTAGGAACAACGGGTACTACCCTAGGGACAATTACCAAAATTGGAACCACAATGGAAGCAGGAACGGAAATGATGGAAGATATGAAAGACCCCCATACGAACTCAATCAGTTTTGTTATTTTCATAGAACAAGGGGCACAATACATAATCTTGTAGAGAATATAACAGATTCATAGCAAGGCTACCAAAAGACCAATTGTTCATAGAGATCATGTTCTTGAACCCACAGGAGGTCACACCAGATAACAAAGATACAAGACAAAATCAAGCTCCAATAGCTCCACAAAACGCAAACATGAGAATTTATCAGGACCCATTCCCTGCACATAAAGACATAAAAACAACAAACCAAAACAAGATGGCTCAAAGTAGTAACCCTGAAATCCCACCGTAACTAGGACAAAAATGAGAAGCTAGGATGATGGGATTAGTCAAAATTATGCACAATGAAGGAGAAGAGGAAGACCATGAGGATGAAAATGAACAAATAGAAACATATGGAGGTATCATTTTAGTGGTGGAGCCAATACCAACTCCAATCAGACCATATGAGCTCATACAAAATTTAAATAAGACATATGCTCACATTTCGTTCATTGACTTGCTCAGGAACTCCCCTTCACATCGCTCAGCATTACTGAAAGCAATAGGTTTAAAATACCTCGACCAAATTACGCCACCACCTAGTGAGAAAATCAATCATGTGGACTATGACATCAGTCCACCAAATGCGGAGCTCAAAGATCCAAGGTTCTTCTTTGACTTACAACAGATGCCTTCCGAGGCAAAATTAATCAAAAAAGGAGACCTTGCGTTGTATCTTCAAGTATGGATCTACGATACTTGCATCAAGTGGACCTTAATTGATGATGGGGCAGCCGTTAACATAGCTCCTTTCTCCCTATTAGAGAGGATGGGCTATGGGCACACTAATATCACCACTTCACGAGATACTCTAAGCGGATATGATAATCTAAAGGTTGCCACCATTAGTAAGATTACCCTTCCAGTAATCTTGGGACCTAAACCATTCCTCCCACATTCTACGTCATAGACAAAGACATGGGATATAATTTGATTCTTGGAACAGCTTGGATACACAGAATGAAAGCTGTACCATCCACATTATTTCAAGAAGCTCGATTCTTACACTTAGGGAAAGTATACGTCACAAAGGGAGACCCGGAACCTTTTAGCATGTTAAAATCAAACACACCAAACAAACATATAGGTATCCCCATAGAATATGAACTCCCTACCAACAAGTGGACTATCCCAAATCCTACACCTTAGTTGATATGCATCAAACGAATGGAAATCCTGGAAAAGACCATAAACGCTGCAGAGATCAAAACTTTAGAGAATGAGGCCTTGCCAAAACAAAAGGAAATGGTCCCCAAAGAAAAGACAATTGAGATCATGGAATTGATTGAGTGGGATGGACCACTCCAATTCCCCCTAGAGGTACTCATGATCGACATCCAAGAAGCTTACAAACTCATCCCTTGCATAGGAGAAAAACCACACAAAACTGAAGGTCCAATGTTTGAGACAACCACATTAGATTTGAGAAACGTAGACCCACATGCTTTCTCAAATGTTGAGGAAGACATAATGGAAAGTTACACTCCATTATCACCACTAAGTGAATCATGTGTCCCTGAGACATCAGAAGAAACAGAATCTTATGAGCCTCTCACGCCAATAGAAGATTCATATCAACCATTGACACCCATGGAGGAGGCGCATTCTATTGATAATTAATCAACTAATGCTATAGGAATTCTACCGAGGATGTTCATGGTGTCCAAACCGCAAGAGAAGCCAACCACCTCTGCCTTGGTTCAATCAAATGAACTCGGTGATGGGAAGCACCTCTAGTACATATCGAATTGGTAGAAAGACTTCCTGACGAAGATGAAGAAAGTGAAGGTATTTTTCACATGGAATGGAAGATGAGAGTGACAATCGGGGTTGATGACCCTGTCATTTTCAAACTGCCAAAGAGTTACATTGGACATGCCATGGACTTAAGACCAAAACCAAATGGGAGGACAAGTATAAACTTTGTCCCTCTTGATGAGCAAAGGGAGCCACAAACTCCCCTTGAGTTGTTCCAATTTTTGCAAAGAATCCAAGAGAGACTAGATGTGAAAATCTACATGCAAAAATAGTTTGACCTATTAGCAGAACTATTAAATTGTGATGGAGTCCTGTATTGGACCCCTTCTCATCAACAAGCCTTTTGAGACCTACTCCGTCTCACAATGCCAAGAGAAACCACCGAGTTGGTAGCGATAGATTTAAATGAAAAACCCTACATAATAGGAGAACTTGTCCTAAGAAGAGGTAGCACGAAGAATAAGAAAAGAAGATGAAAAAGAGCTTTTTCAGAAGACTGAAAAGGTCCTTACATGGTCAAAGAAGATGTCAGAAATGGTACCTATCTCTTGTGCATAATAGAGGGAGAGGAATTTGGCAAAACAGTCAATGCCTTTCACCTCAAAAAATACTATGTCTAAAAACCAAAAAAATCATAAAACATAAAAATATAAAAAAATTATTATAAATCAAAATGTCAAAAACAATTTATTTCTTGCATTTCAGTATCATTATGTTCATCTTGCATTATAGTTAGTGACTTACTCTTGTACTATTTTCTTTTCAGTAAGGAGTCTAATGTTGCCTAGATATATGTCATCCTTTCAGGACCTCGAGATTCCCTATTTTCACAATCGCCATTATGCCCTTTTCATCCCTAGTAATTCTAATCAAAAGCATAGCTCTTAGATTTACACTGATCCCAATCTTAATGAGTCAAGATATTAGGTCTAAACAAAGTTAGTATTCAAACCTATAGTGTTCAAAGGAAGCTTGCAAGTAGACCTTCCCAATTCTTCCCTAGTATTAGAGAAGTCCAACCAGACTCCAAATTCTAGGTGGTGCTCAGCCCCTTATCTTTCCTGTCCAAAAATGTTAGGAGGATCAAAACTCTGAAGGAAGCAATCTAAAATCTGAGTGAATAGAAAAAATGAGTGGTCAAAATAAGAGTGTCAAAAAGTGAGAATTGAGAGATCAAAGTATCGCATATCAAAAATTCCAAAAGCGTTCATTTCTTGAAAAGTTAAAAAAATCCAAAAAAATGAGAAAAATCAAGTGAGGAAAATACAAAAAAAAGAGAGATACAAAAAAAAAGAGTGAAGGAGAGAAGATTATTGAATGTTTGTACTCTTGGGTGGAGATTAGTCTAAGCTCGAAGCCTCAAGTGTGACATTCTAACAGAGAAAGAAAGGTACAAAGCACACACACGCACTAGCTGAGAAAAGCTGAGAGTCTAGTAGTCTCTAGGATCATCTTCTACCTAGCGACCCTTGCTCTTTCCTATTTATCCTTTACCCCGGGTCTACTTTTCTTGCCATCTATGATCTAAGTCTAGCGAACACCTATAAAATTTGTTACTTGCCTAAGTTGAAAGCTTGTCAATTTGTCTTATCTAGATAAGGATCAGTGTTTATCCTTTATCAAAGCCAAAAATTAGAAACACTTCATTCTCATTCCCGCTCCCCACTTGAGTTTTAATGTCCTATCTCATAGCCTTGAATAGGTCTCTTATATTAGGACAACTCGCAATCCCCTGAATTAAAAATCGTATTTAAGAGTAGTCACAATGTTTGTTCCACATTACATTCATGCCAAATTCAGGAAAAGAGTCTCAAAGAAATAAAGTCAAATGTCATATCTCATGACCTTTAGTAGAAGTAAATATTTCATTTCAGCATTTCTTGTGTTCCTGCATTTTCATATTGTAAACTGCATCTCATATATATGCCATAAAAAAATACAAATCCTTATCATACTTGCATCGTTAAAGAATTGAAAAGGTCAAACACATAATCAAAAAGTTCTAAAACCTCCAAAACATGCATAAGAGATGAGTACAAATCTAATAGGCGAAAACCATAAAAGGATAAAACTTTCATAGATACATCTAAAGTTTACATATACAAGAGTATCAAAGATCTAGGACAGCTCCCTATGCAAGGGGGCACGAGTTCAAGAAAGGAAGTCAAGGTCAATTCCCTCCAGCAGAACCCTCAGAACTTTGGCTCCTCTATCTATGAATACCACCCATCGCTCCATGAGACCTCTAGGAGCGAGGTGCTCTATTGTGAGCATGTGACTGTGAAGGCCCCACCATACTAGCATTTCGTCATCCAAAACTAAGATGAGCCATCTCTTGGAGCACCTGATTCTCACCCTTAATGGTGTGAATCTCATCCTTCAAGTCTACATTCTCCTAACATCCATGATAGATAGGAGCAAAAATGTTTGTATGTCGCCCAGCAGTAGGGGGCATACTAGGATCATCTAAAAGATAGTCTCGAGTCATCCTAGTGAAGGGAGAAGCCAAACCAACATTAATTTCGTGAACAAAATCCCTCCACTCTCTGACATTACCTGAAAGAGCGAATCAAAAGAGGAAAATAAGTCAGTTCCCCATGAAAAGATAAAGGACAAAAGTGTGAAAAATAAAGAAACGAAACTTACGTGGATCACCCGACTGCCAATCAGGGTCAAGTTGTCCCATCACCTCATCTGAATGAGGAGGTCGAGGAACAATAGGAGGACCCTCGAGGATATTAGGAGCATCATCTACATCATCAAGACCCTCATCATGTGCATCCTCAAGTAAGCCCTCATCTAACAAATCAGCATCATCAGGAAAATAGTCCTCGTTGGTAGACTCTAAATCCATAGCCACAATGAGAGATCGGGAAGGAGTCCCTCTCCCTCCCCTCTGTCCTCCTCTCGGAACTCTAGTAATGGAGACTCCATGAGTCAAAGGTGTTGGCAAGGGACACTACTTAGCATTGATAGGTGTTGTCATTGATGGCAACTAAGATTGTTCCACACATCCATAGTGCAGTATCTGATCATACCAGAAGTCAGAATGATAATCTATCTAAGTTCGGGAGCCTGAAATAGAGCATATAGTAGAGTCCAATATTTTGGTCAGTGGATCTCTCCAATTAATCATTATGTGTTACAGATCTAAAGAAGTGTAGAGGGACACCAAGACAATCTAAATCCAAGTTTTTAGCTTCCAGTGACAAAGGGATCAAAAGTTATGAGCATTTGAATACCGTGTCTTGTTATGACAGGACAGTTCAGTAAAGAACAAGCAAACTTCTGAAAAATCCTTGTGCGAACCTAATAGAAGTGTTTTGTTAAGTTGTGTATGAGATATAATGTTAGTGGCTGACATACATGATGATCTCCATGTATTTTTTTTGATACACATCAATACTGGTGTATGGATCTAGCCGACAGAGCAGATCATTCTTAAAAGGTTCTAAGTGTTGTTAATTGTTGCCGACTGGCAAGTGATTGCAATTCATGATAAGGATATATATAGCTGATGATTGTGGATATTGTGGGATATATATTGTGAGGATTAAGAAAGTGTAAAAGGAGCATAAATCTAAAATCCAGATGAAGGCATAATAGAGAGAAGAGAAGAATAAAGATGAAGTGTACAAAGTCAATATTTGCACTTAACCGGCTTTGATCTCTAGCATTGGCAGATGCATCTTATCTGTTCAAAATCTATGTAAATCTCTTGTAAACTTTTCTGTAGGTAGTGAGCTTGGGGCAGTGAGCCCGAATGCATGTGCATTCCCATTTGTAAAATACTTTTAACAGGAAATTAATTTTTGTGGGTTAACCCCCACCATGGTTTTTCCCTTAACCGGGTTTCCACGTCAAAATCTTGGTGTCAAATGTGTCATTCATTTTTTCTGCTCATATGCTATTGTCTAATGCTAGAATATTTATGTCATTGATTTAATTTTAAGTTGTAAAAGATTAAATAGAGCAACAATTGATTCACCCCCCATCTCAGTTGTCCGGACCTATTCCGACAATTGGTATCAGAGCTAAGTTCCTTTGAAAAAGCTTAACAGCTTAAGGAAGATCTAGGAAGACAGTAGAATGGATGAATATGACCTTCAAGGGCAACTTAATCTCACTCTAGATGATCTTGATCAGTCCAAGGCATAAGTTCAAGAGCTCCAAGACAACCTCAAAAAGGCTGAAGACTTCATTAAAGTTTTAAAAGAAAAATTGAGTAAATCTAATGCAAAAGGAAAGGAGCCACCTCTTCAACTGGGAAAACCTTATGAAGACAAGGCCCTGGATGAGAAGACAAAGGAATGTGAGAAGTTAACTAAAGAAGTTACTATTCTAAAACATGATATGGAAATCGAAGTGATGACACTAACCAAGGAAAATGAAGTTAAGAAGAAAGCTGGAGAAGAGTTAAATCAAAATCTGAAAAAGAGTTCTGAAGAATGCTACAAATTGGATACGATAGCTAGTCTTCTAGAATCTAATCTACAAGAAAGTAGAGACAATGAAAGAGAACTTGAGAGACAGATTATCACACTCAGACATGACTTAGAAATTGTAAATGAGTATAAGGAGAAGTTCAAGATAAGCTTAGCTAAACTTGAAGCACTCATTAAAGGATAGAAAAAGGATGTTGATAAGCATAATCTTAGGTATGAGAAAGGTGAAAGCTCTAGATCTGGATTGAGAAATTTTCAACCTAGGAATGAGAGAAATAGATCTAGAAAACCTCTAGTAAGACAGCCAAATACTCAAAGATATCCATCATTCAATGGAAATTGTTTCAACTGCAACAAATTTGGTCATAGAGCTACTTAGTGCAGAAGTAGAGTAAATCAAAATGGTCTATCCTTCTCCGGTCAATGCTTCAAATGTAACAGGTATGGTCATAGATCAAATGAATGCAGAAGTATGACAGTGAATAATTCCAATAATAGAAGAATTAGCAATTCTTTCAATGGTTACTGCTTTGTTTGCAATGGGTTTGGACATATGGCTAATCAGTGCAGATCAAGAGAAAATCAAGTTTATAAGAAAGGAAATGTTGTATGCTATAATTGCAATAAATCTGGTCATATTGCAAGATTCTGCAAAAGTAAAAACAATGGAAGAAAAGGTCTGGTAAACAAAAAACCAGATGAGTAGAAACAAGACAGAGGCAAAAGGCAAATTGATGTGGATGAGATAAGGAGTGAAATGAACAAGATTTGGATAAAGAAAGATACAGTAAACAATGATAATGAGTTCGCACTGGAATCTGGTGCTGACAATTCCTCTGGGAATTAAGTCAGAAACTCTGGCTTAGGGGGAGCTACATAGAACATAAAATTTCCCCGGTCAGTAAGTGGGTGCCTGAATCTGGCACATTAATAGAAAATACTCTAAATTGGTCCAAAACCTATGGAAGGAATTCTAGAAGAAAAGATGTTGATATATAAGGAACTGTCAAAACAATGTAACCGGATACAATTAGGGCAACACATTTATTGCAAAGGCAAATTAGGTAATGCGGAGCTTTAAAAGGTCACTTGATCACTCATTTGAATCACCTTGCATTTGAAGTGAACAAGAAGAAGAGCATTTGAGCTACAAAGTCCAGAGACTCAAGCAGAGAATGAATTCAATTGGCAAGTGATCAACCCTAACACCGCGAAAGAAAAAGGTACCTCTCTGCAAATCTTTGAATCTAAAATCTATTGAAATGGCTACCCCTCATGTTATTGACATTACTAAAAGGCCTCGACCCAAATTCAAGAAGCATCCTCACAAATCAATTCAAGTCGATCCGTTAGGTGCTTTTTCAAGTGTTTTGTATGGGGTGCTACATGTAGAAGACATTAGGGTTTACATTCATGCAAATATAGATGAGTTTGGAGATTCAAGGTATGTAGATTTGTTTGAAAAACAACTCATGGATGAAAATAAAGAACTTAAACCTGAATATAAGGCTCTATAGGATAAACACTTTGTTCAGGTTATGGGGTTTCTAACATTCGATGAGGATGAGTGGGTCCGATACGTCTTAAGTCAGATACATGATGAATTCATTTGGTTGTTAAAAGTGTTCAAGTTTACCAGGGATGCTATCAGAAATGTAACTGGTTTAAACTCAACCGGAGGATTGCCCATGTTGAAAGCTATGAAAAACCAGACAGTAACTGATGCTACCGGAGCTAAGTTCGATAAAAGAGCAATGACCATAAAAGATATTATAGAGCCAGATGTCAAATTCACCTCCATGGTGATTAGTTACAAGATTTACCACTCGAGCAGAGAAAATTCTATTTCTGGAACAACCATTTATGCTACATACAAGATGCTAAAAGAAAATGTTGATTATGACTTGTGTGAACTATTACAGAATCAATTGATTGAAAATTTGAACAAGATCAAAAGGGATAAGAAGAACACCTTCAAGTCTGGTACACTGATTTTATGTCTATTCTTTTACTTTATGAATGAGGTACTTGGGGTAAAAGGTGTACACTGGACTAAGGATGAGCCAGTTGCCATTCAAATCAAAAATCATCTTCGCAGCATTGGTGATTTCAATGCTTAGAAAATGGCAATATGGGGTTACTTAAAAAAAATTTAGAATATGATGCACTCAAGGGAAAGAATCCCCAATTCAATTGTTGACAAATACAAAAATGAAATATGATTCATGGTTGATACTGATAACTGTTTAATGGAAGCAGTGGAACCTAGAACTATTTGGATCATGCCCATGGGGTATGAAGTAGATGAAAGGATCTTGGATATGTATGCTCAACATATGCTAAGCAAGCCCAAAGACACAACGGTTGAAAGATTTGGAACTTATGAGGAGTTGAGTTTAAAGTTGCATACTGAGCTTAGAGAACCTGAAACAAATAGGAGAGTAAGAAAAGAAGTTGAGCAGCTAGCTGAAAATCTTGGCCTAACAAAGGAAGCTGTGAAAAAATTTAGAGAAAAAATAGAAAAGGATGAGAAAGAAAAACAAGAAAAGAGACAAACAAGTGATCTGGTGGAACCTTCTTCCACTTCAAGAACTACTAGAAGTTCTACTACTGCCTCTACTCCTTCCAAATCTACAAAACTAGAAGCAGAATCATCCAGAAAACATGAGAAAAGGAAGAAAACAAAAGCTTCCCAGACCTATAGAAGCATAAGAGAAGATGAAGTAGATATAGACTCCGACATTGAAATCAAGGAACCAAAAGGCACTGGAACAAAAGATGCAAAGTTAACCAAAGAAAAGTCCTATGAAAGCAAAAGGACTAGCAAAAAGCAAAAGACTGAAGAATATGAAGAGTATGTTGAGAAACCCACACTCTCGCTAGAAGATGTGATAAAATTAGTCACTATGGATGGTAATCTAAAACCCATGATTGAATTCTATGATGAATACAATGATATGGATAAAAGGGTGTTGGAGGAAGCAACGGTCAGATATCTCAACATCTACAACAAGGCACTAATTGAGATAACTTCTGATTTACCACAAAGTCTGGAAAATATCTTGGAAGTGAGAAAAGAAAATGCCAAGTGCAAGGATGTGGAAATTAGAGAACATGATTTGATAAATCTGTGTCCTCAAATTTCTCCTGAACAAATAAATATGATACTTAAGGAAGTCAAAGATGATTTTAAAAGCAAAAGGAGAATGAACAAGCTCATGCTTGGAGAAACAAGTGAAATAGTTAAAGAAACTCAAGCGATTCTTTTGAAAGCATTAAAGAAGTATAATTTTCACATAGTCACAAAAGAAGTGCCGGATGGTGAAGAAGAGAATATTATTGAGCAGCAATTTGAGTTGGGTGGAGCCTTTGTTCCGGAAGTAGAACAAGTAATTCAGGAGGATACAGAAATGTTGGATAAAATATTTGATGCAGAAGATACTCCCAATCCATCTGATACAACAGGGAAGGAGGATAATGTTACTGTTTCACAGAGCCCTCCTGATCAGATAGCAAGTGATAAACAAACAAGAAAAAGTTCCTTTGCAGAGAACACAGAAAAGGATAAAGTAGAGTTAGAAGAAGAAAGACATAAGAAAGATAAAATAGAAGAAGACGGTGCAAACGTTGAAGCACCTAAAGCAGAGACTGAGAAATCAGGAGATCAAAAGGTTGATTCTGAAATGGCTACAAGAGACTAATGTAGACAACCACACACACTTAATAGAATTGTGCCATTATTCATGTGAGAGCCAAAGATTTGAAAATTGGAACATAAAAAAAACTTCTATTCATCAACTTTGCTGCTACAATGAAAGGAAACTCTCTTATATCCAAGAAAACAAAAAAATCAAAAATTACCTTTTTGGCAGATTTTGACAATTGTCAGATTTTGCCATTTTACGTAATTTTACAATCATATCTTGAGAATCCATTTTTTTCCCAAAAGCTTCCTAAAACTAAGGTAGGACAAAAAGCCAACTAATATTCTAAATTTGAAACACGAGTTTCAATTTATTACAAAAGCAACTTTTAAAAAATCTAGAAAAAAACACTAAATTGACATTTTGAGGACCAAGATGAAAGTTTCAAGCCCCAAAAAGGTTCCAAGATGGGGTCCAACCAACTAGGGTTCGTTGGGAAACCATTTTCCACCTCATAATGCATCCACCTGTAAAATCTCGTAGAAAACCCACATCCGAGTCAAAAGTTATGACCTCCGGAAGTCCTTGCATTAGAGACACTGCAGAAGGTCTTCTTGGAAAAGAAGTGATTGAACTTGATGAACTGGAACTACTCCAAGGTCTAGCCAATCCAGATGTTCTCTCTCCAATTCAACTGATGAAGATAGCATCATTCACACAAGTAAAGGCTAGAGAGAAAATGTTAAAATTCCACATGGAGGAGAATGAGCTACTAGGACTTGCAACCGGAGTTTTGGAGAAATTAATGCCAACCTATCAGAAGAATCAAAATGATTCCCCCTCCAGACATCTAAAGAATCTTTTAAGTTTAGTAAATTCACTTTTTGAGTCCTTTGAGAAGTCTGCGGAGTAAAAGTTCAAAAATAATTCTTAGATAAGAAATTTTATGAAATAAAGAACCTAATAGGAAATGATAGAAGAATACTTGGTATTAGCATAAAGAGTATTCAGAATGCTCTAAATGATGGAAGTGATATGTACAAATTCTGTCTATCATGGCCCAAAGTTAACAAGGGTATTGAGAACAAGATAAAGGAGCAAGAACAAAATTTGTCAAATCTCTCTCAAAATTTTGATCCCCTATTAGTTTCACCCATAAGTCAAGAATGTCAAGTAATTAACTTGATTGAGGAAATAAAGAAACTCGTCAAAGAAAAAAGAAACATTATGAAAAGAATGTGTGAACTCTGGGGATTAATTGTCCCTAAGTTAGAGACAATGTATAATGCCTTATCTGAAGCTTAGATTGCAGTTCAGACCAATGTTCCATCAGATCTGTCAAAGGCAGAAGCATACTCATTTGTGTTAAATGGGCACATTTCAATTTTGGATGGAATAAAGAGTACTTGGGCATCTAAACTTGTGCAAATGAAAGCTAGTTTTGCAGACATCCTCAAGTTCATCTGAATGGAACTTAAAGGTTACTTGTACATATGCAGCAATGTATACAGAAATTTTGGAGAGTTTTGATTTGCGAATCCCACCCTTTGCCATTGATGTCAAAGGGGGAGTGAAGGGCAGTGAAAAATGAAGTATTCAGAAAAGGGGGAGCACCGGAATAAGTAAAGTGCATGAATGTACAGACAAAGGGGGAGTTGCACAAAGACACTTAGTCATTTTTTACTAAGTGTTGCCATCAATGCCAAAGGGGGAGATTGTTGGCAAGAGACACTGCTTAGCATTGATAGGTGTTGTCATTGATGGCAACTAAGATTGTTCCACACATCCACAATCCAGTATCTAATCATACCGGAAGTCAGAATGATAATCTATCTAAGTCTGGGAGCCTAAAACAGAGCATATAGCAGAGTCCATTATTTTGGTCAGCGGATCTCTCTAGTTAATCATTATGTGTTGTGGATCTGAAGAAGTGTAGAGAGACACCAAGACAATCTAAATCCAAGTTTTTAGCTTCTGGTGATAAAGGGATCAAAAGTTATGAGCATCTAAATATTGGGTCTTGTTATGACAGGACAGTTCAATAAAGAACAAGCAGACTTATGACAAATCCTTGTGCGGACCTAATAGAAGTGTTTTATTAAGCTGTGTATAAGATATAATGTTAGTGGCCGAAATGTATGATGATCTCCATGTATTATTTTTGATATGCATCAATACTAGTGTATGGATCTAGCCGACAGAGCAAAACATTCTTAAAAGGTTCTAAGTGTTGTTGATTGTTGCCGACTGGCAAGTGATTGCAATTCATGATAAGGATATATATAGCCGATGATTGTGGATATTGTGGGATATATATTGTGAGGATTAAGAAAGTGTAAAAGAAGTAGAAATCTAAAATCTAGATGAAGGCAGAATAAAGAGAAGAGCAGAATAAAGATGAAGTGTACAAAGTCAGTATTTGCACTTAACCGGAGCTGATCTCTAGCATTGGTAGATGCATCTTACTAGTTCAAAATCTCTGTAAATCTCTTGTAAACTTTTCTGTAGGCAGTGAGCCTCCAAAGTTGAGCAGTGAGCCTGAATGCATGTGCATTCCCATTTGTAAAATACTTTTAACAGGGTATTAATTTTTGTGGGTTAACCCCCACCATGGTTTTTCCCTTCACCAGGTTTCCATGTCAAAATCTTGGTGTCAAATGTGTTATTCATGTTTTCTGCTCATATGTTATTATCTAATGCTGAAATGTTTATATCATTGATTTAATTTTAAGTTGTAAAAGATTAAATAGAGCAACAACTGATTCACCCCCCCTCTCAGTTGTCTAGACCTATTCCAACAAAAGGAGTCCAAACAACTAACCTTTGTCCAATGTCACCCATCTCCTAAACATTCTTGTAGCAAGTGGACACTGAGGGCAAGTCCTCGCTGAATTGCTGTGAAACACGATCAGCATGATGGGCCTCAACTAGACCATTACGGTCTAAAATCTCAGATACTCTATGACAATACTCTCTGACCTCGCCATCATGGGCCTAGGATCCCTCCATATCATGATAAGGATCGAAGACCATGTCCTCATCTGTAAGATTAGCAACAGTGGGTAAAGAATCATCAAAGTGACCAACATGCATCCACCTAGCTGCTCTTGGTAAAGTAAACGTCTATCTGGAATCAGAATGAGCTTCTGATAGGGCCTGATGTGCTCAAATATCCATGTCACGATCAAAGACGAGTGGCTAAAAGCTAAAGCCCCTCGCTGTGAAATATGATAGAAGTCCCTGTAGACCATGGCCAAGATATCCAGTCCCCAAGCATAGATTGTGTCCTCCTCAATACCATGAATGATGGGTGCCCAACACCATCTCAAATGAGCCGAGGCCTTGTCTCCTGACAGCCTCAAGGAAATCAAACCAATCAAGAATCTCCTCAGAAGTGGGATGCGAAGTCGAGGCATAGAAGTGAGTTGAACTCCTATCTGATCCCTAGGATGACTAACCCCCATGAACTTTGCCCAGGATGCTTTGTCCTCGAAGGACTCGCCAGCTAGAAGGACTAGAGGATGTCCTTTCACAAGAACTCCAAGTATATGATACACATCATACAGAGTGATGGTCCACTCTCCAGAGATCTAAGGGAACTAGAATGTGTTTCTGTCTGCATCCTAGTAGGTTAGAATATCATAGCATATACGGGACATAAGGTGAATAATAGGCACGTGACAAACTCTACCCAGACCTGCTCCCCTCAAAATGGTATGGTCCTCATTACTCAGTGAAGAAAATATCGCTGAAAGCCATCCCTGCTCTCAGTAGGCATTCCATTGAATATGCATGTTTTGCAATATCAAGAAAAGAACTTTAGATCAGATCTTGTAAACTCATAAAAATCCCTAAAAAACATAAAATTACAGAAAACCTTACATACAAAAAAGCATATAACACCTCAAAATTGCAATAAATAGGCGAATACAATAGCCAAAGCAAGTCATATCAGAGTCAAACAAGTGTCAGACAACATGAAATTTTAGTCAAAATCAACCCAACAAGGTCGCCCCTAGGCGACCCAGGTGTTTTGCAGGATCTCCCCCAGGTGACCCTGCTGTCGACATGATCTCCCCTGGGCGACCTACCTAACAAAAGGGGCAACCCTAGAGGGAGATCCCTCGATCAAAAATTGCTCTAAAAACCTCATTTTTTAGTCAATTTTAGAAAATGAAAAATCTATCCTACTCTAAATGACGAAACAGAGACAATGCAACAAGAAGAATTGACAAAAACAGACAATTTCAAGAGATTTTTCACAAAATTCAAACTAGGGTTTAGAGAAGGGTTTTTCACTATTTGTGTACCCAATTCTCCACAGCTAAAGAAGAGGCAGCCATCTTTGCGATCTCCTCGACGCTACCATTCCAACGATTATTCACACGATCAATTCCGTCGTCGTTTCGCTCTGATCTCACAATTTGACTTGCTTTGTTTGCCCTTAGTTTAGTTTCCTTTGTGTATTTTAGATTAGTTCTTTGCTTTTATGCATCTCTTTCATGCATCATTTTGCGTGCTTTTATTCCTACAGGTCTAAACTGACAAAGGCAAACAACTAGTCGAACTTAAACAATCCATGGTAAGTTTGTCATTTCAGTTTTCATTATTCATTTTGATACATTTAAATGCCAGACTAATACTAGTTATTGCAGGTACAATTGCGGGAAAATTGACAATAGGTAAGGCCTAGTTCGGGAATGATACCTACCTTTTATGTAGACTACCGTCCCTGAGGGGGAAAATATGTAAGCACAAAATCATGCACAGCCTCCACGAGGACCCCTATGATGATTTTAATCATTGCCACGTACATGTAAGCATGAAATAATGTCCTCTAAACAACATACCTCTTGATGACGTGTCTTCTTTCTTGTCTTGTGTTGTTTCCTCTCTGTCGATTTCTCTCTCTCCTCGTTTGTGACACTTTTCGACACTTTTTGCGACACTTGTTGATTTGTGTTTTTTGAGCTTTCGACCTTGTTCCCAAGCCTTGTAAGCATCTTGTAGGTGAGTTTTCACCTTTCCCCTATGTTTTTCATCCTTTGCACCCCTAGAAGCCTTCTAGAGGTCCCCCTATCCATCTCCCACTTTCAGTTTTCAATTTCGCTCAACCAATCCAAATCTCCCCCTATTATTTCCAGATCTCCCCTGGGAGATCCTGCAGGTGCAAGTGGAGATTTGGATTCTTGAACATGACTGACCTATTTCCAGAGGCAAAACCCCTCCTTTTCCTCTCTTCTATCATCTCCCTTTTGTTGTTATTCAAAAAACCCTTTCTTGCCCAGATCTCCCTCAGGTGAGCTAGGGTCGCCCCCAGGCGACCCTACTAATGAAAGGGGCAACCCTGTCACATTTCCAGCCGCGGAAAAACTTGAGTTTCTCACTCAAATAAGCTTCATTTTCGCCCATTTTTCTTCCAGTTCGCATGATTTTTTATGCCTAATATGGAGTTGACTATTTCATGCACCCACACATGCATAATTAACTCCATTTGATCTAAAATTAACAACTCAATCAATCTCATGCATCCTTTCAACTCCATTTCTTCTTCAGTGATAAGCTATTATTGATTTATCACTCCATAGTAACCTGAGTTCACTAGGTAATCAACCTTGTTAACTCCCTAATCAATCCTTGTTAACTCATCAATCAAAGGAGTTAACTTCTCAATCAATCCCATTCTTCAAACCTATAAATACCCCCCTCCCTCAAGCATAAAGGGAGGCAAATTCATTGTGCACACAACTCTTGCCAGTTTTTGCTCTCCAAATTAGCGTTCTAATGCTCTCATAGGATGAAGGTGCCTTTTGCTTTATTCATTGTTCAACCAAGCATCGTTACACTTCTTCATTCAATGCCATTATGCTCAACCAAAGCTCTTATTGAGCTCTTTCAAGCTTCAACAAGCTTCATTTTGTGTCTGTGTCATTTTACTATCAAGAGGTCTTCGCGCTGCTTCAAAAGGACTCGAGGTTGCCAATATCAAGGATTTCTAAGGGTAGTGGAGTCACACAAATATTCATTCTTTCAGGTTCCTTTATTGCTTTATTCAATTCATAGTAATTAGAAAACTAAAAATTGCTCTTGGGAATAGTAAATCTTTGCTTTCTTCCTTGATATAATAGATCTTGCATATTAGAATAATTGTTTTCATATTCCTAGATCTAGATTATTTGAAGAAACAATTTCCCTTTTTAGATTAGATTACTTCAAAACAATTGAAAACCCAAAAACATAGATTAAACTTGCATTATGAAAATTCATATTAGCTTGCATTCATATTTCCCTTTCATAGATTAAAGAGCACTTTTCATTTCCAAAATACTAAAAAAGCACAAAAACATGTTTGCAAATCATTTAGCTTTGCATGCATATAGAAACCCTAGAAAAGACAAACTTGCAAACCCTCAATACCATCATGAGGTAAACCATGATAAACGATTAAACCAAACCCTTGATCACATCACAAGGTAAACACAAGTCAAAACATAACCAAACCCTAGGTCAAAACCCTAAGTCTAGTTAAGGTTGGTCATCACACATTTACCTCTATCTTGGCTCACAAATGTGCCTAGGAGTGAGGAGAGTGGGTGAGGGCTATCCTCAACAAGATTGAGGAAATCACTCCACAACAATAGTAGGAGACATTTACTTTACCACAACAAGATCCATTTATCCTCTTGTTAATAGAAGAAACTAGACAACTCCAAATACAACGAGAACTCATTCAATGAATTGAGAGACCTCTTACCCACATAGAGGTGGAATAGAAACCTCTTACCCACACAGAGGTGGAAGAGAAGAAACCCCAACAGGAGAAGAGAAACTAGTGACCCTTCGGGTCATAGGGTTATCTCAACAACTACCATTGAACGAAGCATTCAACTTAGCACACAACAACAAAGGCCACAGAACTTGCCGACCCCTCTCCGTGAAGTCTAGCTCTTCAACAAGCTAGACCCACGCTATGTCTCACCTCCTCTCGACTGGCTACTTCCATGAGAGGGAGAGTGATGTGGTGGATCGCTCTGTGGCAAGGAGGGAAGGGTTCATGTGTGTGCTGAAATCTGACATGACAGCCCCAAGCAACTGAAGTCACGATTTTGAGCGTATAGTACTTAAATCTTTTACGGTACCTGATTCATCACATTAGCATTTATCATCATTTATCATTGGCTTGGAGATCTTTGAGTAGCATTCAAAGACATCATCTAGGTCTTTGAACCAGGTGCATAATTCAAATGCATTCACCCTTCTTCCTATATATTCCTATCCAAAATGGGAAGGCATCTTGCACACTTATGAGGTTTTGTTCCTTCCTAAGGGATAAATTTTGTTCACCAATTGTGGATCATCTTCAACATCCAGTGTCGAGCATCTACCAGAACTATAGGAGGCATTTTAAGGTGAGGTTGCATGGTTTCTCTTCTCATATCAGTTTTGGGAGGGAGCATTTCGTCACATGGAGTTCTTTCCTTCTCACTTTTTTGTGGGGTCATTAGACCTTCTCTATTTTTCTCTCTTGTGGGAGGAACATTTATTGTACATTCATGATAGAAGTCCTTGGAAATGACACATAATACAATGAAGCAACAAGTAGATCAACACCGCAGTGAGGAATTTTAAAGTAGGAGATTGGGTCTTTGTGCAATTACAACCATATGAGAAAATGTCACTAAAACAACATAAGAAGGATAACAAGCTTGCACCCAAGTATTATGGTCCTTATAAGGTGTTGCAGAGGATTGGCAATGTAGCATACAAACTGGAGTTACCCATGTCAACAAAAATAGATCTAGTCTTATATGTTTCATGTTTGAAGAAGGTTATTGGACAAAGAGTTACAGTCCTGACTGAGTTACCAGAGCTTGATGATGAGGAAAAAATGATTTTGAAATTAGGTCAAATTCTTCAAACATACATTAAGTGGCTACAAATGAGGGTGATCACAAAGTATTTGATCAAATGGAAGAACTATCTAGTCGATGATGCTACACGGGAAGATGAAGATTTTGTGTAAAAACATTCATAGTTGATCAATGTTGAGGACAATACTTCTCTAAGGAGGGGGGCATGCTACACCCTTAATCCATTGATTGTATTGGGATATGTGTAGCCAACTTGTGGCTACCATAACCTTTAATTAAGTTATATAATCATTTATATAGTCTTATCTAGTTAGTTAATTTATCTTGGGAGGTATCCAAGGCATAAGTATGGTATATACATAGGAGTTAGTAGTTAGTTGATTATCATCATATTGCAAATTGTATTCTTATTAGAGACTTTTGGAGGTTTACCCCCTCGAAGAGGCTTATTATTCTCAAGTATTTTCAAGTATTTGTTGCATATTTCCTATTATATTCTTCTCTTATGCAAGTTATTTCATAATAGTATGCACAAGTCCTATGTTGGATCATTTTATTTTGTTCTTGATAGAGTTCCCTAGTAGTATTATGTAAACCCTTTTAACTTGCCTTTCATTTAAGTCTGTAAATCTTATTCTTGTTTTTGGTTGCAGGCAAGGTGCCTATGTGTCAATTTTCTAGCCCAAATAGTGAAATGGATCTACTAAATTTGTGCACCTTAGCCCCCACCATTTGAGCCTCCATGGTTGATGTCATTTTCTTTATTCCCCACCATTGTTTCTTGTTGTCACTTAGTAAGTAGGGGAAAAGACCCAATAGGTGAGATAGTTCCAATGGCTAAGATATGTGCATTTAAGGCCCAATATTTTTTGAAGTTTAGTACTAGTAGTTGTGACTTTAAGGTTGTTAGTGTTATTATAAGTACTAATAATTGAACGAAATGTGCCCTTTAGATTTAAAAAGCAACCAATCATGTGATGCCACATCAGCCCACCAACAAAATATGACTTAATGCACACCTATTGGTCCACCCTTTTTTGGGGGGAACTATTTGACACCTCAACAAAAAGCATGCTGATGTGGCATCATATTTGATGATGTGGCCCTGAAACCTTAGTTATAAGCAGGGGCGTTGCCAAGTAAGATACTGTAAAATTTTTGGAGTGATTCAAAATTGCCACGAATGATTTTGAGAGGCGTGAAGTTAGGGTGCACCACTACTGGGTCCTCTCCCCTAGTGGTGGATCCATGAGTTGGTATTTATTTTTAATGTGATGTGGGACTTTGTCTATTGGGTTCCCCTTAGACATAGGTTTATCCACATGTGCCAACAAGTAAATAATATTTCAAGCCTAGTGGCAATTCACCAAGTCATTTGATAATGCAGTCATGGTAGGCCCTAATATGACAGTTATGCATTTAACTATACCTTTATGTTTGTAGTCGGAAGGCATCTCCACATGTCTTATTCATTTTTTGTGACAGTGAAAAGGTCAAATAGGCCACTTGCATCTCCACCATCAACATTTATTCCCCTGTTGTCCATTCTCGCTCACTTTCATCAAGTTGTCAGATCTAGCCTTGGTTTAACTATTAGTCATCACCATCATGTGTATGTCAATGGGGTGATAGGTGGTGCCATCTCACAATGCATTAAGTTATCACTTTTTTTTCCTAGTCACCAAGCCTAATCACTAAAATGGGTTACAAATTAAATCAAATTAAAGATAAATTGAACATAACATCTTTTAAAATTCCACAAGAAATATTTATATGTAATGTTTCATTAAACCTAAGTGAAAATCTAAAAATATCATAACATTTAAAATTATAATATACAAAACAATTATTATATTTTTATACAAAACAATTTTTTAATATATATAAAATAAATATTAAAAATTAAAAATTAAAAATATTAAACAAATAACTTTAAAAAAATATAAAAATAAATCAAAACTTTAAAAAGCACTAAAATAAGTTATAAAATATTTCCAATAAAATTAATAAATCACAAGAATTCTTTCCAAAGCAAGAACTAGTAATAAGTAAGCACAATAAATACCAACCAAAATCATATCAATTCGATGGATACAAACATCCTTTCAACAGTTAATGTGAAAGTCGTCTCCATACCTACCTTCCAAGTGTTTTATCAACATTAACATCTTTTTATGATATGACATATTTGAGGTGTTCATATCACACGGAGAGAGTTAATTATTGAGTTCGAAAAATAGTTCTTTTAATCGAATTAAGTGTGTATATAGATATTTAGCAAATAAACAATATTAAGAATTTAAATTTTTTTAAAGGTTTTATGTCAAAGCTTAGATTATTTTTGGTATCTAATATGGGAGTATGAGTCTAAGTTAATATCTTTTCGACTGAAAGTTAAGTACTAAGGGGTATCTATTCCGCCAAAATCATTTAGACACGATCCCGACCTCACCCCTTATTCTTGCACCTTAGGGATTTTGAACCTTCATGGATGGCATAATCAAGAAACATACTATCGCCCCCACCAATTGTACTCAACTAATTAAGTTACAACCCTTTGATAGACTTGATATATTTTAAAAAATAAAATTCAAAGAAATTTGTGTGACATCACTAAACTAAGATGTTTGAATTAAAAAATAAATATCACATATTCTCACTTATATCTTATTTAATTTTCAAAAAAAAATCTCTTACACAATATCACATTTCTATATCCATAGAATATTCATCTCATCATCAATGATTCTTTATCAATGACATGGTAAAGATACTATAATATATCTTATTAACAATAATGTTTTATAAATGACATTTTAGAAACTAATGGTATTTTATTTCATAAATCCATTATGTCACTTCAAACTATGTCTCTTCAAACTCCAAGGATTACGGAAATAATAATCTAATCTAATGTCTATTAGATGTGATATTTGTTATTATAACAAAAAGTCGCTTGTACTTTTTATTTTATCATTTTTTTTAATGAAATTTAGAAGTCCATTATAAATAAATAATATGTAGTAAACCATTAATTTTCCACAGTCCATGATATTGTATTGAGTGCTTCTGAATTAATTTTCTTCTCTGTTCTCCTGATGATGAATCAGTGAGTGTGATTCGAAACGTTGAGGGGAAAAAAACTCCGGCACAGTTTAATCCAGAAGCACTCAATACAATAAAATAATATGTACTTATTTATCATATTGTAATCCATTTAAATGATAGAGATGTAGATATCTATATAGTCCAATCCTTTCCATTAAAATCTATGTCACTTCCTACTCTTAAAATATATGAACAATAAAACTTACATATTTTAAACATGTCAATTACATATTGAGGCCACGTTTCTTTATCTAAAGAAATGGTCAAATTCCTATGCTGATCATTAACATGATAGCGTGTGGTTGATAAACAATGCATCTTATCTTTTACATGTCTACACTCCCAATTCCAATCATTTAGGTATGTGAAGTTGACAAGGGGGAGAAAATCCCTAACACGTGAGTTAAAATTTTTGTTTACTTCAATTGGAGTTGGAGTGGCCTTTCACAAAATTACAAGTTCAAATTACATACAAAAGTGTAAAAGTAGCACAAGAGTATAATGTCCTTTACTTTTCTAAAATAAAATAAGCATTACATGGGCCTTTGTTATTCTAATGGAAAATGGACTAGTACATAAAATTATTTAACTTAATTAATTAAACAATTAATTTAGATAATAGAATTGAGATTAATAATTGATTTTTTTAGTTTGAAATTTAATAATGAAAATGTATTATAATAGGTGTTGAAAACTAATTTATTAAGGTGTCGAAATTTTATAGTTTGTTTAAATGAAGATTTTAAATTTTGTAAGTTGATTGTTTTCCCCCAAGTTCACCTATGTGAGTGTAGACCTGATCTCCACGAGTGTAGGCTTGAACTTGCACATAGACCTAAATTATGACTTGTGGATCTAAACCTATAGAAGGTGGATGGTTGGAATTCATTCGCCTTGATTTATGATATCTAACTCTGCATAAGGATAGATGATGTTTAAGAGCACCTTTGGGGAATCTAATGAATCATAAGGGTCAAGTTCTCCTTAATCAAATCCCTAATAGACCAACTTTATGACTATGAAAAGGATCAAATACAACAACCAAACATGTAATGGACTTAGGATGATATCACAAGTAAATAATGCAAGATAAATTCTCCTTTAAGATATTTGACCTAGATGTTCTTTTCACATTCCAACATTGATTTCAAAAATGAGTGATTGGATGCCTTTAAATACAACAACTAAGCACACATTTAAATACAACAACTAAGCACACAAGTCAACACAAACTTGTGTCAGGTCAGCTCAAAATGACTAATAGGAGGGATTCAATGGGATTGAATTTGAATTTGAATTTTAAAAGTTCAAGGTTCAGATCTGCAATTGTGGAATTGACTTGGGTCAATTTCCCACTCATGGATTTGATCTATGGTGATGAAAAAATGGATCTAAGGACCAGGATCAATCTTTGGGAATGAGAGATTATGGAATCAAAATACGAGAATGTTATGAGTTGAATTAATGCAAGATTATACTACTTGTACATTTATTATTATAGAATTTTCATCATTGCATTTACATCCACTTTGATGTACATATGAACTATTACACAAATGCACATTAAAATAAAACAAGTAGTCAATATGTAAATTAAATATTTTTAGACACCCAAGACATACATATCTATGTAAAGTAAGGGTGACATCCTAAATGTGTCTCACTTTTTGGCCTAAGTGGGTTGCACAAATCAATATTTTTGAAAATTTCTAATTTCACTCAATTATAGAAAACAAAACATAAAGAGTTTGAAGATAATGTAAACTAATAACTTGTGATATTTCTATGCAGATTATATTTGTAATTTAAAAAAAAAAAAAATATCTCATTATCAAAATATTTGTTAATAAATTATTTCTTATACTTTATAGTATTTTTTTAATGAGTAATATCCCTATAATGTATAATTTGAGCTAGAAATAAAATATTTTCATAATTTCTTAAACATAGATAATTAACACTAATATCTAGGGCACACCTTTTTTTTTTGCAATTTCTTATACATATTTTATTTATTAATAATTTTTCTAAATGAGAACAGTTATTAATTTAGACACATATTTCCCTATAATGCATAACTATTTTCCTATATACCCAAATTAGTTAATTTTTTGTTAAAAGAAGCACATCAATACATAGGTTTGTCTTATTTTTTAGAATATTTTTATTATTTGCTATTTTTCCACATATTGAAAGAGGACTTTATTTTTTTAATAAACTTATTTCGATTAGAATATAGAAATAAATATATTAAAATCTATACATTTCACAAAGCTTACTCTAAGGGATATGTTCATGTAAAATCTTGTGTCATGATAACTTTGTTTGATCATGAAAAAGGTGATCCGAATCAACAGTTTATGTCTAATGAAATCCTTCCATGTGGCTTGGAGGTAAATGATACCAAATATAATGTTTAAGGAACACACGTATACATGTTGAGAATGCCATCTATAATGAATTTCATCTATTTTCCTGGTGTCTCAAGATTGGGGCATACTACTTTGTATAAGTTATAAAATCAACATGTGGCCCACTAGTGAGACACACCTTTATGATTCCACCATAATAGATCATTCTTCAATTCTTCTCCCAATGAGTGCTCTATAGAAACCTACAAAGTAGAAAAATATGCAATGACTAACATCTATTAAACATTTAAACATGAGTATAATTGTAACTTGCTAAAACAAATTATCTTCGAAAGTAGTAAAAGTAAAAGTTTGACTATGTGGAATAGGGATGAGAGATTCAACTTGCTTCAAAAAATGATAAAAGCTTGACTATGTGGAATAAAAAAATTGAATTTGTCAATAGTTTAACAATTTTTTTCTTGAAGGTGGAAATGACTATGAGCCTGCCATTGCACAACACAAATCACAAAGGAACACAAGTGACATATATGGCCCCTCCAATTGCTTGCATTCAAAGAAAGCAAGGAATTGGAGGCAAGGAGAAAAGGATGTGGTAAAGTACATAAACATGGTGTAAGGTATCATCATAAGATAAACATGTAGGAACATAAGTAAGATGTGATCATGAAAGTATATATAGCATGGGATAGGCAAGATGGCCTCCATTTTTTCCCCTAATGAGGGAAAATATTGGTGGCCATAAACACTAGATAAAAATCATATAAGCTCTAGTAAAATGTAAGAGATAAGCATGACAAGGATAATAACATGTAATTGTAAGATGTAGGCATGATAAGGATCATATAGATGTGGAGCAATAAGAGATAAGCATGGTAAGGATCATAAACATGTAAGGCATGTGAGCATGATAAGCATAAACATGATGGGGAATTTTTAAAAGTAAAAGTTAATTATGATGAGCATGTCATACTATGAGAGGTAAATATCATAATCATGGAAAATAATGAATCATGGTAACATTAAGAGTTATAAAACATAGGAACATAACAAGGAACATGGGAATTATAAGTAGTGAACATGATACATAGGAATTATGGAAAATAACAAAGAAAATAGGAAATCATAGGAACTAAATGAAAGCATAGGAAAACATAGGAGCTAAACGTCATAAACATGTGAACATGGATATGCATATGACATATGAATTAAAGGTATCACAAACAAAGGACACATATGAAGCAAAAATTTGTAGTTCTACATAGAACTCCAAACAAAGGACACATCTAGAGTATCTATTTTTCTACATCAGATTATCAAAGTGAGTGCCATGCTAGATTTATCCATACATATCATTCCCAGAGCTAAATATCATTATCCATTACATTTAATTTCCTACCTTAACATTTAATTCTAAATTATCTTTACCGACAACTATCAAGTAACTATTTTAAATTAATTTATACTTATATGTATGCATCTTATTAAATTAGCCTAGATTAAACTGAGGAAAAGTTTATTTTCCTTAAAAAATAAAATTTAGAGATAAATAAGTTTTAATATCTTTGTAAAGATGAGTTTGATAAAAATAAATTTTATTTTAGTTCTTAAAATTGCTATTATTATTTATTTATTTTAATAAGTCCACCCAAAAGTGAAAAATAAAACATTAAGTCACTTTCTTTAGAAATGCAAAGAAAGGCATTATTTTATTTTACATAGTTCCTTGAACATCTCATCAACAATATTTAAAGATAGGAAGAAAAAGACAATTTCTTTACACATTGGTCTATTAACTTAAAAAGAGAATCCAAACACGTGAGATGATATTCTTTAATATATGTCAACGAATTCTAACCACATTACGATATGATATCATTCCTATTCATTACAATAATAGGAAAGAAATCTCTCACATTATTTTAAGGTATCATAAGTCTACCTCCTTAATAAGATTTGACTCACATCTAAGTTTCGGTGATATTTTGGGTTGGTTGGATTTGACTTGGTTAGTTAGACAATGTCATGGAAATAAGTACAGATTGCAAAAGCACTTTTTTGATTAAATAAAGGAAGGGCCAAAATGTTTGCAAAAAATAATGCATGGTACTTGAGGCTTCCTACACCTTCCCATCCCCAAAGGTCATCTAATAGAAGCATCCATGGAGTCATGCATCCACATGATGTCATATAATGGAGCCATGCATATGGCTTTTAGTGTTCCATCATTTGCCCCAATTTGGCCTCTACATTTTCTTTCAGCACATGCTCATTGAGGACTATCTATAAAATATGGCTCATCATAATTAAATAAATCTAATTAATTTATATTAATAAAATTAGGATAGATAATTGTAATAAATACATGAAAATTAAATATGAAGTATTGGAGAACTTAGCTCTAAAATTGATGCTAATTATGTTCAAAATTAATGTCATAAAATTATTTGTCTTGATATAGTGATCATCTCAAAATATTCAAGCTAATACAGAAAATGATGCAGGTCGATCATGAGTGTCATGAGTTTGATCTGGTATGTAGATTCGAACTAACAAAATGTGTGCTTGAAACTCTACTCACTTTCACCTTTCAAATATTTAAATTTATCAACTATAGCTAGTAAACCTTAACTATTACTATATTAATGTAATATAGTATATTGTCTAGTACTATACAGTATGTATAGTATTGTAGTATTATATTGAGCACTAGCGCCAGTTAAGTAGTGCTAGCACTTAATACATTACTATATACTATTGATAATGTATATCAAGTGTTGTATTAAACTGTATAAACTACACTATCCACACCATTACAATTAGTTCTAGTGAGTGACCCTTTCCTCTTTAGATCAGAAAGGGTAACTCACATAGTTATAGTAAGGGCCAAGGAGGTGTTAAAAAATATCTGAGTGGGTCATACAATTTTTCATGATGAAAACTTTTGATCTTCAATAACAACTTGCACTCATTAACTTTCATAGGTAAATAATTTATGTTATAAATAGATATCAAATTAGAGAATGTTATTCTTATGATTTACAAGTTCTTTGGTGTTGCAATAATATCTAAATATATTGCTTATTAGTGGGCTATAAGATGTTGGTTTTATAAGTGGATGTTAACAAAATGTTTGTTAATTGATAATTACCATATAAGTTTGTAATAATGAACACACTTTTGTATTAAATGGTAAGTATAATATTTATTGATGCCATTTTTGCATTTATTTTCGTAACTTACATGTGTTATTTTTTATAATTTAATAATTTATGGCTTATATAAATTAGAACACGAAAAATTAAAATTTTATCATATTTTTGGTATATTTTGGATTTATATTTTTTCTTTTAAAAATCAAGTCACTATATTCATGATTGTGTATTTTTATACTAAAAAAAATATAGATAGCTTTTAAGGATCTATTACTATGCATTACAAATTGAATATCATATTGTAGATTGGATGCTTGGTATACTCTTGATAATTATAGGTGTTCTCCAAAAAAAAAGTTGATAGTGTAATATCTATTTGTTATACGTGCAATGAATATGAACCTTATATATGTAATAAGTTTTGACAAATCATTTCAGTTAATTCACAAAATAAATCATATCTTTAGAAGCAATTGTGTACTTCACTTCCCAACTTTTGGGGTTGGCAATGACTTCTTATAAATGATGAGAAGGTTATTATTGAATTTGATTATTAAATGATTTTTTAAGATCATCTCCAAAATACTTGTTGGTTCGAAGGATTATTATCATAATCTCAAATACATTTTATAAATAGATTTTTGGTTGTTAATCATGTTATGCTTAGTTGAAAATCATATATCTATGAAATAAGAAAAACATACTTTTTCTTAATTTACTATGGGTGTGGTTCTGTATGCAATAATGTGTAAGTATGATGCACATTGAGGCTATGTTGAGGTACCTAAAATGCAATGCAAAAATACATGCAAACAAAAGGACCTAAGGCCATCTCCAACTTGCCAAACCTTGGTTAACGACCACTAATGAGTTATGATAGATAATGTGACCAAATGATGAATGAATCTAATCTATTGGATGCAATCAAGATGTGTAAACTATGAAAATATTGTGCTACAATGTAGAAAAATGGAAAGCAGAGGGTTAAAATGCACCTAAATAAGAAAGTGACAGTTACGAAATTTGTTAGAAAATTAATTTTATACCTTCTTATGAAATTTGGAGTATGAGCTAAGAAGTGGTAGCCAAGTCCAAAGGCAAGCAATCATTAGGAAGACCAAGTCTAGAGGGGTGACCTTGTCTAGTCAGCTAGTAGGAACCCAAAACTTTCTATGTAGCTTAGGGATTGCCTAATGCACCTTTTGAGTGATGGAAACCTATTTGTGACAACCAAAAGAAGGATAATCAGTAGAAAACTTGTGAAGCGTCAATGCACAAATTGAAATGATAAAAGTGGAAAGGAACAACTGAATGGGTTCACTTGATAAATGAACAAATAGAGACTTGTGATTGAAGGGACTGCTTGTAAACACCAGGAGGAAGGTATGCCAGGGTTTTTGTCTTTAAACCTATAAGTTAGTACCAAAAGCCTAATACAAACATAAAGTCATGCATCTTGATGAAAAATGAGCCTAACTTGACAAAACATAGTGTTTATACTTGATAAATGTCTGGTTTATGAGCATGAGTGGCTTTGGGGGAGGTGTCAAGGACCTCTATGACTGATTTGGATGAAAATTAAGCTATTTTAGGGCCTGGATTGAGAAGTGGAAACCAAGTCCAAAGGAAAATGGCCAACAAGGAAGCTAGGTTTTAAGGAAAATGGCCAACAAGAAGGTCAGGTCCTCTTAGTGTAGCTTTTTCCTAAGAAAAGGAACTTAAACTTTTTGGTGCATTGGGATGATCAACTTGTATTAGTACTTCTTCTCTTTTAGTTTCTTTGATAATCTACAAATGTCCTTATAAATAAACTTGCAACACACAAAACACTCTAATGGTGGACCCTATAAAAACAAGGATTAGAAAGGGAGTGTGCCTCAATTAGCCCTCTTATGGGTGTTAAAACATGAATCCACATTATGCATATGTTGTAAAACTAGTTGATAAAGTGATATTTAAAGAAATTTGTCTAAAGCACATTCAATCCATGAAACCTTAAAGACCTAGTCCTAGGGTTTGTAGAAACACTATAGACAAGCTAGGGTGGAGAAAGGGTAAGGTAAAACAAATGGGTTTTGGCTAAGGATGAATTTGGGGGTTTTTAGGTGATAGGTATAGGAAGTGGAAACCTAAGTCTAAAGTACCTCTAATGGAGTTTTGGTTTTGATATGTCTTAGACCTTTGAAAGTTGGCAAACAAGGGCACACACTCACATTGGGTGGATAGGTAGCATGTCTAGATGGAAAGATGAGGCTTTGGTGATTAAAGGGATTAAAAGGGGATGATGTGAGGGACTGGTATTCTGAAGAAAATGTGTTGGTTATGTGGATTATGGTTGAAACCTTTGGATTTTTGGGTCACTACACTAGAGAAGGATGCAAACTAGATAGGGGAAGGTTTGGATTTAAAAATGGGATCAAATGGGATGAAAAATAAATTTTAATGGATTGGAAGGGAAGTGAGATGGATGAGGAAATATTCCTTGCAATGCTTCTAGAAGAATAAACTCATTTTCATATAAAACCCATCAAAATCAATTAATATCTTGCTCTAAACCTTGAAAAATTAGGACCTAGCTATGAAGAATCAAAGTGGGCAAATTATTTGAGCAAGATAAAAATATTTTGCAAGATAGAGCTGAAATCTGACTCTCAAAAAAAGTTGAACTAATGAAATATTGTTGTGCTCTTGCTAAAATGGAAAACCTTTATGACCAAAGTAGAAAATTGTTTTTCCTATGTTAAAATGAGTCAAAGTCAAGCCTTTTTATAGAAATGACAAGGAATTTTGGGGATGGAAACATGGTAAGAGGGTAGGTATTGCAATAAATGAGATCCCATTCAAAGGATTTGGTGAGAGGATCAAAAGACATGTCCAACATATTGGGTGCCCAGGTGTGGGCAATGTCCTTGAATGAAAATTGACCTTAATTTTCTAGGGGATATCAGGCTGAAAGGTGGCAATCTCGAGATAGGTGTATAGGTGGAAAATTTACTCATCTAGGCATGCTTTGAGGAGGTAAAAGGTGGGGTTGACACACATAACAATCCTAGGGATGACAAATTAAGGGTAAACAAAGGGGTAAAGGGGTCAACAACTTAAGGAAACATAAAATAAAGCTTAGGGCATAGGGAGGGGTCAACAATTAAACATAAAACATCACTTAGGAAAGATAAACAAGGCTTAATATAACATAGGGAAGGGGAAAAACATGGCTAGGGGACAACATAGGCTAAGGAAAAAGGGCCTAAACATGACACAAAACACACACATGGTAAAAGGGCTAAAATGGTGACAAATGTGTGATAAGGGTATGCAAATTGCATTATAAAAAACTATAAGGATTTGGCATATACATCATCTTAGGTAGAAGAATTGAAGGTCATAGATTCTACTAAATTAAATGCTCAGAATTAAATTAAAAAATGATACTTATAGCTTAAAAATTAATGAAGATAATGATGTGATAGTTTTCAGGAACTAATTTGTTAATTTATCAAAGCCTTATGTGATGCCTGATGAATTTTTTTGAATTTGTTAACTTTCTATCTAATACTTTGGTTAACTTATGTGAATGTAGAACTAACTTCCAAGAGGGGATGAGGATAAAAACTCAGTATCTAAAATATAAAGAAAGCATGATTTTCCCAAAGTCCCACCTAGAGAAAATCAAGAAATAAAACAAAGTAATCCTAGAATTATCTATAAATAATATGCATAATATCTCTAATATCCAACTAAGTAAGATGAATACACCTAAGGTATAAAAATGTAAATTTAGACCAACAATATCCTCATTTGTCTAACTAATTAGTATACCATTTTTACATAATAATTCTTATATAATAATTGTTTGTAGTAGGATAGTAATGCACACTTAGGTGTTTCATTAAAGTTAACTAATGGTATACTCATTGCTCTGATGGGTTCAATTATCTTGCATTTAAAGTAGGTCTTAAAAAGGTGAATGTGTTGTTTCAAGTTATTAATTCTTCAAATTGATTATCTATGTCACTTGGTAGACCTTGGTTCTAATAGTTAAAATCCATTCCTTCTATGGTACATCAATGATTGAAATATGTTCATAGGGATATAATTATCAAAGTTCAATGAGATCCATGTGAGTCCATTTCTAAATTATGACATTTTATTATGTATACACATATGAAGATCCCTAAGGATCATCCTTATGAGAACTAAAATATAATTATGAGAACTAAAATATAATTCATGATTTATATATCATGCATTTAGATGATAAATAAAGAATTAAAGAAATAATCACAATGCAACAATCCATGGAGTAAATAAATCCATCTTCGTTTCCTCCATTCCATCCAAAGGTATCACAAGAAAATTAGGATGTAAGGCCTAAAGTACCTCAAGTTGCACATAGAGCCCCTCCAAAGTAATGTAATCATGAATGGAGGGTCCAATTGATGACTATATAACTATGCATCCAAAATAGAAACTCAGCACACAAAGTAAAACAATAGAATTACACACAAAGAACAAAACTTTATTGACCCAAAAAATAACTTTAAGAGCTCAATTACATGAGCTAGTCATCAACCTTTTGATTATGAAATAGATCTTAGAGATCTCAAGGTCCCAATCTACCTCCTATCTAGATTATCACTAGCTAGAACTACCCTCAAGTCATATTGGGATTCTCTATTTATAGAAAATGTAGAAATGGATTTTGTCATTGAAAAACATAGTACATAATCATAGGTGAGTGTGATAAGGACCAATGGTCCCAAAATTAAATGATTCAATGATCTTTAGTTAGCTTTGGAATTGGATGCATCACCTTGTGTAACATGTGGGATCTCTAGTAACATATAGAATTATTATATTTGATGTACCTCAATCTAGGATTCTCAAAATTCTATTTGGTTCCATACATGACCCCTCTTACTTGACCCATAATTAAACTTGTAACCTAAAAAATTGGCCCATTTTTCAAATACTTGGCACATAGTTCAAACAAGGTACCATTATACAATAAGTAGTCCAAAACAAGGTCCAATTTAGCTCCTTGAGATAGGAAACATGAATGTGGAAATTAGATTAACATTAAATTTGGATGGAATGTTCTGGATACCCTAGATTAATCATGTTCTAAACCACAATGTAAGATCTGTAAAACTTATTGTTGCATAACTCACTAAATGTTGACTATGTCCACAGTGATAAATATGAATCTCAAATAAACAAAATGCAAATATAGTGAGATGTGATGCCACAAAATGGATATACGCCACCACAAAACATCTAGAAAACTAGGAAAGTACCTATAAAACAAATATTTTTTTTTTTTGGTTGATGCAATATTTCTCTTACACCATGGATGTTGTTGCATTAAACAACCTAAGTAATTGAAAATAAGCCTCTCACTTTATTCAGGACCTTGAGCTAAAAGAAAACCAAACTAGTCAACCTCAACTCTAGACATCCATGTAGAATCATCAACATGTTCATGCTTCCACTTCACCAAATATTTTTCATATTTACTATTTCTTGTGCTCCTTCCTATTCTTTTATCAAGTCTCTCTTAAATTTCTTGTATTTACTACTTTGGATCCTATTTTTCACAATGTATATCCATTATGTTATCTTCGAATTGAACAACTCAACACACACACACACACACAATGGAACAACATAATTATAGAAATGGATCTAAACTTTATTAAAACAATGAATAGCTTCAAGAGCTCAGTTACATGTTATTAATCAACATTTTGATACAAAATAGATCTTAGAGATCCGAATGTCCCAATTTGCTTCCTATCTATATTATTAATAATTATTGACCATAATTGCCCTCAATTTATATTGGTATTATCTATTTACGAAAGATGCAGAAATGGATTGTGCAATTAGAAAACATAGTACATCATCATATGTGAGTGTGATAAGTATCAATGATCCACAAATTAAATGATTTGATCTTTAGTTAGTCTTAGAATTGGATGCATCACCTTGTGTAGCTATATGACCCCTTTGAAGACCCATAATTAATTATCATCCTTAGGAATTGGTAAAAGTTTCAAATCTTGGTACATAGTTCAAACATGGTACTATTATACAATGAATAGTTTAAAACAAGGTCTAGTTGAGCTCCTCAAGACAGGAAACATGAATGTTGAGATTCGAATCAAATAAAATTTGAATGGAATATTCTAGATACTTTGGATTACTCATGTTCCAAATTGTAATGTAAGATATGTAAAACTCGCTACCGCATAACTCACTAAATGCTAATTGTGCCCATGATGAAAGATATGGAGCTTGCATAAATCAAATGCAAGTGTAGTGAGATGCAGTGCAATAATTTGGTTGTACACCACCACAAACCATCTAGTAAACTAGGAAAATACATGCAAAACAAACAAATGTAAATAAAATATTTTTAGTTGATGCAAGATTGCTCTTACACCCTAGATGCTCCTGCATCACAAAGAGGAAAGGTTTTGATATTTTTGAGCCTCTTTATGGTAAAAGAAATCCTTATCTACCATATGTACTTACAAAAGAAGAAAAGATAAAAAAAACTTAATTCTTATCCTTTACAAGAAGAAGAACAAGAAAGAGTCATTTCTCATCCTTTACAAGAAGTAAAGAAAGGAGATTCCATCATTATCCTTCACAATAAAACAAAAAAGTGAGGTTTCAAAATCCTATTTCTTCATCTTCTAAAGGTCCTTATACTACTATGGTTCCAAATCCATATTCAAATGTGGATCCATCTACACAAACATGAACAATTGGTAAAGAAAGGTAACACACCAATTGCATCTCTTTCAAGAATTTTCATAAGGGTACTCTTTCATATCATGATAAAAGACATTTACTAAAGGGTGGTTACAAGGAACATAATTAGGATGAGGATGATTTGGAAAATGATGACCATAGCATTGGTTAAGAATTTGAGCTTCCCATGCTTTATCTATATACATCAGCTTATTTTATATGTTTTGTTGTGCCTCCCACTTGGAGCATCTTATTTATGATAGTTGATATTTTTTCACTTTGATGATGATATACTTATTGATTCTATGATACATATGCTTCTATGATTAGTACAATTGAGTACATGTTCATACTGACATGATCTTTTTTATGATGATTATAGGTTCCACTATGCTTACTGTGCTTACATTCAATGACTCTTGCATGTTTATGCTAACCTTGATTATATCTTATACTAACATGTTTATGATAATTATATATTTTCTCAATGATTATCATGATGACATCTCATACTTTTTTATTGTTATAGGGCTCCTTACCCAGCATTCATTGCTATTCTCACTTGATTTCTAGTCCTAATTTGGGGCAACATTGGGGGCACCTTTCTTCCTATTATTATCTATGACATTATGATTACATCTTATTATGTTTCCACATGATGATATTCTTATATTCTTACATGATTATTAGGATTTCTAGGCTTACATTATTTTACATCTATTTTCTTCTTTCCTCCAAATATATTGCATTATTTGTATGTAACAAATTGGATGGGGCATATAAGGTTACTATCATTCCTCACATGAGTATTGTAGTACCCCTCTAGTTTCATCTTGGATGTGCAAGTGGTCAGGGTAAGGAGCATGAAGAAGAAGGTAAAATACTCAGAATATTTAGGGTATGATAGACATGTCGATGGTAAGCGTACTATTATGATATGGTTGATGACATTATTGTTATTACAGTTTATGATGTATGTTGACATGTTAAGTTGATGGCTAGTTAAATTATGCAGAATAATAGTACTATGCTTTATGAATTGAATGTTATCTATTTGCCAGTTAGAGATGTTTGCGTTTATTATTATACTTGTGAGCAGGGACGGTGTAGCATTACTCATTTCGAGCACCCTACTACGCTGCAATTCCCTAACTCTGTGTGTGTGATATATATGTGTATGTTGTATACAACCTATCGTCCTAATGCAGGTTGTAGGTACCGGGCATCGACTCTACCTGACTTAGCAGGTCTGAGCATGCCCTTGCACCAATGGATAACGTTGATGGGAGATAACATGAGGTCTACCCTAGGTTAGTTCTATTTTCAGTTGGTGGCCGTGAGTTTTGTTGTCACTTTATGGTTCTTGTCTCGGGTTTTGGTCGTCATGTGGTTGTTGAGGTATTGTTGAGTTTTGCTTGTTAAGCTTATGTGTGTTTTGGTAAGCATTATTGATTTTATTATTATTATAATAACGTTATTTTGTTAATATAATGGCATTTTCTTAGTCATATATTATTAATGAGTTGTGGTCTATTATTTTTAATATAGATTAAATTTATTATTTTAATGCTTTTATTAGAATATGTGTCATAAATATTTATTATGGTTAAAATAGTATATGGCAATTAGTAAAATTATTTTTAGTCAGTGAATTAACTCTTGAGGGTTGTCGAATAAAGATTCCAGATTTGGGGAATCTCTCTATAAAGTAAAAAAAAATTAATTGTCTTCTATTTTAAGGGGGGTTAGTGGGATTCTCTGTAGCAGATTGGTGTTAGTGGTCATTTATTATTCTTGGCTATTTTTGCTTCAGTGGGGATTTATTTTGGAGGGAAGTTGTTCTGAAGGGGGGGACATAAAATTTGGAGAAGAGATGGTTACGGAAAAATGGAGGAAGAATGGGAGGAAAAATAGAAGAAGTTGGGAGATGAAGAATTCTGAAGATTGGACTAAAACCCGGGTATGTTATTTTGCCTCTGAGTGTGAAATTTGTCCGCTCTGTGACCTTGTCTATTAAGGAATTTAGAATTTAATTGTTCTATGTTCTCTATGTGTTGGATTGTTTTGGAAATCTGAATATTTCACATCATTGGATTCAATCTATTTTATCTGCCTCCTCCCTGCCTGAAGCATTATTTTTCTAAGGAATAAAATGAAACTCTATGATGCTCTTCTGGATCGTTGATTTAGAGATACCAACCTCTAAAGTTTTCCTTACATCTGGAGCCGTTGTATGGCCTAACTCATCACTCTTGCCTCTCTGATTTTTGCTAGTTGTTATTAATGATGTTTTGGTTGGTTTTGTCAAACTTCTATCACCTCCTCCTACCGCGCCGTACAGTTTCTCCTCCTATCCCTCCTTGGAAATTTTTGCCTGGAGAAAGAGCCTCTAGGACTGGGATTTGACGCCGTACGACATCTCTATTTCCTCACTCAATTCTGCCAAATTATGCTTGAATTAAGTCATTGTTTCTATGGAAATCCTTGCCAAGGAAATTTCGTCTAATGCCAGTCCTTCCTGGAACGCCCCTGTACAACCTTCATTTAACCTTCTCCTCCTCTGAATTGTGCCTGAAATAAGTCTTTTTCTCTTGGCGCCGCCGTACATGCTACAATTTGTGGGTTGCAAATTTGAAATTAACCACCTCTGTGTTTTCCTAAGCGATGTCACCGTAGCCTTATTCTACAAATTGTCTTTTGTTCTTTCCAGACTCATACCTTGCCAGACTCCCCATTCTTGATATTTAGACCTCTGATATGATCGCTGAATTAATCTTTGATAAATCTCTTTCTTGTTTACCTCCCTGGTTATTTCTAATCGAATAGTATTTATGCTTCAAAATTGTTAAAGATTTTATCTAGGGTCCATTTATAGTGTAATAGAAAAAGAATGCAAATCAATTCTTTTGGAAAGCTTCTAATTGGGAATCTTCTTGAATGCTTAGTTAGAAAATTACGTTGAGAATGAGTTAACTTACTATATTGATGCTTATGCTCTTCTCATTTTAATATTAAGAATAAGGAAAGAAACAGTTTTAAGTTAGACTTGTTTTATTCTTTTCTTAAAATTAGGAATAGCTTAGTTTTCTTTTAGAGTTTAGTAAATCAATTGTTAAGGTGGCTGCCTCACCAGTCTTCGCTGATGTAAGTTATCACCCAAAAATCATCTCTGTCTAACTGTAATGCAGAGTCAACATATAGATGTGCCAGATGACGTGCCAAGTGCCTTAAAGGCCCCAGAGTTGTCCATTACTTCAAAAGTTGTATCAGCACCCAAAAGTTAGAGTCTTGAAAATCTTCAACTATGGGATATGAGGAAACTAGAGGAGCCTACGGGTTTCAATCGCTTAGCAAAGTTGACTATCCTAGGTCTTTGAATTAGCTTTCTCGCATATTATTTTGTGGCAGTCTAACCACAATACCTATCCTTGCCTTCATTACAGTGGTTGTTCTTGTCTATTAACGAGTATCTATTATCTTGCACATTATTAAGTGAAGTGTAAACCATTATTGTTGATTGCTTCATTTAGCATCATCCCTTTTGTCCACCTTATCTCGCAACAATCTCATGCATACCTTATCTTCATCTTTCAATCCCGTTGATTTAACCTAACTCTTTTGCTTAGATGCGTTTCTTTTCTTTTTCCATAAGCATGCACCACTTTATGCATTTTTTTACTCTATGTTATGAATATGCTATTTTGGATTATAGAAGCATTTATCATGTCTATATTTTAATCAGAATACAGGAATACAAGAATGGGGATAGTTAGATATTGTTTTGTTCTTATCTATATCAAGTCTCTTAGGACAACAATGAGGATTACTATCCTTGGTGAAGTTTGTAATTAGAATATGAAGTAATGTCTTAGCCTTTATCCTACCCTTGTATTTATTTAATTCCTTTACTTTAAATGGATTTGATAGGATTTCAAGTTAAAGATTAAACTTATGATTGTTTATGTTTTGGTTACATTAGGCCTCCCATTGAAAGGTGCTAACCTAGAAACCAAATGGAATACTTTTTTTAGAGTAAGGATAATAACGTTTTCAGAAAATACTAATAGATAGTTCTAATAAATTTTACTACAATTTGATGTTTTGTTCAAACCTATCATAGTTGTAGCTCAGTCCTGTACATTTGATTTCTTTATTGCATCTTGATGGCCCCTAAGTTATAGTTAAACCTTGGTTTATCTCAGACCTTTTTAGCCCTCTCGAAGATTTTGTGTTGTAACTTGTTAAGTGGGTTCAATTAGGTGAAATAGATTATTATGGTAATGATGGTATTACAATTTCTATAATTAAATACATTGAGTTAAATATTAATTATACTAATTGTAAATTGGTTTAAGATTTAGTTTTCTTACAATGAATTTGAGGTTGCATAGATAGTTCTAAGGAAAGGTGTGACTCCTTCGCGTTAAGCAAATATTAGATTGTTATAAAATTGGAAGATATCAGTTTTAATATTATACTTCTTAGGTTTAGAGATACGGTATTGTGGTATTAAATTGGTGTGTAGTGTTGAATAGTATGTTTAGACTCTTTTAATCTATTTAGTTTAATAATAGAAAACATTGTTAAATCCTTTACAAACTTTTATATGAAATGCTCTAAGGGATTTAATTATTCATGATGGTAACTTATTTGTTTGATGTGTGCAACTTAGTTGATTATAATAATATGGCAGATCCTATGTATGTCTCTTTTTTTATGTGCAACTAATGCATTTGTTATTTTGAATAACCAATTTAAGTTGGCAGGAAGCATATATGATATATTAAAATTGATATTTTGCTAGGAAAAGATTGGTGTAGGGATTTATGATTCTAATGTTTGAAAATTTGATTTAGGGTAAGAAATGCAATAACTTCCTTGTATAGTTAGTTAACTTAGGTTTTATTGGAATGGAATAAATATGTTTTGGAATAGTAATACTATCATCTTATTTGTTTATTAGTCAGATCCTATATAGCTATTTTCCTTGTAATTATGTCGTGAAAGATTAGTAGCTTGTAGGATAAGGTATTACAAAGTTTAGATCCATGATGTGAATCCTTTTCTAACAAATGTTGAATACTGCATTGTATAAAATTATAGATCTTGAATTTTGAATAGGATGTTGATGTCTTAGGAAAGTTTATGGTTTAGCTAGATAGAGAGATTTAAATCTTTTATTGAAATTCATGTTCAAAGAGTGTTGTGGTAATTGGGTCTTGGACATCATTATATTCTTCGTAGTTTATTTCTAATTGCAAACCCTTGTGTATCAATAATACAATTGGGTCACTACATTTTAAGTCTTGTTGTCATGTTTGGTCAAACTTAGCTGTTATGGTGATCATGTTAGTTTCATAGGAGGTCAAGGTTGTTAAGCGTCATGCTTTGGACAATTGCCTTTTGATAATTGTGCTGAAATCTTTTAGCTCCAGAGGCTTGTTACCTTGAAATTCAGTATGATTTGTGGCAAGGATGTATTGGTGATGTGTGTTGGGAAAGATTGTTACTTTGAATTTGAAAATTGTTGATTAAATGTTTTATCTAATTGGGATTTTGAAATGGACAAGGGTAAGTTTTGTGGTTGAGATTTTGGATTTAAAATGGTCTATGTAATGTTTTGGTTGGTGAAAAGATAGAAGCCTTTCAGTCCCTTGTCCATGCATGTTATTGGTTCCAGATTTTGGTTAGGGGTACTAGTTGTATGTAGGAGAGTGGCTTTCATGGTGGGGCCAGTGCCAAGGTGGCTGCCTAGGTAACCCCATGGAAGTTGTAATTAAGTGATAACTTAATAATTTATTTAGGTGGGTTGGGTAGAAATTCACACAACATGATAAGTATGACGCCTCACCCATGCCTTGAGGGCTCTCATAGGCTAAGGATGGTATGAGAAGGCCTGGTTGGCAAGGTTGACCTCCTTGTCTTCATGAGAGGATGTGTTGACTCCGCATGTGTCACCCTATGGGACCGGTGCCTAGAGAGAGGCTGCCAAGATAACCATAGATGGGGGCCAGTTTCTAGAGAGAGATAGCCTGGGTAACCCATGCTAGGACCATGTGATGACACTCTCCCTACTACAGTCTAGCTACTTCCTGTTATCTTTTGTTGATTCCTCTGGAGTACTGTCTTGTCTTGTGCAGTCTTGATAATTTGTTTTGTCTGTGTCAAGTCTATATCTGTTTGTTTGTTTTTGTTGTTGTATCCTTTGACTTAGTGGAGCCTCATTGTTATCTCCTAGCTCGGAGGGCTGGACCTCAGGGTTCCACATGGTTGGGAGGAAGAGCTATCCATTGGTCTTTTTGGATGTTATGGTTTGAGATCAATGCTGAAGTGCTCCAGTTCCAGATTTGTTCTTCACCTTCGGAGTTGAAGTATACCTTCATAATTGTTTTATTTTGTTATATATTGTAAACCGATGTGATCGGTCATGTAATCTTGTATTTGAACCTTTGTAATTATTCATCTCTACAAATGAATGATGTAAATCCTCTTCTGTTGTATTATAATATATATCACTTGTATTGTTATAATTTTATGCAATTATGTTCCCTGGAGGTGTTAACTGTTCATTTTATTTAATGTTGTTAATAGTGTAATTATATTTAATGATGAATGCATTTACTTGCTTCAAAAAAAAAAATTCTGTTATGTTTGCACTTGTTAGTCTAATACTCTAGGATTGCATGACGGGGCATTACAAGTATGGTTGTATAGAATACGTTATTTAACCAATACCATTTCAAAAGGTATCACCTTAATTTTGTTGCTCCAAGCAATACCCATTACTTTTGCTACCCTATGTTGTATCCTATTTCAATTCTAAGTGGAATATCCTTACTCCTTTTCCTTTTATTTTGGTTATAAACAACTCATACTTGTATAAAATTCTTATCAAATAATACTCATTGTTTTTTCAAAAGTTTCAAGATAGAGCACTCATTACAAGGATAATGTACTAAAGTGGCATCTATAAATATATTTGTATCCTTTTTATGAGTGTCTAAATATTTACTTTCATGTTGGTTATTTGATTCTATTTTGACATGCATGTTCATAATAGTTCACGTGCAAGTCAACATGGATGCAAAATGTAATGATGAAAATTGTATACCTTACACTTTCCCCCTTCATTTTGGGCTCAATTTGAACTAGTTATCCTTCATGCATTTACTAGTGTAGAAGTGGCACAATTTTTGTGTAAAAGCCAACACATAAACCAATTCTAATGTGATTCAATCTAAAATCATTCCCAAGGACCAATCCTAACCCTTAGCTTACCTATACATTACCTAGGTTCAAATTTGTAGTTGCAAAAAACCATTTCTAAAATAGTCAAATTCAAATTTGAGACCCAACAAAGACCTTCCTAAGTGATTTTTATTTGTTGAGTTGAGATGTGAAGTATTTCATTTGCATCCTTTGGAGTTGTCTTTAGGGACTAAAACTAATTCATTTCAAAGCACCTAGAATCTAAACATACACGTATAAATCAACTAAGAGCCTCATAGAATTATCATTCCAGTATGCATACAACATTATCATTAGCTTGCATCAACATCTAGAACAAACCACGTGACTACCTATTGCCTTTGATTATTATTCCATGCCATTAAATCAACATCCTAGGGGTTTGGCTATGGGAGAATTGTGCCGCTTAGAAAACTCCACAAGGTGTTCCTAAATGCTGTCAATTAATTTCTACAGATCACAAACATCAAGGTAAAACAAAACTAGAGTTCAAATTTGGCAAAATTTAGATCATGCACCAAAATTCAAATCTACAATCAAATAGGTCAATTCTATAGTTGCAAAAGTGAGCCAAGTTCAAATTCTAGAGAATTTCTCTAACTAGTCCCAATTTTTCTACATACTATTGCATATTACACCATCTAAGTTCTAACTACATACCTTTATTTTATTAGTTAATTTCATATTTATTTTAATAAATTTATTCCAAATAATTTTAATTCCAACTCTTTATCCTAAAATATTTATTAACTATTACATAATTATTTATTTTCCTTAATAGAACCTCTTTGAAAAGGTTTTTCTATTCTTCCCTTCAATACTCAAATTTTCATTATCACTCAATTTCAAAAACTAGTACTCCTATTTATTTATTTTTTAGATTTTCTTCATAACCCTCCCTAAAACAATAATGACAATAGAAAATATAAATATCCACTTATTATATTGGAACCTTCATAATATGTGAAAAATGGTATAATTTAATTTAATTTATATAGTAATGTTTACAAAAGATTAAAATTGGGCCATGAGACTAAAAGAGATATAATGCAGAGAGAACAAAAGAGTGAACTATACAACAAAGGAAATAATGATACAAAGATGATTCTTGAAGGTCTTTGATAGCATTCCTAATATTTAAGGCCACAAAAAAATGTGTAATGGGTGTGAGGCTACGAGGTCACTAGGTTTACAATAGCTCACATATCTAGAATATGGACTTGTAAATTGAGCAAGGGGCATCTTCCTACTAAATTAAGAGGTATGGAAATAGGAAGTAATCAATATGGTATGGACTCCTCTTTTGATAGATGTTACTCTAGAAATTCATTGACAAAAGAAACACATCTATCACAAAAAGAGAGAAAGAAAATTCTAGTCCTTATGAGCAATGACAACATGGAAAGAACCAAATGAGTCTCTAAAGAGAAAAAAATTCATCCTTTGATCTTATAATAGGGAGAGCATTTGAATACAAAATGTTTCTCAGTCTCTAGTTCTAAGGAACATATCTAGCAAATACGACTCTTCTGAGGAATATGGTGATCTATCCCAGTATGAAGCTAGTGGGAGCAAACTCTATTTTGTGCAAGAAGAACCCTTGGGCTACAAGGTAGCTATAAATTGGGGTAGAATTTAGCATTTTGAGGTTATATTTCTACTTTCTTATGGATATAAAAGTTCATTAATAAAAATAAGATTGGAATAATTACCAGTAATAGGATTTTTTTTTAACTATTGAATGAGGCTTGCGGGCTTGACGTAATGAGGGTCAATAAGGATTTAAAAACATTCCACTATACATAAATAATGTAAATATTAATTAATTGATTAATTAATTTTTTTATGGAAACAATTGGATTATATAAATATCAAAAATCTTTGCTTTTATCAAGTAAATAATAATATTATGAGGAAGCATACATCTAAACTATAAGTTTGGCTAAGTTGTTACTCTGTCAAAACCATCCAAAAATTGAACTTGACCCATCACACTTCTAAAAATATTAAACCTTAATGAAAGACATAATAATAATAATAATAAAAAAACATTGATCAATTTTGAAAAGGAGCATTGTTTGTATAATTGAGTATTTGTCAACTTCGGTTCTTCATATAAAAAAATATGTGACTAATTTAACTTATCTAGAAAGAATAAAAATATAATTATTTGTCTAATTCAAATCCATTGAGATAAGAAAGTTTATGAATGCAAAATGACTCCTAAATGGTTATCCAACTCGGATGGATTTGCACAAAAAGATTTTCCAAAAAGAATTATATATTCTATATTCTATGTTACGATGTATAATAGAAATATCTCGAAACTTAGTTATTTCAAGTATAATACATTATATAATAATAATTGACATGAATTGAGGTTGTAGTGTTTGACAATGATTGGTAAAATATGGTGGAGAATAAATCATAACAAAGTTTGCAATCAACGCATCATTATTCTTTATATTTGCACATGGAGAATTTACAAATTTAGTAAACATATGAATATTTATTTGTAATGGTGAAAATTGCATGGCCTATGTTTTAAGCTATTTTTAATTTATTAGATTGTTCTTTATGTAATTATAAATTTATAAGTGATATATTCTTGCATTGAAATTGGTTTACTTATTTTAGTTTGTCATCATTGTTCATTGTTAGGTATTCATCATCTTGGTTTGGATTTGTAGGTGTATAATTGACTCAAGTTACTTTTGTGTGTACAGATTTGAACCTCAAACTTTTAAAACTCAATATTCAAAATGAATCTTATTGTCGTTTTCCTACTAATTATTGTGAGATGAACTAGTGCACGTTTGTGTGAATTTGTGTGTTATGTTGTTGTATGTAAGGACATTCCTTACCCATTTGAAATTATGCCCTACATCCTAGAAGAGAATTGCATTCACATAAGAACATCTAGTAGCATCATAGGGCATCGTAATTGCATTTTAGTGAATCAATAAAATCACTATTCTATTCATATATTATGCATTTCTATATTTTGTTGTGTGAATCTTGTGGGTATTTGTGTTAAGGTTGTATGGTTAAATAGTTCTTAATTGAACCCCCATCCAAGAGTACACCAGTGGCCTACCAAAAGTGAGAAAGGATGAACTAGGAGGCACAATGGATGAAGATGCTTGGGATAAAGAAGATACACACCACTCAAAGGACTTGCAGAGTATATTTTTTCCTATGTCCTTTAAGTACTTCCAATATGTATTGTTTATTAGTCAACATAATGAGGATCATCTCAACCAATGTAGAAGGATTAGAATCATTAGCCAAATTTGAAAGATCTACAGAAAACATATGCATGGTCAAAGCTATATCTTTCTTATCCTTTTGTCCAACATGAGCATCATGATCAAAATCTTTCCACTATAAGATAAGTAGTACCATGCATATTTTCAGACATATAATCTTCAATCTGACTCATAGCCATGCTAGAATTAACCCAGGACTCCTCCTTAATGAGAAATGAGGAGGACAATGAGACTTTGTCACACACACAAGCACACAAAACCCTATAAGGCAATAATGATTAAAACAAGGTTCATATCTAATTTAAAAATTAAAAAATTAAAAAATAGTCAAATTTGAAAGTAAAATTTAGAAATCAAACCTTAAAGGCCCAACCCTAGGGAGTGTAAGATCAAATCGGTTCGCTAAAATGAAAATAAATAAAAATTAGGCTAGAAAATAAATACAAACAAGCACTAGTAATCAAATTACCCCAGACTAAGGAGATGGATCATAAACACTACACAAACACTTTGCAAAATTGAAAAAATAAGGTGCAAGTGCCTAGCTTCATTTGTAACATGGATATTTTCTATTGCAATCCATGCTTAATGGCCCAATTTTGGTTTCTTCTATTAGATATGAGACAGTGAAGCTCCAACAAACTACGAGATAACCTATGCACTATCCTAGTTCAATCTATCACCCATAGAAGTGACCTACACACTATTCTAAATGCTCAAATATGCTTTTGAATGGATAAGTGCTCTTGTTGATGATTTGTGGATGACTTAAAATGAACTAGGATTTCATCCTCTTATACAACACCCTGGGATAACAATTTGAATATTTCATGCTTGAGTTAGTGAGCAATGATTAGTTGGAAGTAAGTTAGCTTGGTCCCATATTTAAACTTGATTTTAGGAGTTTTGGGATCAAAACAACAACTACAGTTCTAAACCAAGTTCAATCCTACACCTACAAGTTTAACCCAAGACATGAGACAACAAATGTGAAGGATGGGTGTAGATCATTAGGGGATGAGGACTCAAAATTTGATAAGGTAAAAGTTGCATGCCAACTCTTTTATAGAAAATGAAACTTGGACAATAGTTTATAACACATTTTAGACAAATAGTCAAAGTGATTCCAAAACAAATGATGAAAAGTGCTAGGGATACACTTTTAACCCATACAAACATTAACTAATGTTAAGTTATACACTAAGAATTAATTGAAAGGATGGTGAAGGCAAAGAAAGGCCCACTGGAACTGAGAAGGCAAAATAAAGTCTATTTTCAAAAGTCTTTTTAATGAACTTTAAAAAAGTTGAACTCTAATCCAAGCAACACTAGGCTGCAAGCAGATATTGCCTATGCAGAGACACAAGTCTGAAAAATTGATAACTATAGAGGGCAAGGAGCTAAAATCTGTGCTAGACTACAATGGATAAAAGAGGGGAATAGAGGTTCTAAGTTTTTTTTCAATTATCTTAATTACAAGCACAAAAAAGAGAAAATATGTGCTATTATGGATGAATTTGGCACCCTTCACATGAAAACATCTGAAAATAGTATGCTTTATCAAAACTTCTATGCAAACCTCTTCAAAGAAGAACAACAGTGGGAAGATATTCAATTAATGTTGGAGGAAATTGTTAAAGATCATATTCCCAAGAGAATTGATCAAGGTTATAGTTAGTTTTTGGAATTCTATCATCGGAGGAAATAGAACATGCACTCTTTTCAATGGTTCCTAATAACAGTCTGAGTATTGACAGGCTTCCAGTTGAATTTTATCAGGCAATGTGGCCTCACATCAAAGATGATTTTTATTTATTATATCTGGAAGCTCTTGAGAAAGGTTCTTTGGATCCTAACATTAATAGAGGCTTAATTAATCTCCTACCTAAAGAAAAAAATGAAGACACTAGTTCTCATTGGAGAGCGATTACCTTACTTAATACATCTTATAAGATCATAGCTGAAGTGTTGACTCTTCGTACCAAACTTGTGGTGCAAAGCATTGTTAGGGTAGAGCAAACTAGTTTTCTTAGTGGTAGATACATTTTGGATAATCTAATCTTAGCCTGAGAAACTTGTGAATGGGCCCAACAATCAGGACAAGACGCTAATTGATCAAACTTGATTTTTATAAGGCATATGATATAATTCGATGGAGCTTTATTCTTAAAATGTTGCAATGGTTGGGATTTGGTCCCAAAATTAGATCACATATTCAAATGTTATTTAATGATGCAAGTGCTCAAATTGTTGTTAATGATTCTATAACTGAATCATTCCCTCTTCAATGATCCATTAGACAGGGATGGCCTTTGTCACTGTTCCTATATGTTATTACTACTGATGCTTTGGGTTATCTTTTACAAAAAGATAATCATTTGCATCTTATAACAGGGATTTCAATTCCTTGGAATGAGGTTGTTATTAACTCTCATTTCGCTGATGATAGCTTGATTTTTCTACAAAATTCTAAAGCAAGAATTAATAACACCTTGGATATATTGAACCTAAATTGTTCAGTGTTGGGATCACAACTGGATCACAATAAAACTAAGTTTCTGATGATAGGATCTAGGTCTGTTCCACATTGGATGCCTAAAGAGTACAAATAAAGCATGGAGAGATTACCCGGTACCATTTGGAATAGGAATTTCCCTGCTAGATGTGGAACTAGTTTATTAATAGACTCAAGAACAAAATTTTTAACTGGGGCAACAAGTTTCTATCATTGGCTGGGAAAATCCAAGTTGTTAATAGAATCTTCCTTTCTTCATATGTCTATTACTCCTCTTGTTGGATGCCCTCCAACAAAGTCTATGAAGATTTGAACAAAATTATTCAACAATTTATTTGGACCAAATGGGGTGGTGATGTTGGTTTTCAATATACATCTTGGGCACACTACATACAACTAAAGAACAAAGGTGGTTTGGGAATTATTGATCCCAAAACCCAAGGGATTTGTCTATTAGCTAAATGGATCATTAGATCCAGTTGGGGTGATGAACCTTGGAAGATATTGATTCGTCATAGAATCAACTTTGCTTCTACTCACGGTAAATGGTAGGCCATCAATTGGTGGGATAAGATTCTTCTTGCCCCTTTTTTCAAATTTAGAGCCTCTTCACCTTTACAATCCATTTGGAAAGCCTCGCAGCATGTTTGTTAGTTTTTAGAGTGGAGAGAAGCCTCCCTACAGTATGGATTTAGTTTTACCTCTTCATCCATATGGTGGAATAAACTCATTAATTATCAAGGCAAGCCTATTGCCATTACCTTTCATAAACAGGCGTATTACTTATTTAAAAAAGGTGTGCAACAGTTTGGTGACATGTGGGATTTTACTTTGTTGAACTGGATTCCATGGCATAACCTTCAAAGACATTTTAGATTGAATAACAGGGTTGAACAGTTTATCACCTTTGTTCAGTCTTTCATTCGAGTGGAGCTGTCCATGAAAATATGTACTCCTGTTCCATGTAGTTTTTTCAAAGACTGGAGATGGTTAGCCTTTTACCATTTCAATTCCATCCCCTTGAAGAAAATTTATATTCAAATCTTGCATGGTATTCCTCTAAACCCTCAATTGAATCACAAATGGAAATGTAAATTTAGTGAAAAGCTTTGGTCCAAATTGAGCACACAAATTTGGAAGTCTAAAGCTGGTGCAGATGCTCAAATCAGGGCCTATAAAATCTTGCACTATAAATTGCCTATTGGAGATAGATTGAAAGGCATTGTGATCCAACCCATTAGATGCCCATTTTGTCAATTAAGAGAAGACTTAAAACATGTGTTTTTGGACTGTGTATATGCTAAAAAATAATGGAAGGTCATTTTCAATGATTTACCTACTGTATTTAGTCATCAATTAAACTGGAAAGAAACACTTCTAGGGATGGGCATAAATAAAAATGTTATTGTTGAATCTATCAGACAAGTTATTTTATTACAAATATGGAAGAATAGATGTATGGCAGATTTCTCTAAATCTACTTTTCATTAAGAAATGGGAATTTTAAAGATTTACTATGAAGTTTTTCTCACATTGTTTCTCTTTTTTCACAGCTACAGGGGGATTTGGAAGAAAAATTGGAAGGTTGTTCACCAACTCCAACTTATAAAATATCAGGTCCGACAACTTCAAACAAAGAAAATCTAAATTCTTCCTTTGCATAATGATTGCAATGCATTTATTCCTTAGAGGGGTTCTTTTGATGCATCTAGGTCCGTGTGAATGAGAGGAACCTCTTGCAACAATATAATGAAAAATGCACGAAATAACATAAACATATGAATTGAAGAAACTTAGAAGGAATTTATTGATCGCAAGCCATTTCGAGGGGGCAACCTCCTTTGAGCAAGCTCAATACAATAAATTCATGGATGCCTTCATTGGCCTCAACACATACTTATATACTAAGTCTAATCTAAACAACTATTACTTCCCATGAATGTGGGATAATACAATATACTCACAGGACGACTTACAAAGCATATGCATCCAAAAGTAATATACTAACAAAGTAAAGAGAAGGGTTAAACATGGGTTCCTAACATCCCCTCCCTCTTATAAAAGCTTTGTCCTCAAAGCTTAAGATGTGGAAATTGTTGTTGAATCTGAAGGAGTGGTTCCCATGTAGCATCCTCTGGTTGCATTCCGTGCCACTGAATTAATACATCTGTGATGGATCGGGAGCAAAGCTGATGAGTGCACCTATCAAGGATTGCCTCTGGCTCCAAAATGATGGATCCTTCATTATCTAGTTCTGGTAAAACAATTTGTGCTCTGATGTTGGTGCCAAGAAATTTCTTTAGACAAGAGACATGAAATACTGGATGAACGCGGGAAGGAGGAAGCTCCAATTTATAAGCAACTAACCCAATCTTCTGAAGAAACTTATATGGCCCATAGAACTTTAGAGCCAGCTTATGACGCCCTTTGAGTTTTAGGGATGATTTCTTGTATGGTTGTAGACGAAGAAAAACCATATCACCTACTTGAAAAGTGTGCTCAGAATGGTGCTGATCAGCTTGTTGTTTCATTCAATTTCTTGCCATGTGAAGATTGTCCTACAAGATGCGAAGAATCTGATCCCAAGTTCAGAGAATCGTGTCGACTGTTTGAACTAGTGAACTGCTGGGGGTGTATGGAAGGGGCACTGGTAGTGCCTGACCATAGACTACTTCATATGGAGTCATTTTAGATGCAGTGTGGTAGGAGGTATTGTACCACCATTCAGCGAGAGAAAGCCACTTTGCCCACTGATGCTATTGTTTTGAGATGAAGCAACGAAGATAAGTTTCCAAACATTTGTTGATAATTTTAGTCTGACCATCTATTTGTGGGTGATACCCATAACTCATCTTCAATTTGGTGCTAGTGTGTCAACATAATTCCATCCAAAAATGACTGGTGAAAGTTGCATCACGATATGAGATAATGGAAGAAGGGATGCCATGTGTTGGTGCCTGAATTCACTGTCAGTTCTTAAGCATTTTTCATGCAGGCACCTTCCCTAAAATCCAAAAAATTTTAAGTGTTGGCACCCCTTCAGTGTTTTGCAGCATCCACATCACCTTTCTTGATGGAAGGGGTCATCATGTTCTGCCCATCGGCATGAGTTTTCATGTGTCTTGGCGATCATATCAATAGCATGGTGTGTTCTTTGTTTATCACCAAGACTTTGTCCTATCGGCTGGAGTATTTTTTGGTTCCACCGATGTGGTGGTGATGTGCCATCGGGATGACTTCTGTCATCGGTGTATCTTCTTTCTAGTTTCCCGATGGGCATATGTCTAGCCAACAAGGGGGCAGGGTGAGGCTTGTTGGTCATCGCTGTGACTAGTGCTATCGGCCAGGGTTCTTTTTGTTGCTCCGACGATATGTGTCTGGCCGATGGGAGCAAGGGTTCTGATGTGCCATCGGCACGACTTTGTATATCGGGTGAGCGGGCAGGTGTTGTTCTGACTGTCTAGGTCTGGCCGATGATGATTTAGCCATTGTGTTCATCGGTGTAACATGTGTGATCGATGAAGGATTTCTAAGTTGTGTCGACGGCGTGGGTTTGGCCGATGAGTTGTCATCGGCGTGTGTCTCATCGAAGACCTGGATGTGGTATGTTGTTGGCATGACTTGGTGCATCGGATGAAGTGTGGAAAGTTGGGCCGACAGGGGTACTCTGGCCGATGGAGCTGTATCGGCGTAACTTTTGATGTCGGCGGAGGAGTTTTCATTTGCTCCGATGGTCAATGTCTGGCCGACGGGAGATGCGAGGTGGTCATTGGTATGATCAGCATATCGGTAGGAGATTTTTTGGGCGCGCCGACGAAGTGGTATCATGCCGAAAGGTATGATCATCGAGGTGACTTTGTTCATCGGCAGAGGTGTTTCTTGTTGGGCCGACAGTTGGTGGTCTGGCCGATAGGTGGTATTTGGCTTCTAGGCGTCGGCGAGACAACTGGAGTCAGTGGGAGTATTTTTGAGGAAGGCCGATGGTATATGTTTGGCCGATGGGCTGTGGACGAAGGGTCATGTGTCGAGCGCGACAAAACGCTCGACACCTATTATACATGCGGCCCCGTTTTTAAAGTGATAGAGGGCTCTCTGCGTTGTGCATGTGGGATTATTTTCCTACATATTTTGAACCTACGGTGAAGTGCGTTTTGGCGGGAGGCTTCCGTTTGAAAGTTGCGATGGTTTTCTCGGTGGCTGTGGGTGGTTGAGCCATCAATGGCGACGGTGCAGGGATGTGGACAATGGTACACATGGTCGGGTCACCCAATTTTTGAATGAAGACCCCAGATAGTGGCGCATGGCTCGAGGCTCCCCTTTGTCTGCTGCATTAATATTTTCTGAGCGCCATTCCTTCTGTGGACTGTATCTGGCAGATTTTTTGTAAGAGTCATGTAATTAATTGCTGCGGTACACTCTCTGTCTATTATAAGAAGACTATGTTACCATTGTTTAGGTTGTTGAAAACTGGACATTTTGGCTCTGTAATAAGATACAACTAGTTTTGGTTGCTCTGTGCAGCAAACTTGTGAGTTTATGTATCTCCTGTTGTACGTTTTTGCATGAATCCACTGATTTCTTGGTTAATCTTATATGAATAATGCTATATTTGCATGTGTTATGCTGATTCTGTCTCCAGTTTTGCATGTATCTTTCTTCTGAGTCCAGGTATTCAAGGAATGTCTGAGATTGTAGAACATAGAATTCCTATGTTGAATGTTTAATCTTTTAACTTCTGCTCAAGGGGTAGATTAAATTGTTTTTAGATTGAATATTGGGAAGGGTATACTGCAATAGGGATGCCATAAGTATCGACAGCTTAACACTCTGTATTGGGAGATGTCTGTAAGGCAGGTATCATGTGTATCCCCCTGAAATCCAGTTTTAGCTGTTCATGCTGATCATTCACAGGTGTATGTCTACTGACTCCAAGCCCTGGATAGACACCAGTCTAGCTCTGTGTTGAGGTTATGCACCAGGTCCAGGTTTGCATCCAAACATCAAATCAAACCATCTCATCCTTCCATCTGTTAGTTGTAGGATTAGGATTAGGAACCTCTGCATGCTCTCATACCCAACCAGACATCATGTCCAAGAATGTTGCCAACCTTGTGATTTGTTACACAAATCTTGGTCCTTACATGAGAGTATTCTGCCTGCTGCTGTCAAGTTATATCTTTCTGTCATTGAGCTAGTCAAGGTCATACTTTTATCAAATAGGGACACCCCCCTTGGTGCGGCAGAACCAGAAGTGAAGGGGAGGAGCTCACGCAACCTCTTGTATTTAGTTGGCTGAATCTGCCTGTGCATTAGAACTGGCAAACCCTAATGCTGATTCAGAAGAAAAACCAACACCATGAAGACAGAAGATCTGGTCCATGAAAATTTGTGCGACTGAGGAGGCGATATAGGGATGGCTGAGGGCACAAAAATGACTATATTTAGAGAGGCGATCAACCACAACCAAGATCACTATCTTCCCTCCATATTTAGGGAGCCCCTTAATGAAATCCATAGAAATATCTATCCAAATTCGTGTAGGGATGGGCAAGGGTTCGAGCAATCCAGGAAGGAGTGTCATTTCACCCTTGTTGCATTGGCAGGTATCACATTCAACTACCATCTATTGAATTTCCCTTTTCATTCCCTTCCAAAACAAGTTACGCCATGCCCGCTCATAAGTTTTGAGGAACCCAGAGTGCCCTGCCGATGGAGAAGCATGGAGTTCATAGAAGACAGCTTGTTGAAGATCTGTGCTTTGGGGAAGCAACTGACAACCCTTGTATCATAGAGAAGCACCATCCCAAGAGTAATGTGGTACCGTAGAAGGGTTATTGGCCAACTGTTGAATGATTTGAGATAATGAAGAGTCATTGACATAGCTCTACTGGATAGATTCCAACCAATTTAGAACAGGCATAGAAATAGTTGAAAGAAAAGCTTGGTCACCAAATGTGTGAGAAAGAGCATCTGCCACAATAGTATCCTTACCCTTCTTGTAAGTGATCTCATAGTCATAACCCATGAGTTTGCTGACCCATTTTTGTTGTGCTGGGGAGGAGACCCGTTGTTCTAGGAAATATTTTAGACTCTCGTGATCAATCTTGATGCAAAAATGATTCCCTAGTAGGTATGGCTGCCACTTCTGTACTGCATGCAAAATAGCCATCATTTCCTTCTCATATGTAGAGAGTACTAAATTCTTACCAGAAAGAGCTTTGTTGGTGAATGCAATGGGATGTTCATCTTGAAGGAGAACAACACCAAGTCCATTACCGCAAGCATCACTCTCAATAGTGAAGGTCTTGGAAAAATCTAGCATAGCTAGAATAGGTGTAGTACACATAGCTTGTTTCAGTTTTTCAAATGCACACTGAGCAACATGTGTCTAGGTAAAAGCATCCTTTTTTAACATAGTTGTTAATGGCACTGCAATCTTCCCGTAATCCTTGACAAACTTGCGATAGTAGCTAGTCTGGTTTTAAACTTGAATGTTTGCTAATTTTCTCCTTTAAACCCTGAAATTTCTGAGTTGCGGGATCCTGTTCTATTGCTGAAATCCCTATTGGCCCCTGAAAATGGATGATAAAAATGGGTCACATGCATTCCAGATGCTTATCAGGTTACAGTTTCAGTGTCTGAATGTGTCTCTAATGGTGGATATGAGGGTTTCGCTTTGCCAATGCCGTGGGATCCGCCAAGTGTCGAGCCTTGATTCATGCCGCACTTTTGTTTCTAACCGATAACTGTAGCACAGAGCGTGCCACGTGTCACTTGCAGAAGCATAGTTTCTAAAAGTTTCAATAGTGCCACGAAATGCTCCATGTGGAGGCACCCGAGGGACACGGGGTTAGTAGCTTAGAGCCCCGCGGACTGTGCCAAGTGGCAGCCTCCGCCAGTGTTTCTAAAAGACTCTCAAAGTTTCACAACCTCTGCCTAAAGTTTCTAAAGCCCCTTTCTATAAGGTTTCAATGATTGCGCAGAAGGCACCAAGTGTCATACAATGGGGGCATTCTTTATTTGTTTCAACAGGTGCGCGGAATGCACCATATGTTCCTTATGGTTGCTGCAGAGCGTGACACGTGTCAGTTTCTGCGGGACTATTCTTTATGTTGCATTGTTCAGCGAGGCTAGAGGTGGGACCCTGTATTAAATATCAAGTGGGGCGGAGGGCACCAAGTGTCAGCTTCCGCAGTTGTCATAGTGGGTCCCTTTAATGTCTCTCGGCGGTGAAGCGGAACTCGCCACGTGTTGGCTTCCGCCTGTGTTTCAAAGGGAGTTTCTATGCGTTTCAAGGATGCCGCAGAGCTCACCACGTGGCGGCTTCCGTGCATGTTCCCGGCAGAAGGCTCTCGGCGGGGAAAATTAAGGAAAAGGGATCAGCGATGGAAGTGTGAAGTGCCTATGTCGCACGATCTCGTTGGTTGGTGACTTTTCAACAGATTTTGACACCGTTGATTGCAGTGACGAGAGGATGATCAACGGTCTCGTTTTGAACTTGCAGCAATGGGTTTTTTCTTTGTATCTGCGGCCGCGTTTGGGCAGGAAAAAACTTCAGAGACTTGCTGCGGCTGCATTCCAGAGGCTACGGGTAGATGAAACTTTAATGGTAGAGTTGCAGCGGCATGGGTCGATGATGGATAGGTCAACCACCATTTTTATGATGCATGTCTTTGAGCGGCAGCACAGGGCTCGAGCTCGACTGCTCCTCGTCCTTCTCTGGCTTCTCCATGATTTGTCCCCTATTGCATTTATTATTTTGTGCACCATTTCTGATGCTGTGTATCTGACAGAAAATGTTGACCTTGCCATGTAATTAATTTTGCTGAGTACACAGTCTTGGTATAAAAGCCAAAATGTGTTACTCTTTTAGGTTGTTGAAGGCCTGGGGCATTTTTGTGTAAATAATGAAGAACAGGGCATGATCTTGGCTGTTTTATCCCATTTTGGAGTTTATGTGTTGCAGCATGAGTGTATTTTGTACATATTTTCAGTTTCAGTGTTAATGTTATATGAAAAATGCTTATTGCATGTGTCTATCTGCTTGTCTCCATTTGCTACATGTTATTCTCCTTCTTTTGAATCTGGTTGCTAAGGGTTTCATAGATTCTAGGGTATAGATATCTATACTACATGCTTGATCTGTAACTTCCATTCAAGGAGTGGATTAAACTGTTTTAGGTCAATGTATGGAGAAGGTTGCATGTCAGCAAGGATATCTGTAAGTAGAGGCAGTTAGATACCCACTCTTGGGTGATGTTTGTAAGGCAAGCATCAGTCCAACCCCCTGAAACTTGAGTGAAAGTTGCAAACCATCTGTTGTATATGTCTAGTTGACTCCTTACCCAATGGATAGGCACCAGTCTACTCCTGGGTCAGTAGTTATGAGCCAAAACCCCTTGTCTTGCATCCAGGACATTATGTCCACCCATTTCATCACCTCCATCTGTTAGCTGTAGGAGTAGGATTAGGACCCCTGCATACTCTCACACCCAACCAGACACATATGTCCAAGAATGTTGCCAACCTTGTGATCTGTCATGCAAATCTTAGTCCATACATGAGAGTATTCTGCCTATTGTTGTCAAGTTAGATCTTTCTATCATTGAGCTGGTCAAGGTTATATCTTTAGTTCTAGGGATACCCCCCTTGGTGCGGCAAAACCAGAAGTGAAGGGGAGGCAGCTCACGCAACCTCCTGTATTTGTTGGCCAAATCAACCTGTGCATTGGAGCTGGCAAACCCTCTGCAGATTTGGTAACCAATAGATTTGGCGACTCTACTGGGGACTGATTTGAAAGTGTTATCTTGCAATCTCTGGTGAAGTTTGCCTTGCTCTGCTGGTGGAATGAACTCAGAAAAATATATGGTAAGCTTTCAGTTGTTGAAAATTTTGTCCTCTCTGGACAGGTGGTGACTCTGCAAAAAAATTTAAGTGCACATGAAAGGTAGATGTATGTTATGTGATGAAAGATGTTCAGATTTCTGCATCTAGATGAGAAAAGGTACCTAGCTTCTTCCCTTTATATTTGTTGTTTACTGCATAAGTTAGATGACAGGGGAAGCCTTAGGTCCTAGGCAAACAAAGGATGTCTAAGAGTGAGTTTTTTATGAATCCGAATATGTATTACCCCATACTCAGTCAAAAGGGGGATGATATGTTGAATAAAAGAATAGAAGAGATAAGAAATAGGTTGATATTCTTAGAGGCTAGGCAGGCTCAGTTGAATAATGATAACCCTGTTGTGTCTACCAGTCAGAAAGCTAAACCTCTTGTCAGCTCTTTTGATCCTTTGTATGACCAATTAGATTTGTCATGGGTTGATTATCAAGTTGAAAGTATGTCTGCTAAAATTTATAATCAGATGCCCAGATTTAATGGACACAATGTGTGTGATGGGGGTGCACATATCCAAAACTTTCACTACTTCATGGAGAGACATTCATTTAGGGATGAGGATATGTGGATGAGGTTTTTTGTTAGATCCTTTGATGCAAAAGCTAGAGATTGGTATTTGAGCTTTCCAAAGAGATCCTTTGCCTGTTGGGATGAACTTGCTGACTGTTTCAAAGAAGAATTTGCAAGAGAACCTGCTAATCTTATTGCAGAATTGATGAAAATTAGAAAACAAGATGAGGAGCCATGTATTGATTTCAATCATAGATTTGCAGCAGCCCTTTCACAAATCCCAGAAGCCTTTAGACCTGATACTTCAGCCTGTGTTGGCATATTCTTTGAAGCTTTTGAGGAGGGCTCTAGTGCACTACTGAGGGATTTCAAGGTGACAAGTATGCAGATGGCATACAAGTTTTTAGAAAATGTAGAAGAAATGAGAAATGAGCACCTACAGAAATCCCTGTCCCCAGGTTTGGGTGTGAATAATGGTTGTAAAGCTGCAAATGACCAAATGATTAAGGCATCATGTGAAGATGAAAAGATGAATACTGAGGATGCCAAGGAAGGGACTAATGAGGACTCCCATTGCAATGTTGAGGCATCTGGCCATGAAAGCAATAATGAGGTTGTGGACAACAATGAGCAACTTTTTGAATGGATTTGTGGAGATAATTGTGAGTATTGTACTCAAGACAGAGAAGTTATAAGCAAACAGAGCAGCAGTTCCATGTGTGAACCATTGCCTTCTTTTCAAACACATGGAGATCATGAAGAGCAGTCAGAGATTGAAACAAGTGCTAGTGCAGAGCATGATTGTGTTTCATTTGATGACTGTTTTGCTTATGACACACAGGCTAATACTCCTCCACAATGAGACTCCATTGATGGTGAAGATGCATGTTCTGTTGCCCATGAACCAGTGGCATACCAGGATGAAGCTGTTACACCTGGGTCACCCATCTATGACACATATGGCGATGAGGATCTATTTGAGTATGGTGAGGATCTAGACATTGTTTTTAATTTGGATTCTAGTTCTCATCCTGATGAGAGAGAGACCAACATGCATCAGGTAAGTGACTATAAAAATGTGCCTGATTGTAAAGAGGTGCCAGAGCCTGATATTTCCCAGTTTGGTGCTGCTGATGGTTGTGTGCATGATGTGCACAACTATGATTTTGAAAGCTTTTCTTTTGATGTGCCAGCATATGAAGTGAGCCCTGATTTTCCTAGCTGTGTGATGGACTTTGAGTGCTTTCAGTTTTCAGTCCAGCTAGGAAATCATTTTGCGATGCATAATGAGGATAACATGTGTTATGTTTCATTTGAATATGCATTGCTTGATAAATACTACATTCACTTGTTGCTGGATGCTGAGGGTTGCTTGCATAAGGTTGAGAGGAGCCAGCTAAATGAGATAGTTGTTTATGCAAGTAACAAGGTCTGTTTGTGGGCAGATCATGGTAGTGTTAGCACTCATTTTGACCTGGAGGTTGATTTTTCATGTTTAGGGGGTTTCTTCATTTGAACCCTATATCTTCTTGCCCATTTTCCTAAGTATTGGACCTCCTCAGCATGTTTTAAACATCAGCATCATATTTTCTTTGGAGGAGGTCATCATCATCATGTCTCCAGACATCACCCTAATGTTGCTTACGAGGGTCATCATATTTTCTGTCAGCATGATCTTTCCCTGGGGTGATATTCTAACATCGGGTGATCTTACTTAAGATTATCCTGATGATGTTGCTGCAAAGTCCTAAGTATGATCCGATCTTCATCGGGGTCATCATTTTTGAACATCGGGTGATCTTAGTCAAGATCATCCTGATGTTGTTTTATCACTTCATGTTCGTTGTTTTATCACCCTGATGATGCTGACGTCATTCTTACGTCAGGGTGATATCCATTTTTCTACCTGTCTACATCATGATATTTCTGAAGGGAGATATTCACCTGTCGGCTTCATGCATTGACCAATGGGGGTGATCATTTCAAATATCAGTCACATATTCATATATCACCCCGATCTTATAGTGGAGCTACAGTGCAGCATGATATGTGTGCATCAGGATGATATTTCCAAATATCTGGTTATCTTCCGAATATCATCCTGATGCCGATGTATGGTGACGTCATCAAGGTTCGGGGGGGTCATATTTCTAACACTGATCATCTTGTGGAGATCCCCTAATATTTACAAGTATGACGATGACGTCATCCGGATATGAGGAGGTGTGCGATAGGCAGATATGCTGATGATGTCAGCAGGATATGACGGTGACGTCATCAGGATGTTCATCGGCCAGACATTTGGTATCGGCTAAGCAGGAGGATCTTCCTCCGATGCATCAGGTTGTGCCGATCAAGGCGATTATCATGTAGGTGATATTGCGATGATGATGTTGACGTCAGGGTGATATTTCAAGCAACAGGATATCATGCTGCTGGAGGATGATGATGAAGGCTTATACTAGTGTCGTCAGGAGCAAAAGCACCGACATCATATATGCTCGTGGCCTAGTGTATAAAGTGTTGAAAAGGTCGCCGCGGGGTGCATGTGGGATAATTGATATCCTACATATTTTGAAATATCACGATGAGGTATTTTGGCGGGAAACGGTTGCGATGCACTGTTTGATGTTTTCCCGATGGCTGCGAGGTAGATGAGCATTAATGGCGAAGGTTGCAGAGGTATGGACGGATCTGGTACCTGATTGAAGGTGTACATCAACAGACAGTGGCGCAGGGCTCGAGGTTTCTTCCTGTCTTCCCCCCTACCTACTGCATTCATGTTTGGGCATCAATCTGGTAATGCGTTGAATGCCATTTTTCTGATACTGTGTATCTGGCGAGATTTTTGGTCAACCATGTAATTAATGCTAGAGGTACACTTTCTGGCCAATATAGGCAGACTGTGTTACCATTGTTTAGGTTGTTGAAAGTTGAAGATTTTTGGCTCTGTAATTCAAAACAAGCTGATCTGGTTGCTCTGTACAGCTAAACCTGTGAGTCTATGTATCTCTTGTTGTATGTTTTGGCATGAACCCACTGATTTCATGATTAATCTTATATGAGAAATGTTATCTTAGCATGTGTTTTGTTAATTCTGTCTCCAGTATTGCATGTATTCTTCTTTTGAATCTGGATATTTGGGTAATATTTGAGACTCTAGAACATAGAATTCCTATGTTGAATGTCTGATCTTTTAACTTCTGCTCAAGGGGTAGATTAAACTATTTTCAGGTTGAACATTGGGAAGGGTATACTGCAGTAGGGATACCATAAGTAGAGATAACTTAACACTCTGTATTGGGAGATATCTATAAGGCAGGTATCACATATATCCCCCTGAAATCCAGTTTTAGCTGTTCATGCTGATCATTCACAGGTGTATGTCTACTGACTCCAGGCCCTGGATAGGCACCAATCTTGCTTTGTTTTCGTGTTACAACCATGTCCAGCTTTGCATCCAAACTATAAATCAAAGTCAAACTCTAAAACAACCTTTAGGACATTAGAATTAGTTTTAGGATCCAAGTCCTCTGTCTACAACTGAAAATAGGCCCAAAGCCAGCCCCTTTGTTCTTATCTTGTAGTTTTGGTCTACTTACAGGAGGACTTATCTGCTTTCTATCAGCATCCCAGCCTTTGTATGCATATCCCCATGGATGTTGAGTAGGGAACACCCCCCTAGGTTTGCAGAGCCTGAAGAAGAAGAGGAGATAAAATATAGAGTCTATCTCCTACACTGTTGGCCCCTGGCCCAGAGATCCTGTTGATCACTGATGGCTACCTTGTAGGGAAATCTGGGAATAAGCATCCAGTCTGGGAAAAAACCAACAGAAATTGGCGACTCTACTGGGGATTGAGAAGTAAAAGTACTATCTAATCATCTCCAGTAATATATCTGTGACCCATCCGAGTCACCAACAGAAATTGGCGACTCTACTGGGGACTTTGTGAAAGAACCCTGGTTTTCAAAGGAAAACAGTTCCTAGTAATAGGTGGCGACTCCGAAGTAATCTCCCAACCGGTCAAAGTAAAATTTATATGCAGGGGAGAATATCCCAACAAAATCCTTTATTTGAAGAGTTACCAGTAACAAGAAGAATGATGTACAGAAGAAAGGGAGCTGTCTCAGTTAGTCATGAAGGTTCCCCCAGAAAAAATGATGATGTGCAAGATAACCCTAGGCCATCAGGACAGCATGAGCCCTACTTTTCAAATGCAGAAGCTGATATTCAGGATGCATATGAGAGGCAATAGGGTGGTAACATGAGAATGAGGTCAGAGGTGTTCCAAGAACGCCCATTTCTAGACCCTAGTGAAAGGTTTGAAGAGGCAGAGTCTCTGAGGGATGATGAAGATGATGATCAGAATATGGTAAAACCATCCTCCTCTAGGCCCAGCGAGGAAGAACTAGCTGATGAAATTAGGAGCTTAAGGGCCGAGTTTGAATATCAGCAGGCAATATCAATCAGAGATGACTTGAGGAAGAAAGTGCAAGCTTTGAGGACTGCCCAGAATAATTCAATTCCTACCCTTGAGAATGCAAATGTGCAGAGACATCAACAGAGAAATGAAGTGCAACATCAGCATAATGATGAGAGACAAAATGTGAATGATGCTAGGATACCACTGAATAATGTAAGAAACCAGAATGCAAACAGAAATATTAATGTTAATCAGTTAAACAGACAACCAATGCAGCTAGATAGATTCAGACAGCTGGTATTTGATGGTATTCCTGGGTATCCTAACCCCATTGATAAGCATCTGAGGCTGCAAGTGCCTAAATTTTCAAGAAACAACACTGTGTCAGGAGAAGATCATCTAAAAGCCTTTCAAAATGTCATGGATAACTTTGAGGTTAAACATGAGGATGTTTTCATGAAGTCATTCATGCAATCCTTAATAGATGAGGCAAGAGAATGGTACAAGAATCTGCCTGACCGGAGTATTTCATCATGGGATGATTTTAAAAGGATGTTCAAGGAGCAATATGGTGACAAAACTGACCCTAGCTTTTTTGTAAATGAGTTCACCAGTATCACTAAAGGGTCAAATGAGCAGGTTGCAGATTTTAATGCAAGATTTACTAAAGTGTTAAACAAATTGCCACATCACATGAGGCCAAATGAACCAATGTGCATAATATTGTATATCAATGCCTTTGATGCAAAAACTGCATATGGATTAAGAGATAAAGGTCCTGCTACTCTCAGGGATGCTTTCAGAATTGCAGTGAATATTGAAAACAACAGGAAAGCATCGGGCAAGACAAATAGAAGGGATGATATAAAAATTCTGCAGAATCCAAGCAAGCCTCAGAACACTCAAGGTAATACATCTGCCCCTGAAGATAAGATAGACAAATTGGCAAATGTTGTTAAGGACCTAAGCTATAGATTAGCTAGAAGTGAAAAAGGGATAGGTCCTGATAGGCAAGTCTATCAAAGGCAGGAAAAGAGGCCATCATTGCATGATATACCTTATAATACCAATTGGCATGATGGTAAACCTATATTCCCACGTAACAACACAAATCAAAGAGCTCAGCATGTCAAAGAAACTCCTGATCCTCTAAAGAAAGCTATAAATATTGTTGATGATGCTCCATGGTGTATAATTTGCCAGATGCCACATTCACAGTTACAGTGTATGATTGCTCAGTCCTTGTGTGATAATACTGCATCTTGTAATGAATGCAATGAGCCACATTATGTGCAAGATGATGATGTAAATATGATGTCCACAAGCAATGGATACACTTTTTGTGATGCTGATGCAAATGCAGACGATGAAACTTAGGGCTGCCAACAGTTCCCATATGATGAAGATGATGAAGTTAACTATGCCTATGCTCAGAACTCACACAATTTTCTGAGTAACTTACAACGACCTTCTGATGAGGAAATTAGGGCCTTCACAGCTGCAGCAGTTGCTCAAGTCAAGAGCAACTACAATCTCAGAGGTAAAAATCAGGTAAGCAGCCCACATCAGCCAAAAGATGTTACTATAGGACAGCCAGTGCATGGTAATAAGGGGATGGAATTACAAAAAGGGCAGTGGGTTAATAATAAACAGAATTTCAGACATAGAATAGGTCATGAATCCCAAGGACCAGAAAATAGAATCCCTCAGGCTGAAGATCAAGGTAAAGGTTCCCAAGACAAGAATGATGATCAGGGAATTATGAAAGTAAGAGCTAAATCAGTTCAGGATAAAAACAAGATTGTGGAGCAAGCTACAACTGTTATACAAAATTATGCTCCATTTGATATAGCTCAAGTCCTCTCCCAGGTAAAAGTCTCTGTTCCACTTATGGAACTCATGAAAGTGGAAGAAATCAAGAATAGGACAATATCCCTAATTTCAGGGGTGCCCTTTCAAGCTAAACAAAATGTTCAGATCCAGGGTGAGAAACATGTCATGTGTAATGAAGAAGATGAGGCTCCTGAAGTCTATTTAGGAGTGACTATGACAAAATGTCCTTCACAAGTGGAACCATTTTATGTTTCCCTGGTTATAAATGGAAAAATAATCAGAAATTGTATGCTTGACTCTGGAGCATCTACAAATGTCATGCCTTTGGCCATCATGCAACAAGCTAGATTGAAAATTGACAAGGCATGTGGAAAATGTTATGCTATGGATGCCAGAGAGGTACCAGTTATTGGAATCATGAAGGATGTAGATTTCAAACTGGCAGCATTTCCTGAAAAGAGATATAAAATGAATATAACAGTGGTTGACATCAAGCCACAGTATGGTATGTTGTTGTCAAGAAGATGGGCAGCACTAATTGGTGGAAGTATGCAGCTGGACCTGTCATATGCCATGATTCCAATGAATGGTAGGGATGTTAAGTTAATCAGAGAACAAAGATCATCAGAGACAGTGGAAGACCAAGAAGCAGAGGAACAGATATGCTTTGTAAACACTGACTGTGATAACTTCAAGGTTGTCTCAGATGATAGAGAAGATAAAAAAAAAATGTCTGCATTGAAGAATTGGATCAGCAAGGTTTGTGGACCATGTTTTTTGATGGAGCTTGTGCAAAAGAAGGCTCTGGAGCTGGAGTTGTTTTCCTGTCTCCAACTGGTAAGCTCCTCAAATTCTCTTTCTTGCTGAGGTTTGTTTGCACAAACAACATTGCAGAATATGAGGCTTTACTCTTAGGCCTAAATATTGCTCTCAAACATTGAATCAAAATGCTAAGAGTATTTGGGGATTCTGAGCTGATTGTATCCCAAATTAGAGATAAGTATGCTTCAAAAAACAAAAGATTGAAACAATACAAGCATGCTGTTTGGGATACCATTGAACTATTTGATGCATTTTCAATAGGCTGGGTAGAGAGGTCGAAGAATGTTATGGCTGATTTCTTAGCCAATGTTGCAATAAGGCCAGATGACATCACTCTGTCAGATGTTACAAATGTAGAAGTTAAAATTAGGCCTGCAGTACCAGAAAATATATGCAATTGGCAAGTGTTTAATGATGATAGGGACTTGTTAAAATTTTTGCACTGCATAGATGAATATGAGAATCAAGAAATTGATTTCCAAGCTTTTGTAGAGACTATAGATGGAAAAGAAACTCTTGTGGGAAAAGAGATAATTCAATTGAAGACTAATAAAATCCCCAGAGGGTTAGTAGCTTTGGAAAGAGCTTTTGACAGTAGAGATAAATTGGTCACACGGACATCTCCCACAAATAAGGAAGATTTAGAAGAGATAAATTTGGGGACATCTCAGGCCCCTCAGAAGGTATACATTGGTAAACAGCTCAAACCACACATCAGGAGTATGCTGATTGCATTACTGAAAAGGTACAAACATGTTTTTGCTTGGTCATATGAGGACCTAAAAGCCTATAGGGAAGATTTATTCCAGCATGAGATCCCATTGAAGCCTGGAGCTAAGCCATTTAGACAAAGGCAAAGACCTATTAATCCTACCTTAGCTCCAAAGATGCGAGAAAAACTCAAAAGGCTGAGGGAAGCTGGAATAATTGTGCCAATCAGGCATTCAACTTGGGTGTCTAACCTTGTCCCAGTCAGAAAAAAGAATGGTGATATTAGGCTTTGTGTTGACTTCAGGAACTTGAATGTATCCTCTTTAAAGGATAACTATCCACTGCCTAATATGGAAGCTATGTTGCAGAGAGTGACTGGTTGTGAACTCTTATCCATGATGGATGGATTTTCAGGTTATAATCAGGTGAAGGTGAAGGAATCAGAACAGTATAAGACTGCCTTCACCACTCCATGGGGAACTTATGTGTATGTTAGAATGCCCTTCGGACTAACCAATGCAGGTGCTACATTTCAAAGAGCAATGGATGTTGCTTTTGCAGGGTTGATTGATTCAATCCTGGCTGTATATCAGGATGACTTGACTGTGTTGGTGTAAGCCACACCCGGACCGATGATGGACTGGCCCAAGAGGGGCCAGTAGCTCAGTGGTAGAGCACTCCAGCAGCGTATGGAAGGTCCTAGGTTCGAGTCCTAGCTGGTCCATGTCTCAACATGGTATCAGAGCCAGGCCAGGCTAGGAGCCCCAAGCACACGAGAGGTGTGGCTTAAGGGGGGGTGTTGGTGTAAGCCACACCTGGACCGACGATGGACTGGCCCAAGAGGGGCCAGTAGCTCAGTGGTAGAGCACTCCAGCAGCGTATGGAAGGTCCTAGGTTTGAGTCCTAGCTGGTCCATGTCTAGGACAAGAGTAGAATGCCCCAATAACATGGAAGAAGTGGCTTGTTCTGCATAGGCAAGTAGCTCAATTTATGTGAGCTTTCTCTATCTCAAGTTCTAAAGAGCAATAAGAAACAACAAGTATTGTTGGCAATGGCACTGATGTGCTCATCAAAGGCATTAATGTTTCCAGCATACATAATATATAAGTCTGCTTCCCTTCCTTTCTCTTCCACACACTGAGCTTTCCATGGGGTAATGCAGTAACTGAGAGTGTTGTTCCATACTGCAAATCAAAGATAATAATCTCTCTTGGAAACATCACATAAAGTATATGTGGCCATCTCAATGAAAACAAACATTTAACAAAAACATTAGGGAACAACGCCAAAGCCAAAAACGAGGACTGATTGTTTCCCGTTTCCTTGTCACTCTTCAAATTCTCGATTTCACTAACTTGAAGCTGATGTTCTTTGAGCACTGTATCATTCTCTTCATCCCTTGCTTTAGCATCAATATTTTAAGATAGTTGTCACCCATTTCTCTATGGCTTTTATGGCCATCTTTCAACTCAAGAAAATACCTTTTCCAGAAATCTTCAATTTCAAAATATTTTGTAATGCTTGCCCATTGCTTTTCCATACTTCTTAGGCAAAATACTACTGTTGTGATCCATCATCAATAAATGACAATAGATCCCAACACGATAACTAACCAATGAAAAAATCATGGGAATACTCACCGTGAAGTCAGTCCATACTACCTCAACCAACAGAACTTCATTGCAAACTACAATCCATTGAGAACTGGTAGAAGTAACCACAAAATTGGCATTTGGTGTCGCAATAGTGCATAGAATCTGCATTTCTTGTATGAACATGTGGACCTTGATGATTTCTTTCATAAAGAGGAATGGGAATGAAACAGCCTTTGTGCAGATCATTTTGCTTTGACACAAGCTCACACTCAAATGAACCCCTTTGACCCTGAAAAATCCTAAATAAACTTTCACACTCAGGATTCACACCTACTAATTCCACCGCCTCACTCCAGGCTGGAACAATTGCAGGTCCAAAATTTCTGGTCAATACGTTCAAGTCTTTCTTCATTGGGGATAGCTCGCATACTTTCCATACAAGCTTCTCCTTCTCCTTAAGCTCTGTTGTCATGAAACTACAGAGTCGATATCCCTCACAGCACATCATCCTTATTTCGACTGAGCATTGTGAGGTTTTGTTATTCATGGAGCCGCATCCATACATGAACCCTTTGTGTACACGTAGCTTTGGAGTGCAAGCTTCCCATAGAAATAGCTAGGGTCTAAAAATTGTAGCTCCCTTCCACACAAACATACATAAAATCACAAAGCTCAACCAAATATCGAATGAAATTGTAGGAAACATCCTTCCTAGATACCTCCCTGAAATGCTCGCCTTCATGCTAGTAGAAAGCAACCATAGTGCTAGCTGACTGTTGAGGAACAATGATGTAGAGTTCTGCCTCAAAGTTGCCACTCTCCAGTTGAGCCACAATTGACTCCTCCACCAAGCTTTTCATTCAGAAATTGCATATCATCATCTTCTTGTCACCATACATTCCCACAGCAGATAAGTGCTGCTGATTTAACCTGTCGAAACTGATCCAGATTCTTGATGGGTTTTCTAAGGAAGCAGAAGCAGAAGCGGGCACAAGCTTATTGCAGAGGCTTAAAATTTTATGCTTTGGAAGTTGCACTTTTTCCTGGCATTTCGCATTCATCAGGATAGGCATGCTCATCCCCACACAAATGCTCTACATTTGAATCCAAATCGTGGAAATGATCTTTGACTGGAATTGCACTTGTGCTGGCCCGAGTGCCCAGGCCTCAGAGCACATAACTCATTGCAATTTGAAGACATCTCAAATAAGAAACAGATATCGCTGCAAGTGTGATTTTTCTCTTTGCAATCGTGAGAGCCTTCGTGCTTTGCCAAATCCCTGCATAGGTTCAAGTTGTCTCCTTCTCGGGCACTGCAACATTTTGCGCACGAATGACTCCCCATGCAAGAATGGTCATCACTATGCCCTTTCACCAACACACACCTCCGAAAACAATCAGAACACTTGCATCCACAAACTGAAAGACCTTGCTTTACTTTGCCAAGAGCAACATTAGCCTCTAGCCGCACCCTTAGATCTACAATACTTTGCCTTCAAGATCTGCCCTAGATGAAAAGTTGACTTGACTACTTAAACAAATCTGATCAGATCTTTTCTTAGACCTGGCTCTGATACCATGTTAGTTTTAGGATCAGAAATGAAATAAGCAGAAATACAACAACACATAGAGCAATGAACAACACTCTCAGTTACTGCATTACCCCATGGAAAGCTCAGTGTGTGGAAGAGAAAGGAAGGGAAGTAGACTTATATATTATGTATGCTGGAAACATTAATGCCTTTGATGAGCACATCAGTGCCATCACCAACAATACTTGTTGTTTCTTATTGCTCTTCAGAACTTGAGATAGAGAAAGCTCACATAAATTGAGCTACTTGCCTATGCAGAACAAGCCACTTCTTCCATGTTATTGGGGCATTCTACTCTTGTCCTAGAGACAACTTTTATCTCTGTTTCTGATGATGACAAAGTATGGAAATGGTTGTTAACTCTAGAGGAGGCCTTCATAGGTGTGAAACCTGAGGCAAGAAAGGAATGTTTGTGGGATACAGTGAGACTTCCAAACGCCTAACTAGATTTGTAGAATTGACTCACATAAAGAGACAAGTATTTCATGTTTGAATAATGTTCATGAATTTTTATGCAGTTAATAATTCATGCACTAACATTGAGAATAGTGAATCACATATGCTTCTAGCATTAGTCTGGATATTTCTCTTTGGGGTAGTTTGATTCTACAAACTATTAGTAATCTCTCTAAAATTCTTCCAGGACGGATCAAGGAGCAAAAGGATGATGAGAGACTGCATAAGGAATTTAAAGGGAGGAAGAGCTTGAGGCATCTTGTGAGGAAGGCATGCCGGCTAGAGAAATGAACATTCATGGAGTCATAGCTTGCAGCCATGGGACTGAGTTGGTGGCACATAACTTCACTAGAGACATCTCTCGAGGGCACAAGGTTGGGTCAACCTTGGATGAGGAATTTGCATTAGCAAAGAAGATTGAGAAAGATGAAGACACTACACAACGGAAAACCCTTTCAGATTGTCATTGCGATCAGCTACTTCAAAGAGGAGGAAATGACATTCAGAGGGAGTTAAATTCTGAGAATTCAAGGCACGAGTTGAGAGCATGTCCGGGAAAAGGACTAAGGTTCTGAGATAAATCAATGGAGGGGAGTTCACTTCCTTGCAATCTCTGAGGTAGGGATCAAGAGGGAGTTCTGTGACTCACTGAGAAGAAGTGAAGGTGTCAGCTAAATGGGTTGCAGTACTTGGAAGACCTCTTCAGCTGTTGAGAACAGAATTGAACAAGACTATCAATTTGGATTTGATTTTGGTAGCTCCACAAACCTATTCAAAATAAAGTGATATGGGATGAGATCAAGGAGGATAGTCCTGAACTCTCGCAAGTCAGTAGTGCTAGAGGCATGCATTGAAAACCGTTTCTCTAAGGCAAGCATTGCAGGCAATCTTGGACGAGAAGGTTAGAAGGTTGATGCAAGTACTTGGAGCTTCAGAGGGAGTCACATCATCATGAAGATCTGTTGTAATGTATATTTCTCTATGATGGAGAAGTATGAGGTGAAAGCCCTTGTAGTGTATATTTCTCTATGACGGAGAAATATGAGATGCGAGCCCTTTGTCCATCTCTAAGATGGAGATGTGATTCTTTCCACCCTTTGGGAGTAGCCATGGTGAACGTCATGTTGAGTGACTCCATGACGATGTATTTTTCCACTAATGGGAGTAGCCATTGTGGACATCACGTTGAGAGACTCTGTGATGATTCTCTTGTACTTGTGTTTATCCACCCTCTGGGAGTAGCCATAGTGGACGTCATGTTGAGAGACTCCATGACGACATCACGTTGAGTGACTCCATGATGGGCATTTGTACACATGTTTCTTTCCACCCTCTGGGAGTAGCCATGGTGGACGTCATGTTGAGAGACTCCATGACGACATCACGTTGAGTGACTCCGTGATGGGCATTTGTACACATGTTTCTTTCCACCCTCTGGGAGTAGCCATGGTGGACGTCATGTTGAGAGACTCCATGACAACATCACGTTGAGTGACTCCGTGATGGGCACTTGTGCACTAGTTTTCTTCCACTCATGGGAGTAGCCATGGTGGACATCATGTTGAGTGACTCCATGATGATATCACGTTGAGAGACTCCGTGATAAATTCTTCTCACTAATGGGTGTAGCCATTATGAGTGTCATGTTGAGAGACTCCATGACATATCTGGAAAGATATCTCCTTAGCTAAGAGGGAGTGTTGATGTTATTGTAGCGTCAGGAGATTTACTTAGATCGACTCAATGAAAAGTCATATATGAAGAGACATCAAAATATATGAAGAGACACCAAAATATATGAAGACACCAAAATATATGAAAAGACACCTAAGCATATGAAGAGTCGTTGACGCATATGAAGAGTCGCCGACGCATATGAAGAGTCGCCAACGCATATGAAGAGTCACCTTGATTTGTATATATACATTGATTCAATCACTTCATTAACACCTCCAGCAGAAGTTCGGTCATTCTTTAGCAGCAGAGCAGATTTCAAGGAGAAACATATTCATTTGTATCTTTGTATCTAGGAGAGGTGCTATTATTCATTGTATCAAATTTGCCTTTGTGTTGGGCCTGAGTTGTAAGCAGATTTCTGCTCCTATTCCTTCAATATATAAGAGATATATTTGCTGGGTTTTTCTCCCTCGAGTTGGAGGGTTTTCCCAGGGTACCTGCTGTGTTCATTGCTCTATGTGTTGTTGTATTTCTGCTTATTTCATTTCTGGTCTATGTCGTATCAGAGCCAGGCTAGACTAGGAGCCCCAAGTACACAAGAGGTGTGGCTTAAGGGGGGGTGTTGGTGTAAGCCACACCTGAACCAACGATGGACTGGTCCAAGAGGGGCCAATAGCTCAGTGGTAGAGCACTCCAGTAGCGAATGGAAGGTCCTAGGTTCGAGTCCTAGCTGGTCCATGTCTCAACAGACTGCTTACTCAAAGAAAGAAGAGCAGCATTGTTTGCATCTGGAGCAGATTTTCATAAGAGCACTAGAGTATGGTATTTCTTTAAATCCAAAGAAGTGTGCCTTTGGGGTAGTTGAAGGAAAGCTCTTGGGACATATTGTTTCCAAGGATGGAGTCAGGATAGATCCAGAGAGAGTGGCTGCTATTGACAGAATTCAAATGCCAAAAACTGTAAAAGGAGTTCAGTCCTTCTTTGGACAGATAAATTTTGTTAGGAGATTTGTTCCCAACTTTGCAGAAACCACAAGGAACATTTCCAAGATGATGAAGAAGGATGCAACTGTCCACTGGGAAAGTGAAGCAATAGAATCATTTCAGAGTATCAAAGAGGCAATCAAGATGGCCCCTGTTCTTAAATCTCCTGATTTTTCTAGGCCATTCCAAGTATTTTCATTTGCTTCCTTTCATACTGTTGCTGCATGTTTGCTACAGAAAAATGAAGATGGTTTTGAACAGCCCATCACTTTCTTCAGTATGTCCTTGCAGGCCTCTGAGTTGAAGTATGATATTATGGAAAAACAGGCATATGCACTAGTCAGAGCCATCAAAGGTTTCAGACCATACTTGGTAGGATCATATATATTTGCATATGTACCCCATGCAGCAGTCAAAGACATATTCACTCAGCAGGAGGTGACTGGAAGAAGGTGCAGATGGATAAACAAACTGCAAGAGTTTAACATAGACATACAAATTACCAAGTTGGTAAGAGGACAAGGATTAGCCAAGATGATGGCACAGTCAAACTTGGAAGCATGCCAAGTTAATGCAGTCCAAAATGAGAATGTAAATGTATCAGGATCTGAATGGTACAAGGATATTATCTACTACTTGCAAAATCTGAATTGTCCTTCCCATTTCAGTGACAGTCAAAAGAGGACTTTAAAGTTACATGCAATCAGGTATGTTATTGTTCAAGGTGAGCTATACTGGAAAAACCCCGATGGTGTGCTGTTGAGATGTGTGGATGATATGGCTAACAATGTTTTGATTGATATGCATAAAGGATTGTGTGGTGGACATTATACTGCCCAAACAACAGCTCATAAAATTCTCAGAGCAGGATATTGGTGGCCCACTCTCTTTTCAGATGCACAAAGGTTAGTGAGGAAGTGTGACCCTTGCCAAAGATTTTTAGGAAAGTTGAAATATGATGGTGCTTTACCCTTCAGGACTGTAACTGTGGATGCTCCATTTCAGCAATGGGGAATTGACTTCATAGGGGAAATTGTAGACAAATCAAGTGGGGGACATAGTTGGATTTTGGTGGCAACTGATTACTTTACCAAATGGATTGAGGCCATTCCAACTAAGAGAGCTACAAGTAAGGTGGTGACAGATTTCATGCTAGAAAATATTATCATCAGGTTTGGAGTACCATTCAAGATAGTCACTGATAATGCTATGTGCTTCAGATCAGGTGAATTTGTTGATTTTTGCAACAAGTATGGGAACAATCTATCATATGCATCACCATACCACCCACAAGGAAATGGTCAAGTAGAAGCAAGCAATAAAAGCATCATGAAAATTATCAAGAGGATACTAGACAAGAACAAGAGAGCTTGGGACTCAAAATTAAAGTTAGCCATATGGGCTGATAGAGTGACAGTAAAAAGGGCTATTGGAATGTCACCCTTTGAGCTAGTATATGGTGCATTAGCCAGATTGCCCATGAACAATCTCCTACCAGTTTACAAGTTCATCCAAGAAAATGATGAGGAGATTGAAGATTCCATGATAGAAAGAGTGAACCAGCTGGTTGCACTGGATGAAAACAGAAGGAAAGCCCACCAGATTAATCTCAAGAGACAACAAGATGTGAAATATCAGTTTGACAGGAGAGCTATAAAAAGGAAGTTTCAAGTCAATGATCTGGTGCTCATTTGGAATGCAAAAGGTCAAGAAAAGGGTAAACATGGTAAATTTGAACCCTTATGGATGGGCCCATATCAGATTTGCAGCACTCATGGGGAGGATTCTTATTTCCTCCAGGCCCTAGATGGTGAAGTTCTGGAATTGCCTGTGCATGGCCAATTCCTTAAGTTCTATTTTGCATAAATGACTTGTCGCTGTGCACATTTGTAAAAACATGTATGTAGTGTAAATGTCTTGTGCAGTTCGTGCTTTTTGGTTTTTTGCCTGGTCTGCCTGGAGATCTGGTTCTCGCTGCAGGTTTTCACCTGCACGTCCCCATTCGGAGCCAGTGTTAACACTCATTTTGACCTAGAGGTTGATTTTTCATGTTTAGGGGGTTTCTTCATTTGAACCCTATATCTTCTTGCCCATTTTCCTAAGTATTGGACCTCCTCAGCATGTTTTAAACATCAACATCATATTTTCTTTGGAGGAGGTCATCATCATCATGTCTCCAGACATCACCCTAATGTTGCTTACGAGGGTCATCATATTTTCTGTCAGCATGATCTTTCGCTGGGGTGATATTCTAACATCGGGTGATCTTACTTAAGATTATCCTGATGATGTTGCTGCAAAGTCCTAAGTATGATCCGATCTTCATCGGGGTCATCATTTTTGAACATCGGGTGATCTTAGTCAAGATCATCCTGATGTTGTTTTATCACTTCATGTTCGTTGTTTTATCACCCTGATGATGCTGACGTCATTCTTACGTCAGGGTGATATCCGTTTTTCTACCTGTCTGCATCATGATATTTCCGAAAGGAGATATTCGCCTGTCAGCTTCATGCATTGACCAATGGGGGTGATCATTTCAAATATCAGTCACATATTCATCTATCACCCCGATCTTATAGTGGAGCTACAGTGCAGCATGATATGTGTGCATCAGGATGATATTTCCAAATATCTGGTTATCTTCCGAATATCATCCTGATGCCGATGTATGGTGACGTCATCAAGGTCCGGGGGGGTCATATTTCTAACACTGATCATCTTGTGGAGATCCCCTAATATTTGCAAGTATGACGATGACGTCATCCGGATATGAGGAGGTGTGCGATAGGCAGATATGCTGATGACGTCAGCAGGATATGACGGTGACGTCATCAGGATGTTCATCAGCCAGACATTTGGTATCGGCTAAGCAGGAGGATCTTCCTCCGATGCATCAGGTTGTGCCAATCAAGGCGATTATCATGTAGGTGATATTGCGATGATGATGTTGACGTCAGGGTGATATTTCAAGCAACAGGATATCATGCTGCTGGAGGATGATGATGAAGGCTTATACTAGTGTCGTCGGGAGCAAAAGCACCGACATCATATATGCTCGTGGCCTAGTGTATAAAGTGTTGAAAAGGTCGCCGCGGGGTGCATGTGGGATAATTGATATCCTGCATATTTTGAAATATCACGATGAGGTATTTTGGCGGGAAACGGTTGCGATGCACTGTTTGATGTTTTCCCGATGGCTGCGAGGTAGATGAGCATTAATGGCGAAGGTTGCAGAGGTATGGACGGATCTGGTACCTAATTGAAGGTGTACATCAATAGACAGTGGCACAGGGCTTGAGGTTTCTTCCTGTCTTCCCCCCTACCTACTGCATTCATGTTTGGGCGCCAATCTGGTAATGCGTTGAACGCCATTTTTCTGATACTGTGTATCTGGCAGGATTTTTGGTCAACCATGTAATTAATGCTAGAGGTACACTTTCTGGCCAATATAGGCAGACTGTGTTACCATTGTTTAGGTTGTTGAAAGTTGAAGATTTTTGGCTCTGTAATTCAAAACAAGCTGATCTGGTTGCTCTGTATAGCTAAACCTGTGAGTCTATGTATCTCTTGTTGTATGTTTTGGCATGAACCCACTGATTTCATGATTAATCTTATATGAGAAATGCTATCTTAGCATGTGTTTTGTTAATTCTGTCTCCAGTATTGCATGTATTCTTCTTCTGAATCTGGATATTTGGGTAATATTTGAGACTCTAGAACATAGAATTCCTATGTTGAATGTCTGATCTTTTAACTTCTGCTCAAGGGGTAGATTAAACTGTTTTCAGGTTGAACATTGGGAAGGGTATACTGCAGTAGGGATGCCATAAGTAGAGATAACTTAACACTCTGTATTGGGAGATATCTGTAAGGCAGGTATCACATATATCCCCCTGAAATCCAGTTTTAGCTGTTCATGCTGATCATTCACAGGTGTATGTCTACTGACTCCAGGCCCTGGATAGGCACCAATCTTGCTTTGTTTTCATGTTACAACCATGTCCAGCTTTGCATCCAAACTATAAATCAAAGTCAAACTCTAAAACAACCTTTAGGACATTAGAATTAGTTTTAGGATCCAAGTCCTCTGTCTACAACTGAAAATAGGCCCAAAGCCAGCCCCTTTGTTCTTATCTTCCAGTTTTGGTCTACTTACAGGAGGACTTATCTGCTTTCTATCAGCATCCCAGCCTTTGTATGCATATCCCCATGGATGTTGAGTAGGGAACACCCCCCTAGGTTTTGCAGAGCCTGAAGAAGAAGAGGAGATAAAATATAGAGTCTATCTCCTACACTGTTGGCCCCTGGCCCAGAGATCCTGTTGATCACTGATGGCTACCTTGTAGGGAAATCTGGGAATAAGCATCCAGTCTGGGAAAAAACCAACAGGTAGTATCTCCAGGCTTGATCCAGTGCATGCAGATGAAAACAAGATATTTGACAAAGGGAGATACAGGCTTTTCTTTTCTTGGTGGCCTTAGGCCATCAAATGTGTTTGGTGATGTAGGTCAGTGCAGTATTTGACTCTGTGCCCAATGGATAAGGGACTGGTCTGCATCCCAGAGATCTGAGGTTCTCACTGTAGTCTTGCGCCTGCATGTCCCCAATCGGAGCCTATGTTGGTAATTATTTATGTCTAGGGTTTTAAACTTGAATGTTTGCTAATTTTCTCCATCAAACCTTGAAATTTCTGAGTTGCGGGATCCTGTTCTATTGCTGAAATCCCTATCGGCCCCTGAAAATGGATGATAAAAATGGGTCACATGTGTTCCAAATGCTTATCAGGTTACAGTTTCAGTGTTTGAATGTGTCTCTAATGGTGGATATGAGGGTTTCACTTTGCCAATGTCGTGGGATCCACCAAGTGTCGAGCCTTGATTCATGCCGCACTTTTGTTTCTAACCGATAACCGTAGCGTGGAGCGTGCCACGTGTCACTTGCGGAAGCATAGTTTCTAAAAGTTTCAATAGTGCCACGGAATGCTCCACGTGGAGGCACCCGGGGGACACGAGGTTAGTAGCTCAGAGCCCCGCGGACTATACCAAGTGGCGGGCTCCGCCAGTGTTTCTAAAAGACTCTCAAAGTTTCACAACCTCTGCCTAAAGTTTCCAAAGCCCCTTTCTATAAGGTTTCAACGATTGCGCGGAAGGCACCAAGTGTCATACAACGGGGGCATTCTTTATTTGTTTTAACAGGCGCACGGAATGCGCCATCTGTCCCTTATGGTTGTTGTGGAGTGTGACACGTGTCAGCTTCCGCGGGACTGTTCTTTATGTTGCATTGTTCAGCGAGGCTGGAGGTGGGACCCTGTATTAAATATCAAGTGGGGTGGAGGGCGCCAAGTGTCATCTTCTGTGGTTGTCACAGTGGGTCCCTTTTATGTCTCTCAGTGGTGAAGCGGAACCCGCCACGTGTTGGCTTCCACCTGTGTTTCAAAGGGAGTTTCTATGTGTTTCAAGGATGCTGCGGAGCTCACCACATGGTGGCTTCCGCGCATGTTCCTGGCAGAAGGCTTTCGGTGGGGAAAATTAAGGAAAAGGGATCAGCGATGGAAGTGTGAAGTGCCTATGTGGCATGATCTTGTTGGTTGGTGACTTTTCAATAGATTTTGACACCATTGATCGCAGCGACGAGAGGATGATCAACGGTCTCATTTTGAACTTGCAGCAATGGGTTTTTTCTTTGTATCTGCGGCCGCGTTTGGGCGGGAAAAAACTTCAGAGACTTGCTGCGGCTGCATTCCAGAGGCTACGGGTAGATGAAACTTTAATGGCAGAGTTGCAGCGGCATGGGTCGATGATGGACATGTCAATCACCATTTTTATGATGCATGTCTTTGAGCAGTGGCACAGGGCTCAAGCTCGACTGCTCCTCGTCCTTCTCTGGCTTCTCCATGATTTGTCCCCTATTGCATTTATTATTTTGTGCACCATTTCTGATGCTGTGTATCTAACAAAAAATGTTGACCTTGCCATGTAATTAATTTTGCTGAGTACACAGTCTTGGTATAAAAGCCAAACTGTGTTACTCTTTTAGATTGTTGAAGGCCTAGGGCATTTTTGTGTAAATAATGAAGAACAGGGCATGATCTTGGCTGTTTTATCCCATTTTGGAGTTTATGTGTTGCAGCATGAGTGTATTTTGCACATATTTTCAGTTTCAGTGTTAATGTTATATGAAAAATGCTTATTGTACGTGTCTATCTGCTTGTCTCCATTTGCTACATGTTATTCTCCTTCTTTTGAATCTGGTTGCTAAGGGTTTCATAGATTCTAGGGTATAGATATCTATACTACATGCTTGATCTGTAACTTCCATTCAAGGAGTGGATTAAACTGTTTTAGGTCAATGTATGGAGAAGGTTACATGTCAGCAGGGATATCTATAAGTAGAGGCAGTTAGATACCCACTCTTGGGTGATGTTTGTAAGGCAAGCATTAGTCCAACCCCCTGAAACTTGAGTGAAAGCTGCAAACCATCTGTTGTATACGTCTAGTTGACTCCTTGCCCAATGGATAGGCATCGGTCTGCTCCTAGGTCAGTAGTTATGAGCCAAAACCCCTTGTCTTGCATCCAGGACATTATGTCCACCCATTTCATCACCTCCATCTGTTAGCTGTAGGAGTAGGATTAGGACCCCTGCATACTCTCATACCCAACCAGACACATATGTCCAAGAATGTTGCCAACCTTGTGATCTGTCATGTAGATCTTGGTCCATACATGAGAGTATTCTGCCTGTTGTTGTCAAGTTAGATCTTTCTATCATTGAGCTGGTCAAGGTTATATCTTTAGTTATAGGGATACCCCCCTTGGTGCGGCAGAACCAGAAGTGAAGGGGAGGCAGCTCACGCAACCTCCTGTATCTGTTGGCCAAATCAGCTTGTGCATTGGAGCTGGCAAACCCTCTGCAGATTTGGTAACCAACACAGTCAACCCCAAAAAACCATGGAGGCTCTTGAGCATCTGAGGATGCAGCCAATTTTTCACAGCGTCTATTTTTGCAGGATCTGCTCGAACCCCTTGGGCTGAAACAATATGCCCAAGATACTCCACTTCCTCCTGGCCGAAAACACATTTAGACTGTTTTGCACAGAGATGATGATTAGAGAGAAGTTACAGTACGAGATCCAGGTGTTGGAGATGCTCAACCCATGTTTACTATAGATGAGGCTATCATCGAAGAAGACCAGAATGAATTTCCGCAGGTAGGGAAGAAATATTTTATTCGTCAATGCCTGGATTGTTGAAGGAGCATTAGTGAGGCCAAAGAGCATGACCAAAAACTCATAGTGGCCATCATGTGTGCGGAAAGCCATTTTAGGAATATCATCCTCATGAACCTGAATTTGGTGATACCCAGAACGAAGATCCAACTTGGAGAAAAAATGAGTGCCATGAAGCTCATCAACAACAGGAATTAGAAACTTATCCTTGATTGTGATGTGATTAAGTGCTTGGAAGTCAATGCAGAGGTGCCATGACCCATATTTTTTCTGAACAAGAAGAACTGGTGAAGAAAAGGAATTGGTACTAGAGAGAATAATACCTTGCTTCAGTAAGTCTCGAACGAGCATCTCAATCTCTGTCTTTTGGTGAAATGGGTAGCGGTAGGGCCTAATGTTGGGAGGAATGCTTCCAGGAAGGAGCTGAATATGGTGGTCCTCTAGTCATGAAGGTGGCAATCCCACTGGCTCAGAAAAGACACATGCATACCTATCCAAAATTTGTTGTAGATTAGGAGTAGTGGAGATTGTTGATGGTTGCATCTGAATGGAATGGAGCTGAGCGATGACACCATGTGAATTCTTCTTAAGAACTTTTCCATGTGATGTGAACTTATGATGCTGAGAGACCTCGGTTGTAAGCCCTTCAATGTGTGTTTTTGCCCATTGTTTGAAAACTGCATCCAAAGTTTAGCAAGATCCCATAAGATGGGTCCAAGTGTGTGTAACCGTTGGGCACCCAAAACCACATCACATCCGCCTAAGGGTAAGGAAAACATGTTGGAGCATAGGTTATAATCTCCAATTGAGATAGACACATTGCGGCACTTCCATTTGCAAGGTAATGTGCTCCCATTGGCAATCATGACTTCAAAATTGGAGCAAGGATGGACAAAACAATCAACCTATTTGGCGATCCAAGGGTTAATGAAGTTATGAGTGCTACCAAAATCAATGAGTATTGTAAGAGGGATCTTCTTGAAGTAACCCTTGACCCACATGGTTTGTGGGGTGGTGAATCATGCTAAAGCATGGAGAGAGATCTTTGGGTGGTCTTCCTAAGAAGCAAGGTCAACAAGTGGTTGCTGAATTTTGACCTGATCATCTACTATATCCTGAGCATCCGCATAAACTTTAGTTTCAGGTGGAGAATCCACATCCAAGAGATAGAGCTTTTGCTCAACACATCTATTTCCTCGAGTGAATTTCTCATCACAATTATAACAAAGCCCTTTTTCCCTACGTGCCCGCATCTCTGCTTCAGTCAAATGCTTGATAGGAGTTGTTCTAGGAGCTGGTGTTATTTGAGGTCTTTCAGAAACTGTATTTCTAAATGGAACAAAATTGGATTTGGATTGTTGTTGGGCTATGATCTTGTCCTCTGCCAACTTAGCCAACCCTAGGGCTTACATCATTGTGCTGAGATGAAACATTTTAACCTCAAATCGAGTTGCATCCTTCAAACCATTGACAAAACAACTCCTGAAGAATTCATCAGACAATCCCTCTATGTGATTGGCCAGTTTTTCAAATTCTATCTGATATTCTCTCACAGTGCTTATTTAGCGAAGTTTAGTGAGTGCTCCTGTGAAGTCATCAAAAGCACTAGGGCCAAATCGTTGCAAAATGAGTTTGCAAAAATCTGTCCATTTTGGCTCTTCATGAGCCTTGATGTACCAACGGAACCATTGAAGGGTGTCATATTCCAAATGAAAGGATGCAAGTGGGACTTTGTTGACATCAAAAGTATTATGCAGACTCAAATATTGTTATGCCTGGTATATCCAGCAAGTCGGATCATCACCAGTGAAGCGAGGAAAATCAAGCTTCAGCCCACAAAAATTGCTGGAAGAAGAGAACCCAGTGTCTACAGAAGACTCTGGTTGCCGTCTATTGTTGATGGTTGAATGCTAAAGATTGCGGCCGAGAATTTTTTCATCCAGATCTTGGAGTTTGGTCTTGAGGGCTGCAAGTTCATCCTCCATGTTTTTTACTCCTATGCGAGTGACAACCATAACCAGGAGATTTTTTTTTGGGAATGGGTAGAAAAACAAAAATGAAAACTTTTTTAGTAAAGGAAAATTTAGATTTGGGAAAAACTCTAATGGGTAATTGGGGTTTGACTAGGTTTTGGACACTTTCTGAGGGAAAGGGAAGCAGAAAATGGGGATTTCAGAAGTGGGGTGAAAGAACAGGAAAATTTGTCCACGAGGGACAAAGGAGCAGAATATGAGATGAACATTGTGGTCAAATTTGAAGGCTATTGGGTGATAATCGAAGAAGTTATGGAAAACCCTAAAAATAGACAAATGTGGGATTTCTGGCTTCAATAAGTGGACTTTGGGATAGGGTCCTCATGGAAAGGAAATATGCAGAATGAAATTTTAGGGGTTCCAGTAAATTTTGAGAGGAAACGGAGCTAAAGCAAGGAAGATATGGTGAAAAAATAGATTTTTTTTTTCTGGAAATGATCAGCCAATTGCTCTAGATGGATTTAATCTGTGATTTACCAGATGCCAATAGATATGGGCCCCAAGTATGTTTAGCTTCCTAAAGGTTCATGGGAGTCACTTGGCCACCAATGTTGTCTAATGGCTTGCATATTGGGGTAGTACCCCTCACTCCACGGCTCAAGTAAAATTGATAACTGCTTTGCCACAAACGACAACTCTTGGTTTACCTCACGAATGGGAACTAGTCAATCAGGTAGGGGCCGTTGCCCTTTTTGCTAACAGGTCCTCTCAATGGGCCAGCTATTTTGGGGTTCCTATGGTACTCCTCCCAATGAGTTTTAGGGCTATATGCCCAGGCACTTCCCACAGTTAAGCAAATAGGGATATTCCCTGATCCGAACCTGCAATTGAAATGAACAATACAAATGCAAAAAAGATAGAACTATGACAACAATCACATCACCTGGAGGCCACTGTGGAAATTTTTTTTAGTAGAAATTCCACCTAGTGAGCCCAAGAAAGCGCTCTGATACCAGATGAGAGGAACCTCCTGCAACAATATAATGAAAAATGCACAAAATAACAGAAATATATGAATAACAACAACATAGAAAGAATTTATTGATCGCAGGCCACTTCGAGGGGGCAACCTCCTTTGAGCAAGCTCAATACAATAAATTCATGGATGCCTTCATTGGCCTCAACACGTACTTATATACTAAGTCTAATCTAAACAACTATTACTTCCCATGAATGTGGGATAATACAATATACTCATGGGACGACTTACAAAGCATAGGCATCCAAAAGTAATATACTAACAAAGTAAAGAGAAGGGATAAACATGGGTTCCTAACAGTGAAGACAATGTTCCATCTAGATTTGAGATCCTTTCGTTCATCAACAGTAATAGCTGTCTATTTGTTATTCTGTAGTTGTTGTGCTTAAAGTCATAATGGTTGCCTTTGTTGTTTTAGATTGTAATGTTGTATCTCTATTCTGTAGTTGTCTTAGTTTTTATATCAGTTTTACAGTAAGGTTTCTATGGTTGTATTTGAAGAACTTGCTAGAAAAAAAGTATGTTGTGACTTCAAACCTAAACCGAGCCAGCACACAACCTATAGCCGCCACCCTATACACAGGCCAAAGTAGTGACAAGTTGGAGAGTGGTCCCAATTGTATGCCAGAGAATTCACTTATGAGGTCCGCTTCATTCTTCATTTCCTCTGTTATCTGATAGTTGTTGTACTAGTTACCGTTGGTTCTTGGTATGTTCATTTGTTGGTGACTGATGGTTTGTATATAGGTTTTTTTGTTGGCTGTTAATTTGTTAGTGACTGTATAGTTTGATGGGTTTGTAATCTCCTTCATAGTGTTTTGACTGCTTTCTCTGTAATTTATGCATTTTCAATATATAAAAAATTATTATGTATGGATGGATAAAAACACACTGTAAGGTACTTTTGAGCACATGCTTCCTTTTCATTGTAAGGTGTCTCCGTGACGCGGGTGGGGTTGCATTTTGAAAGCCCTTTACAGAGGCAAGGATGGTGTATCTCCTGAGCTAGTGTACATCCTTTTTATTTCAAAAGTCCTCTGAGTAGGCGGGGTTGGTGTATTCTCCCTTAAGCGTGTCTTTGGTGGTTGTTGTGGCATAAGCACAACCGTCAGGTGTGCCTATAATGTGCCTGAGATGGTGGTGAACCTAGGAATAGGCTCCTTCCATCTCTTGTTTACCATGTTTTAGACGTATAGTATGTGTTTGGCATGCTATACAACACTAGTGTTTTTTGTGTGTCTTCCGTGTGTTCCCCCCTTGTGTAGTCTAAAAATCTGTGGCGATGAATCCCTCCTACACTGGGGTTTTGTATGGCGTGTTTGTTCCCAAGCATAGTCTAAAGACGTGTGGCGATGAGTCCCTCCTATGCTTTGGGATTTGTATGGCGTGTTTGTTCTCAAGTGTAGTCTAAAGATGTTTGGCGATGAGTCTCTCCTACACTCTAAGATTTGTATTGTGTGTCTATTGCCCTATCTATATTTTCAAGATGTGTGTCGAAATGCCCCTCCTACATTTTGGGTTGTGTGTTTACTTTCCATGTACTTGCATTTGTATTCATATATATGAAAATGAAAAAAAAATCACTGCATTCACTGTATTCATCATGTTTTGCATGTCTTCAATGTTGTCTTCTCCGTGTTTTACATGACTGTTACAATCTTCTCCATGTTTTGTGTGCCTATTACTGTCTTTAATGTGTTTGGCATGTCTGCGGTATGTTTTCTCTAATGTCTACTTGAGATTGGGGGCTACAAATAGTTCTTCAATCTTTGTGTATGCATTAGCTTCATGTGCCTTGTGTGTTTGTTGTGTTTTGACCATACTTTAATGCATGTATGGGCCTTGCTTTCATGCATACATTAAAGTGGGGGCTAAATGTTATGTCGTAAAATGTCCCCCTAGAACTTTTACCTCCTAAGTTTAGCTCCCGGGTCCCTTATTTTGTATCTTGAATGATTATTTTTACTCCCGTAAGAAAATGGCCTAAAACCCATGTCACATGGGGCTTGAGGGACATTGTGGCACTTAGTCCTGACCTAAAAAGGGGACCTGGGACATGAGCACTTGTGCCCTTGTCCTGCCCTATTTTAGGCAGGCCCCAAATTTGAATGTCCGTTATGTGACCATTAGTTAGGTCCCATGCCGACACCTTAAGTTTGAATTATGAAATTTGTAGTAGGAATGTGTGTTGTTGCATATATAAGCATGTTTAGGGATTAATTTGTAAACTAGAAGATGATTATGAACTTTTGGCACACTTATGATTCGAGAGCATTCAAGATATTCATTATTGCAGAGCAGAGCATTGTTATTGTATTTGTGATTGTAGATTTAGCTTCATCTTCTCATGTGTTGAAGAATCTTCATCTATGTGAGAGCTACACCTCCGAGGTGATATCTATTTGTGTTTGAATCATTTATCAATTTATTTTTGCCTCTATCCTGCAAGGATACACACTCTTTATCTGACAACAGTGTTTAGAAGACTTGAATGTCCTTCCAGGGCTTGACTGAGGCAAGCTCCTAAACACCACAACCCCCAACCACACTCCTTGTGATTGTAGGTTACAGGTATTAGATTTCACGGAGTGGAGTTGCAGAGGAAGGTTGTAGAAGATAAGGATTCCAGATCTGATAGAAAGAAGTAGTTCGGAGCACTTTCGGGGTAAGGGTGCCTTGGGCAATGTCCTCTGAGGTTGCAGACATAGGAATCTTTGTGACAATGACAATCAACATCTGAAGAAGCCCTGACATCCTGAAGAATAGCCTGCCTTGGACTAGGGCACCTAGGGCAGTGTCCTCCACATCTCCCATGACGGAAATAGATGGAACATTGATTATCAATGTCGGAAGGAGTCCTAAATTCCTTGAAGAAAATAGTACCTTGGACTTGGGCACCTAGGGCAGTGTCCCTGATTATTCCGCATTACAAACTTTAAAAAATAGTCAGTAATTTATCTTTGTCTACTATCTTAGTCTGTGAGCATTTGTTGTAATTTATCAGTTTGCTTATGATTTTGCATAATTAGGGTTTTTAGTATACTTGAGCATTAAATTAATACATTAATTGATAATTTCTAAATTTCCACATTGTTCCAAGTGACACCCAACCTGTAGGTGAATCCTCTTGCAAAAGTTGTGATTCAACTCGGTTAAATGTCCTTGAAAGTTTGTAGTGAAAGGAGGGTTTAGCTAATCAAACCCCGTTGTCCCTCTTTTCCTATAAAACAAAACTTAGATAAACATGAGCTAAGATTGATAGTTGATGAAAGGGAGAAGGTTAGGAGTTCTTATCTTTGTTTGGAGATTAAAGGTTTCCAACAATAGATATTTTGTTTGAATCAGTGTATCATGATTAGATTCAATCTTTTGATATTAGACCTTTGATTTAGATATTATCACAAATATGCCTCTAAACCCTATTATGTGTTTGGATGGGAATAGACATACAAATTTATCCTTAATGGAATGATCATGTCCTATTTGTTGTAATTTTATCTTCTATTGTTACTACTAACTTCTATAACCAACACACTTGCAATGATACTTTCTTTAGGGAATGGAATGGAGAGAGGGTTTTGAAGTTGTGCATGCACATCTATTTTGCGACTATAGGTGCTTATTTTCCTACATGGCCTTGCTTTGGGCATGTGGGGAAAGGAGTTGTGGGTTGAGGTTTGTAGTCCCCCACCTCTTTGTTATTTTTTTCTTCTTTATTTTTTTTGTGCTTCTTATGGTGGGGTTTTTTTCTAGGTGCGTGGTGGTGGTTGGGGATATAGGGGACCCCCCTCTATTTTTATTCAAAGATGCTATTAGATCAAATGAGCCTTCCTCATTTGGGCACAATAATTTGATTCATTTTTTGGTGCATGCAACAAGCAAGGTCAAGGTGGATCAGAAATCAAAAAATCATTCCAAGGTGAATGAATTCCTAGAGAAGAGTGTTGATAGGACCATTTTGGTCATCAACTTGGATCTAATAATCGATGATGTCCTTTATCTTTCTAAACATGCTTTGATCTACAAATTTATGGGTATTAGAATTTCTCTACCTTTTTTGGAAGCTTGAGCTCAACAAACTTGACAACTTGAAGGAGATATGGAGATTATTCTTGATGCGAATGGGTATTACTTTGTGGTTTTTTCTAGAATGGATAATTAGGATATGATTTTTGAGGGTGGTTAGTACTTTCACAATAAAGCTAGTTTATTCATCAAACCCTAGTATGTGGGTTTTGATCCGGTGGAGGAGCTCCCTTCTAAGATTCTAGTTTGAGTGCAACTCCTTTGGCTTCCTATGGAATTTTAGAGACCTGATATTCTGTAATCCATTGATGTCGTCCTTGGGAAACCCTTGGGTCCTTCACATCATATGATTGAAATAAAGGTAACTATCTATGTGTGTCTTTGTGTTGAAATGGATTTGAATAACCCATTGCCTGATTCTTTGGAGATTAGATTAGAGAACATGCGATAGATTCAACAAATAGATTATGAGACTCTTCCTTTCAGATGTTGTGTCTTCCATGCATATCGGTATTTATAGAGAAATTGTCCAATAAAGACCTTAGGGGCCTCATAGTCTTCTTTAGGGAATTATGCAGCTAAAGTTAATACTAAGAGGAAAGCTCTAGCCCATGTAGAAGATCTAGATTCGAATGGGTTTATTCCAGTGAAACTTGAATACAAAGGAAGGAATGGAAATAATCAGAAAAATATCTCCCACGAGGCAACTTTAATAACAAGTTTGATGTCCTCAAAAATGTTGATGAACCAAATTCCACCATGTTTGAAAAGCCTCTTATTGGATAGGACTTGTATCTCCCTAATTTTGGTGCCTTTTCCAACCCAACATAAATGAATGCATCAACTAGTATATAGGCGTTATCTAAAGAAGGGGTTTCTACCTCTCCTAGTCTTATGGAGGGATCTATTAGACCTAAGGATGATGATACTATTAATTCCAAGTTAATTTTAGCAATTCCAATTTTTTCAGAGGCTCAAAATGAAGGTTGTGCAGACTATGTTATGCTTGAATCTCCTTAAGAGCTAGGTGTAAAGGATGATCTTAAGAATAAATCTCCACCTTTGTTAAGCCTTACACAAAAAAATCTCAAAAAGGTTGGATCAGATAAGCTCTCCAAAGTCTATTGGAGCTCAAGGTTATGCTGAAGGGCTAGCCTTCTTATGAGATCCTCATTAGATTAAGCCTTTGCATTGGATTGTGAGAAAACACTCCTTATCATTCGTGGGTTCTTGCTTTGATTCGAGTAGCTCCATTCTTCTTACTAATGTGTATGCTCCTACTGATCTTCAAAGTAAGGGTCTTCTTTGGACCCATATTAGATTTTTTTGATCTAAGGTCTCTTCTACTACTTGGATTCTAGTAGGTGAATTTAATCCTATTCTCAGCCTTGATGAGAAACTCGATGGTTCTAGTAGGCTAGAACCTTCTTCTACTTTGTTCACAGATAATTTCTCTTTTCTTAACCTGGTGGATGTTAAACTAAAAGGTAGAGTTTTTACTTGGAATAATAGAAGATGTGGACTTGTTTTAATTTCTAAAAGACTTGATAGGTTTTTAGTCTCAAAATGTTAGGTGTGTGACAATTGGTTCTCTTCTTCTGACATTTTGTAGTAGAAGGGATTTGATCATTGGCCTATCAAATTTTCATCTTCTTTGTTTTCCCTTTCTAAAAAGCCTTCTTTCAAGTTCCAACTAATGTGGCTTAGAGATATAGATATTCATAAACACATGGTCACTTGGTGGTTGGAAGGTAAGCCTTTATTCGATACTACTATGTATACTTTCTTCAAGAGACTTCAATTTGTTAAGTTCAATCTTAAGTAGTGGACCAAATGTTCTTTTGGAAAAAAAAATGGAAAAGGGCCTACGTTTAGGAAAGATTATATAGTATCACTTTTCACATCAAGGAATTTAGTATGACCAAGGAGAAACATATTGAGGAGTGCTTGTGTTCCACATAACGTAATAAAGGGGATCTTTGGGAGGACATATTCTAGATATAGGAATCTCTAGAATCAACTGGCTTTAAGAGGGAGATAAGAATACTTTCTTCTTCCATAATTTAGTCAAAGAAAAGAGAAACATGGAAATGTTATTTTATCTCTCATCTCGGCTCAAGGTGACCATCTTTCCTCTTTCCAAGATATTTATAGGGAAGATAGCATGCATTTTTCTTCCTTGTTTATGGAAAGTGATCCTAGAGCTTTGGAGGAGGAACAATTCATTTTGTATTGTATTCCCCCTTTGGCTTTTGAGGATATGAATAATCTACTAATGAGGCTAATTTCTATCGAAGAGCTAAAGAAGGTGATGTTCCAGATGAAAGGTAAGTCACCTAGTCCTGACAACTTCCCTATTGAGTTTTTTAGGAATTTTTGGGATATCCTAAAGCTTGATCTTTTCAAAATTGTTTGGGAATCCCAGGCTAATAAGTATATGCTCAAATCTATTAATTCTACTCTCTTGGCACTAATTCCTAAAAAGGATGGGTCTAGTTCTTTTGACTTGTTTTGACCTATGCCCTCTGGAATGTTACATACAAGAGTATCACAAAAATTATTGTAGAACGCTTGAAATAGATCTTGGCCCCTCTTATTTCTTCTAAGTAGGGTGGTTTTGTGAAAGGGTGTTATATCCTTGATGGTAATGTTATTGCTGCTAAGGCTTTTCATTATATGTCTAGTTCTAGGGATAAATCTATGCTCATTAAGTTAGAGATGTCCAAGGCCTATGTCAAGGTTAGATGGTCATTCCTCCAAAATGTTTTATCAACTTTTGGGTTTTACTCAGGGTGGATTGATTGGGTTATGAGTTGTGTAGCTTATACTTATTTTTTATTCTTATTAATGGTATCCCCTCTCCTCTCTTTTTTACATTCAAGGGACTTTGTATAGGAGATCCTCTTCCTCCTTACCTTTTCATCTTGATGGTGGAAGGTTTGGGTAGATTGACAAAGCACCGATGAGTCAATTGTTGCATCCAAGGTTGGTCTTGGGATAATATTTTGGACTCGCAATCCCACCTTTAGTTTTTGGAGGATACTTCTTCGATGGAGGTTGCTAAAATCTATGAGGCAATCAATCTCAAGAAAGCCTTGGACATTTATTTGGCTCCTTCTAGACAAAACAATAATGAGGATAAGTCCAAAATTTTTTATTCAATACTCCTAAGCTATCCAACAAAGAATTGAATAAAATTTTTCACTTTAGGATAGGGATTCTCTCTTGGGATTACTTGGGGATTCCCTTATCTACTAGCGGCACTAAAAGAGAGCAGTGAAAGAGGATTTTGGATATACTTTGAATGGGAGTTAGTCATTGGACTTTTTGGTGGTTGTCTTTTGCTGGACGATTGATGCTACTAAAATCTATTTTACAGACTCTTCCTATTTATAGATTCTTGGTACTCTTAGCTCTAGAAAACTTTTTGAAAGAATTTGACTCTCTTTCTAGGAAATTCCTTTGGGCAGAGAATTTGGATTCCAAAAAATGGATTTTGGTTAGTTGGGATCAAGTCTATTGACCTAAGAAATATGGTGGCCTTGGCCTTAGGTAGTATAAGCTCAATAGCCAAGCCCTAGCTATAAAATTATACTAGAGATGCTACAAGCATTTGGATCAACCTTGAGCTAAAATCCTTAATTTAAAGTATTTGGGAGGAGTAGCTGATGAGTATTTTCCTCAGATGGATCTATGTGGGAAAGGTTCAATGGTTTGGAGTACCATTAAGAAAAGAGCTACAATTGTCAAGGATGGTCTCTTCTAGATCATAAAAACAATCATAAAGATCTATTTTGGAATGATTCTTTAGACCTCCATCCACTGATTCTCTCTTCCTCCCCCTACTTTAGACTTTTAGTGAATTTTTTAGGCAGCAGGGTGGTCAAAAGTTGCTAATTTTAAGAGTTACATCTATTTGGGAATTTCTCAAATATATCACTATAAGGATTCTAGTAGTTGGCCTAGGGAGGGTATGCCTAAAGCTTAAGATACTCTTTCTTCCATTCTGAATGATTGGCCTTGTTGTTCTCTAGAGGAAGCTAATGTTCTTGTCTGGGGTTATGATCCTAAAGGGTCTTATTTAGTGACTTTGGGTTATCAGTTTTTAGAGTACAAGAAAGATGGGATTAGATACTTCCCCTAGTGAAGAAAAATCTAGAATAAATTTTGATGGCCCAAGTGTAATTTATTGATTTGGTTATTATGTTAGAAAAAATGTCTCACTTGGGCTAATATTAGAAAGAGAGGATTTCAAGGCCCTTCAAAATGTGTTATGTGTGGCTATAGTGAAGAAAGCGTTAATTACTTTTTCTTCTAGTGCTCCTTCTCCTTGGGTATTCAGGGTAAATGGTGGTAGTGGTGAAACTAGCCTCTCATTCATGCTACTTTTTTATCTAAATTCTATGATAGTTTAGATCATCCTCTTGCTTTATATTCTTTCCTTGTGATTTCCTAGGATATTGGCTCTACTTTTATTCTTTGGTAGATTTGGTTAGAGTGGAATAATTGGATTTTCCAAAGTCACTAGAGTCTCATTGTGTATGTTTTGTAGAAGATTATGGAATCAATCAAAGAAAATATTACTACCAAATGTTCTTTTGTGGGTCCCTATCTCATCTGACTCTCTTCTTTCAAGTAACTTGGAGCTTTCAACTCTACAGTTTTTGTCTAGCTCTAGGTTTAAGACTTCTAGGAAGGTGAATAGGGATGGTAAGTGGTGTTGATGGTGTTTTAAGCACACAACAACACAGGTGAAATGCAAGGGTATCTTACCTCTCTTGAAAGGCATCCTATCCTAGATAGGATTGCCCCAAGGTTTATATAGCTAGGTCTTAGCTTGTAGGAATGACTTCAGTGGAATGCATCAGTTGTACCAACAAGGGGACTTACATATAACATAGGTTTTGTGAAAAGATGCCAGCAATGTAAATGCAGAAACCCTAGGTGATGTAGACTATAAAGTCTAAAATTTATTAACAGATAATCAATGTAATGCTTCTCAAACCCTAAATCTACCAAACTTTATGTAAAGAAAATGCAAAAGGAAAGGAAGAAAGAAGGGATAAGAGATCCTATAGACAATTACAGAAATGATCAATAACCAGATAGATAGATACCCAATAATAAACGAATCTCTTCTTAACTGGGTAGCCCACAATGCCTCAGAGATTGTGCAATCTTCTAAGGAAACACAAAGATTTTCAAATTGTGGAGGGTTCATCAAACACCCAATTCCTGGTGTAGTTCAATGAACTCACACAATCAAACTTAGCTCATATGAAATATGCCCACACTAACCATGCACAATGGCATACAATTAGCAAGCCATCAATGGTATGGACTAGAAATCTATCAAATATCTAAATAATTAAACACAAATGCAAATGAATGTAAACTAATTTTAGATTGACATGAACCATGAAATCCAAAATGAGACAACATAGAAACACAAATTCCCAGCAACCTGCAAAACTTGTTTTGTATTGACTGAATTTTGGCAGAGTCTTAGCAATTCACTGTCAAATCTTACTTACAATGGGAGAAAATGATGGTCCTTTTATAGACAAGGCACCATACCAAGTTTTTTAATGGACAGTGGAGATTAACTCAATACCAATGGTCCAAATTTACATGGCATTTAAATTTTGTCAGTGGGTAGTTACAATCCTGGATTTGCTTTTGTCTTGTAGGAAAAAGACAAAATTACAACTTTTAGCTCATGAGAACAAGACGAAATAACAAATTTTTGAGTTGTCTAATGGGACAAATGACTTTTCCAATGAATTGACTGGTCAAGTGGGGTATGTGGCACATTTTTATGAAGGCATGTCCAACTGGATGCTTGTTGGAGCAACATTGCATGACTGGACTATTGGAACAAGTGTGAACATGTCCCGAACATTGGACTAGATCTGTAGGAACAACAGTGAAGTAGACTTGATCTCCTATGTCTTCAAGCTCCTGGGGATCATCTCCATCATCTTGGACATCATACTGACTTCCTCTTGCAAGTGCAACAGTAATTTGGTTGATAAAATGAAGATTCTGTATGTTCAGGTTAACAATGTATTTCTGTGTGTTCATCCTTCCAAGACAGTTCCAACACGCTCCTTTGTCTACTTAAACCTACAATTCAAAATACAAAGCATCAATTTCATCATAAACAATCATTTTCCATCAAGATTAGTCAAAACATATGCATTTGCAGTCTTGGATTCATCTGGAACAACTCATTGCCAATGTTGCTTCCTTATCAACAACTTCACAAATCCAGTGATTTTCACATGATTTTATGAGTTTTTCATCATTTTCAAGTACCCATTTGGCCAATATAATGATTTGGGATGTTTTGTGGCCATTAGGATCCATTTGGAGGTTTTTATTTCATGTTTTTATAGCCTTTTTTTTTGGCAAAAAGAAGGATTTTTTAGGGGTACTGGATATTCAGGTGCAGTAGCATTAATTGATGCAAAACATGCTAAAAATGTTCATCATGATGTGATAGATTGATATGCAATTCAAATTCACCAATAAAATCCAATTTGCACCTTCGAAAAATGAGTTTTTTGGCCCAGATTGGCAAAAAGCAGGGATTTCAGGGGTTATTGAAGTCAGTGGGGATTTTAGGTGCTGCTGCAGTGAGCACCGATTTTAGGTGTTGTTGTAGTTAGCATTGATTTTAGGTGTTGCTGCAGTTAGTGCTAATTTGAGGTGTTGCTGCAGTTAGCACTAATTTTAGGTGCTGTTGCAGTTAGCACTAATTTTAGGTGTTGCTGTAGTTAGCGCTGATTTTAGGTGTTGTTGTAGTTAGCACTAATTTTAGGTACTGCTGCACAAGTGAAATAGATGGTTTTTTTAGTGCAAGGCAGTGTAAGCTATTTTTAGCGCTAAGTGTGCAAAGGAGGGTCCAGCGCTGATATCCAGTGACACTAGATATTAGCGCAAAATGCAGTGAGGGGCAATTTTAGTGCCTGATTTTGAAGTACCTTGGCTGATAGTATATTTAAAAATAGGTCCCAGATCCATGGGATTTAACATGCAGATTCTAGATTTTTGAGGATCCACCAGATTTCAAATTTAGCCAGTTTTTAGGGCTTTAGGACATCAGACTTAGCCAATTTTAGGGTATCAGGACTATGAGTCGGGATGAAGGTATATGGACCCCTTAGTGAACTGTTATGAAATTTGACATGATTTTGCAACTCTAAGATCTGGAAACTAGGAATTTCAACGTGACACATCCTACAGAAGCAATTTCAAGGACAATATCTAGTGACATAGGATTTTAGAGCAAAATGTGGTAACACCCCATTTTAGCACAAAAGGTAACAAATGGTTGTTTCTTAAACACAAACCCAATAAAAAATTATCCAAATCAATCATGAAAGACATCAAATGACTTCAAACATGCCAAATACCTGAATCTGGAACAAATCCTACATTATAAGCACCATTTCACCTTTTCATTGTCATAAAGAGGAAAGGTTGGGACTCTAAGCCAAAGCAAAAAAGGGGGTCTCCATTTGGCAAAATGGGGCATGTGTGCAAGGCACAAGTGGTTTCCTCCACCATGTAGCTTTTTCAAATTAACACTGATGGATCTTCATAGGGCAAGCTAGGTGTTGCCAGGATTAGAGGGGTTGACTGTGCTAGTGATGGAACAATCCTTTTCATTTTTCTTATGCTATGGGAATTAACACTAATAACCTGACAGAAGCTCAATATATTCTAGTGGATCTTGTGAAAGATTATGAGTTGGGTTGGAAGAAGCTTATTTGTGAATCTAACTCCTTGATCTTGGTTTCTCTTTTGAAGAAAGCTATTTTTCAAGAATCCTTTTGGAGGATAGCTTCTTTTGTTGAACAGATCCTTCTCCTTACTCAAAAATTTGAGGCTATCTCTTGTGTTCATATCTCGAAGGAATTGAAAGTTATAGTAAATTGCCTTGCTAAATGTGCTCCAAAGGATAATCTTAATTATCATGTTTCTAAGTTAGAGTCTTTTCCGTCCAATAAATCTTCACAACTTATCTAGCTTATTCATAATGATCAGACTTGAGTCTCCTTAATTTTTGTCTCCTTGGTTGAAGATTTTTGTTTTTTTCTTATTAGTGGATGCTTCTCTGGGATTATCTAGATGATTGGGTTTAGCTCCTCTTTTTGTTTGGTAGGGGTAATAAGGGGTTTCAATCTTTCAAAGAGTGTGGTAGTCATTTGATGTGGCAAACCTCCTCGAGGTTTCCTTCTTTCTTAAGCAATGGATCTTGCCATTTGGAAATCTAAATGCTATAAAATGTAATTTTCTTCTATTGTTTTAATAAATCTCTTTTCTACCCAAAAAAGTTTTGCTTAAGGGCCTTAGTGTTTCTAAGAAGCACATTCTAGGAGACCAGTCAATGAAAATCATTTTGACTTCCCTAATGTCAATCCAACCCCTATTATCAATTGTATAAGTTTGAAGAAACAAGAGACCATGTATGCAGAATGCCTAGATCATGTAGTATCTGTGAATGATGATGCAAGCTTGAGATCTCTAATTGATATTTTTTAAGTGATTGAAAAGATAATCCAATGATTTGATGATAATTAATGACTAAAAGATTTTCCTTAAATACACAATCATAAATGCTCAATATGAATTATTTAATGCATTAGATGACAGACAATAATCAAAATTCAAGGATCTACTTGAGAAGATGAGAAAAATATTTAAATTTGGAGGCTAATACCCTAGAGGAAGAAGTTAAATATAACAAGGATCGTATAGTGGCTAGTCCTTGCCATTACAATACGTTTAAAAATTAGTATTTAGTTTAGTTATGTGTTTATAGTTTGGTTAAGCTATAAATAGAGTTCTTGTTAAGTGTGCGAGATTTTGAGTGATTGTTAATAGAGTCCACACTTTAAAAAATGAAATTTAGAGCAAAGCATTTGTATCTTAAATTTAGTATCCTATAAATAAAGGTACTTGATGTTGAAGTCCTCATGACTTAAAGTCTAAACCCCCATACCTTTGTTTTTGTTTTATCATCAATTTATCTTTAATTTGAAACCAGTACATGCTTTCAAAAGTTGGTGGGAGAGACACGTGTCACTATAGGGTTGAAGTAGGCTTGTTAATTTGTGAGAAACTTCCTTTCACCATTTGATCCTTATCTACTAATCTTAGGGGGATTTTACCCCATCATCAGGTTGGGTCAAAGCTCAACAATATTTAAGATATGTGTTTTATTTCTATATTTTCAAGTTCAACAATAGTCATGAGTTACTAATACTTATTTAATCTCCTTGCAATATACAAGTTGATCGATAATCTATTATTGAAACCACAAGGACCACATTGGTCAATCTCCTATGTCATCACCTTTTCCCCAATGAATTTATATCCACGATATGTTAGTAATTGTGATATGTGTTATAATTAGGTTTTCCTCAACCTAACAGGTAAGTAATTCACCCTAATCCTTTCCCCTCAACTAATGGCCTAATGCTTAATAAAGGGTAATGGTTGCAATAAAGACTTGGACTTGTTTCATAGTGTGGAATGGTAAAAGGATTAAGCTAGATGATTAATGAAACAAATCATTGGACTAAATATTATTTAGGCCTTCCTTGTATATATATTAGTGGTTGTTCAAAAAGTATTTGTTTATACACTTTAGGGCTTAGTGTCAAATTTTAGGTTCATTGCCTTTCTTGTGGTTGCTTCATCTTGTTAATGGTAAGCTTTCAAGGGCTATAGTGAAGGTTTCTTTGTACCCACCCTTCACCCAAATCTATAAGCTTTTGTTTTATTAGATCCTTGTTAAAATCTTTGTTAGTCTAAGTCTACAAGTGTCTACTTTGATTTTATTTTAATATCAATCTCTATGGCTTTGATCCTCTACACATCATCAAGTAACAAACTTTTCCTCACATTCATGCACTTCTTCTATTTTAATATTGACCTATGATAGCTAGTTCGTATGCTCCTTAGTGATCTACTTATAATATTAACTATTTTAGCTAAGTTATTAAGTGCAATAAAAGCATTTGATAAAAGGTTAATTAGAGCCACATGTCATCATAGGTTAAAAACTCTTGTTCAATAGTGAGCACCTCTTATCATGTGTTGTAACCTAGTTTGTTTAATCATATTAGCTTTTTCCAACCTATAGCATCATGGGACCATTTGATGATATGGTTGAATCGTTCGTAAAATTTAAGCATTAGAGTAAATATTGCCTAAGCCACATGTCAAAACTAGGGTGAAATGATCATATTAAAAGGTGCATGGCTTGTTTCAGGCATTGATACTTTTACCATTCAATCTTGGTGACTTTTACAAAGCCATCTATATTTATGATGAGATCTAACCTTACCTTTGTATTGACTACACTTGCCTTTGCCTGGATTTAATTTAAGTCATCTACCAATTAAAGGTAAAGGAGAACATGGTGTTTTAATTTAATAATAAAAGGAGATAAAAGGATGAATATGACATGGAGTTGTATAATAATGAGATAATGAAATGTTGCCATGTATACTTTGAAAAGTTGACTAGGCGGATTCTATTATTTTTATGAATTTTTTAGGTATAACTGAGGGAGACACTATTTGCATGCTACATGTTAACGTTAGGCACAAATGATCTTATTAAACCACCCACAACTTATCTTGTGTGACATTGCCCTAGACCTATTTGACCACATAGTTTTGTTGAGCCATTGATTTTTGGCAAGACTATCTAATGAAATAAAGGGTTGTTGTAATAGTAAAATTGAAAATTACACATAGTATAAAAGATGTTACACAACTCATTTGTTATGTATTTTAGAGAGTTTTTTTTATTATGAATCCCATATTGTGTAGAGAACTTAGAGAAGATAGACCCTCCTTCACCTTTTATATTACATTATATTTTATAGGTGGTCAAGTTAATTACATTACATTTGATATTTTATTTGATTAAATATGGAATCTAGAGGTGTTATTAAGCGAAAAATGGTTTTGATACATAGATTTTAATTTGTTTGCATGGCTTCTTTTCACATGCAAAATTCACTAGAGACCATACAAATATAGACATTGCTAAGAGCATAACATTAAATGGATATTAAACTCACGTTGTTCTGAATGCTATTCAATCTATCTCTATCCTCTATAATACAAGCCACCAAAGGAGATTCCTCTTCATTAATGTCCTCATAGTCTACAAGGCTCATGTTCAAGAAGAAAACAAAATTAAAAATTAAGTAATGCAAGAACTTTAAGAGATAAATTCATGCAAGCTTAACTAAAATGAAGATGTGTTACCATGAAAATGTAATGTATTGAATATCTTTGGGTAATTCCTCCTACTGTTGACGAGGTGTAGATTGTGATGTGTAAAATTTTTGGTAGTTGTATAAATAAAGGCTCTTAGTATTCATTATCTTCTCATAATCCCTCAAATCTCCATTTATATGAGTCTTTACAATAAGATCATGAGTTGACCACAGTCATTTCAATAATACCCTCTATCACATGCACATATGGATATGGACAATATGAGAAGAGCGAAATTTACTGAATAAGGGATGCACTATTAATTATCAACTATGAATGCAATAATAATCATGACCTATGATTAAGACTGTGTGATTCAAATGATAAAAATAATGACCCTTGATTAAAAACTTTGAACATGTGATTAATGATGAGCACGAAGATAAAATAAAAATTTGTAGACATAGAGGAACTTTTCATAGGACTAAATTGTGCAAGAAGTAAAACCTTTGAAATTTTGATTTTCTTTATCATGTAATACTTAGACCTAATCTCTATATGGGACTCAAATTGGGTTCAAAGTTTCAATTTAAGCTTTCTCATGAGAATTGATGCCCTATTTTTCTCCCGTAGGATTTTTTAATTAAAGGACTTTTATTGGGCAATATGAAGACTTTGATCAAGGATTTGATACATATCAAGAATGCAGATTTGGAGCATTAGGGAGATATTTTTTATCTATATTAATTAATATGGATGCTAGAATTTAATTGGACCAATATAGACCATGGTTAGAACAATCTATATCTTGAAAATTCAACTTGGATGTTTATTTCAATGAGATTGTGCCACCAATAGTAAATGAAATACTTTCTTGTGAAAGAGGAAGGATGAATTTGAGTTGCTTTTTGAGATGAGACCTATATAATAGAGATTGTTACAATGAATTTTAACTCGATAACTATAAATTTGATCATAATCATGAGCTTCTCTTGAGACTATTAAACATGAAATTTGTTTATAGGGTTGAAAAATTCATGCATGAAAATGTAATATATTAAATATCTTCAAGTAAATCCTCCTAGTGTTGATGAAGTAAGAATTTTAAGAGATAAAATGTTGCAAGAACAACCAAAATTAGGATACATTACCATGAAAATGTAATGTATTAAATATCTTTGATTAGATCCTCCTAGTGTTGATGAGCTATAGATTATGAAGTGTTAAAAGTTTAGTAATATAAACAAACAAGTCTCTTAGTATTCATTCTCTTCTCATAAGCCTTCAAATCTCCATTTGGATGAGCTTTTATAGTAAGATCATGAGCTACCCACCTTGATTTAAAGTGTATCCTCTATCACATGTACATATGTATCTAGACAGAATGAGAAGCGAGAAATTTACTGAATGGAGGATACATTATCAACTATCAACTATGAATACAACAATAATCATGATTTGGGATTAAGATTATGTAACTCAAATGATAAAAATAAATGATCCCTTTGTTAAAACTTCAATTATGATGACTAATGAGGATCATGGAGATAAAACGAAACTTTGTAGACATAGGAGGAATTTTCACAAGAACAAATTATGCAAGAAATGGAAACATAGGAATTTTGATTTTGTTTATCATGTATTGCTTAGACCTAATTGTTGTATGGGAATCAAACTGTGTTCAAAGTTAATATTTTAATATTTTGTTATGAGAATTGCTGCTCTATTTTTCTCTTCCAAAACTTTTTAATCGAATTCCACTTTGACCAGGCAATATGAAGACTTCACTCAAGGATTTGTTACATATGAAGATTGGATATTTGGAGAATTAGGGAGTTGTTGTTGATCTATCTTAATGAAGATGGATGTTAGAACTTAATTGGAACAATATAGACCATGGTTAGAACACGTTGTCTCTTGGATATTCAACTTGGATGTTTATTTCAATGAGCTTGTGCCACCAATAGTAAATGAAGGACTTTCCCATAAAATAGGAAAGGTGAATCCAAGTGGCTTGCATTAAAAGCATGAACATGGAAATTAAATTATAGGAACTTTTATATAGAGAAAATTGCTAAGGTTTTATGAAGCCTATTTACTATATTGATTAAAGAGACACCATTTGAGATGGAACCTATATAAAATAGATTGTTACAAAAATTTCCAAATTGCCAGGACTAGTTTGGAGACCACAAATTTGATCATAACCATGAGCTCCTCTTTAGAGTGTTAAACATAAATTTTGATTACAAGGTTGAAACAAGTTTAATCTACAAGCTTGGCCCTAAATTAAGAGAGAACAAATAGAGAATAATGGATTTTGACACATGATTAAATTGCATAAGAAATTGGAAGTAATCAATGCAATAAGTTCAAACTCATTTTTTGGGTTGGTGGCATTAAAACATTATGGACATGTTGCCAAAAACTTTAGTGATGAGAACAAAACATACAAGAGTTATTGTAAAGGGGGAGTTCTTGTAGGTTGGGCTTAGGATCTTTTAAATTCAATCTCTTCCTTTGAAATCAAAGTGGGTAGACTTGGAAATAGAAATAATACCATAAGTTTTCCTAGGTATTTTGGGTTTAATGGTTCAAGCATTGGGTATTCATGTAGTCATGTAGATATTGTGAAGCCTACCATATTTCTTGATTTAGATGATGGAAGATAAAGAACTCAATCTCTAGGTAGGCTTATTTTCAATTGAATCAGGAAAAGATCACATAAAAGTATCACTTAAGGGCCTTATCTATTTGGTAGAAAAGAGAGACCTAGCTCAAGAGATTAAACTAGGTCAAACCTTCTTCTATCTAACATTAGAACACAAACTGATCTTGGATTCTACCCAAGAAGGAGAGCCAAACTACAGGGGTTTTGTCCCTTTGTTGTATAGAGGAGAATCAAACAAATCCAACCAATCAAGCTAGGGTAAAGTAGAAACCCTAGTTAAGCAAGATCTATGAAAATATGACTGTCAAAAACATATATAAGAAATCTAACACCACAGCGGGGATCAGAGGGAAAAATAGAACCTAGATCTGGATTTAGAATCCCATAAGGGCCAGGATGCTTGGGCACCCTAGACCCTGATTAGGGTTTTGCAGAATGTTAAGTTTCCTATGCCTTCACCCTTATGTGTTCCCACTTCCTATAACTTGTTTTCTACATATTCTTCCAGATGCTACTTACACACACACAAGAAGTAAAATGGTTGGGTTCTATTTAGGAGCTTTCCTAAGTCAAGCTCTATGAATGGTGTTTCCACCACCACAATAGAAATGATGATATCTCAAAGAGTATGTGCCCTATGAGGGAAGAGGAAAATCTGAAGTAGAATGGAATGCTAGAACAAAGCATAAAGAAAAGAAGTCACCATGAGCATGGAAACCCTAGCTTGCTTGAAGTGGAATCACAACTTGACTCAAGAAGTTGGTGTAGCCCAAAGGAGTAGAAAGATCTTCACAAGACCTGAAAGAAGTTAGTGCAACATCAATAATCCACCACAGAGAGATTTAGAGAAGAATAGAGAGCATGAGGGAGAAGAAGAGAGAGTGCAAGTATGCCTAGATTGCTTAGAGAACTTTAGAGATTAGAGGGAGGTTCAAATGAATAAATGAACTTTCTTTTATATGCATTCCCACTCACCAACAATGAATTAAACCAAATGGAGATGACATGCTAAAGTTCGGGAGGTGTTTTAAGCTGACACCATAAGAGAGGGGCTAAAGGATCCATCTGGGACCAGGGCGCTCGAGTGCCCTGGTCCTTTAGCCCCACAAACTTTGGGGAGTGTCTAATATCATGGGCTTAGGCCAGTACTAAGTTTATTTTGTCAGGTTTATTCATTGGGATCGAGATTTAATTGTTTTAATGTTCAAAAAGGTGTTAAAATAGGTCTTGATTAACAAGGGTAAACATTTTACTCTATAGCACTATCTTTACTAACTTTATTTTGTCAGGATTATTCATTGAGATTGAGATTTAATGGTTTTAATGTTCAACAAGGTGTTAAAATAGGTCTTGATTAACAAGGGTAAATATTTTACTCTATAACACTATCTTTGTTTTTAAAGATTCCTTCCCAAATATTGTTCCTTTTTAAAAATTATATGTAAATAAGGTTGATAAAGCAACAACATTTAGGAAGATATACAAATTAACATACAATTTTGGATCAATTAATAACTCTTTCCTTAGCTGTAGAAAAATTCAAAAAGCAAAGTGAATTCCTCAAGTCTTCATAGAATAGAAGTTATGAAATGGAATGACATTTTCTTATAATCATCATGGAAAATTAATAAGGATAGAATCTATAGGACTATACAATTTGAGACACAGTGTTTTCAAAATAACTCTACATTCTAAAATCATATCCCTATGTTTTAGAGCAAGTTTAAGCTAACTAGACAGTTGTTGGGGAAGAAAATTTTAGTAGACTTAATAAATCCAAGTATTTTAGATGATGTTGTTGTGATGTAGACTAAAGTCACCTTTCCCTAAAATAGCTCTTTGTAGTGCTTTATGTTAGGAAAAGGTTCCATTAACATTGTTTTCATAAGTTATTTTATGTGTTTCCATGATTCTTGGAAAGTGTTCTTGAACACATAAACACTTGAGGGACAAATTATTTATTAATTATTTCACTTGGACATGTTGTAGATACATTCTATGTGGTGGCGCCCATTATAGGTGCCCACTTTGGAAGTGGAGCCCATGGAGACTTGGAGTTGCTTTCTAGAAGTCCAAGTTGACTTGGAGATAACTTCTAGGAGGTGGGATCCATCAAGGGTGTCCACTTTAGAGGAGAATCCAATGTGGACTTGCAGTTAGCTTTTTTCTTTGCATGAGTGGATATTGTTGCATATACTTTGAATCAGTATTATGTGGGAGTTAACATTGAAGTTAGAGATGCATGATACTTGCATGTTGCTTGCATGATCTTGTATGAGGTTGCATGGACTTGTATGTTGTCACATGTTACTTGCATGGACTTGCATGTTGTTGCATGTCACTTGTATGAGCTTGGATGGACTTGCATGTTGTTGCATTTGCTTGCATGTTGTTGCATGTCACTTTCATGCACTTTCATGTTCTTGCATGTTATTGCATATCAGTTTCATGTACTTGCATGTGAGTTGCATTTACTTATATGGTGATGCATGTGTCTTTCATGTCACTCTAACTTGGGTTCCAAGCTTTGCATGACTCTTGAATGATGTTATAGGTTGTTACATGGATTTCTATGATACAAATAGGTTATTACAGATCCATATTGGGGATACCAAGTAATGCATGTTGTTTGCATGACATTGGTGTGAGTTGGAGTACTTCAGTTGACTAAGTTTAATTGAGACTTGCTAGGCGCTCATGAAGAGACATTCAGTTCTACATTGTTGTTGTCACTTAACACTTCTATTGACTGAGTTTGATTGGGACTTCTTGGGTGCTCATGTTGAGACTTTCAGTTCTACATTGTTATTATCAGTTAATCCTTGTTTTGATCACCATTTTTTGAGTTGTCCAAGGATGAAGGTGTGTGTTTTTTACAAGTGGATGTTAAACTTGTTTTGGAGAAGCCAAAGTTGATTTTTTCTCCAATCCACAACTTCTATTTATTGGGTTTTTTTTGATGAAGAAAAATGTAAGAGGCTTTTACAGGTTGAAGAAGTAATGAAGTGCTGGCAAAATCCATAGAGGAATTATTGTATTGTTCAAACCATTTGAAAGTTAATACAATCATTGGATCTATTTGGGTGTGGAGTTTTTTCCCACAAGGATTTCTCCACGTAAATCTTGTGTCATGTGTTATGCATAATTCATTCATACCTTATTGATTAAATTCGCTAAACACTAATACATCTAAATTGGATAATCTTGAAAGTAATTTTCAGATTTGAAAAGAATTAAAAGCAACATAGATGCAATTTTACCTTGTTCACACTTGCTTTTTCCCAACACTTTATATCCCTCTCTATTGATAACTAAACCAAGAAATTTGAAATGAGGGCTTAAATTTTTGTGAGAGTTATCTCATTTATAACCTTGTATCATAGTCCTTTCCCCTATTTTAACTTTCTTATTATTATTCCTATGTTGAGATTCATGTATACTTTAATCATGACCTAGTTCGAATATGTTCAAGCTTTTTGCTTTAGTCCATTGCACTTTTTCTATTTAGACTTTGCAAAAAACCCCAATTATATTCTTACCTTAAAATATCTAAGCTCTTTTGGATGTTGGGGAGAGGGACACAAGTCATAATTGAGGTAAAATGCTATTGTCAAATCCCTCACATTTTGTTTCCTACATTTAATCCTCACTCGATGATCTTAAGGAAGTTTCCCCCTACTATCAAATTATGTCACAATTCAACCAACCTTGATCGTGTGATATTTTGGTTATATTTTCAAGTTGACTAGTAATTGTAGGTCACTGAGCACTTAATTGATCTCCTTGCAATACATAGGTTATTAACTACTTATTTGTGGCATCACAGGTATTGGTTTAACCAGTCCCCTTTGAGCTAACTAATGACCTGATGACCTCATTTCCACAATGTTGAGTGAGTTGGTTGTGTGTCATTATTATGTTCATTATGTCCCTATAAGTGCCCAAAACTATACAAACTGATATGGTAATCTGATGATGATCTAGTAGGTCCAGCTCACGATCCACAAGGCATGGAATACACATTCCTCTCAGTGGTTTTAGACTTGATGATAGTTACCTCATCCCTCTTAACTCCTTATCCATATTTCTCAACCCCTGTATTGGGTTCCAAACCTTCATGCACCTCCAAAGTTCTTTTGTAGACCTTCAACTATAGGTTCACTCAGGTGACTTGGCTTAAGTTGTAGGATTTCCTAAGTGATCTGCCTTGGCAAAAGAGGGGACCCAAACCTTGAAAAGGGAAACCTTATCATCTTTTGGATCATGTGATTGCTTTAGTTTTGATAATTTTTCCAACATTTCTACTTGTGATTGAGATTTCTTTCTAGTCTTGACTAAGCCTCTACTCCCCCTGACTACTTCTCCTCTCCTCTTGACTCTGAATCATCTCTTCAGTCATCTATTCATCAACTCTCCAATATTCTCCCAATCATCTATCTAAATTTATGAAGATTATTTCCTATAATTACTCCCCTTGCCTATGGCATCTGTGAGGTTTTCCATTTTCCATTATTTACTTTAACAACCACCACAACATATCTATGATCAATACAAGATGCGCGTGCCTTTTCTCAGCTTTCTAGATAGGAGGTTGTCCATTGCTGCATTGTAATCATTTCCTTACAAGAATCTCTCATTCTTTACCTCTCTAATAGAATTGAATCACCTTTTAAGACTTAGGTTATCCTTGCTCCTACAACCCCCACTAGCATTCTTATGTTCATACAAGACTTCCTATGCCTTTTCATGTTTTCTTCAGAAGCATCAAATCTTCCCCTACTTTCTAGATAATTTCCAATTTACCTAGATCCAGAGCATCCCTTCCTTCCCCTGTCATCAAGGAAGAGGACCCCACTATTGTAGAGGAAGAAGATGGAAACTAGACCTCCTAAGGATGCAAACTAACATAGACATTATCAAAAATCTTCTTAACAACTTCTATTATTACAAGTTCCATTGTTTAGTTTGATTTCTTTTGGAAAAATATTTTGACTTATTTAGTAATTCGAAATTCTCTTACCCAAAAAAAGTAACAATTGCTTGCATTTTCTTGGTTAGATTAGAAGTTTCTAAATTTTAGTAATTTTATTTTTAAATTAGATGCATTGTATTTACTTTTCATAGATTAGATATTTCCAAGAAAATACAAAACACAAATATTTAATCACATTGCATTTTTAGGAAAAGTCGTCTAATTTGCATCCATATAGGAAAAGTTTATTTTCTGTAAGTAATTAATTGGATTACATTTAAATTTGGGAAAATACAAAAACATAGTGTAGTTTAATTTTTGCATGCATATAGATTTAATTATATTTAGAAACCTCATCAGAACTCAAAAAACAACAAAATCAGAGGAAAATAAATCCCTCAATCACAACACAAGGCACAAAAAAATCAAACTCAACATTTGAACAATAGATGAATTCAAAGATTAAACAAATAAGATTTAAACAAGAAAACATGTCAAATTCCTCAAGACTAACTCATCCATGAATTCCCTTTGTAACTCCTCATTAGGAATCTCAAGTTGATGTGTCATAGAGTGTGGGAGGATTAGATTGTGGTTGTCTTGAGGGAGATCAGGGCTAATCAACCAAACCAAGAGGCATCTACTAAAAACACAAGCCCATGAGCAAGTAGAAATCCTTAGGGAAAATAAGCAAATGAATGAGAGAAGGCATCAAGGGAAGAGTTCTATACTACAGAACTTGTGCTTCTAAAGGAGTTAATCAAATTAGTAATGCGTCCTCAATAGAAACTAGTGTACAACTCTCAACCTAGTGGGTCGCCCATAATGCAAAACCATGCAATACCACTAGGATTGCAACCTTTAGATGCACAACAGACTTATCCAACAATGCTTGGCTATCAAACCAATGTTCTCTTCCAAGTCCAACTTGGTTAGCAACTCCCTCCCATGGGGCTCATGTTTACAGGAGCAACACTTTCCATGCAAAATTCTTTCATAGGGATGTATCTTGAATACCTAAAAGAGCCCCTAGACCTTAACTTTTTTAGTGTCTTATTGCCATGTCCTCTCCCAAAATATTCCAAAATTCAAAGGGAAGGGTGACTTGATTTTGCATATCAAAGCATATATGATTGCTATAAGGGAAATCCTCCCCTGGGATGTAGTTGTAGCTAGAATCTTTCTAAAGACCCTAAAATGGATCACTTTGGATTGGTACTTCCACCTCCCTAAAGCATTAAGTCATTCATTTTGGTAGCTCATTGGTGAGTTTGTCACAATTTTTGACATGAATAAGCTTGTCAAGATAGGAATTTAGGAATTCCTAAGAATGAAACAAGACATCAATGAGTCAGTAGCACACTTCATCACATGTTAGAGGCAAGTCCTCTACTTGTCAACAAGTTCTCCCAATATGGATCATAGAGAACTATATGATCTTTTTCTACATGCTTTTAATAGGGATACAAGAGAAAAGGTCCACAAGTTACCTTATAAATTGTATGAAGAGGCCCTAGAAAGTTCTCTATGGATTGACCAATTTGTCATTGATAGTGGGAGAAAGGTCTATGGAACTAATGGAAGACTCATCACTCAAAATGTGGCTACATAAAATAACGACTAGTCATCTATGAAAATATTAAGAACAATCAAAGTGCAACATAGACGAGGTTACAGATACACCCCTATGAAACATAACAACAATAAAGGATATAATAATGATTATGGTGGAAGGTATTACATCAGTCAAAATAATCAAAACATCAATACTATTGATTATCCTCACAACAACAATAATTTTTTTAAAATTGAAGATATATTACTAATGATCAAAATAGACATATACATATGAGTGGCTAAGAAGGCCACTCCATTAATAACAGTCTATGAAAAGAAGTTTAACCATATAGCTATCATAGTTTTTTAGCACAATACAAAACATCTAACAACACTTGTCCAATCCATATACATCAAAATTGTACTTGTTCAATTCTTTACTTTTTTACTACCTGTTATCACTGTTCTATTTTTGCATTACCTATTCGTCACTGTACTACTAGTCATTTTCTTTTTCTAGTTCTGTCTTTTCCTTCTCTGTATGGTTATCATCTTTCCCTGGTGCCTTATGTCCTTTTCTTGTCTCTAGTATTCTTTGTTGTTGATTTCATTGCTATGTTCTTTCTTTGTTCAGGCGCACTTTGTTATCATGTTTCTGTATGAGTCCCACTCTTTAAATGCTCCTATTAGTGGTAAATTCCTCAAAAGGTTGCTATCTATGATAAAGTTTTGATAAGTAAACTCTAGATCTCTGATGGATTCATCTCTCTTTTCCTCATTTTAGTGTTGTTTACTATATTGGTCATGAAATTCCATATATTTCTTGTGAAATTTTGGATCCACCATCTTATGCTCATGGGGCCAGAACTCTGCCAAATTCACATTAGATCTATAGACTATTGTCGATTCTTCATTTATTATTTGCATAAACCTGTCTATAGGTATCTCCATAGTAGTTGTTACTTGTTCACAAATAATAGCAAATGTGAGCCTAGTAAAGGACTTAGTAAGAACCCTCTCCTTACCCTGGTATATCTCTTAATTTCTAGCCTTCCATAAAATCCATAGAATTTCAATAGTGAGAGTTAGCCAAAATAGATTAGATTTAACATTCAACTCATTAACAAAGCCACACAGAATCTCTTGCCTGCAAATACTTTTTTTTTTGTGGACCAGCCCTCTATATTACTCATAAATTTAGACCAAGCCTTACAAGCATACTTACAATAAAAAAAAAACATGATCACAAGATTCAATTTCATTACAAATAGAACACAACCTATTATCATAACCTATTGCAAGTCTCTTAAGGATCAACAACCACCTAAAACAACATTTTTTTGGCTTAAAATATTTTGACCAAATAACTTTAAAGGTTTTGGACAACTTTTGTTCTATTTTGACATTCCAAACAAAATTTATGTACTCATACACCACTTGGGAGTCCATAATCATCTTATACAATTTCTTCAGATTCAATTTCATTAATTCTGTTACGTCCATCCACTTCATCTTATTAATCTCTTCCTTATTATTCACAACAAATTGCAACTTATCGCCTTTAATAGCTTTACACAAAAAACATATGTTCTCCTCTGTGATTCTAGAATACTATATTCAGATTTAATTTGTGACCCAATTTTCAATGAGTTGTCAACAATGATATCATTATAAATAGATATGCCAAGTTTATTCCATTTCTTTGTAGAACAACCCTGTAGAAGGGCTAGATTTTTATCCTCGTGCTTTAAATTCCACCATATAGATCTGTAGCCTTGAATAGTTTTGTTCTTTATATTAATAGCATCCCTATTCTCTATGAAAGGCTTGGTTGTTTCCTAGGCTTTCCAAATAGTGGAAGAAACAACAGGCCCTGAGGCTTTAACATTGAAATTGTCAAAGACTATGTTTTGAAGATTCTTGCATTTCCACTCTTTCACTTTTTTTGGTACTGCATTTTGCAAATTATTCCTTATAAGGACTTTCCAAGGCTCATTCCCCTCCAACGACTTAACTATCCACTTTGCAACTAGGGTTACACCTTGGATTTTTAAGTCTTTTAGTCCTAATCCTCCATTTTCTTTGTCCAAACAACACCAGTTCCAGGAAACTGCATGTCTTTTTTTCATCCCTTTCCCATTAGACCATAGAAATTGTCTAATCCTCTTTTGTATATTGTCAATTTGGTAACTGGAAAATAGCCACATTGAAGCATAGTAAATGGAATATGTTGATAATTTTTTTTGACACACTTGTATCCTTCCTACCAAGGACAAGAATTGATTATTCCAATTCCTTAGTTTTTTGTCAATTTTTCAAACATCCAATCCCACATTTTTCTCAATGAGGGATTCATAGCAAATGGTATTCCAAGGAATCTGACTTGTTTATTAGAATCCCCCCATTGCCAGCTATTAGGATCAAACCACTTAGGTGGTTCATCTCTCCAACTCAGTAAGACTGATTTGGAGTAGGAAATTTTTGCTCCAGAAGCCTATGAGAATATATTCAATCTTTTTTCCATGTTTTTTAAATTAACTTTTTCAAGTACTAGAAATAATGTTGTATCATCCACAAATTGTATGTTTAACAAGGTGTCATTATTTGGAAGATTTATACCTTTCACTTTTCCTTCAATGAGGTCTGTCCTCAAAATATAGTACAGAGCTTAAGAGGCTATCACAAACAGGGCAGGTGCTAATGGACAACCTTGTCTTATTGATCTTTCCATGATGAAAGAATCAAATAAGGATCCATTTACATCAATTTGTACCAAAGAATCCTGAAATAACATCTTTACCATGCTGCAATATTGCTCAGGAAAACCTATAGCCTTCACCATCATTATAATAAATGACCACTCTATTCTTTCATAGGCTTTTTCAAAGTCCACCAATAGAATGTTTGCATCTTGCCTCATACACTTGGCCTAGCTCATGGCCTCCCAACTTGTTATCAAGTTCTCTAGTATGTTTTTCCCTTTAATAAACCTTGTTTGTGTTAGATTTATGATGAGTGGAAAATATCTGTTAGTCTTAGAGCTAGGATTTTGGCTATATTTTTATAGGAGACATTTAAAAGTGTTATTGGTTTCCAGTTCCTTTTATTGCATTTATCCCCATTCTTTGGCAGTAATTTTATAATACCTCTATTTATTTATTTTTCCAAGAGACCCATTTTTTACTCCTTGATATAACTCATACAGGTCATCCACTATCCATTCTAGGTTGGATTTATAGAATTCCACAGGCATATTGTCTATCCCAGGGGATTTCCCATTTTCCATAGACAGAATTGTGTTTTTGATTTCATATTTAGTGATATCTTAACTTAAAGAATTGCTCATCTCTGAATTTATTTTCCTTGGACAAATTTTTTGGCATAACTCCTGAGCTTCTTTACGTTCTATGTTGCCATCTTCAATAGTGAAAAGATTTTTGTAAAAAGATCTTTAAATTTCCTTTATTTCAGTATTATTCTTGATACAGACATCATTTTCAATAATGGCGAATTGATTCTCTAGCATTTTTAAATTTTAGCAAATTGAAAAAGTATTTAGTCCCCCTATCTCCCTCCCTTAGCCAATTAACTCTGGCTCTGATCTTAGCCCCCTAGTTTTTCATGGTCTAGAATTTCCTTAGTTTATGCTTCACTTCTCCTAGCCTCTGTATCTTCTCTTCATCATTAAATTGTCTTTGCAATTTATCTTCAGCTTCTAGGTATTCTTCTTGCAGGATACATTCTTCTTTTCTTCTAATCCAATGCATATTTTTCCCCACAGTTTCGAATAGTATTTTACACTTTTTCAACAAGATTTCCCAATAATGTATCTTACTCGAATGGGAGGACATGGATTTCATTATCTTTCTCAAATTGGTTATCCCCTCTAAATAGTCTTCATCATGGAGTAAGCTTGTGTTAAGCTTGAAAATGTTATCTTTCCTGATTTTAGCATCTACAATCTGATCTTTCAAAATAATACGAGCTCCTATTGGATGATGATTAGACAAAGTAGAGGGGAAAACTTTCACACAATTGGAATCTTTTAAAACTTGAAAGTAGAAAACATTTTTATTAGCTTAGAACATGTCCAATCTATTATAGATTCTTTTATTGTCCTTTTGGCTGTTACACCATGTATACCAGATACTTCTACTTTCCTTCCTTTTCCCTTCTAGTGGATCATACAGTTTTAACATTTTTTTCATTTTGTTCCAGAAATATTGTTCATTCCCTTTCCATTCCCAATGTTTAGCTCCAATTTTATCCTCTTTTTGCTCCACCATATTGAAATCCCCCTATGATCCAAGGGATTTTTTGCAATTCTATTATCACCCATTTCCATATCTCTATCCTATCCCTGTATTCATTGGGTGCATATATGGAACATATTCCAAATTTGAATTTATCCTTTTGAAGAATAATCCATAAACATCTATTACATGGAGAGCATCCATTTTGGACTATGTATTTGGCCCATTTTTTTAATCAGTATTGCATTTTCCCCTTTTCCTTTATCATGCTTAGAGAAAAAGCACTTAGCTTCTCTCCATATGAACTTCAAGTTATTTTATAGATGAAATCTTATAGCATTTACCTCTTGCAATAAAAAATAGTCCATGTTTTTGTTTTTATTACAAAAGTCTCTAACCATGTATTTCCTATCTGGGGAATCCAATCCCCTTATATTCCAACTAAAACAATTCATTTTTAGGAATTTATTGAGGTGACAGGCTTTGAATTTTTGTATAGCATCAAATTAGCTGGGAATGTTTTCCCTTTTCCTTTTTTTCTAGGTTTAAGGGAGCTTTCACTCCTGCTTATGTATTTCCTTTTTTTGTTTTCTTCCTCTTTCTTCTATTTTAAGTAATCTCCATTATTATCCAGAGCCTCTTTGTTTACTTCTTGAGCCTTTTTGCCTAAATATTCACCATATTTTCTAGGCAATTTCATTATTACCTCCTCAGGGTCTATTGTTGCAGTCAATTTTAGTATTTTTTTATTTACTTCTTGTTCCTTATTTACTTCTTGTTCCTTCCTTTTGGCAAGAATTTGTGCTTTAAGTTTATCAAGAACAAGATCCTATGCATTCTTTTTGTGACCCATGTTTTTATTTTCATCTATATTATCTTTTCTAATTCATACATCTACTTCTTTTACATGAATTATATCCAGGGATATCATATTGTTATCTTTAATTACAATATTTTAAACTAAGGGCCATTAGTGATCTCCTTATTGTAGAGGGTCCCAATTATGGATCCTTTACAACTAGTAGAGCCCTCACCTCCCATATCCATTTTAATCAACATGCTCCAAATCAAACTTAATTTTACTAACTTCTTCATTTGATACATCTTCTGTTCTAAATTCCAGAGGACTATCAACACTCTCTTTCCTATAGGGGTTCTCATTTTGAGAATCAATACAGCAAGAAGAGTTTGAACCTCCTTCATCCAGGCTTTAATTTGACTCTTTCTTTTCTTTCAGAGCCATAATTATCTAAATTTATTTGTTCCTTATCCCTTATATCCAATTCACTTAACCTTTTTTAATTCCTGTCAGTGTTACTTCTCACTCACCCTCGAACATTTTAGCATTAGTTCTTTCTTCCTCACATACCCTGAGGAACTCTTCTAGGTTTCTCTCTTCTTTATTTTCACTACTACTCTTTGCTTCCTCCTTGGTAATCCCCTGACCCCTCGATATATTTTCATTATCTTTTTTCCTTTCTCAGAATATGCAGAGGGTTCCTTGTTCTTTCTATAGTTTTCTTTGTTTATAATAGGGCATTTTTTTTTGTGCCCATCAACTTTACAAAGGAAACAAGAATTGAGACCTTCTAGACCCTCTATTTCACAGAGGTAAGAATTTTCCTAAATTTTAATCTCTTTATTATCCAAAAATTTTATACCAGTGTTTAGGGCTATCAAAACTCATGCATCCATGTGAGGCGGGGTGTTTCTGGTATTCTCAATTTTGAGGATATTACCTAATGGTTTCATTATATGAGGTATAAATTCCCACAATTGCACCATAACCCTTTTTATTATGAACCATCTCAGTGTTGAGCAGAAGAAAATTTCTTCTTTTGAAGCATCTGGTGCCCAAGGATGAGCTTTAAACATGGTCTACCCTATGTTCCAAAAAAAAATTTCCAAGACTTTTTTTACATGTCGTGACTCTTTAGAAAAATAACAAATAATCCTCTTTGCATCATTCTATAGAATGAAGTTTGAATGCTTAATTTCCTCCCCCATATTAATGCCTAAGATAGATTGTATGGGTTGAGAGAGGGTTCTTACCATATTTCTCTTCACTTCCTTCTCCCTTCTCTCAGCCTCTGCCGGTGAATCCACGGTGGGCTTCGACTCTATTTCGACCTTAAAACTAGCATTTTGGGGTGGTGCTTCGGCATGGTCATTTTTTAGGGCTTCGTCGTATGACTTCGATTAATTATGTTTCTCCCTACCTTCTTCAATACCATCCATTAACCCTCATGACCAAGAAATTACTGCCTCAGCCAGAGGGAATACAAAATCCCAAGTAGCGACGACACATAAATTCCTACCTAGCACTGCATTAAATGTTCAAAGCACAGGAGGTGGAAAAAATAAGTTTTTGCATTCAAATTCAAAAAACCACAAAATATTTGTTCAATCCTCCCAATGACCACAAACACTCTAGACTAACAAGAAAAACACATGCATCCCCTCAACAAATATGAGGCACACAATGAGAGCAATACCAGGTAAGGAGAGGTTTCTGTCCAACAACAATAATTTTTACTAAAGAGATAATTAATAGTGTGGAAATCATCAATATGAAGATAATAGATATGAACCATATCATTGCCCTAACAAGCCTGACTGCTACCGTTCATTCCACAAAGCAAGGGAAAATAGCATAGAGTCATGCCAAGAATACAATAGATTCATTTCAAAACTTCCTAAGGATCAACAACATCTATTCATAGATATGTTCCTCAATCCTCAAGAAATGATGACTAATAATATAGAAATTGACAAATGCCCATCGCCTCACAAAATGTAAACCTGAAGATATTTTAAGATCCTTTTCCTTCTCATCATAACAATGAAGCAAGAACATAATGCTACCACTTCAAGGTCAATGAACATGTCCCATCCCAATGAGCCTAATACACCAATCCAATTGGGGCCAAAAGGAGAAACTAAGATGTTGGGTTTAGTAGTAGTGCGAGATGAAAAAAAATAGAACCCAAAATTGTGCAAGAAATATATTTTAATGGGAGAGCCATATCGACAGTAGACCCCATGACCTCTCTTATTAGATTGTGTGCTCTTGTCAAAGATCTCAAGAGAACTTATGCAAAGATCTCTTTTATTAATCTAAAAAATATTGTCACATCACATAACCCTCCTTCATGCAATTGGGCTAAGTATCTTGATCACATAACTCCATCTCTGAAAGAATAAATAAACTAGGTAGATTTGGACATGAACCCACCAAATGCAGAACTTCATGATCTTTCTTTTTCAACATAAAGTAATATCCTTTAGAGGCTAAGTTAGTAATAAGAGGAGATCTTGCCCTATATTTAGAAGTCTAGATTTATGACATGTGTATCAAAAGGACTTTAATTGGTGATGGGGCGATAGTCAACATTGTATCATTCTCCCTTCTCAAAATAATAGGATATGGCCACACCAACAGTACTTCCTATAGAGACACCTTATGAGGGTATGAAAATATGAAAGTAGCTACCATAAGGAAGATAACGCTTCTAGTCTCCTTAGGACCCAAAAATGGTCCCAACTATGTTCTACATCATTGACAAAGACCTAGGATAAAACTTGCTATCATGAAGACCCTAGATACATAAAATGAAGGTAACCCCTTCAACATTATTCTAGGAGGTTTGCTTCCTTCACCTTGGAAAGATTTATGTTGCAAAAGCAGACCCAAAGTCATTTAGTATGTTGAAGATTGATGTAACAATGAAGAGGATAGGCATCCTGATAGACTATGAATTATCCACAAACAAAATTGTGGTGCCAAAGCCTACTCCTTAGATGTTGTATTTAAGAAAGAATGGTAATCATTCCAAATTCATTAATGTGCCAAGGATCAAGACAATCAAGAAGGGAGAATATTCCAAATAGGGGACAATTATGTCAATAGAGATGATAGGCGAGTTCCACTTCAATTCTTGATTGACAAAACCTTATTCTCTCTTTAGCTTAGTAGCTATTCCTTATGAAAAGGATATGAATATCTATATTATTGAATTGGTTGAAGAGGACATGGGTGAGGAAATTCACGTCCAAATGGTTGAAATCGCTAGAAAGGAAATGAAAAATAAGAAGAGGTAGACGAACCAAATACTACATATGAACTAGGGGAATCATCAATCATGCAAACACCTAGCAACCTTTGGGTTCTCCATTTTGATGGAGTTAGATGTAAAATGGGAGCTAGGGCTGGAATAGTCCTGACTTCTCCAGAGGGAAAAGTTATACCTTTTACCTTTGACTTAACTTTTTCTACACTAACAACATTGTCAAGTATAAAGATTTATCCTTAGGGATCATATTGGGCATGAAATTAGGAGCTAAAAACATCTTGATATTCTGGGACTCTCAGTTGGTAATCAATCAAGTTTTGGAAAACTATGAAATGAAGTTAGAATGCTTATGGCCATACAAAGATGCCATTCACAAAATAATACATTACTTTGACTTTTTCCAATGCAAGCAGTCCCTAGAGAGGATAATCAAATGGTTGATTCCATGGCTACTTAGTCACAATGTTCTCACCCCATAAACAATTACAAAATTTTGAGTTCATCATCTTAGTACGAGGTGGGCCATTATTGGAAAGTGACAGATTGCCAGGAATCCTTAGTTATGTTGAAGACATGACAAAAATGGCCACACATGATTATGCTGAATATGATGAGGCCATACTAGAATACCTTCATGAGTATGATGGCCTCCTACAAGTTTACCATAAAAAAGGGTACATGCTCCTACCTCATCTAGATGATTACTTTGGAGGTGAATTAGACATCCTACAAATTGATCAAAACATTTATTTACCACCCGCTCTACAAAAAAATTCAAAGAGGGTCACCAATCGTTGGAATGAGATACTATAGTTCTCAAAATATATATACTAGAAAAGAAAAAAAAGTTAAAGTTAGGAGTTGAGTTAACAAATGAAGAATTGGAAGAGTAGACCAAATTTCTTATAAATTTCCTTGATATTTTTGCATGGAATTATGCAGATATGCTTGTTTTAGAGCCTGACATAGTTGTACACAACCTAGTCACTGAGCCTGAGGCAAAACTAGTCAAGAAAATTTTGAGATCAATTGAACCCTAGGTGGACGAGATGGTAAAAGAGGAACTAATGAAACTCCTCAATGTTGGTTTTATCAAATTAGTAGATTATGTAGAGTGAGTGTTGAGAATAGTTCCCATTCTCAAAAAGAATGAAAAGATCAGGATATGGCTTAATTTTAGGGATATCAATCAAGTGTGTCCAAAAGATGACTTTCCCCTTCTATAGATTAAATCATGGACTCTACTATTGGGTCTGAGATGTTGTCCCTCATGGATGGTTTCTCAGGATACAACCAAATTCAAATCGCAAAAGATGATCATATTAAAATGACATTTACTACCCCTTGGGGAACTTTCAGTTACGTAGTAATGCCTTTTAGACTAAAGAATATCAAGGCCACCTACCAAAGAGCTATGAATCACATTTTTCATAATCTTATTCACAACATGGTGGAGTCCTACATAGATGATTTATTCATAAAATCTAAGAAAAGATCAAACCATATAGAAGACCTTCGTGTAATTTTCACAAGGCTACATGAGTATAAGGTTAAACTCAATCCTAAGGAATGTGTTTTTGGGGTCACAATAAGGAATTTTCTTGGTTTTATCATCTCCTAGTCAAGAATTGATGTTGACCTAGCCAAGGTAATGTTGAATTCACCAACCAAGAACAACAAATCTGTAACACCAAATAACCTTCTACACAGAAGAGAAAAGCAACAAAGAATGCTATTATGCCAAACAATAAAACAAGCATACAGATGGATGCAAGATCTAATATGATGATACAAGATACAAGAGAAGCCTCACTTATAAAGACAAGGTGATACCTAGGACTACATAAGATTATGACAAGTGTCATAATCATATGATATGAGACACAAAGAGATAAGTATCCTATGTGTACCCTAAAAGTGCCCTAAGAAAACTTAACAACTAAGTGTGAATAGGTCCTAGAAGAGAATTGGATAGGGAATAACCCTTTTCAAACCAACACCCCCTTAAGTGCAACTTAGGGAGGTGTCATGCCCACATTTTCCATGTGGTCACAACACACATCGCACGTGTCATAGCCACATCTGTCATGTGGTTATGACACGAGATATGAAAAACTTTTCTCACACTGTCCTAAAAACCCCTTCGCATGCGTACACATGCTCAACGGTGTTCTCTCATGGCGAAACGCTACACTCTTCGGCGGAATACAAGTACAATTGCGTGCATCCAGAAGCATATAGATCCACAAGAGGGTCTATACAACGCTGCTAACGTCATTGCAAGAGTGAGATTACCAACGTTCTTAAATCGAACCCTCGGCAATGTTCGGTAGCATAATGCCTTACGGCGTTAGTGGGAATTACGCTGCACTCATTTACGCACGTGGTTCGCTGATAGAGGATCCACTTCCCACGACGCCTTGTTCCGACTAAACCGGCTAGTGATCTCCCTATTTAGTCATTTTTCAGCCAGGCACGGTTGTCTGTCTCCTCTCTTGTTTCCTGAAACATACTTCTCCTATGACTTAGCATTTTCAACAAGGCGGTTTGGTTGCCCTCTCTTCCCTTTTCACAAGTTCTTAATTTTGATTATATCTTTATCGCCCTTACCTTAACTATTTCTTAGTTCATTTAGTGTGTTTATATTTCGGTCTCTCTCTCTCTTTCATTTTCTATGCTTTCTTTATGTGCATCCTGACCTTTCTTCATGATTTACGTCAATCAGGGTTATTACTGCAGCTATTGTTGATATTAAACCTAATTTCAGGATGATCTAGGTCACAAAGGCTGGTTTACTATTTCGCTGGACTCGGTCTCCTAATCTTCCCCGATCTAGGTTCCTCCTCTTCGTATATACTTAGTCAACTTGTTCCTAAGCAAATTTGGCAGAAGGGTCCGTCAACTTAGTTCTCTTATCCCGTGTGAGAAATGTCGCGCATTTTCTCCTCTGTGTTTTCCAATGTTAGTTTTTTTTTCTTCTTCGAAACCTCTTACAGGTTTACATATGAGATCGTTTGCTACAGTTGAGATTAATATGGCCACATGGATTGTCAGTGGTGGCTTCTTAAGTTTATTTCCAGTGTTCTTTTGAGCAAGGAGTTGTGTAATTTTCCTCTTCATTTTCCGGGTGATTATTAGTACATTAATAGTTGAAACTTCCGAGAAACTCTTTCCAGAGTATCACTGACTATTCCTAAACTCTCTTTTACATTATAATTTTATTTTCTCTTGTTTAGAATTACTGTTGTTACTGTTACTCTTAATTACGATTCATACACTGATTGTGACTCGTATGACGTTGTCAATAGATGTAGGTGGTTCACCACTTTATAAAACTCTGTTCATGGTAATATATCTTCTTTGGTTGTTGTGTTCAACACTTAATAACATCTACTGTGAGAATATAATTGTTATATATTTTTTTTTTCTCTATATCCATGAGACATAGTTTATAACAATTTTAAACGAGGGTCCAACAAAATGGTTCATAGATTTACTCCTATCGATATGATATATATATATATATATACATATATACATATAGATATAATATATTTATTTTAATGTCTATGCATAGGACGAAATTGGTTTACCACGATTTATATATATCAATATATATATATATATATATACATATATATATATTATATTTATTTTAATGTCTATGCATAGAACGAAATTGGTTTACCACGATTTATAGATAGATATATAATCATTATTATATTATATATATAGCTATATACATAGACATATATAGAATATATATATGCCTATATATAGAGTTATATAAAAACTGTATTTATATTTAAATAAACCAATCATATGTTAGGGCCCAAGCCCTAACATTTTATTGCATTAGATGACACAGCCGACGGCGGCCATGGGCGGCGGTGGCCGCTGTGACAGAGAAGCAGGGTCGGGGTGGCCGCAGAGCAGCGGGCTTGTGCAGGCCGCGGGAGGCATAAGGGATTGGGGGGGGGATGTGGAGTGGGGCGGAGCCCCACCCACATTCCCACGACGTGGGGTGTGGGTGGGGCTCCGCCCCACTCCACACCTCCAAATGTAACAAAAAACCTACGGTGGGGTTTTCTCCCCACCGCCCATTGTAAATAGCGACTGTGTTTTTTCTATCCGCGGCTTAAATTTGGATCGCCATTCTTATGTGCTATTCGTTGATTTCTCTCAACAATAAAATATATATATATATTATATATATATATTCATATATATATATATATATTTATATTTATCAATGATTATATAATTAGAGATATATATATATATATATATATATATATATATATATATATTTCATATATATATATATATACATATATATATATATCTATTTTTATATTGATATTTATCAGTCAATCTCATAAAAATGATAATTTACTTTCAATTTCTCTATTATTCTAGAAAATGATAATTACTCAAAATATGAAATATATATATATATATATATCTATATATATACATATATTTAAATTTATTTATATATAAAAATATTCTTATATGTGCTTAACTAATTCCTAAATTTCTCAATTTCACTACTTTATGCATTTTCTCCAAATCAACCTGTTATAAGAAATTGTCATAACAATTATATATATATATATATATATATATATATATATATATATATATATATCCCAATTTTACTAAATTGATAGAAATGGTAACTAGCTATCCCCTTATTATAAGTATAAATTTTCCATTTTCATAAACATTTAAGACTTCGTAAATTTACAAACAGATTATATATTTACATACTAGATTTCCTCTAAATTATCAGAATCCATGAGAATAACTCCAATATTTAAAACTGTCTTTTCCATTGTAACATTGAACTATAAAGAAAATTAGCATTTCAGTGAAGCAATTCCAAACTTTCAAATGTAAACAACTCAGATTAAATTGCAAAAACGAACTTGTTCCTTTCAGTAATACTTGAAACACAAAAATTGCTATTGAACAAAGTTTGCAAACATCAACTTAAAATTTAAGCACATTCATATTACAGCTTCTCAATCATGAATACCAACTTCCCAGATATGAACTTTCTCCTCCCAAACAGTATACCACTGAAAACTTATGACAACCAATAAAAGTCCAATAATAACAAGATCAGGGAGGTGATTTTCTTCACTCCCAGAATATCATTAATTTACAACAATAACAAGAGAGGTGTTCTCTCTTCATCTCTATGAAATGAACCAGGCCTAATTCTCATGACAAGAAGATGAACTGTTTCTTCATAAATAGCCAACCAGAAGCTCCAAGAGAAAAACCTGCGTATCAAAGACAAACAAGAAGAAAAGACCACTCGTCTAGCTCTCCTCCCTACCGTAGACCCGCAAGAGGGTCACCCCCGAGCTAGGGAGACCATACTCACACCTGGGTACTCAAACACTCCACTTCACAACAGAAACAACAACAATCCCAAAGCACACATACACCCATGGGTATTTTACACAATACGGAAACTCAACTATAGTGAGTTTCATAAGGGGCAGGAGAGTGGACACACTCGACTCCAGAGTGTCACCCTGACAGATAAATGAACTAATATTAATTTCTCTTGGTCTCAACCAAGTGTGATCACAATTTGTAAGAAATCTGTATATGACTCTCAAGTCAAACATACAGTCACAGATACATGCCCTCAAGGCTTTCAACATCCCAAAAGATGGACACAAGTATGCACCCGAGGAGGATCTCTCCTCCCCTACCCTAAACGTGATGAGCATTTCTCCCAAGTGGGAAACGCTCTGTCAAACAACCCGACAAGAACCCACAGAAAACAAATTTAAACACATATTTCACACACATTTCATGCACATTTCAGTTCTACCAAAACACAGGTAAAATTCAGACCAACCTTGCAAAGCCCTCCTGGGATGAAGTTGTTGCAGAGTCCACAGAGTTCACTTCCAACCTTAGCCACCAACTCCCTCTCCCTTCTCTATCTTCCAAACTAACTTCTCTATTTTTGGTAAGGCCAAAATGAAAGTTTTTCCCCAAAATTCAACTAACTCCCTCTCATCCCAAAATTTTAAAATAAATAACCCAAAATTCTCTTTCCTTCTAATTTTGAGAAATGGGGAAGTGACACTTGTCACCTCCTCACCCTTCCCAAAAACCACTATTCTGTCCAGGTGGCTTATGTCACTCTCCATTCCCAAGGGTACTCCTTATTCCTCTCATGTGACTCCACTTTCTCATGGGAGAAATAAAAAAAAGAGTTAAATGGGAACAAGACAGGTGACCCATGCCTCTTTCTCCTTTCTTCACATGGGTGTCCCCATAGTACATGGGGGAATCTTACTAAAGAAGAGGTGACTTTCACTAATGGATGGCATCTCTTATCTAGGAAAAAGTAGAGGGGATGGGTTGAGTGTTGGTACAACCCATCATGTCCCCTCCTACCTCCAATTTTCGCCACTTAACTTTAGGGGAAGGTTAAGTTGACTAGATGGAGGTTACTCAAGGGTTACCCATGTCAAATGGGCCCCTGGACCCATGGGGTAGAACCCAGGGTCAATTTTAACCCATACAAGACACCCCAGGTCAAGGTAAAGCACAAGAAAAAGGGCCTCATAATTTAAATATAAAAAAATAGAAATTTCAAATTCAATCTCTTTACAACACTTACTTATAAAAAAAATAATGTTACATGAGGGTAACCTAACCCACTCGACCATACGAAAGACCACATTACATCATGACATCAAACACAAAGAGATCTTGGTTCCTCGTGGAACCAGATCGGCTTAACAGGGAATAACAAATAACAAGGTGTGGAATGATCTCCGAAATCTATGGTTTGATTAGTAGTCCCTGCACACTCAATTACAAGATCAGTAACCACATAAATTCATCATAGCCGAAGCAACTTAAATAACACATGCATTCTCATGCCCTAGTACAATTTAACATAATTAAAAATCATATTACAATTTTCCATCATCACCTAATTCATTTTTCTGAAAAGTAACTTATCCAAACATCACCCAATTAGTTTTTCCGAAAACATAATAAAGTTAAATAGTCTGACAAATTTCGGGAACTGCTATCCCACAAATATGAAAGTAACAATAACAGTACTGTAAATAGTCATAACAACAGTAGTAAAAAGGGCGGTCCTCACAGGAGGAACAAGCAAATGCAAAGATGCAAAGATGGGTCCCAACAATAAGGCCTGATGAGGTACCCATGTACAAAAGATCTCTCACAAAAAGAGAAAAGGAGAAAACCTCATGTGAAAAAACTCATCCCCAAAAGAGAGAAAAACATGAAAGGAAAAGCATTAAAAAGTGAAGGACTCAAGAAGACCCCCAAGAACAAATTCCTTCACAAGATGTAATAGATATCCCTCCCATAGGAGATAAAACAATAGAAGGACTATGAAGCCTCCACAAAGATATCCCAAAAATATTAGGAACATGAAGATGAACATGAAGAACTCCACTGAAGCATGAAAAAACTACAAATAACTATCGAAGAACAAATGCTATATTGCTAAAACTGAAGAACCTCCACTAAAATTAGGATGAAGATCATGAATAAAGAGACATAAATCTACATGAGTAACCCCAACAACACTACTCTAACAATGTATAGATGCCACACAGGGCAATAATTTGATAGTCAAAGATGTAGATGGCACATCAATCTATACAAGTGAGCCTAACAACACTACTCAACCAATGCACATATGGTGAATTCACACCAATATACTATAACAAGGCAATAATCTAACAGTTGAAAATATAAGTGCCAATAGTGTCAAGAACTCTAATAATCTAAATAAGGTAGAAGATCACCTCCATAAATAGGAATGCAAGAGTGTCTATATGGTATGTGTTCTATCTCGCCATAATGCATGGGTAACCAACTGCTACATCTTCCTAGCATATAGAAACTAAAACTAGATACATAGCTCACTCCAAAGTGAAGCCAAGGAAGCATTAGCACAAACACTATGATACCCCCATAATGCTGACAAGGGAGAGGTATGCAGCTCCACTAAAACTGTGTCACAATGTAGTACAAGAAGGTGAAGAAGCAACATTAGAAGATGCACAAAGAAGTACTTGCAAATAGAATAGGGTTACTCTCATAGAAACTGCTATAAAGGGTGTGCAAAGACAAGGCACACTCACATGAAGGTAGACAAGGTCATGATTAAAAATAACAAGGCGCACAATAAACCACCCATGACACTTTATAAAGTAGTGCGAGTACAAAAATGGCACAACATGATGTGCAAGATCCCAAAAATACAAGTACAATATGTGGCACTTTATTTTAGTGCATTTATAAATCAAAAGTGCATTCAATAGATGCTTACAATGTCTAAAAAACACCACATGCTGAAAATATAGTTTTTCTAGATGAGAGGAAACTGAAGGAACCATGTAAAAATACGCATGGAAAATAATGTACTTTCAAAAATATTAGACCCGAAAGGAGTCCATATGCCTAAGATATGGCACGTCGAAGTTCCCAAAATAAGAACTGCATAGCAAGATCACTGAGAAAACTAAAATTTTGAAAAAAAAAAAGAATTCTAATATGAAAACTACCCCTGCCATTGTGAAAAGCATGAAATTCTTCTCTATTTAAAAAAAATGCACTACAAAAGACCTTTGTATGGCTAAGATATCTATTGGCAAGAGACACATTGGAGCTTCATGATTGTTGTCATTGATGGCAACAAAGATCATCCCACACATCCGTAGGCTATGGTGTGTCTCTACCAAAAGTCAGATTGAGAGCTTACAGGTCCGGTAAGCAAGAACAGAGCATGCAGAAGGTCCGACAGTCAGGTCCAGATCTGTTAGAGGAAGTATCCTTGGAAAGTGCGGACTTGGGAAAAGTCAAGAGGAGTATCTTGACTGATAGATTCCAGGGTTTGACCCTCCAGTGTTGAAAGAGTGAAGACAGATAAGCTTCTAAGTACTGGGGTCCGGTTTGGTAGAACAGACAGAGGAAGAACTGACAAGCAGAGCATCAGAAGTTATTCCGGATGAGATGTTGATGATGATAAAGATTCCTAAGGTATCATTCATGATTGGCCTACTTATTAGACAACTTCTATAAGTTTATTTTTGATCCGCATCACTTGGGAAGCAAGGATTCAACCGACAGACTAAAGTTTGGGAAATATTGACTATTCCGGATGTTGACTAGAAAGAGGATGAAATCCTTTGTGCGGATATATATACCAGATGGATTTTGATAAGGCAAGTTGTAGTTGAACAGTGAGGTGTGCAAAGAAAAGGAGAAGAGCAGAGTGAAAGCAGTAAGGAAAGTTCGGTAGGTGAAAGGACAACAGAACAAAAGAAGAGGAAGGATGAAGTGCAGCAGATCAGTTTACTGAGCCTAACTGGAACTGAACTCTAGCATGTGTGGATGCTTCACATCAGTTCAAGTATCTTATTATTCTTGTTACAACTTGTAGACAGTGAGTCTCTTGTGAGCAGTGTGCTCGGGCAGTGAGCCCTAATTGGCAAGTGCCATTTTGTATTTCTATTCTTCTAACAGAGAATACAATCTTGGGTTAATCACCTCGTGGTTTTCTCCCTTAACAGGGTTTCCACGTCAAAAATATTGTGTCATGTGTATTTCCATTTCATGGTTATGTTTGCTTATTTGAATTGATGTTGCATTAATTATTAAGAAAGTTCAAAAAGATGAAATAATTAAGACAACTGATTCACCCCCCCCTCAGTTAGCAACAATTGGTATCAGAGCCAAGTTCCTCTCAATAGAGCTTAACAGCTTGAGGAAGACCTGGGAATTCAAATGGATGCATATGGTATGAAGGAGCAACTTAAGTCTGCCCTAGATGATCTTGAGCAGTCAAATTCTGAAATCAATGAATTGAAGGAAAGACTCAAACAAGCTGATGATTTCATAAATGAATTAAAAGAGAAACTAAGTCTCTCTATGAAAAAGAGAAAGGAGCTACTTCAGCAACTGGAAAGACAAGGTGAAGCCAATGATACAAATGGAGATCTGAAGGAGAAAACCAAGTTATGTGAAAAGTTATCAAAAGAAATCATTATGGTAAGACATGAAATGGAATTAGGAGCTATGAAGTTTACCCAAGAGATTGAAGAGAAAAGAAAAACTGAAGATGATCTAAGACATTCTCTCAAGGAAAAATCAGAAGATTGCCACAAGATGGATAGAATTATCAGACATCTTGAATTAGATCTTGAAGATGCTAAAGATAATGAAGAAAAACTTGAGGATCAAATTGTCTCTCTTAAAAGGGATCTTCAAACTGCAAATGAATATAAAAAGAAATTCAAGATAAGTTCTGCTCAACTTGAAGTTCTTCTTGAAAGTCAAAAGAGGGTAGATGACAAGTGTGGTTTGGGATATGAGAAAGGAGAAAGCTCTGGATCTGGTCAGAAGAATTTTGGATCAGAAAATCCAAGGAATAGGCCTAGAAGACCTCCGGTAAGGCAGCCTAATGCTCAAAGATATCCATCCTTCAATGGATACTGCCACAACTGCAATAACTTTGGTCATAGAGCTAATTAGTGCAGAAAGAGAATGAATCAGACTAATACATCCTTCTCCGGACAGTGTTTCAACTGTAAAAGGTATGGCCACAAATCTCATGAATGCAAAATATGCAAATGAACAATTCATTCAATGGTAGATGCTTTGCATGAAATAGAATGGGTCACATGGCTAATCAATGCAGATCAAGAGGATATCAATCAAATATGCAAAGAAATGTTGTTTGCCAAATTTTCAATAGATCCGGTCATATTACCAAATTCTGTGGAAGCAAGAATCAGGACAAAAGAGGTCTGGCACATCATAATCAGAATCAAGACAAGGAAAAATAAAAAGTGAATGCGGATGAAGTTCAAAATGAAATGAACAAGATTGGGGTGAAGAAAAGTATAGAGAATGTAGGGGATGGATCCGCACCAGACTCTAGTGCTAATATTCCTTTTGGAAACTAAAAAGTGAGCTCTGGCTCAGGGGGAGTCTCAAGGAAAAACATTATCCCCTAGCCAGTCAATTGGTACCGGAATTGGCACAAGGAAAATTGTGGATTAAAGGGCTCTCAGAGAAACATCCAAGTAAATTGTGAGTAAGATATGAAAGATCTGCAAGAAGTTTTAAACAGGTAGAGGACTAATCCCATTCCTCAGTCATCCAGTGAGAAGTAGGTTTCTCACAGTTAAACCTGACATAATTCAAACTATAGAATCTTGATCTGCGGATAGATCAAATGATTAGTGAAAGGAAGATAGATTATCACTATTCTCTAAGAATAACTCTAAAGTCTGTCTCAGTGATCCAAAAAAGTTATGTCTCTGAATAAGATAAACAAGGCAAACTGGAATGAATTAGGTTGCACATTTATTGCAGGGTGAAAATTAGGGCTTTCCCAGAAATAAAAGAGTTCATTCATTCGTCATTTGCACATTTGCACTCAAGAAGAAAAGAAAAAGGAGCTCTGCATCAAATTGTCTCAACTCTCAAAGATCAGCCATTGAAATTGTTTCATCCAGCTAATCAAATCCGGCTCTTTCAACGAACCCTAGAAACGAAAAAAGATATTTTTTTTCATTGTTGAATATCTCTCTATAAATCTTGTTGGAAATGGCTACTCCGAATGTTGTAAAGATCTCTGATAGACCTCGACCTAAATTTAAGAAGCATCCATATAAATCTCTAGAAGTTGATCCTCTAGGCGCCTTTTCAAGCATTCCGCATGGGGTTCTGCATGTAGAAGATGTTAGGGTTTACATTCATGCAAGCATTGAAGAATTTGGGGAATCAAAGTTGATGGATATCTATCACAAGCAGTTAATAGATGATTCTTTTGAGATCAAACCTCAATATAAAGCCATCCGGGATAAGCATTTTGCACAGTGCATTCATTTCCCCTGTTTTGAAGAAGATGAATGGGTCCGGTATGTGTTGAGCAGAGTGCATGACAATTTCTTATGGTTGAATAGACCATTTAAAATCACCAAAGATGCAATTAGGGCAGTAACCGGTCTGCACTCATCCGGTGGGATACCTGTTCTCAAATCTATCAAGAATCAGACAGTAAGTGATGCAACCAGATCAAAATTTGACAAGAGAGCTATGACAATTGAAGATATCACTGATCCAGATGTCAAATTTGCATCCATGATAATTGGTTACAAGATTTTATCACTCCAGTAGGGAAAATTCAGTACCGGGAACTGCAGTTTATACAGCCTATCAGATGCTAAAAGAAAATGCTGACTATGATCTGTGTGAACTTCTTCTAAGCCAACTTTTGGAAAATCTGCAAAAGATAAAGAAGGACAAGAAGAACTCCTTCAAGTATGGTGGCTTGATACTCTACCTATTCTTTTATTACATGAATGAGCTTCCCGGATCCAGTGGCTGGGTATGGCAGAATGATAGACCAGTAGCTATTCAAATCAGAGATTACATACATGGGCTTGGTGATGCCAAGGCACAAAATACAGCTCTTTGGGGCTATTTCAAGAATTTTCAGAGCATGTTGCAAGCAAGAGACAAAATCCCCAAATCTTTAGTTGAAAAATATAAAGATACAATATGCTTTATGGTAGAAACTGATCAGTGCCTAATGGAGGCAGTGGAGCCAAGAACAGTGTGAATCATGCCAATGGGGTATGAAGTGGATGAGAAAATTGTTGAGCTACATGTTCAACATATGCTTAGTCAACCTAAGGATCCCAAGGTAGAAAGGTTTGGAACCTTTAAAGAATTGAGTGTAAAGATTCATGTGGAACTTAGACAACCGGAGACAAAAAGAAAAGTGAGAAGGGAAGTTGAAGAAGTTCCTAACAGATTTGGAATATCCAAGGAGGCACTTGATGCAAATAGAGAAAAGATGGAAAGAGCAGAGAAAGAGAAGAAAGAAGCAAAAAAGGAAAGTAATCTGGTAAAAGCTCCCTCCTGGACCAGATTCTCTAAAAGAGCTACACCTACCTCTGATAAAAGCTCAAAGGCATCAAAACCGGAAGTCCAGACATCTGGAAAAGGAGAAAAGAGAACAAAGAAAAAGGCAACAAGGTCCTATGTTAGCCAGAAGGATGATGAAGAAACTGAATCAGATGAGGAGGTAAAGAAACTGAAAAAGAAGAAGAAATCTTCCAGTGAACCCTCTACTGGTGAAGACAAGGAAGAGATGGCAGAACAATTCGTTGAAAGGCCCACTCTATCCTTAGATGATGTAGTTAAAGCAGTCACTATGTATGGGAACCTGCAACCAATAACAGAATTCTATGATGCATACAATGAAGTAGATAAAAAGATTCTGGAGGAAGCCACAGTTAAATATTTGAATGTATATAATAAAGCTTTTATTGAAATCATATCTCTCATTCCCAAAAGCCTAGAGAAGGAATTAGAGATAAGAAAGAATAATGCTAGGGCAAAGGATCTTGAGATCCGGGAACAGATAGCCATTCAGCTCTTTCCTTCAATCACTCTAAAGCATATGAATATGATCTTCAAAGATTGCAAGGATGAGTTTCAGAGCAAAGCTAGAATGAATCAGCTTATGGTCGGCAAAATTGACAAAATAGCCAAAGAGACAGAAGAGATCCTTTGGTATGCATACAAAAAATTCAACATTCCAATTGTAGAGGACATAAGTGATAAGCCCTCTGCCATGGGCGACAAGGAAGAAACCACTGAGACAGTAGTAGAAGAACTTAAGGAGACAGGTGAAGAAAAAGGTAAGGACTTAGATTCCTCTGCTCCGGAAGAGGAAGTCCAAGGAGAAGTAAACCCGGATTCTCCTGCAGTCTCCAAATCTAAAGGAGAAGTAAGAACAGAGGAGAAGGGAGAAAAAGTGAAGGGAAAGGAAGAAGGTCAAATAGAAAAGACCACAGATGACAGTACTAAGGCTGCAGAAGTAGAGAAAGTTCTGTCTCCGGCAAGAGACACAACAAAAGCAGTCAAGGACTTCTTGACCAAAGAGATGATGGAATTTGATGAACCAGAGTTTCTTCAAGGTCCATTCAATTTTGATTCCCTCTCTCCAATGCAAACCATGAAGCTAGCATCCTTCACCCAAGCAAAGGCAAAAGAAAAAATTTTGAAGTCTCACTTGGTAGATTGTGAGCTCATAGAAGCTGCATCCGGTGTCTTAGAGAAGATTATGCCTTCCTTCCAAAAGGACTCTTCAGCCTCCACATCCGGTAACCTCAAAACTCTTGTTAATTCAGCTAACACTCACTTTGAGTCATTGGAAAAGTCAGCTGAGGCAAAGGTTTGGAAATAGTTTTTGGATAAGAGATTCTCGAAGTTACAAGGCATAATAGCAAATGATAGGAGAGTTTTGGATATTGGAATAAAGAGCTTGGAAAATGCTCTCAAGGATGGCGGAGATTTCTACAAATTTTGTTTATCCTGGCCTAAAGTGACCAAGGATATTGAGAAGAAAGTAAAGGAACAAGAGGATAAACTATTAAACCTCTCATAGAATTTTGATCCTCTCACTCTATCCATAGTAAATCAGGAATGTCAAATTATTGTAGTCATGAATGAGATTAAGAAACTTGAAAAGGAGAGGAAGAACATAATAAATAGGATGAGTGAGCTTAGAGGGGTGATTATTCCCAAATTAGAGGCCATGCATGAGGCCCTAACAGATGCTCAGACCACAGCTCGGACCAGTGATCCAATAGATCTCAAGAGGGCAGAAGCTTTTGCATTCCTACTGAGTGGTCATATCTCAATTTTGGACAGGATGAAGCAGAGTTGGGTGACACAAGTTGTACAGCTGAAGACAACCTTTGCAGACATATTACAGTATATGTAAGTAAAACCTGTCTATATACTTATGCGGCTAAGTATAGTTGAATTTTTGGGCAATTTTGGTATGCAGACCCTACCCTTTGCCATTGATGTCAAAGGAGGAGTGAGGAACAATGAAAAATGTGGAATCCAACTAAGGGGGAGCTCCGGTAAAGTGTACATTAGAAGAAAGCATCAACAAAGGGGGAGTATAGTATAACACTTAGTCATTTTTCACTAAGTGTTGCCATCAATGCCAAAGGGGGAGATTGTTGGCAAGAGACACATTGGAGCTTCATGATTATTGTCATTGATGGCAACAAAGATCATCCCACACATCCACAGGATATGGTGTGTCTCTACCGAAAGTCAGATTGAAGAGCTTACAGGTCCGATAAGCAAGAACAGAGCATGCAGAAGGTCCGACAGTCAGGTCCGGATCTATTAGAGGAAGTATCCTTGGAAAGTACAGACTTGGGAAAAGTCAAGAGGAGTATCTTGACTAATAGATTCCAGGGTTTGAGCCTCTGGTGTTGAAAGAGTGAAGATATATAAGCTTCTAAGTACTGGGGTCTAGTTTGGTAGAACAGACAGAGGAAGAACTGACAGGCAGAGCATCAGAAGTTATTCCAGATGAGATGTTGATGATGATAAAGATTCCTAAGGTATCATTCATGATTGGTTGACTTATTAGACAACTTCTATAAGTTTATTTTTGATCCGCATCACTTGGGAAGCAAGGATTCAGCCGACAGACTAAAGTTTGGGAAATATTGACTATTTTGGATGCTGACTAGAAAGAGGATGAAATCCTTTGTGCGGATATATATACCAGATGGATTTCGATAAGGCAATTCGTAGTTGAACAGTGAGGTGTGCAAAGAAAAGGAGAAGAGCAGAGTGAAAGTAGTAAGGAAGGTCTGGTAGGTGAAAGGATAGCAGAACAAAAGAAGAGGAAGGATGAAGTGCAGCAGATCATTTTACTGAGCCTAATTGGAACTAAACTCCAGCATGTGTGGATGCTTCACATCAGTTCAAGTATCTTATTATTCTTGTTACAACTTGTAGACAGTGAGCCCTAATTGGCAAGTGCCATTTTGTATTTCTATTCTTCTAACAAAGAATACAATCTTGGGTTAATCACCCCATGGTTTTCTCCCTTAATAGGGTTTTCACGTCAAAAATATTGTGTCATGTGTATTTCCATTTCATGGTTATGTTTTCTTATTTGAATTGATGCTGCATTAATTATTAAGAAAGTTCAGAAAGCTGAAATAATTAAGATAACTGATTCACCCCCCCTCTCAGTTATCAACAATATCACCATCTAAAGATCAGATGAAAAAAATAGAACTACAATGGTGAGGGGTGGAAATTTTCAAAAAACTCCTACCGCTAAATTTGGTAGAAATGCCACCAATTTTAGAGGTACCACTAAATGTAGTGACCTCCAACTAGATCTGGAACTCTACCAAAGTTGGGGGAGCAATCAAAGTTTAAAAACCTACTAGATTTGGTAGAATAGCTAGAAGGGCTGCTAAGTTTAGCAAAATCTCACTAGATATGGAGGGTATAAATTTGTGCCCAATTTTTTTTTGAAGGCCACGTAGGCCTATGGTAGGGGCTATGCACAATTTTTTTAATTGAAAACAACTTTTAAAAATTTATTTTTAAAAAAATTATTAAAAAATTATTTAATATGCAAAGGAGTTTCAAACCCCCCTCGCCACCCTTATGAAGAGGCGGGGTCCAAGGGGGATGCCACTATTTTCCCTATCATGGCAAGCTTGTGGCAGGGGCCAGGTACCCTTGTGGTACCCTATGCTCTATGTGGGCATGGGATTGGGTAAAAACCCCTGCCCCACAATATTTTTTTAACACAAAAAAATCCTATCCTTTGTTTTTTTAAAATAAATAAAAAAATCCTACAAAAAAAAACAAAGTAGCAAATAAAATTTTTGACCATCAATACTAATGACACTAGCATCTGCGTAAGCATATGAATGGCCTACGACCTAGGGTAGGGGCCAAAAAAATGCCAGATTTAACTATGATGAAAGTATATCATATTTATAGTCAATCCTAATAGATTTAGCTCTTCTGGACTCAACCGTGGGGTCAAATCTGGACCAGGATGCACTCACAAAAACTTAATGGAAAAAACTCTCCAAATTAAGAAGGGGCTTGCAAGAATCGAAGCTTTGATACCATTTTGAAGTAACCAACCAAGATTAGAAAATTTGCAACACCAAATAACCTTATACACATAAGAGAGAAGCAACAAACAAGGCTATCTTGCCAAACAATAATGCAATCATACAAGTGGATGCAAGATCCAATATGATGATACAAGATACAAGAGAATCCTTGCTTATAAAGGCAAGGTGGGACCTAGAACTACATAGGATTATGACAAGTGTCATAATCAAATGATATGAGACATGCAAAGAGATAAGAATCCTATGTGTACCCTAAAAGTGCCCCAGGTAAACTTAACAACTAAGTGTGAATAGGTTCTAGAATGGAACTGGTTAGGGAATAACTCTTTTCACACCAACAAGTAAAAGTTGTTTTAGATGCAATCCCTTCGACCAACAAATCAACAGTTAGAATGTTCCTAGGTCAGTGATGCATGAGCATCTGGAAGCATTCAGAACAATTGAGACAGTTAACATGAAATTGCAGAGTACCGAGAGAGAAACCTTGGAGAATACCACATTTTACCGCATTTGCATATTAGAGATTGTGGAGCTAGACTTAGCATTTAGACATGGTCATCTACAACATATCCAAAATTTAGATCATTTGAGCTCGATTCTGGAAAGATATCGCTATCAGAAGATTACCTATTTTTACCTGTTTTCAGAAAGCAGAGCTGACAATGTTCAGTGGAGTATAAACAGCTTGCAGAGCAATTCTGTGACTTGCAGAGCTAAAAGGAACATTATTCAATGAAGTTTAGGGCCTGGCTGACCTTCCCTCAAATCCACACATAATTTCATTCATTTGTGAAGGAGTTCTAAACAATTAGGTCTGACCTACCCGTGTACACACGTTTCATGCTAGCCATTGCAATTAGGTTGACTTGATAATGATTTCAAGGCTTGCGGAGGATATAAATGAATGATAATGATTTGTTACAAGGTAGCAATGACAAAATGAATAAGTATGCAAAGATATGAAGCAATTTCATAAGTGTTTTGATCCGAAGAAGCAGAAGTGAAGTAGAGTGTAGAGCAGAGAACAAAATAAGTTGCAGAGCAGAGAATCGAGAAGCTGGTGAAGGAAATCATGAAGTAATGTTGTTATATGAATATTTGTAACCCTGGGTTGCAGCCTAGTGTCTATAAAAGCCTGAGTGGCATATGTAATGTGTTTTGTGATCATAATATAAGAAGAATGAGCTTTGAAGGCTGGGTTTTTTCCTTTTAGGGTTTTCCCAGGATAAATCTTTGTGTCATGTTCTTATGAATGTCTCTTTCTTTCTGTTGTTAACTATTTACTCATGTTGCATCTCTAATTGATCATGCTATTAATAGTTTAAGGCTGCAAGGTTGGATAGTTCCTCACCAGACCCTTCTACCTTGACTGCATTAGTCAGTGGGGGCAATACAATGTTTTATACCAAATTTGACTTTCAAAATATATTCAATCTATCGATTACTAAAGAAAGATGTTAGAATAACCTGGAAGATGGATGGTCAAAATGCTTTTGAACAAGTAAAAAAGTTTTTCCTCACTCCTCCCATGCTCATGCCACCTAAGCAAGATTGACCTTTCATTCTATACTTCAGAGAAACAAAAATATCAATGCCATGCATGCTAGCACAAGAAGATGGCGATGGTAAAGAGAGAGCAATATATTTCATTAGTCATACCTTATTAGATTATGATAAAACCTATACCCAAGAAGAAAAGGAATACTTAACTATAGCTTTTACCATGAGATGTTTGTGTCATTATATGTTAAACTAAGAAACACAAGTCATCATCAAATCAAGGCCACTATAGACTTTTCTCACACAACCAATGCTATCGAGAAGAGTCAAGTGATTCTTAACTCTGCTCAGTGAATTTGAATTAACAAATGTTAACCAAAAGCCTATCAAGGGATAGGTGATCATTGATTGGTTAGCTAATAACCTTGGTACCTAAGATGAGCCAATAAATGAAGATTTTCCTGATGAAGAAATCTATGTAGTAAACCTTGAAAAGTATCCACCATCTTAATGGTATAAAGATATCCTCAATTATCTAGCACATGCTACTTACCTTGAGAATATGACTCCTCTTGGTAAAAGGTGGGTGCAACTTTTAGTCTCAAGATACATAATGATCAGTATCATCTTATATCGAAGAGGTTTGGATGGGGTTTTAGTTCAGTGCATAGATAAAGAAGCACATATAAAATATTAGAGGAATGCCATAATGACATCTATGGAGGACACTTCGATGGGCATACCATTGTAAGAAAAATTCACTACTTAGGTTATTTTTGGCCTAACCTAGAATGGATGCAATCAAATTTGTAAAAATGTGTTCAAAATTCCAAATGTATGTGCATGTCCATCCAAATGTATGCACATGTCCATCATACACCCACTTAAGATCTCCAACCAATTATTATGCCTCGGTGTTTCTCCACATGGGGACTAGATCTGGTTGAGAAAATCTCTCAACCATCAGTAGATGGTCATATGGTCATCATAATGGAAATTGAGTATGTTAATGAGTGGGTAGAATCTATGCCACTAAGCACAATTTTGGGAACAATGATTGCAAAGTTCATCTTAAACCAATTCATCTATAGATTCAAGATTTTGTAAGCTATTGTCATAGATAACGCCTCTTAATTCAAGAATCCCCAAGTGTAGGAGTTGTGTGTGAAAGGTTCCAAATTAATCACAACTCTGCATCAATTTATTAGCCTCAAGGAAATGGAAAGGTAGAAGCAACAGATAAAACATTTAAATCTACCTTGGTCAATATTGCAAAAAATTCTAAAAGAGATTGGCATATGTAGTTGTATCCCACTCTTTGGGCTTACAATACTAGTGAATGAATGCCTATGGGAGCAACCCCATATGTTCTTACTTTTGAATCACAAGTAGTATTATCCCTGGAAGTTGAATTACCAAGCCCCTAAGTGTCTTTACAAGGACTCTTGGATGATGATGAATACCAGGAAGTAAGGTTAGTAGAATTGGAAATGTTAGATAAAATAAGGCTAAGAGCAATGCAAAGGTGTGATTCATACTTAGTGAGGGAAAGCAAACAATATCACAAAAGAATTGTCTCCAAACCATTCAAGGTCAAGAACCTTGTGCTTAGAATCAATAATCTAATTGATAAAAGAGTTGGTGAAGGCTGTAAGTTTAGATCAAATTGAATAGATTTGTATGTGGTTAAAGGAGATGTTAGAAATACTGCCTATCTCTTGTGCATAATGGAAGGTGAGGAATTTGGTGAAATAATTAACACCTTCCATTTAAAGAAATATTATATTTGAAAAACAAAAAAATCAAGTAGCTCAAAAAAACATAAAAATCATATATTTCAAAAATATGCATTACATTATGTTCACCATTGCATTTGTTAGTGGTTTGCTCTTGTTTAATTTTTATTCTAGTAAGGAGTCTAAAATTTGCTAGTATAGATTGTCTTTATTAAACCATAAATTCCCCTAATAATTATTACCATTACCCCTTTACACTCTCAACAATTTCAAATAAAGTCAAACTCAAAGCTTTAAACTAATCCTAGTCTTAGTTGTCATCTAGTCAAGTCTAAAGAAAGCAAGTTTTCAAACCCATAGTACCTAATATAAGCTAACATGAAGGTCTCATCTTTTCTCCTCAACAAGAGGAAAGTCTTAGGAGTCAGTTACCCTTTTGGTTGCACTTAGCCCCTTACTCACCTATCTTAATCCCTTTAGGTTAGGGGGTCAAAACTCCACAAGACAATTCAGACAAAAATTTAAAAAAAGGACAAAAAAGAAGAAAAAGAAAAATAAAATTACCAATGTATGTACTCTCAAGTGGAGAAAAATCTAATCTCAAAGCTACAAGGGTGACATCCAAACAAAAAATATAGGAGAAAAATAAACTAAGCACACACACGCGTGCGCGTGCGCACAGACACATGCGCACGTGCATGCACGCACGCGCGCGCGCGCACACACACACACACAAGTTAGGTAAAAATAGGAGTCTAGCTTGTTCTCTAAGGCCATCCTTGCTAAGGAATTAATCCTTCACCCTAGGTATGACTTATTTTCCATCTCTTTTGGTCTAAGTCTAGAAGGTACCAATAAATTTGGTTGCTTGGCTATGTTGAAAACTAGTCTAAGCAGTCATTGTAGATAAGGACCAATCTTTATCCTTTTGTGCAACTTAATCTAAAAAATTTCCATTCCCTTCCCCATTCCCACTTGATTCCCTAATAATTCCTATCTTAGAATCTTAGTGATTCATCTTATGCTAATCAACCCACAATCCTATAGGTAAAAAATCCTATTAAAGAGAAACCACATTGTTAATACCACATGCATATCATTAAAAAATAAACAATAATTCATGTCATAGAAAAATGGCATCCATGAAAATTAAAAGAACATATGTATACATTGTATTTCATCTATATAGTCTATATATCCATACATTCTAAGTTCTCATTGCATCCATTCATATATACATAAAATTACAAAAAGAGCATGAACATAGTACCATACATGTATAAGAACAAAATTTAGTAAATAAAATTCTAAAACCATCCATGTGCACAAGAGTGAAGAAAAATAAAAGACTTCAACTATAACTGTATATAGATAGTACCGATCTTGGTTGTTACAAATAAATGTCAAAGTGTCTAAGTACAAAAACACTCCATCAAGGGAGAAAAAAGAGAAAAGTATGCACACAGGGATACAAACCTCCCCATACAAGGGGCAATAAAAAAGATGAAGCAATAAGAAGTAGGTGTCTCAAAGACCTCAAGGTTAGCTCTGGCTTATAGATCATCTAGGGCTTCTATTATGTGGTATCCTCATCGCTAGATTTCCATTGGTTGTTCATCTGTGTGATTTCATCTGTTGGTAAGAGACACTGCTCTGGTATGAACTTGAATGTTGTCATTGATGGCAACAGGGATCAGAGAGCTCATCAATATGACAAGTAGACACAATTCCAGAAGATCATGTGAGATTTTAGGTCCGGTTGGCAGAAATGGCAAAGAATGAGTATGTACATATTAGAGCACAGTAAGTGGGTCAGTATGTGTCTGCAGATGATGATTGTGTAATGCGGTTCAGGTATGATGTCAGTTGTTGTTTGATAGTGTTATGCTTCAAAGGTTAAGTCCTGATCTCCTCTAGAAGTCACCTTGAAGCATTGTCTAAGTTCGGATAAGCAAAGGTATATCAAGAACAGTGAACAGGGTCTAGTGCAGTGGTTTACATTCCTCCACAGATAAGTATTTTGTTATGCAGTTTTAAGGTGTTGTAAACACTTATATGAAGTTTCTTATTCTAGATTTAGGAGATATGAAGTCCATTGGAAGGTTAGCTACAAGCTGTTAAGTATTAGCATAATGTTTGACAGAGTTTGATAGAGATAGAGTCTGAGTTCTGATGGTCCACATTTCTCCGCAAGATGATATCATGCCTTGCGGCTCTAAGGGTAAGATTGGGAATGTGTAAAGAGTCCTTGATATGATTTTGGAAGTGTTTTGTGATCTGCAGTAGAAGTTGTAAGTCAGCAGATGAACCTGTTAAGCATGCTCTTGAGGAACAGGCTGACTGGTGAGATAAATCATGATGCGGAGAAAGGATAGTGTGTGAAAGATCTATTCAAGTAATTGAGTGATTAGAGCTGACCTATATGAATACGCTTGGGCAAATATTTGGGTCTGTACGACACATAGTGCATTGGATTGAGCCGACAAGGTACATCTTTCTATGTACACGTTTTACTTCTTGGATGTCGACATGACTATGGATCAAATCATGATGTAGATATATAAGAGTGATGAATTTTGGTTGAGTGAGTGTGTGGTGTGTGTGTGTGATGCAAGGATGTGAATAGAAGAGCAGAGTTAGAAGATCAACAGCGATGAAGACTTGGGATTCACAATTCAGTTGCTAAATGACTGCACCCTGGCATAGTGGCAGATGCTTAAGCAATATTCATTTTTCATGTACAATATGATTGGAAGCAACCTTTCATCATCAAGGTATTGAAACGACAGTGAGCCTTCTACAAGGTTTAAGAGCCCTCATGGTTTAATAGCCCTTATTGTAATCTTGCTAGGTTTAGGGTTGAGGCAGTGAGCCTGCTAAACCAAGTTGTACTTCATGGTAGGGAGCCAACTTGTTCTAGGCCCATGGAGTGACCAAGCCTAAACATTATTTTTGTAAATATTGCAATATATATTTGAGAGCTAATCCTCTCCGTGGTTTTTCCCTTCTTGGGTTTTCCACATAAAAATCTTGGTGTTCATGTGTCATGTTATCATGGTTATTGTTCTCATGCATATTGTGTTTTTGTTTAATTAGATTTGGGAAACAACTAAAAGTTAAAGTGCATGAAAGATTTTTAGAACACTGATTCACCCCCCCCCTCTCAGTGTTCCTGACAATCAACAATTGGTATCAGAGCGAGGTTCCTTGGAAAAAGTTTAACAACTTAAGGAAGATCTGGGATAGTATGATCATGGCAGCAAGAAGGTATAGAAATTATGAGAGATATAACCAACTAGAAGCAGCCCTTATGGATCTTGAAAATTCTGAAGCAAAAGTTAGGGATCTAAAAGAAAACTTGCAACAAGCCGATGAATGCATCTTAAAGATAACAGAGCAAATCAAGAAATTCAAAGATAAATACATAGAATTCAGTGATCAATTGTTAGCAGCAAATGAAGCCTTGAATGTTTTGGTAGCAAAATTTATAGAAAGAACAAGAGCAGAAGATGATCTAAATTTAATTGTGAAGAACAGATCAGAAGATTGTGCAAAACTTGAAAAAGAGATTGCAAATCTAAAAACAGACCTAGAAAAGGCCAAAAGCTTTGAAGAAAAATCCAAGATAAGCATTGCAAAGCCTGATGAAATGATTGTCAACCAAAAGAGTGCAGATGACAAGCAAGGCTTGGGATATGAAAAAGGGGAAAGTTTAAAATCTGGTCGAGCAACCATTGAAGTATACAAAAACAAAGGAAATCAGTTTAGAAATCAAAAAAGAAGGCCTAGAAGACCTCCAGTCAGACAACCAAATGCACAAAGGTATCCATCCTTCAATAGTTATTGCAATTCATGCAATAAGTATGGTCATAAGGTTACTCAGTGTAGGAGCAAAATAAATCAAAAGATTCCATCATTCTCTGGTCAGTGTTTCAATTGCAAGGAAATTGGTCATAGAGCTAATGAATGTAGAAATCAGATCAGGAAAAGTTTCAACAATGGGAGGAATGAACAATCATTCAAAGGTAAATGCTTCAATTGCAATAGAACTATTCATAGAGCTATTGTATGCAGAAGTAAAGTAAGTTAGAATTCTATCAAGCGCAATGCATGCTATAAAATGGGACACAGATCAAATGAATGCAGAAGCTCGGTAAGAACTAACTTTCAAAATATAAGGAACAATCAATCATTCAATGGAAAGTATTTTGCATGCAATAGATTTGGACATATGGCAAATCAATGTAGATCAAATTCAATCAATGGAAGGAATCAAGGTCAAAAGAATGTGATGTGCTTCAATTGCAATAAATTTGAACATGTTGCAAGATTTTGCAGAAGCAAAAATGTGAAGAGAAATAACTATTCTGAAGAAAGGAAAATAAAGCAGAGAAATGATAAGGGAAAAGAGAAAGTTATTTTGGTTGAAACTAAGAAAGAAATGGACAAGGTATGGATCAAGAAAGAAGTAATTGAAGTTAGGGATCAATCTGCACCAGTATCCAGTGCAGTTACTTCCTCCAAGAAGTAAATTGAGAGCTTTGGCTCAGGGGGAGCAGTGTTGAAAATTCAAACCCCCAGCCATAAAGTGGGTGCTAGAATCAGGCACGAAGATGTATAATCTAATGTGACAAAGCTCTTAAAAGAAAAATTGGAAGCAAAAGGGTCAATGCGGCATATTACGGAGCAATCTTATTCGACTGTGTTCTATAGTGAGGGATTTTTTGACAACTTTTTGGGAGTGAGCATTTAATAACAATTAGGACAAGTGCGGAGGATAAAAGGCCAGTCATTTTTCCTATAATTCACTTTGCATTCAAAGATTTTTAGATGTTAGAGAGAGATTTCAAGGCACAACAAAGATTCAAAGCTTCAATCGATTCAGGCAAAGGAAACCCAAATTCGGCATATCAAGGTATTTTCATAGAAACCCTAATTGTGAATCTATTGAATCTTTGATATGGAGACTCCACAAATTGTAGACATTACTGAACGCCTTCGATCCAAGTTCAAGAAACACCCTCATAAAGCAACCGAAGTGGATCAAATGGGTGCATTTTTTAGTATACCTTACGAAGTCCTGTATGTTGAGGACGTTAGGGCATATATTCATGTTGCCCTAGATGAACACAACAACATTTCTCTGATAGATTTATATCTCAAGCATCTAACTGTTGACTAGTTTGACCTCAAAAAGGAATACAAAACCCTAAAGGAAAAGAAGTTTATTTAGTATGTGGATTTTCCTATGTTTTCGAAGGATGATTGGGTAAGGTACATTCTGAGCTGAATTCATGATGAATTCATGTGGTTAGGGCAGCCCTTCAAAATCATCAAGGAAGCAATTAGGGCAGTGACAAGATTAAGTTTGACCAGAAGTGTGCCCTTGTTGAAGGCTGTGAAGAATCAGACTGTTATAGAGGCCATTGGAGCAAAGTGCGACAAGAGGGCACTGACTATCAATGATATCATGGATCATGAGGTAAGATTCGCCTCAATGGTTTTGGGCTACAAGATCTACTTCTCCAACCGAGAGAACTCTATCTTAGGAACAACAATCTATACTACATATCAAATGGTCAAAGAGAATGCAGATTATGATTTGTGTGAACTGCTGCGAACCCAACTACTAGAGAACCTGAAGAAGATAAAGGAAAGCAAGAACTACCCCTTCAAATATGGTACATTGGTCATCTGTTTATTCTTTTATTTTATAAATGAGCTACCAAACATGAAGAATTTGATCTGGTTAAGTTGTAAATGTTGAAATAGGTCTGGACAACTAAGAGGGGGGGTGAATCAGTTGTCCCACAATTTTAATAATTTCTTTTTCTTAATCTTCTTTTATAACTTATAATCAAAAAATTTCATCATTAATCAATAACACATGAGCAGAAATGAAAATAGTACACTTGACACCAAGATTTTTGATGTGGAAACCTGGTTAAGGGAAAAACCACGGTGGGGGTTAACCCACAAAAATTAATACCCTGTTAAAAGTATTTTTACAAATGGGAATGCACATGCATTCGGGCTCACTGCCCCGAGCTCACTACCTATGGAAATATTACAAGAGAATAACAGAGATTTGAATTGATTAATAGCATCTACCCATGCAAAATTTTTAGTTCTGGTTAAGTACAAAAACTAATCTTACACATTTCATCTTTGCTTTGCTCTTCTTACTATTCTGCCTTCATTCACACTTTACATTTATGTTCTTCTCACATATACCTTATTTGCATACACCACACACATTGAATCATCCAATTTCATCAGCTATATATATCCACAACAAGATCTACAATCATTCTAACAGTTGGCTTCAAGAACACTTAGAACTTTTATGAATGCTCGGCTCTGTCAGCTAGATCTATGTATAACTTAAGGTGCGGACCAAAACTTACTCTTGAAAATCATTAATCATGTCGACCACTATCATTGATCATCACTCTTTGTCCAACAAACAACTTCCATACATGCAAAATTAAGATCTTCTGCAAGGTCGGCATGTTCTTCTTTTGTCTGCTCTGACAAACTGGAACCCAGTACTCAGAGGCTAATATCTTTTGAATCCTTCATCACTGGAGGACAAAAATCTAGATTTAGACTGTCTTGACAATGTATATGATTCCCCTAGATGCACAGCTAATCATGACTTTCCACCGGAGAGAGCTGGACCAAAATACCAGACCCTATTACTGCTCTATTCCTAACTGCCTAGACTTAGACAAATTCTAAATTTGACTTCTGGTATGAACAAATTGTGTTATGCAGATGGTTGGGATGATCTTAGTTTCCATCAATGACAACACCTATCAATGCAAAGCAGTGTCTCTTGCCAACAATCTCCCCCTTTGGCATTGATGGCAACACTTAGTGAAAAATGACTAAGTGTCTAGTGCAACTCCCCCTTTGTCTGTACACTCATGTACTTCACTTATTCCAGTGCTCCCCTTTTCTAAATACCTCATTTTTCACTGCCCTTTACTCCCCCTTTGACATCAATGGCAAAGGGTGGGGTTCGCAAGACAAAAACTCTCCAAAAATTCTGTATATACTGCCACATATGTACAAAAAATCATTAAGTCTTATTTACATGAACTTGAGAATGTCTGCAAAGCTGGTTTTTATTTGCACAAGTTCAAAGGCCTAAGTACTCTTCATTCCATCAAAAATAGAGATGTGCCCACTCAACAAAAATGCATATACTTCTGCCTTTGCCAGATCCCAGGGATCACTTGTCTGAAGTGCATTCTAGGCTTCGGATAAAGCATTATGCATGGATTCCAAATTGGGGGCAATCAATCCCCAGAGTTCACACATCCTCTTCATAGTATTGCCTTTCTCTTTTTGAAGTCCCTTTATTTCATCTATCAAGCTAATAACCTAACATTCCTGGCTTATAGGAGAGGCAGTTAGAGGATCAAAATTTTGAGATAGAACTAATATTTTCTGTTCTTGTTCCTTTATCTTCTTCTCAATATCCTCATTGACTTTAGACCATGATAGGCAAAACTTATATATATCTCCTCCATCACTTAGGGCATTCTGAATGCTCTTTATGCTAATGCCTAGTATTAGCCTATCACTCCTTATCAGATTCTTAACTTGACTAAATTTCTTATTCAGGAACTCTTTCTGAACTTTTGCCTCCGCAGACTTTTCAAAAGACTCAAAATGTGAGTTTACTGAACTTACAAGATTTTTTAGATGTTCGGAGGGGGAATCATTTTGATTCTTATGATAGGTTGACATTAATTTCTCCAAAATTCCAGTTGCAAGCCCCAGTAGCTCATTGTCCTCCATGTGGGACTTTAACATCTTTTCTCCATCCTTTACTTGGGTGAATGATGCTATTTTCATCAATTGAATTGGAGAGAGAGCATCTGGATTGGCTAGGCCTTGGTGTATCTTAGGCTCATCAAGTTCAATCATTTCTTTTTCAAGAAGACTTTTTACTGCATCTGCAATGTCTCTTGCAACCATTTCAAAACCATCCTTTTGTTCTCCTGATTTCTCAGTATCTACTTTAGGTGCTTCAACATTTACACCATCTTCTTCTACCTTGTCCATCTTTCCTTTTTCTTCCTCTTTCTTTGTTTTACTCTTCTCTGTGTTTTCTTCAGAGGGACTCTTTCCTATTTGCTCACCACTTGCTACCTGATATAGAGGGCTCTATGTGGCAGTGATATCCTCTTCTTTTCCAGAGTGACCAGATGGAGTTACCCCTGCATCAACTATTATATCTACCGTTTCTATGTCTTCTTGATTGACTTGTTCCTCTTCCTAAACTTCTCCAATATTTAGATTTGATGAATCAAGTCCATCATTGGTCTCCTCATAGATTAATTCTGAAGGATCTAGAGTAGTACTTTGGTCATTAATTCTCTTGTTAGTTTCTTCTTCAAGAGCTTCTTGTTCCGGAGCAGGAGGATTGTCTTCTTCAACTTGTTTTTCTGAAACAATATAGTATTTATCTTTGTCTAAAGCCTTTCTCAGAATTTCCTCTATTTCCTTTGCAATTTCCTCAGTCTCACCAAGCATTAGCTTGTTCATCCGGACTTTGCTTCTAAATTTTCTTTGACTTCTTTGAGAATTTTATTTGCTTCTTTATTGGTCATTATAGGACATAGTGTGGAGAGGACATACTCTCTGAGTTCTAGATCTTTAGCCTTAGCTATTTCTTTTCTCATTTCTAGTACTCTCCTTAAAATTTTAGGAAGTTCTTGTAGAATTTCCAACAGGGCTCTATTGAATTTATTCAAATATATGATAATGGCATCTTCCAAAATTTTCTTATTTGCTTGATCAAAATTATCATAGTAAACTCTGATAGGCTTTAAGTTTCTATGACCAGTGATTGTTTTTACAATTTCATCAATAGTCATGGAGACCTTACTAGTGACTACCTTTTTACTGACCTTATTGCTTCTGGAAGGCTGTTCTTCAGAAGTCTTTGAAGTTTTGGCTTTCTTGGATCTTATTTCTTTCATTTTTTCATCTATCTCTGTCTCTTCATCATCTTTTGTGCTCTTGTGGGTTCTTGTGGCCTTGGTTTTATTTCTTTTCGCTCCATCATTGGATGAAGTGGCTTCAGGCTTCTTAGTGGAAGAGGACTTGAGTTGCTCAACAAGATTTGCAGAACTCCTTGTCTTCCTTGAGGAGCTTGATGGGATTTTCAGAGTGACTGCTGGCTCACTTCTTGCTTTTTCTTCTGTAGTTTGCTCTATGCTTTTCTTCATCTTTTCAATTCTTTCTTTGTTCTTCTTTACTGCCTCCTTGTTTAGGCCAATGCTCTCAGCATACCTTTCAACTTGTCTCTGCACTTTCCTCTTGGTCTCAGGCTATTTGAGCTCCACATGTAATTTTAGACTTAGTTCCTTGTAGGTTCCAAACCTTTCCACAGACGTATCTTTAGGTGTGCTCAAAAGATGTTGAGCATACATATCCAACACTCTTTCATCCACCTCATAACCCATAGGCATTATCCAAACTGTCCTTGGTTCTACAGCTTCCATCAAGCACTGATCTGTGTCAACCATGAAACACATGTCATTTTCATACTTCTCCACAATTGTTTTAGGGATTCTTTCCCTTGCTTGCATTAAACTCTAGAAGTTTTTGAAGAAGCCCCAAATGGTAGTCTTTTGGGCTTGGGAATCACCAAGACTGAGAAGGTGATCTCTTATTTGCCATGCTACTAGTTTCTCAGTTGTCCAATGCACACCTTGAATTCTAAGTACTTCGTTCATAAAATAGAAGAACAAGCATATAATCAAGGAACCATATTTGAAGGAATTTTTCTTATCTTTCTTTATCTTGCTCAAATTTTCAATCAATTGATTTTGTAGTAGTTCACAAAGATCATAATCAACATTTTCTTTTAACATTTGATAGGCTACGATTATTACAATATCGTGGAATGAATACATCAGGGGATGGCGTTCGCATGCTCTGCAAGCTGAGCTAGGGCAACCGTGCCCTAGCTCGTTCTCTGTGTGTTGCTCGCTTCTGCATTATGGGGGGGTTTTTTGAAGCTTTCGGGGTGGTGGTGGTGGGTTTTTTTCTTTTCTGGAGGTCTTCTTGCTGCCGTTTGGTTGGCTTGTGGGTGGAAGGGTTTTGATCCTTCCCTTGGGGTTTTGTCTTTTTCCATTTCTTGCAAACGTGTCCTGGGGGTTTGCATGCCTGCTGGGGTTCTTGTTTTTTGCTATGCAGGGTGGGGAAACATCTGGGGCTAGCCCCAAATTGGATTTTCGATCAGCAGTTGGTTCGAAGCCTCCGGCGCATGGAGTGAATGTTTTTGATAATACGCTGTTTTCTTCAGAGATGGAGATGAATGATCTAGGATCGGCTAGTGGTTCCCGAATAACAAAGATTAATGGGTGTTTGGAAAGATGCAAAGAGCGACCGAAGTTGATTATCCCGATGGAAATGCTTGCAGATGATATTGAATACTATTCAAGGCACTCTTTTTATTGCAAGTTCATGGGTTTGAGAGTCTCGCTGCAATTTTTGGAATCTTGGGCTCAACGGACTTGGATGCCAGAGGGGGAGATGGAGATTAGGCTCCTTGCAAACAACTTTTTTATGGTCTCTTTTGATTGCATGGCAGATCGGAATAAAGTCTTCGAGGGCGGCCCCTATTTTTATAACCAGGTGGGTTTGTTTATCAAGCCATGGCATGCTGGCTTCAACCCGACTGAGGCACTACCAATTCGGATCCCAGTTTGGGTTTGGTTGCCGTGGTTTCCAGTGGAGTGTTGGCGGGATGACATGTTGCATTTGGTGGCTTCAATGCTCGGTAAACCTATTGGGTCTTCACAACAGACGTAGTATAAAAAGGTAATGACTTTTGCTCGTATCTGTGTAGAAATTGATTTAAGCAAGCCACTACCAGATTCTATTGAAGTGAGTGCTGGATCATATACTTGGGTGCAACAGCTAGATTACGAAACCCTACCTTTTCGGTGTCGTCTTTGTCATGAATATGGTCACTTGCAGCGTAGGTGCCCTAGGGCTAAGCCTGTGGTGCCCCAACCTTCTCAGCCTTCTCGTAATCCACCTAGGGTTGATAATGGTAAGGAGCCTATTCCGGGTGATGGTAATGGAGATGATGGCTATGTCCCTGTCAAGGCTCGCAATAGGAATCGGGGCCAGAAGTGGACGTTGAGGGAGAGGCAGGTTGATGAAACTTTTAATAGGTTTGAGGTGCTGGATGATCTCAGCTAGGGGGAAGTGAATCTGGGGTTGCTGAACTTGGATCAGGGAACTTTGGGTACAGGACAGGATGGGCCACCTTTGGAGGCCATGCAGGTTGTGCAAGAGATTGGGGTTGGGCAGATGGATACGGATCAACAATTGATTGTCCAGACTAAACAAGAATCTTCTTTTGGAGCTTCAAAGAGTGGTGGAGGTGGTTCCCCATTGCCCCTGAAAGGAGGCAAGAATGTGGGGAAGAGTTCTTTGGCCTCCCCTCTTTTGGGTATTCAACAAATTAAACTGAAGAAAGGGATTGGTGACAGGACCTCCAAGTTGGGAAGGAAGAAGGATATGGAGAAGATTAAATTAACTGGGGAAACTTTGGTGGAGTTAGGGTCAGTCAAGACTCTGGATTCACATTTTTCATGCCCCTAGAAATGATTGTTCTCTCATGGAATGTAAGGGGCTTGAACAGTGGCCCTCGACAAAAAGCTGTTCGTGATTTGGTTAGGAATCATTCTCCGGATGTTCTTTTTCTTCAGGAGACTAAATTATCTGTAGATAATATGTTGGCCATGGCTCCTAAGTTGTGGAAATATGGTGAATGCCAATGTATGGGGGCTCTTGGTGCTTCTGGAGGGGTGGCTTGCTTTTGGAACCCTCGGAAGATTTTCCCTCTCTGGTGGATGTCCTCTAGATCCTCTATATCCCTAGTCGCCTCTTGGTATGAGACTGGTGAGTGTATTCTCCTCTCTAATGTGTATGCTCCTGTTGAGTTTCCAGGTAAACAACTTCTTTGGTCCCATCTTCATTTTGTTCGTAGCTTAGCTCCTTACCATCCGTGGGTTATGGCTGGCGATTTTAATGCTATTGTGGAGTTGTCTGAGAAAAGAGGTGGTATTCCTAGGTTGGAGCCTTCTGCTCTGTTATTCAGAGATAGCATTTCTGAATTAAATCTTATTGCTGTTCTGCCAAGTAATGGTTGCTTCACTTGGAATAATAGGAGAATTGGTGAGAGTTGTGTTGCTGAGAGGCTTGATCGATTCTTGGTTTCCTGTTATTGGGTTGGAGACTTATGGTCCACTCGATCTGAAATTCTTGATTGGAGAGGCTCTGATCATTGGCCTATTAAGCTTAGCATTATCTCTGCTCGGAGGCCTCGTTCTCCCTCATTCAAGTTCCAGATTATGTGGTTACGGGATCCTACTCTTCATGAACTTGTGGCTGAGTGATGGCGGATTGGTAGACCAACTTTTGGTACGGCAATGTACACATTCTCCAAGCTTCTTCAGTTTGTCAAATATCAGCTTAAAAGGTGGAATCAGTGATGTTTTGGTAATATCTTTTATGCTAAGGTTGCTGCCCAGGAAGAGTTGAATAATATTACGCAGTTGATTCGTGAGAATGGGGCCTCTGAGGATCTTCTAAGGGAGGAGGCTAAGACTTTGAAAGTGGTTGAGGAATTTGAATTGTGGGAAGAAATCTATTGGAAGCAAAAGGCCCGGGTTGAATGGTTACAGGAAGGTGATAAAAACACTGCCTTCTTCTTCAATTCTATGAAGGACAGGAGGTATGGTAATTCCATTCCTTTTTTGGTGAATGATAGGGGTGAACGTCTTGCCTCGTTTCAGGAAATCTCTACTGAGGCATCTCAGTATTTTGCTACTTTATTTAGGGAGGATTCTCGGGGGGGCTCTGTTGAGGAAGCACAGGTTCTTTCTTGTATTCCTCAGTTGGTCTCCAGGGAGGCGAATGAGTATCTGATGAAAGATATCTCTCTTGATGAGCTGGAGGGGATTGTGTTTCAGATGAAGAAGGGTAAAGCTCCTGGTCCCGATGGTTTCCCAATTAAATTTTTTCAGGAATTCTGGGATATCATAAAGTTGGATCTTCTAGCGGTTGTCCTTGAGTCCCAGAGGAATAAGCAGATGCTTCGTGCTCTGAATTCCACCTTCCTTGCTCTCATACCCAAGTGTGAAGGGGCTGATAGGTTATCTCAGTTTCAGCCTATCTCTCTTTGCAATGTGGCTTACAAAATCATTTCTAAGTTATTGGCTGAGAGATTGAAGAAGTGGCTTAAAGTGCTGATTTTAGAGGAACAGAGTGGATTTGTGGCGGGTCGACAGATTCTTGATGGGGTTGTCATTGCTACGGAGACCATCCACTCCATGGACAACTCCCATGAGAAGGATATGTTCATTAAGCTAGATATGGCTAAGGCTTATGACAGGGTTAGATGGTCTTTTTTGTAGAAGATCCTTATTTCTTTTGGCTCTAGTGAGGAGTGGATCCAATGGGTCATGAGCTGTGTCACGTCTATTTCCTTCTCTGTTTTGATAAATGGAGATCATTCTGAACTTTTTTGTGCCTCAAGGGGCTTGTGCCAAGGGGATCCTCTTTCTCCGTATCTTTTTCTGCTTCTTGTGGAAGGCCTTGGACGTTTGTTGAAAAGAAGGGTGGAGCTTGGTACCATTCAGGGTTGGCGATGGGGTGGAGACTTGCCTCCGCAATCTCATTTACAGTTTGTTGATGATACTGCCTTGATGGGGATGGCTACTGTTAGGGAAGCTACTAACTTGAGGCAGGTGTTGGACATATATCTTGTTGCTTCAGGACAATTGGTTAATGAGGAGAAGTCATCCATATTCTTCTTCAATACGCCGACCCCCATTCAGAGAAGAATTGCTAATATCTTGAGGTTTCAGATAGGGGTTCTCCCTTTGACGTATCTGGGTTTCCCAATTTCTGTTCGCCCTCTTCCCAAGGGTTCTTGGCAGAATATTATTGATAAGCTCCGTGCAAAAGTTAATCATTGGACCCACAGATGGTTGTCTTTTGCGGGGCGGGTTCAGCTTCTCAAGTCGGTGGTGCAGGCTCTCCCTACCTACCGATGTATGCTTCAGGTGGCTCCAATGGGTTTTCTGAGGGAGTTGGATTCTCTTGCAAGGCAGTTCTTATGGGCGGGAAGTTTGTCATCCTCCAAGTGGAGCCTGGTCAGGTGGGATGTTGTGTGTAGCCCAAAGCAATTTGGTGGTCTTGGTCTTCGACAGTCTGCGTTATCTAGAGTGGCTGTGGCTGCTAAGCTATTTTGGAGATGGTGTGTGGAACTAGATCAGCCATGGGCCAGGATATTATCTCATAAGTATTTCCTGGGGATTCCACGACAGGATCTCCCTCGTTACCCTCTTGAGGGGAAAGGTTCAGTGATTTGGAATACTCTTCAAAAGGGTGCTAAGCTTATCAAGGAAGGTTTATTTTGGATTTGTAGACGGGGAACTGAAGCTCTCTTCTGGTTGGATTCTTGGGATGGATTCCCTCCACTTACTTCTCAGTTCCCCAACCTTCTTCCTTTGTACCAAAGATTTCTCGAGGCTGGCTGGGCTAGGGTGAGTGACTTCAAGTCTGTTGCTTCTTTTGGTCAGTTGGAGGTAGCTCATTGGAAGGATCCCGCAGTGTGGCCAGATTTGGGACTTGTGGAAGATAGTGCTGAGCTTCACAAGATTCTTCATAGTAGGAGTTGTAGTTCTCTTCTGGAAGAGGATATTCTTGCTTGGACCCATAATCCTAAGGGGGTTTACTCTGTTGCTTCTGGTTATCAGGTGTTATTGGCTCAGAAGCTAACTGGGGTAGAGGTTCATTGGTGGAAAAGGGTGTGGAATAAACTCTCGTGGCCTAAATGCAATTGCTTTGTTTGGACTTTGGCTTGGAATAGGTGTTTGACCTGGGATAACATTCGTAAACGGGGATATCAAGGACCTTCAATTTGTGTTTTGTGTGGGGGAGCAGAAGAGGATTCTTCGCATTTGTTCTTCCGGTGCCCCTTTGTTGTGCAGCTTTGGCATTGGTGGTGGGAGGTATGGAAGCTTCCTTGTATTCATGCATGCTCTTTGGTTGAATTCTGGGATAGTATGGGAAGACCTCCTTCTATGGCTTCCTTTTTGCAGGAAGTTTGGTTCGTGGGTCCTACCTTTCTGCTTTGGCAGATTTGGCTGGAGCGGAACCGCCAAATTTTTCGTGATCAGAAGTTGGTGGGTTGGCAAGTTTGGCTGCATATGCTAGGAATGGTGCAGGAGTCAGTTTCAGCTAAATGTGATTTGGTCTTCCCCTTGGAGAGAGGTGATGATGAGTTGGTGGCCAGACCGGGTCTTCAAGAAATTCATTCTTCTTTTGTTAGTTCCAGGAACTGTAGGCATGGAAAAAAGAGGGTTCAACGGGTTGGAAGGTGGTTACTTCCTCCCAATGGATTTTTAAAGATCAATACTGACGGTTCTTCTAGGGGCAATCCTGGGCTTGCTGGAATTGGTGGAGTTGGTAGGGACTCAGCTGGGTCGGTGATTTTTCTGTTCTCTATACATGAGGGGGTGAAGACTATTAACTTCATGGAGGGTCTGGCAATTCTGCATGCTCTTGAGAGGGCCCTTGCTTTGGGCTGGAGAAAAGTTATATGTGAAGCTGATTCACAGATTTTGATTAATCTCTTGAATGAGCGAAAGATATCTGATATTAATTGGCAGTTGGCTTCAGTGGTTCAGCGGATTCTTCAGGTTAGTTCTCGGTTGGAGGAGGCATCCTTTGTTCACATCCCAAGGGAGTGGAATCGAGTTGCCGACTGCTTGGCCAAATGGGCCTCTGAGCATGATAGTGGTTGGAAAGTTGAGGATTGGGATCAGGTTAACCCTGAGCTGCATCTAGATTTAGACCGGTTCTTGGAGGAGGATAGGAGGATACATGAGGATAGTTGATGTTGTTTATGCTGTGGGGTCTTCACCTTGTTTTCTGGGGCTGGGTCCCTTAGTTATTATTGTAATGCTCTTTTCTGATTTCTAATAAAGTTTTTACCCCTTTGTTTTAAAAAAAAAACATTTGATAGGCTACATATATTGTAGTTTTGGAGACAAAGTTTGCTCTGCTAGAGTGGTAAATTTTGTACCCAATCACCATGGAGGTGAATTTGACATTCGGTTCTATAATATCATTGATGGTCATTTCCCTTCTGTCAAACTTAGCACCGGTAGCATTAGTCACTGTCAACCCGGTTACAATCTTGATAACATCCTTTGTAATCTTGAATGGTTTCAATAGCCATATGAACTCATCATGTATTCAGCTTAAGATATATCGAACCCATTCATTTTCATCAAATATCAAAAACCTAATGACTTGCAGAAAGTGTTTTCTTTCTAGGGCTTTGTATTCTGATTTCAATTTGTGGCTATCATTTGTTAAGTAGTTGTTAAGCAAATCTAAGAGTTTCAGGTTTCCAAATTCATCCATGTTACAGTGGATATATGCCCTAATATCCTCAACATGTAGTACACCATGTGGAACCTCAGAGAATGCGCCCAACAGTTCAACTTCAATTAATTTGTGTGGATGCTTCTTAAATATTGATCGGGGCCTTTCAGTTACATCAACAACTAGAGGTGTAGCCATTTGCAGAAATTTGAGAACTCAAGAGATTTCGCAAAAAATAGAAAATACCTTGTTATGCAAATTAGGGTTTTTTCTTGGAAATCCTTTTCTCGCTTCCAAATCTTGAGAATTCTCAGCTCTAAGCTCGTCCACTTCTTTCTTCTTGTTTTCACCAAATGTAAAGTGTTTCAAATGAGGAATGAATGACCTTTTTAAGCTTCGCATCACCTAATTTGCCTTTGTAATAAATGCTCTGCCCTAGCACATCTGGTTGCTCTATTTTTGAATAGTCTTTCATGTATCACTCTGCAATTTGCCATAATCACTTCCTATCTTCCAGAAATCCTTCCAAATGTTCTAAGTCAATTCAAGGTACCTTTTCTCATTATGCTAGAACCAGGCACTCAACTCTAGCTAGGGGATTTTGATTTTTATTGCAGCTGCCCCTGAGCCAGAGCTCCTAATTTAATTGCCTAAAGAATTATCTACAACGAATTCTGGTGTGGACCCATCACTATGGTTCACAATTGTTTTCTTCACCCATGTCTCACTTGTTTCATTTTGGATCTCATTCTCTTCAATTTTTCTTTTGCCTTTGTCTTGTCTCTGCTCATCTAGTTTTCTGTTTACTGGACCTCTTCCTTCATTTGTCCTACTTCTACAGAATCTTGCAAAATGACTGAATCAGTTATAATGGAAGCACACATTTCTTTGCCCATTTGATTGATTTCCTCTTGATCTACACTGATTTTCCATATGTCTAAATCTATTGTATGCAAAACATTTGTCATTGAAAGATTTCTTATTTCCTCTATTTGATGAGTCATTCATTATCATACCTCTACATTCATTGGATTTATGACCATACCTCTTACAATTGAAGCATTGTCTGGAGAAGGATGGATTATTTTGATTTAATCTACTTCTACATTGAGTGGCTTTATGACCAAATTTATTGCACTTGAAACAATTTCCATTGAAAGATGGATACCTTTGAGCATTAGGTTATCTTATCGGAGGTCTTCTAGGTCTGTTTCTCTCATTCCTTGGTTGAAAGTTTCTTTGTCCAGATCCAGAGCTTTCACCTTTTTCATAACCAAGACCATGCTTGTCTTCAGCCCTTTTCTGACCCTAAGTATTGCTTCAAGTTTAGTTGAGCTTATCTTGAACTTCTCATTGTATTCATTTGCAACTTCTAGATCATGTCTGAGTATGACAATTTGTATTTCAAGATCTCTTTCATTGTCTTTACTTTCTTGTAGATTAGATTTTAGATGACCAACAATACTATCCAATCTATAGCATTCATCAGTTCTTTCTCTTAGAGTTTGATTTAAATCTTCTTTAGTCTTCTTCCTTTGCTCAATTTCTTTGGTAAACCTCATTACCCCAAATTCCATCTCAACTTTTAGAACAACAACTTCTTTTGACAGCTTATCACACTCCTTTATTTTTTCTTCCAAGGCTTCATTCATGCTATTTTCTTTAGTTAAATTAGATAATTGCAGAAGTAGCTCCTTATTCCTTCTCAAAGATTACTTTAATTTATCTTTTAAAATTTCAATGGTATCATCAGCATCCTTGATTTCATCTTTCAAATTATATATTTCTGTTTTGGACTAATCAAGATCTTTTAGAGCCAACTGAAGTTGATCCTTAAGTGAGCCCATTGAAAAACGTCTTCCAAGATCTTTCCTCAAGCTATTGAGCTTCTTTTAAGGAACCTTGCTCTGATACCAATTGTTGAAATAGGTCCAGACAACTACGAGGGGGGGGTGAATCAGTTGTCCCACAATTTTAACAATTTCTTTTTCTTAATCTTCTTTTATAACTTATAATGAAAACATTTCATCATTAATCAACAACACATGAGCAGAAATGAAAATAGTACACTTGACACCAAGATTTTTGACGTGGAAACCTGGTTAAGGGAAAAATTATGGTGGGGGTTAACCCACAAAAATTAATACCCTATTAAAAGTATTTTTACAAATGGGAATGCACATGCATTTGGGCTCACTGCCTAGAGCTCACTGCTCAAATGGAGGGTCACTACCTATGGAAATATTACAAGAGAATAATAGAGATTTAAACTAATTAATATCATCTACCCATGTAAAAATTTTAGTTCCGGTTAAGTACAAAAACTGATCTTACACATTTCATCTTTGCTCTACTCTTCTTACTGTTCTTCCTTCATTCACACTTTGGATTTCTATTCTTCTCACATACACCTTATTTGTATACACCACACACACTGAATCATCCAATTTCATTAGCTATATATATCCGCAACAAGATCTACAATCATTTTAATAGTCGGCTTCAACAACACTTAGAACTTTTATGAATGTTCAGCTCTGTCACCTAGATCTATGCATAACTTAAGGTGTGGACCAAAACTTGCTCTTGAAAATCATTACTCACGTCAGCCACTATCATTGATCATCACTCTTTGTCCAACAAATAACTTCCATACATCCGGAATCAAGATCTTCTGCAAGGTCAACCTATTCTTCTTTTGTCTACTCTGACAAACGAGAACCTAGTACTCAGAGGCTAATATCTTTTGAATCCTTCATCACCGGAGGACAAAAATCTAGATTTAGACTATCTTGACAATGCATATGACTCCCCTAGATCTGCAACTAATCATGACTTTCCATCGGAGAGATCCGGACCAAAATACCGGACCCTGTTACTGCTCTATTCCTAACTGCCCAGACTTAGACAAATTCTGAATCTGACTTCCGGTATGAACAAATTGTGTTATGCAGATGGTTGGGATGATCTTAGTTGCCATAAATGACAACACCTATCAATGCAAAGTAGTGTCTCTTGCCAACAGTAAACCAGTAGCCATCCAAATCAGAAACCATCTAAATAGCATTAGAAGTGTTAATGAGCAAAAGACTGCCTTATGGGGGTACTTCAAAAATTTTCAAAGCATAATGTAGGCTATAGAAAGAATTCCTAGGAAAATTGTTAAAAAATATAAGTATACTATCTGTTTCATGGTTACAAAAGACCAATGCCTAATAGAAGTTATTGAACCTAGGACTGTCTGGGTAATGCCAATGGGGTATAAAGTAGATGGGCAAATATTAGAGAACTATGCTTAATACATGTTGAACAAACCCAAAGACAACAGGGACGAAAGGTTTGGAACTTATGAAGAGCTATCCATGAAACTTCATGTTGAATTCATAAAACATGAATCGAGTAGAAAAGTCAGAAAAGAGGTGGAAGAAGTGGCTGCTAGGTATGGAATCACCAAAGAACAATTGAAAGAAGCAAGGGAAAAAGTAGAGAAAGTAGCAGAAGAAAATCAAAAAACTAAACCGGTGCAGGTTCGAGAAAAATCATAGGTGAAACAGGATAAGTCTGAGAAAGTTTAGAGGACTACTAGAAGCTCTGCTACCTCCTCTGGTGCCACAGCTTCAATAAACCTGAAGAAAACATCAAAAGAATTCTCTATCAAAGAGATGAAGAGAAAGAAGATGAAGGGAAGAAGACTCTATGTTAGTGTAGGTGAAAGGGATGATGAAGAAATAGAGTCAGATGAACAGGTCAAGAAGGTGAAAGTTGAGGGTATCAAAGCCTCCGAAAGCAATAAAGAAAAGTCCTCTAGAAAGGACAAATCTAACAAAAGATAGAAAAAGGAAATGCTTCTAGCACTTGCAAATATAGTAAAGGTTGTCACTATAGATGGGAATCTAAAATCTATGATTACGCACTATGTTCAATATAGTGATGATGACAAAAGGAGTCTAGAGGAAGCCATTGTAAACTATCTCAACACTTTCATCAAAGTCCTCATTGAGATCATCTTTGATCTCCCAGAAAGTCTAGCAAATATTTTGAGCATCAGAAAGGAGAATGCCAGAGCTAAAGATATTGAGCTGAGAAAACATGTGTTGACTAGACTATGTCCGGAAATCATTGCAAAGGAAAAAAATCTGATCTCCAAGGAGACCAAGGATCAGTTTAGAACTAAAACAAGGATGAATTTGTTAATGGTAGGTGTTAAGGGAAAGTTGGAGTAAACATGAATAATCAATATATCAATATCAAAATACCCAAAACTCAACAAAATACAGAAACAAAGAGATCAATCAAACAAAAGAACTTCAAAAACCTTTGCAAACCTCAAAGCTTCATAGCTTTTGTTGGTTGCCTATCTCAATCGATCTTGCATGTATGAATAAGGCCCTCAGAGAGTGCACTTCCTTGCTATGATTCCAAGATTGTCAATGGAGAATGGCTATGATAGTTTTGCCATGAAGAGGAGCTTCACAACAATGGTAGTAGTATGGTAACAAGTGTGATCACAAGCAATGAAGGAATGACGTGAGTGCCAATGGTGCACTGTAATTCCTGTAGAGTAATGATACTTAAAGCTTGGATGAATGAAATGGAAGAACAGGGTTCAATTTATAGACTTGAGAAAGAAGAGATCAACGATATAGAAAGAACAAGAAGATCAACGGTATAGAACAGTTGAGGAAAGTGCACGAATAAGAAGAAGACAAGTGTCACAAAAAAGCTATTTTATTTGAGTTAACTACTTTCTTTTCTAAAGATAAGACATGCTTTTCATAAATTAGAAAGTTTTTTTCTAATTTAAGAGATATTGATAAAAACAAGGTTGATTGAATAGATAACTCAACTTAAGATTTGTTTTTGCATGATTTGAGAGAAATTAAATAATAAATTATTTAATTTTGTGTGCATGAAGAAGAAGACTTATTTTTAGAAGATTTGGAAGATATTTGAAGAATAAGAAAGTAAATTAAATAAATAAATTTATTTAATTGTTGTGCATGATTTGAAAGAATAAATAAAATATTTGATTGTATTTTATTTTTGGAGATTGAGAGGATTTAAATAAATTTGATTTGATTTATTCAAATTTGGAAGAATGATTTGATTTAATTAAATAATTAAGATTTATTTAATTATTTGGAAGAATTTAATTAAATAAAAGATTTTATTTAATTTTGACTTTAGAAGAGGTAATTAAATATTTTGATATTTAATTAACTTAGAAGAATATGAATCAAATAAATAAATTTGTTTATTTATTTATTGATAGAAGAATTAGAATGGAATAAATACTAAGAATATTTATTTAGACAAAGTCGTGTCATTTTTAGGCGTATATATTTTGCCCCTCTTTGATGCAATGTAGTTTACAGCGTTGCCTCAAAGAATAAATTTCAGATAATGATACATGCCCCAGTTTGCCCCTAGTATAGGTTATAACAATAGGATGCCCCCTCAGGAGATTGGACGGGAAGAAGGCAAAAGGATGAGAGACTGACAATCTCACGATGAAGAAGGGGAAAAACAAGTTAGGATTGAAGAAAAATTGAATGATACGCGATGCAAGATAGAATGATAACACACACAAGCAAGGAAGTAAGTATGCACAAATGATACAAGAACAAACAAGGTATCGCCCCTGTCAAGCGATAAACCAACAATATACTGATAATGATATATGACAATGTTGTCATGGCGGGGAACCATATATCCCTAGACCAACACGGCATGCGTATTGTCATGGCGGGGAAGAATAAATCCCTAGAGCAACACAAAGGACAGTGTCTGGTTTCAGGAAAATGGAACATGTCATGTAAGACGCGTGTGTTGCTCTAATTTCGACAATGTTACATTCTGTATAAGGCAATTGATTGATTAACTAATCGAGTTGGTTTACAACCAGACAAGGATCAAGACCACTGAGGGCGCTTGGGTAATTTGACAAGATTGACTTGACTCAATTGCTATGGATTAAGGATGGACCTGCATGTGGATCATTGCTTATATTGACTGGACAAGGATGAAAGATGTGATGATAGATAGAAAAATGACTCGACAGAAGAACTCACAAGCTTTTATTTGTATTGATACTCTGCATTGTTGGATCTTTATTGCATGGGGTAGGGTATGGATGCTTTTATGGATGTATAATGGATGCGAATGGTGTTTTCTTTTGACATCTTGATGGTGCAAGTATTTTGCAGTGCTTATTTCATCATTGGGCAATTTTTTTGTTTTTTTCCAAATGTTGTAAGTTAATACAAGCATCTAGGTATAATTGAACCGAGATGACCTGAGTATCACTTACATGGATTTTGATTTAGCAAGTTAATACAAGCATCAAGGTATAATTGAACCGAGATGACCTCAGTATTCCTTGTGTATCAATAGACAAGGATTACCCTCGTTCATGTTAGAGCTTTGAAGTCCTCAATGATCTTTTTCCAATCATGTCGTTAGACAAGGTGTCACATTACTAAAGTTTAATCCACAAACAACAAACAAAGAAAATAATCATGCCCCCATCATAGCATCTCTAGCTTTTGGCATCCTCGAGTAGTATAGAAAGACATGATAACAAAAATCAAGACGCTGTAACCTAACCTGATCACAACCAAAAAATATTTTTGCATTTAGATGTGTTTGTTTCATGCCATAATTTAGGTAAAAATCATTTAGAGTGCTTTAGGTATTTGCTTGCTTTTCTTTGGATAGGTTGAGGTCTTGCGTCAAAATTTCCACTTGAAAAGAGCAAGTTTTGCTTGTGCTTGCTTGCGTCTGGTGAAAATGTTCCATAATCCTTACTGGGGAAAAATGGACCCTAAGGGACTGACCTAGTGCCTCGGGGGGCATTGCTAAATGGCCTTGCCTACGTGATGACGCAGAGGCAATGTAGTTCGGGGTAAACCCTAACGGACCTAAGACCTAGCTGGTAGAAAGTGGTGTGGACTCAGATAGATAGAAGGACTATACATGCGACAGATGGGATAGTGGAGCCTCGGGGGCACATTTGAGAAATGGCCTTGCCTATGTGACAACACAGAGACAACGTAGTTCATGGACTTGGACCATGTCGATACTGACGACAGAAACTATGCTAGGCTGACACTACGGATAGGATATGGGATAAAACCTTGGTTGACAAGGCAACAAAGAGATAGAGTATCAAGCCATGATGGGTTATCGTTAGGTTTTTATTATGGAACAGATATGGATCGAATGATATTGATGACAAGGAAACACCATAGATAGGTAGATGGATGGGTGATAGTAGATACAGATGGTTAGGTAGAAGGAAACAAGGATGTGATCTCCAAGGACTACGTCACATAAGAATAATGTGCCCCATTGTAGGTAGAATACTTAGGATTTTTCATGGCAACGCTTATGACGATAGGAGGATGAGAGGATAATGAGCGATTGGCGTGGTTTGGAGGGATAAGGTATGTCAGGAGACATCTAAAAAATTTGTCAACATTGTGCCCCCAATCTTTATCAAGACCAAAGAAAGTAGAGGAATGGAAAATTTGGATAGATAGACTGGACAACATAGGTATGTAATGAATAGAAGGATTGGATAGGAAATGGTATGGAAGGAAACTGATAGGAGAAGAGTGATAGGCCGATGAGACAAGGTGCCCCCAAGTGTAGATGACGTAGAAGATCAACCCTCACACAACGCCTGTTTGCCAAGTTTTCATCATGGTACTTATCCAAGGCGCCTATTTGCCAGGTTTTGACCGTTGAACGAATGGTTTTCTTTTTCTTTTTCTTTTTTTGGATAGGAGAAGGTGGATACAGAAGGGAGAGACTCAAGTATCTAGTTCCCTGAAAGGTGATAGTCCTGCTAGATGGATGCTGTTGCAAATGGGCCATGTCAAGTTTTCCCATAGATGTTGGTAGGAGATTGCATGATAGAGAGATGGAGAAGGTAGATAGCAGATTGTGGAAGGTGCAATAGTGGATGATGATGTAGAATACGGAGGGAAGGCTTATGCAAAAGCATGGACCATAGGAATAGGATGAGGAAGACATGTAGGATAATAGTGGAAGGAAGGGGAGATGGAGGTATATGGAAATGTCCTAGGATGGAAGGGGAGATGGAGTTATGTGGAAGTGTCACGGGATGGAAGGGAATCATGACCAACGGTTGCACATACCATGATAAACATTGAAGCTAGTAATGGGAAAGTAGTGTAGGAAGCAACGGAGACTTTTTCTTGTGGATGAATGACTTAGGCATGTAGGGATCCACATAGACTGAGTATTTTTCTAATTTTTGTTTGCCATGTGGGATAGAAGAATTTGAGACTTTTGGATGGAATGGGAGAAAGTGGATGGTTGAGATTCTTGAGAGGTAGATGACTCATGTAACTTGAGGGCTTTTTTCTTAGGTACCCAAGCCATTTTACTTTTAGATAGTACCTGTGAAGGTATGGGCTTAGGTGTATGCAGCTTTTGTGCAGCTTCGGAGGTAATTACGTGTTGGATGCAGACCCACACCTTTTTCAGTTTGGCATATTAGTGTGTGGGTGTATGCTGGTCTTGAGAAAGACATTTCTTTGATTCTTAGATTTTGTATCCTAGGTCATGAGGACTCTTAGGATTTTGACTTCATAGGTAGAGGCATCCAGATTTTTATTGTTGAATTCTCTTGGGATGGTGGAAGTAGAGTTGGTGCAAGCTCTTTGTTTAGACAATGTGTGCATTTGTTGGTCATGATTGGGATAGTTAGAAGATTCATATATGGGTGAATAAGGTATTGGAAGAAGTGGTGGTAAAATGCATGGAGGGATGTTAGGAGTTGGAAGTAACAGAGGTAGATTGGATGGTGGAAGGTGTATGGTCACATGCTTTTGACAATTGTAGGAAGGTGGAGGTGGAATGGCGACATATGTTTTGGGGTTATGATAGGGTTTGCGATGAAAAGTGGGGGATTTAGAAGGAGTGGAGGAAGTACCAACATCTCAAGATTGTTCACCTTGGGGTGTGTATCCAAGGCCATATGAAGGAGGAGTAACATTGACATGGACAGACTCCAAAATACCTTGTTCGTGAAGGCCTAAGCCTTTACCTTGATAGTTCATATGTTGGAGTATGCGGTGGACAGCGGGATTATGTGTAGGTGGAACACTAGACACAAGTTCCTTATTGGATGGAGAAGGTGAGATAAAGGATAATGGTTGTTGGTGTTCTAAGGGAGAACACTCATGAATGAAGGTGGTAAGACCAAAGATATACGGTGGGGGATTTGCAACATGGTTGATAATGGATGATGGAGGAGTATTAGTGGTTTGATCTTCTATGCTTGCTTGGGAGGCAAGTGTCTCATCAAGGGAAGTGGAAGTTGTTGCATCTTGGATAGGACTAGATGGGGTTATTGGCTTAGGACCATGGAATGCATAAAGTTGGCTAAGAGGATCATCATGGTCTGCTTGATCATAGATAGGCTCTTCATCGTATATGGGATCTTGATCATAGATAGGATTTAGCGTGATGGAATTAAGGTGCTCTTGTACAGGTTCATCATCAACGATAAGATTTTGATCATAGAAAAGATATAGGTTATGGAGAGGTTGGAATTGGATCTCTTGCTCATGTATCAGATCAAGTTGCTTATGGATAGCTTCTTCATCAAAGGTAGTATCTTGATCATGGAAAAGATATAGCTTATGAATGGTTTGAAATCAGATTTATTGCCCATGTATAGGTATATGATCATTGAAAAGATAAAGGTTATGTAAGGGTCAGATGGGAGTGCTTTGATCTTTATTTAGACAAGGGGTTGATGTTTCCACATGTTCTAAAGTGTCCTCTTGACATAACTCTTGATGTGCTTAAATTGAAGTTGAAGTAGAAGACTCTTGGATAGGCTCTTGGTCAACAACATGAAGGTGCAATGGATCTTGACTTTAGTGCATGGTAGGAGGTTCTTCAATATGCTCAAGGGGTTGCAGGTTACATGATGAGGTTAGAGTAGTGGACATGCTTGAGGGTTCTTTGATAAGGTCAAGGACTAAAATTTGGGGACATGGTTGAATCTTTGCCAGTAGCCCTTGGATCACATCCTGCGTAGGTGTATGGGTAGAGGAGTGAGGTAATGGATGAGTGGATTTGGAGTTCTCCATGGTAGGATTAGTATGCTTTGGGCCATGTGTTCTAGGAGATGGTGAAGGAGGACTAGTAGATGGAGTGGTATATGTTTTCCAACTTGAGGTGGTGCTTGCCTTGTTAGGAGTATCATGAAAACGAGAAAAGGATTTATGCTTTTGGGGCAAGGTGTAGCTAGTACTGGCCTATTCTGCTTGTAAGATCTTCATTTCTTGTCATATCACTTGGAGTTCTTGAGCAATTGCTATACAGTCCTGGGGTGAGATATCAAAGTCTAATTGCTCTTGTAGGTATTGGAGTTCTTGAGCAATTACTTCTAATTAGTTTGTCATTTCAATAGAAACTAACACAAGACTGAAATGGGTACCTAGAAAACCTAAAATTTTTCTCTGAAAAGATGTGGGAGCACTCACTGTTATGCATGCGCAGGAATAGATGAGCAACAGAAAAGGATAAAAGCATAGAAAGTTGACACAGATGCGCAATACTGGTAAAAATCATATGCACAGTAACAGGTGGTATAAGTGTAGCCAGTCGGTATAAATGCACAGCCAATCAGTACAAATGCGCAGCAAAAAAGGATGAATGCGCCGCTCTGGTTTTTTAGTGTTTTTACAAATTTTTGGTAATTTTCTAATGTTTTTGGTACCTTTGGCTGCAAGAAAGTCTTTTTTGATTTGATTTTCTAAAATTATGGCAAGAAGACACAGCAAACACAAAGAATGTTTTTATGTATTTTTATTTTTTTGTGATTTTTTGACTCTTTTTGGACTAAAAGAAAACAAGTACAATCCTAGGTTTCAAAGGACAGTATAGAACTGAATTCTTACTATCTCTAGTGAAGCATCTTCGGGAGGTGATAATCACCCTTCCCTGTACTGGATTATAGGGGTTTTTGGCCACTAAGATAAAGGTGTTTAATAAAGGCAACCGTTCGAGAGGTTATACATGCGGCATCACTACTCTCCATTATGGAGTCTCCCAGCCTGCAAAGGTTATGCCTTGGAGGGTTTTGGGGGAGGTTGGATGTCGGTATAACACAACTGCACTCATTATTTGAAGCTTTCACTGCAAACATAATTTATTTATAGTGGATTGGTAGAGCTTGGCTTTAGCTTGTTACCACTTAAGGTCATTCCCCAAGGATGGACGGGTATCCAAGGGCAGGCCTCTCTAAAGGTAAAACACATGTGAAAATGATATGTTTGGCATTTTGGTCACCCAAGATAGGGGAGAGCATAGGTCTGGTATCATTCCCAAAAATCTGAAAGACAGTGGTTCTTTTCCCCTAGTTAAAATGAAAAAGACTAAATAAGTTAGTTACTTGGGCACACACGCGATTGTAGTTGTCAACTGTCCCTTATGAAATTGAAGTGTTTGGCATTCATGTCCATTGTCCCTTAAAAAAACAATATGTTCCTAAGACTTAGATTTCAAAAAGATGTTTTGTCCCTTAAGAAAACAATATGTTCCAAAGACTTAGATTGCAAATATGATTTGTTCAATTGTCCCTTAAGAAAATAATTTGTTCCTAAGACTTAGTGTGATAGGTTTTTAATTCTTCAATGCTCATCCTTTATGAACATGTTAAGAAAACCTATTTGCTCTGTTTGAGTAATAAGAGGCTAAAAAAAGTTGGTTAGTTCCACCAAAATCTCAATAGTCAGCATAAAATCAATTGAACCAAAAGTGCTTAATTTGTTAGGTGAAAAATGAACAATCTAGAAAATATTTGATAATAATGATTAGGTACACCAGATTTGATATTATGATCAGATTCTACATGAAATTCTATGCAATTTCAAAAAAAAATTCGTGAAAATTGAATACATTTTGCACAAGTTATGACTGTTTGAAGTTTTGCAAAGAAGGGTTGACTTTGACTAAGTGTACCTGACAAATCTAATAAAATTACCTAAAAATTCTTTCTCCATAGAAATGTTGAGAAAACCAGCTTTCCAACGCCACTGATATTGTGAAAATCTGACTCCTTATGCAAAAGATATGCCCAATTTCGTGAAATTGCTAAAAATAGGCCAAAAAAAAACAAGCATGGGCTAAAAATAGGGACACGGATTGTGATCTATTTTTCTCAAAATCCATGCACTTTCTTTAAAAAATAAGAGATACTCAGATAAGCTTTTGATGTTTTTAAAAAACCCATAAATCTTTTGGGTTAAAATTACACAGATATGCTTGATTTTATGAAATTGCTAAAAATAGGCTAAAAAAACAAAAAAAAAAGTATAGGCTGAAAATAGGGACACAGATTTGTAATCTATTTTTTTAAAATCCATGCACTTTTTACAAAAAGTAAGAGATACCCAGATAGGATTTTGATGTTTTCGACAAAACCCATAAATCATTTGAGCTAAAATTACACCATTTGAATGCTCAATGTTTATTCTCTGAATCCTTCTGTGTAAAGAACCTCAGCACAAAAAACTTAGTTTTTAGATTAAATCGAGGCAGGGCCCCATGGTGGGCGCCAAACATGTTAAGGAAAAATTGGAGTAAACATGAATAATCAATATATCAATATCAAAATACATAAAACTCAACGAAATACAGAAACAAAGAGATCAATCAAACAAAAGAACTTCAAAAACCTTTGCAAACCTCAAAGCTTCATAGCTTCCATTGGTTGCCTATCTCAATCAATCTTGCATGTATGAATAAGGCCCTCAGAGAGTGCACTTCCTTACTATGATTCCAAGATTGTCAATGGAGAATGGCTATGATAGTTTTGCCATGAAGAGGAGTTTCACAACAATGGTAATAGTATGGTAACGAGTGTGATCACAAGAAATGAAGGAATGACGTGGGTGCCAATGGCGTGCTGTAACTCTTACAGAGTAATGATACTTAAAACTTAGATGAATGAAATGGAAGAACAAGGTTCAATTTATAGACTTGAGAGAGAAGACATCAACGGTATAGAACAGTTGAGGAACGTGCGCGAATAAGAAGAAGACAAGTGTCACACAAAAGTTGTTTTATTTGAGTTAACTATTTTCTTTTTTAAAGATAAGACATGCTTTTCCTAAATTAGAAAGTTTTTTTCTAATTTAAGAGACTGATAAAAATAAGGTTGATTGAATAGATAACTCAACTTGAGATTTATTTTTGCATGATTTGAGAGAAATTAAATAATAAATTATTTAATTTTGTGTGCATGAAGAAAAAGACTTATTTTTAGAAGATTTGGAAGATATTTAAAGAATAAGAAAGTAAATTAAATAAATAAATTTATTTAATTGTTGTGCATGATTTGGAAAAATAAATAAAATATTTGATTGTATTTTATTTTTGGAGATTGAGAGGATTTAAATAAATTTGATTAGATTTATTCAAATTTGGAAGAATGATTTGATTTAATTAAATAATTAAGATTTATTTAATTATTTGGAAGAATTTAATTAAATAAAGGATTTTATTTAATTTTGACTTTAGAAGAGGTAATTAAATATTTTAATATTTAATTAACTTAGAAGAATATGAATCAAATAAATAAATTTATTTATTTATTTATTGATAGAAGAATTAGAATGGAATAAATACTAAGAATATTTATTTAGACAAAGTCGTGTCATTTTTAGGCGTATATATTTTGCCCCTCTTTGATGCAATGTAGTTTACGGTGTTGCCTCAAAAAATAAATTTATGATAATGATACATGCCCCAGTTTGCCCCTAGTAGAGGTTATGACAACAGGATGCCCCCTCGAGAGATTGTACAGGGAGAAGGCAGAAGGACGAGAGACGGACAATCTCATGATGAAGAAGGGGAGAAACAAGTTAGGATTGAAGAAAAAATTGAATGATATGCGATGCAGGATAGAATGATAATACACACAAGCAAGGAAGTAAGAATGCACAAATGATATAAGAAAAACAAGGTATCGCCCCTGTCAAGCGGTAAACCAATGATATACTGATAATGATATATGACAATGTTGTCATGGCGGGAAATGATATATCCCTAGACCAACACGGCAGGTGTATTGTCATGGCAGGAAACGATAGACCCCTAGAGCAACACAAATGATAGTGTCTGATTTCAGGAAAATGGAACATGTCATGTAAGACGCGTGTGTTGGTCTAATTTTGACAATGTTACATCTTATATAAGACAATTGATTGATTAACTAATCGACTTGGTTTACAACCAGACAAGGATCAAGATCATTGAGGGCGCTTGGGTAATTTGACAAGATTGACTTGACTCGATTGGTATGGATTAAGGATAGACCTGCATGTGGATCATTGCTCAGATTGACTGGATAAGGATGAAAGATGTGATGATAGATAGAAAAATGACTCGACAGAAGAACTCACAAGATTTTATTTGTATTGATACTCTACTTTGTTGGATCTTTATTGCATGGGGTAGGGTATAGATGTATAATAGATGCGAATGGTGTTTGCTTTTGACATCTTGACGGTGCAAGTATTTTGAAGTGCTTATTTCATCATTGGGTAATTTTTTTTATTTTTTTCTGAATGTTGTAAGTTAATACAAGCATCTAGGTATAACTGAACTGAGATAACTTGAGTATCACTTACATGGATTTTGATTTAGCAAGTTAATACAAGCATCAATGTATAATTGAACTGAGATGACCTGAGTATTCCTTGCATATCAATAGACAAGGATTACCCCCGTTCATGTTAGATATTTGAAGTCCTCAATGATCTTTTGCCGATCATGTCGTTAAACAAGGAATCGCATTACTAAAGTTTAATCCACAAACAACAAACAAAAAAATAATCATGCCCCCATCATAGCATCTCTAGCTTTTGGCATCCTTGAGTAGCATAGAAAGACATGATAACAAAAATCAAGACGTTGTAACCTAACCTGATCACAACCACAAAACATTTTTAGATTTAGATGTGTTTGTTTTTTGCCATAATTTAGGTAAAAATCATTTAGAGTGCTTTAAGTATTTGCTTGCTTTGCTTTGGATAGGTTGAGGTCTTGCGTCAAAATTTCTTCTTGAAAATAGTGGGTTTTGCTTGAGCTTGCTTACGTCTAGTGAAAAGGTTCCACATCCTTATTGGGGAAAAATGGACCCTAAGGGACTGACCTAGTGCCTCAGGGCTCATTGCTAAATGGCTTTGCCTACGTGACGACTTAGAGGCAACGTAGTTCGGGGTAAACGCTAATGGACATAAGACCTAGGTGGTAGAAAGTGGTGTGGACTCAGATAGATAGAAGGACTAGACATGTGACAGACGAGATAGTGGAGCCTTGAGGGTGCATTTGAGAAATGGCCTTGCCTACATGACAACGCAGAGGCAACGTAGTTCATGGACTTGGACCATGTGGATACTGACGATAGACACTATGCTAGGCCGACACTATGGATAGGATATGGGATAAAACCTTGGTTGACAAGGTAACAAAGAGATAGAGTATCAAGCCATGATAGGTTATCGTTAGGTTTTTATTATGGAACAGATATGGATCAAATGATACTATTGAAAAGGAAACACCACAAATAGGTAGATGGATGGGTGATAGTAGATACGGATGGTTAGGTAGAAGGAAACAAGGATGTGATCTCTAAGGACTACATCACATAAGAAACAAGGATTGTGATCTCTAAGGACTAGCATAAAATCAATTGAACCAAAAACACTTAACTTGTTAGGTGAAAAATGAGCAATCTAAAAGAAATCTGATAATAATGATTAGGTACACCAGATTAGATATTATGATCATATTCTACATTAAATTCTACGCAATTTCAAAAAATAATTCGTGAAAATTGAATAAATTTTGTACAAGTTATGACCGTTTGAAGTTTTGCAAAGAAGGGTTGACTTTGACTAAGTGTACCTGATAAATCTGATAAACTTACATCAAAATTCTTTACCATAGAAAAGTTGGGAGAACCAGCTTTCCAACGCCACTAATTTCGTGAAAATCTGACTATTTATGCAAAAGATATGCCCAATTTCGTAGAAATCTGACTATTTATGCAAAAGATACGCCCAATTTCATGAAATTGCTAAAAATAGGCCAAAAAAACAAGCATGGGCTAAAAATAGGGACACAAATTGGGATCTATTTTTTTTGAAATCCTTGCACTTTCTACAAAAAATAAGAGATACCTAGATAAGATTTTGATGTTTTCGACAAAACCCATAAATCTTTTGAGCTAAAGTTTTACACGATATGCCTGATTTTATGAAATTGCTTAAAATAGGCTAAAAAAGCAAAAAAAACATAGGCTAAAAATAGGGACACAGATTTGCGATCTTTTTTTAAAAAATATCTGTGCACTTTTTGCAAAAAGTAAGAGATACCCAATTAGTATTTTGATGTTTTCGATAAAACCCAGAAACCTTTTAAGCTAAGGTTACACCATTTGAATGTTCTATGCCTATTCTCTGAATCCTCCTGTGTACGGAACCTCAGCACAAAAAAACACTTAGTTTTTAGATTAAATTGGAGCAAGGCCCCATGGTGGGTTCCAAAAATGTTAAGTGAAAATTGGAGTAAACATGAATAATCAATATATCAATATCAAAATACCCAAAACTCAACGAAATACAGAAACAAAGAGATCAATCAAACAAAAGAACTTCAAAAACTTTTGCAAACCTCAAAGCTTCATAGCTTTCGTTGGTTGCCTATCTCAATCAACCTTGCATGTATGAATAAGGCCCTCAGAGAGTGCACTTCCTTGCTATGATTCCAAGATTGTCAATGGAAAATGATTGTGATAATTTTGCCATGAAGAGGAGCTTCACAACGATGGTAGTAGTATGGTAACGAGTGTGATCACAAGCAATGAATGAATGATGTAGGTGCTAATGGCGCGCTATAATACCTGCAGAGTAATGATATTTAATGTTTGGATGAATGAAATTGAAGAACATGGTTCAATTTAGACTTGAGAAAGAAGAGATCAACGGTATAGAAAGAATAAGAAGATCAATGGTATAGAACAGTTGAGGAACGTGCGTGAATAAGAAGAAGACAAGTGTCACACAAAAGTTGTTTTATTTGAGTTAACTACTTTCTTTTCTAAAGATAAGACATGTTTTTCATAAATTAGAAAGTTTTTTTCTAATTTAAGAGATATTGATAAAAACAAGGTTGATTGAATAGATAACTCAACTTGAGATTTGTTTTTGCATGATTTGAGAGAAATTAAATAATAAATTATTTAATTTTGTGTGCATGAAGAAGACTTATTGTTAGAAGATTTGGAAGATATTTGAAGAATAAGAAAGTAAATTAAATAAATAAATTTATTTAATTGTTGTGCATGATTTGGAAGAATAAATAAAATATTTGATTGTATTTTATCTTTGGAGATTGAGAGGATTTAAATAAATTTGATTTGATTTATTCAAATTTGGAAGAATGATTTGATTTAATGAAATAATTAAGATTTATTTAATTATTTGGAAGAATTTAATTAAATAAAGGATTTTATTTAATTTTGACTTTAGAAGAGGTAATTAAATATTTCAATTTTTAATTAACTTAGAAGAATATGAATCAAATAAATAAATTTGTTTATTTATTTATTGATAGAAGTATTAGAATGGAATAAATACTAAGAATATTTATTTAGACAAAGTCATGTCATTTTTAGGTGTATATAGTAGGTGAAATTGATAAAGTGGTGAAAGAAACAAAAAAGATTATCTTGAAAGGTCTAAAGCAACACAATCTTCCCACTACAAGTGTTAAAGAAAAAAATGATGTTACTAATAACTTATCTATTCCAAAAATAAACTTGGGTGAAGAGACAGGTACATATGTCAAAGCATCTGAGAAGAAAGAGGCACCTACTGATGATTCTCAAGTTAAACCCTCACTAGCACAACAATCTGAGAATAATACTGGAAAGGAAAGGATTGAGGAAGAGTTGGTAGTGGAAAATCCTCTACCTAAACAAGAAGAGGACACCAATAAGGATATGGAATTAGATTATCCGAAGCAAAGTCAGAAAGAAGAAGTCTCTGTCACAGTAAGAGACACTGCAGAGCTTGCAAAAGAATTGTTGGAGAAAAGAAAACAAGTTTTGGATGAGCCGAAATTTCTAAATGGTCCAATAAACTTGGACATAATGTCACCAGAACAAAAGTTTAAGTTGGTTACAATTGTTTAGGCAAAGGCTCAAGAGGAGATATTAAAATCACATATTGAGGATAGTGAACTGATTGATGAAACATCTGAGATTTTGGAGAAGCTGCTGCCTACCTACAAAAGGGATTCATCCATGACCTCAGCAAGTCATCTGAAAGGGTTAATAAGTTCTGTAAGTAAATAGTTTGAATCCTTTGAGAAATCTATAGAAACACAGGTGAGACAAGAATTTGATGAAAAATGAATGGAACTTTTGAAAATAATGATAGCAAAAGACAAAGTTTCTTTAAATAATTCAATAGCCAACATTCAGAAAGCTGTGAAAGATGCCAGAGATCTGTATAAGTTTTGTTTGTCTTGGCCCAAAGCTACTTAAGAGATTGAAGAAAAGATCAAAGGTCTGGGACAAAAACTGATAGATTTTTCTGAGAAATTTGATCAGGAAGCAGAGTCAGTCATAAAGAAAGAAATCGAAGTCATTAATATTCACAATGACTTGACTAACTTAATAAATTAGAAATACCAAATAAAAAATAGAATGGGACAACTCAGAGGAATAATCTGTCCAAAGTTAGACTCAATGACAAATCTTATTGTAGAGACCAAGTTAGCTGCCCAAACAGACACAACCTCTGATCTTAAAAAGATAGAAGCCTTAGTTTTTCTTCTCAACAGACAAATTTAGATTCTAGAAAATGCAAAGAAAGGCTAGGATGCTGAGTGGACACTAATTAAAAACATATTCAATGATGTTCTCAAGCACATGTAACATACAGATGAAGATTGCATTTGTAAATATGCGGTAGGTACACACAATTTTGAAGTTTTTGAAAATATCTTTTTTTGTATTCCATACTACACCCTTTGCCATTGATGTCAAAGGGGGAGAAGAACACCAGTGAAAAATGGGATAAACATCTTAGGGGGAGCAAGACAATAAAGTGTATATAGAAAGGGGGAGGAGTTCAACATTTTTCTCTAAGTGTTGCCATCAATGCCAAAGGGGGAGATTGTTGGCAAGAGACATTGCTCCAATATGAACTTGCATGTTGTCATTGATGGCAACAAGGATTAGAGAGCTCATCAATAAGACATGCAGACACAACTCTGGAAGATCATGTCAGATTTCTAGTCTGATTGGCAGAAATGGCTAAGTATGAGTATGTACAGAATAGAGCATAGTAAGTGGGTCAGTATGTGTCTGCAGATGATGATTGTGTAATGTAGTTCAGGTATGATGTTAGTTGTTGTTTGATAGTGTTATGCTTCAAAGGTTAATTCTTGATCTCCTCCAGAAGTCACCTTGAAGAATTATCTAAGTTCAGATAAGCAAAGGTATAGTAGGAACAGTGAACAGGGTCTAGTGCAGTGGTCTACATTCCTCCGCAGATAAGTATTTTGTTATGCGGTTTTAAGGTGTTGTAAACACTTATATGAAGTGTCTTATTCTAGAGTTAGGAGATTTGAAGTCCATTAAGGTTAGCTACAAGCTGTTAAGTATCGGCATAGTGTTTGATAGAGTTTGACAGAGACAGAGTCTGAGTTCTGATGGTCTGCATTTCTCCACAAGATGATATCATGCCTTGCAGCTCTAAGGGTAAGATTAGGAATGTGTAAAGAGTCCATGATATGATTTTGGAAGTGTTTTGTGATCTATAGTAGAAGTTGTAAGTCAGCAGATGAACCTATTAAGCATGCTCTTGAGGAACAGGCTGACTGGTGAGATAAATCATGATGCGGAGAAAGATTAGTGTGTGAAAGATCTATTCAAGTAACTGAGTGATTAGAGCTTGTTAGATCTAGGGCACACAACTGAGAGGGGGGGTGAATCAGTTGTACAGAAACTTGCTTCTACTTCAAACACTTGATTCTTCTTTGTTAGTTAATAGCATATCAATTAACCATCCATGAAAACATAATGCATAAACACAGGAGCAGATAAACATCAACACATTGGACACCAAGATTTTGACGTGGAAAACTCAGTTAAGGGAAAAACCATGGGGTGATTAACCCAAGGATTATTCTCTGTTAGAAGAATAAGAAAAATGAATGGCACATGCCAATTAGGGCTCACTGCCCGAGCACACTGCTCACAAAGAGGCACACTACCTACAAGAGACACACTATTTACAAAGTGATAAGAATCACAAACTTGAACTGGAGATTGACATCTTTACCATGTCTGGATCAGTTCCATTTAAACTCGAGATACTTCTGCTCTGCCCTTCGCTCTTTCGCTATACCACACTCATCCGCTGCTCCACACACTTTGAAATGAACTCACAAACCTTTATTTATACAAGACATTGACTTAGGAACAATCATCTAAGTCAGCAATCAACATAAGGACATTCGCAAGATAATTAATACATCTGATTGGCCACCACAAGAACTTTCGCAAGATGAACAACTCATCCGGTCAGCTAGTCTGAACAAGAACTTCATCCAGAAGAATATCTTCAATTCCGGGCTCTACCACCAATGCGGACCGACAACATAACCTCAACATGATCCAAGAACCTTCACAAGCTTGCCTAATTAACCAGGTACATCCGCACTTCCTCTACTCACTGGAATCTCTTCTCCTCTTCATCCAGAACTTCAAGAACACAGTCTGCCGCCACTGTCATACTAAAGAAGGTGCTTCCGGACCTCCAAACCACGTACCAATCGAGATGACACATCACAAAGACATCCCAAACACTCTTTCCAATCCACAGAGTCTGATAATGCACCTCCGGATCTCACCAGACCTTTTTGTAACACTCTGTCCCTCTGGAGCATCTCCCGGAACCGGTTCTACTTGATCGATCACAACTTTATCATATCTTCATGCAGACCTCTGAAATCTTAACTAGATCATCTCAAGACTCATATCTACAAACCTTTTAATCAACATCCTCTGATCCTCAACCTATTGAGTACATTTGCCTTCTTCTTATCACTGTTCTTCACTGTTCCTGATTGAGACTACTTTTCACAATATCCTCAACACACAGCTCATCCAAACCTTCTTACCAATGCAATATGAGTATGTTGACATCAATGACAACACTGGTTAACCTCATACTTGCAACAATCTCCCCCTTTGTCATTGATGGCAACATATGATGTGAAAAACCATCAAGACAAGAACTTCTCTTTTCTGTCACAGCTCCCCCTATCAACAACAACTCTTCACATGTCTTCTCTTCCTTTACTACTCCCCCTTTGATCATCAACCACTTGTTTTTCACATGTCTTCTCTCTCCCTTTGACATCAATGGCAAAGGGATCATACTTGCACTTGTAACATATCAGAATCATACCAGCTGCTCCCCCTTAGTAGCAGCTCCCCATCATCAATTCGGATCACAAAATATGACTGTGATATCCACCGGACTGATGCACATCAGTGCATCCTAGTTCATCACCGGAGGGGCCATGACCCCTAACTTCTCCCGGAGATACTCAAAAGAGTCCTTGGGAAGAGGTTTAGTAAAAATATCTGCAATCTAATCCTTGGAGGGTACATACTCCAATCTGACTTCATCCTTGTTCACTTCTCTTAGAAAGTGAAACTTGATAGATATGTGCTTGGTCTTAGAATGCAACACTAGATTCTTAGAAATGTTTATTGCACTTGAATTATCACAGAAAATTGTGATAGGCTCCTCATATTCTACTTTCATGTCTCTTAACATCTGCTTCATCCATAAAATTTGAGTGCAACTACTTGCTACTGCAATATATTCTGCTTCAGTTGTAGACAGAGATATTGCCTCTTGTTTCTTGCTTAGCCAAGAAACCAATCTCTTTCCCAAAAAGAATGCTCCACCACTGGTGCTCTTCCGGTCATCCACATCTCCTGCCCAATCTGCATCTGTATATGCATGAAGAGAGAAATCTGGATCTCTAGGGTACCATAGACCATACTCAACTGTTCCTTTCAAGTACCTAAAAATTCTTTTGATTGCCATAACATGAGATTCTCTAGGATCAGCCTAGAATCTTGCCACAAGACCAACAGCCTGCATTATATCTGGTCTAGTCTGAGTGAGATACAACAATCCACCAATCATTGATCTATACTTTATCTGATCTGCCTTTGGAGAGTCATCATCTTTGCTCAACTTACATCCGGTTGCCATAGGAGTGTTCATTGGCTTTGAATCTTCCATACCGAATTTCCTCAACAATTCTTTCACATATTTGGTCTGAGAAATGAAGATCCCTTTCTTTGTTTGAGTAATTTGCAGACCCAAGAAGAAATTCATTTCACCAAGCATAGACATTTCAAACTCACTTTTCATCTGATTTGCAAAAGTTTTGCATATACTATCTCTTCCTCCAAAAATGATATCATCCACAAACACTTCAACAATCAAAATGTTTTCATGATCAATTTTGAAATATAAGTTACTGTCAGCAGTACCTTTGTTGAATCCAATCTGCACAAGATGCTTATCCAACCTTTCATACCATGCTCTTGGGGCTTGCTTCAATCCATACAATGCTTTCTTCAACTTGTAGACCATATCATCATTATCAGACAATTGAAATCCATCCGGTTGTTCAATGTATACTTCTTCTTCCAAATCACCATTTAGGAAGGCAGACTTGACATCCATCTGATATACCTTGAAGTCTTTGAAGGCAGCATATGCAAGAAATAATCTGACTGCTTCAATTCTTGCTACCGGAGCAAAGGTTTCTTCAAAATCAATTCCTTCTATTTGAGAGTAGCCTTTACAGACCAGTCTGGCTTTGTTTCTAATAACTTCACCAGCCTCATTTAGTTTCTTCTGGAAGACCCATCTGGTTCCAATCACATTCTTGTTTCTAGGTATGGGAACAAGATCCCAAGTGTGATTTTTCTCAATTTGCATCAACTCTTCTTCCATTGCTTTTGTCTAATTTTCATCATTGCATGCTTCATTTATTGTCTTAGGTTCAATCTTTAAAATCAAACAACATTCATCTGAATTTTGAGCAATTTTCCTCCTTGTTTGTACCCCTTTGCTTTTGTCACCTATGATCTGATCTTCAGAGTGATTTAAAGTTACATACCTTGGAACTTTGGGAGTCTCTTGCACTGCTGTTTCTTGATCAGGTTCATTCAGACAAACCTCTTCTTCCTAATTTACCGGATCAGTCTGAATCTGACTTTTAGGAAGGGATTGAGTTCCTTGAATCAGAGCACCATCCTGATCATCTTCATCATATTCATAAAACCTTGAGGGCTTCTCAATTCCTTCATCAACCTTCACATTTGTACTTTCTATCATCTTTTTCAGTCTCTTATTGTAATATCGGTATGCTTTGCTTTGAGTGGAGTAACCCAAGAAAATTCCTTCATCACTTCTAGCATCAAACTTTCCTAGATCTTCATCTCTTTTGATGTACCACTTGCTACCAAATACTCTGAAATATCTCACAGTAGGAGTTATACCAAACCAAAGTTCATAACGATTCTTACCGGTATTGTTCCTGATTTGAACTCGGTTAAGAGTGTAAACTGCAGTGCTGACAGCTTCTCTCCAAAACATCTGAGGAACATTTGTTCCATCATCATTGTCCTGGAAGCTTCCTAGATGGTCCGGTTCTTTCTCTCAACTACTCCATTCTGCTGTGGAGTCCTGGGAGCAGACAGCTGTCTCTTTATGCCATGCTTCTCACAAAAGTCTATGAATTCACCGGATGTGAATTCACCACCTCTATCAGACCTTAGACACTTCAGTTTCAATCCAGTCTAATTCTCTACCATAGCCTTGAAGATTTTTAACTTCTCAAAGGCTTCTGATTTCTCTTTCAGAAAGGTAACCCACATCATCCGGGAATGATCATCAATCAGTAACTTGAAATATCTATCACCTTGCATACTTTTGATTCTTGTTGGACCACATAGATCAGTATGAACTAATTCCAATAATCCGGTAGAGGACTGATCTTTGCTTTTGAAAGAGACTCTACTCTGTTTAGCTAGCTAACATTCTTTGCACAAACTATTTGTAGGTTTTACCAATTTTGGAAGATCTATTATAGCCTGAATATTGCTTATCTTGATGATGTTATCAAAATTTACATGACACATCCTTCTATGCCATAGCCAACTCTGATCAACTTGAACAAATAGACAACTTTTATTTGAACCAACTAGATGGAAGATATTACCTTTTGTTTGAGTACCGGATGCAATCTCAGTTCCGGAGCTTTCAAAGATCCTGCATCTTCTATTTTTGAACCGGAGATCATAACCTTTGTCTACTAACTATCCAACACTGAGAAGATTGTGCTTCAATCCTTCAACATATAGTACATTACCAGTTTTGCTTTTTCCATCAAAAGAAATAGTTCCCCTACCTCTGATTCTACCATCAGAATTGTCACCAAACTTTACCATTCCTCCTTCATACCTTTCTAAATCTAAGAACTTGTTCTTGTCACCTATCATGTGGTGAGAGCATCCACTGTCAATAACCCAATCATCATTTTCTTCAACTTGGGCAGCCAAAGCTCTTTCTACAACCTTATGATTGACAGATTCAGAGGATATTGGTTCTTCTTCCTTGATGGCAATAAACACCCATTCATTTCCGGATTTGCTTCCTATTTTTGATTCATCATCTGTTACTCCTTCATTGTCATCTTCTTCATTAACATAATAGCAGTTCTTTTGAAACCTTTGTCTATTAGTATTAGACCTTGTAGATCTTTCCGGACATCTTGAGGCAAAATGACCAATCTTATTGCAGTTGAAGCACTTAAAGGGTAGTTTTCCTTCATACTTACCAGACCCTCTTGGCAGTCTCTTTGCAATGAGGGCTTCAAGTTGAGCTGTTTCTGCTTCTTCCTCTTCCATGTCTTTTCTTGCTTGATCATACCATGACAGCTTCCTTGAAGAGTTCTCTCCCGGATCAAATCTTTGTTTGCCTTTCACATAGGCACTGGCTTTGAATGTAGATTCAGTCTTGGGGGGATCATCTCCAAACTCAGTCATTTCAAATGCAGCCAGTTTGCCAGCCAATTGCTCTCTTGTGACAGTTGTATGGGCTCTGAATTCATCAATAGCAGCAACCTTGATTTTGTAGGCAGCAGGAAGGGATCTGAGAATTTTGCAAACAATTTCATTTTCATCCAGAACTCCACCAGCATTCCTGATTCCACACACTAGCTCATTCACTCTTGGCATAAAGGTAGTGATATTTTCATCATCTCTCATCTTCAATCTTTCAAATTTCCCTTTCAGACTTTGCAACCTTGCACTCTTGACAAACTCATCTCCTTCATATAGAAGGTCCAGTTTAGTCTAGATCTCATATGCAGTTGGTAGGTCAATAACATTTGAGAGATCTGAGTCATTCAATGCGCTTCGAAGAGCTTCCTTGGTCCGTAGATTGTTTTCAGCATCTGTGATTTCATTTAGAGTTGTTGGACCACCCTGTGGAGGAACATGGTTTTGAGACCATGGTCAAGTATGCTTTTCCCATACACTCCAAATGACATTTCATGCGACCTTTCCAGAGAGTGAAGTTGGTTCCATCGAACTTCAGACTATCCTTCTTGTATGACGACATTCTGGATCTCCTCAAGCGGTTAAGCTCCTTTCAGAGGAACTTGGCTTTGATACCAATTTTTAGATCTAGGGCACACAACTGAGAGGGGGGGTGAATCAATTGTACAGAAACTTGCTTCTACTTCAAACACTTGATTCTTCTTTGTTAGTTAATAGCATATCAATTAACCATCCATGAAAACATAATGCATAAACACAGGAGCAGATAAACATCAACACATTAGACACCAAGATTTTGACGTGGAAAACTCGGTTAAGGGAAAAACCACGGGGTGATTAACCCAAGGATTATTCTCTGTTAGAAGAGTAAGAAAAATGAATGGCACATGCCAATTAGGGCTCACTGCCTGAGCACACTGCTCACAAAGAGGCACACTGCCTACAAGAGACACACTGTCTACAAAGTGATAAGAATCACAAACTTGAACTGGAGATTGACATCTTTACCATGTCTGGATCAGTTCCATTTAAGCCTGAGATACTTCTGCTTTGCCCTTCGCTCTTTCGCTATACCACACTCATCCGCTGCTCCACACACTTTGAAATGAGCTCACAAACCTTTATTTATACAAGACATCAACTTAGGAAGAATCATCTAAGTCGGCAATTAACCATAAGGACATTCGCAAGATAATTAATACATCCGGTCGGCCACCACAAGAACATTTGCAAGATGAACAACTCATCCGGTCAGCTAGTCTGAACAAGAACTTCATCTGAAAGAATATCTTCAATTCTGGGCTCTACCACCAATGCGGACCGACAACATAACCTCAACATGATCCAAGAACCTTCACAAGCTTGCCTGATTAACCAGGTACATCCGCACTTCCTCTACTCACTGGAATCTCTTCTCCTCTTCATCCGGAACTTCAAGAACACAGTCTGCCGCCACTGTCATACTGAAGAAGGTGCTTTCGGACCTCCAAACCACGTACCAATCGAGATGACACATCACAAAGACATCCCAAACACTCTTTCTAATCCACAGAGTCTGATAATGTACCTCCGGATCTCACCGGACCTTTTTGTAACACTTTGTCCCTCCGGAGCATCTCCCGGAACCGGTTCTACTTGATCGATCACAACTTTATCATATCTTCATGCGGACCTCTGAAATCTTAACTGGATCATCTCAAGACTCATATCTACAAACCCTTTAATCCGCATCCTCTGATCCTCAACCTATTGAGTACATTTGCCTTCTTCTTATCACTATTCTTCACTGTTCCTGATTGAGACTACTTTTCTCAATATCCTCAACACACAGCTCATCCAAACCTTCTTACCAATGCAATATGAGTATGTTGACATCAATGACAACATTGGTTAACCTCATACTTGCAACAGAGCTGACCTATATGAATACGCTTGGGCAAATATTTGGGTCCGCGCGACACATAGTGCATTGGATTGAGCCAACAAGGTACATCTTTCTATGTACACATTTTACTTCTTGGATGTTGACCTGAGTATGGATCAAATCATGATGTAGATATATAAGAGCAATGAATTTCAGTTGAGTGAGTGTGTGGTGTGTGTGTGTGTGATGTGAGGATGTGAATAGCAGAGCAGAGTTAGAAGATCAACAGCAATGAAGACTTGGGATTTAGAATTCAGTTGCTAAATGACTGTACCCTGGCATAGTGACAGATGCTTAAGCAGTATTCAATTTTCATGTGCAATATGATTGGAAGCAAGCTTTCATCATCAAGGCAGTGAGCCGGTAGTGAGCCTTCTACAGGGTTTAATAGCCCTTATTGTAATCTTTCTAGGTTTAAGGTTGAGGTAGTGAGACTGCTAAACCTAGTTGTACTTCATGACAGTGAGCTGGCTTGTTATAGGCCTGTGGAGTGACCAAACCTGAACATTATTTTTGTAAAGATTGCAATATTTATTTGAGATCTAATCCTCTCCGTGGTTTTTCCCTTCTTGGGTTTTTCACGTAAAAATCTTGGTGTTCATGTGTCATGTTTTCATGGTTGTTGTTCTTATGCATATTGTGTTTTTGTTTAATTAGATTTGGGAAACGACTGAAAGTTAAAGTGCATGAAAAGATTTTTAGAACACTAATTCACCCCCCCTCTCAGTGTTCCTGACAATCAACATCATCATTGTTTGCCCATATTTCCTCCTTTTTCCACTTTTCTCTCTTCTTTCCTCTTAACCATCGTAGGTGAAAGTGACCTCTGTTTTCCTTCGTCTTTACTTTTGTGGTAGGTTTTTCTTTTGTATCACATTTTCTTTCATCATTCTTGCAGGTCATCAAGGTGGAGTGAGGAGACATAGGAAATCATCAAGCAAAACTTCAACATTATGTCCTCTCATCTTTTTACACTTACATTAAGCTAATGATTTATCATCAAGCAAAACTTCAACATTATGTCCTCTCATCTTTTTACACTTACATTAAGCTAATTATTTAAATCATGTAGTTGAGTCGATTTGTCAGTATTCATTTTATAGGTCTAGATGTGGGACAACAACAAAGGTAACTATAGGTAAATGTAGGTCCCACGATGCCAATCTTCAAGAATGGTATCTTACTTCTATGTAGACTACCATACCTAAGGGGGGAAATATGTAAGAGCCCAAAATTGAATGAGCTGACATGGTTGTCCGATGATGATCTAGTAGGTCCAACTCATGACCCATGAGGCATTAAATACCCTTCCTCTCATTAGTTTCAAAATTGATTCTTAATAAAAACTTTATCCAACTACCTCCAATCCATCCTACCAATACAACCAAAACCTTGCCGCCTTCTTATGATCTGAAGGCCTTCTTCCAGTTCCACAGAGTGCCTAGTCATGACAAAAAGAGATGTATGCATCTTAAACATCACGTTCAAGACCTCATCAATGAGAACTTCATCCATGTCTCTAGTGTGAATGACATAGGTAACAAATATGTCTCTCCACCCAACCAAAACCTACAAATTTACACAAACCCATTACCACATCACTCTACAAACCTGGTGAAACTTCATGCTGATCCTGTGGAACTTACCATGACTACTGACCATCCTTCAACCTCTTTATCCAAGATGATTGCAATGGTGGATGACCACCCTTTCCCTAATCGAGCATGCGCTATTCCAAATCCAGTCATCTCATTTACACCCATTGATGCACCCATGCATATCTATGAAAGACCTCTTTACATCACCACCTTGGTCAATGAAAATCCCACCAAGAGCGTATTAATTAACCCTATGTGTATGGTGAATGTAATTACAGAGGAATTTCTATACATGCATGAGATCTATCAAAACAAGTATGAGAAATTAAAAGTCTAGATACGATTGCATGATGGGTCTTCTCACTAAACCATGGGTTTGCTTACCTTTTCTACTGGGTTGGACCAAAAATCATGGACGTTGCCTTTTCCATCATCCCTACCTCAAACCAATTTCATGTGAAGTTGGGCCATTCGTGGCTCTCTTCCATGAGAGGGTCCCCTCTATGATCCACAAGTGCCTGAAATTCCCTCACGATGGTCAGGTTCACACTATATATCATAGTGGGTTCAAACCTCTCACATTACGAGGTAATTTCTCCTTGGATTACTTTTGGCTAATCTTAAATGAGCCATTGCAACCACATAATGATTTCCCATTTATTTCATATCAGAAGTTTAAAGCAAATTGCATAGCTCAGTTGTCCGTCGATTCCTTCTACTCGACCCCACCGGCTACTACCCTTGAGGTCCCTTGATATTAGATGGTTGTTTCTGTCCCTCCTACCCCACAGGTAGAGAAGTGAAAATATCATGAATCAAGTGACCTTTCCCTTCCTTGAGCATCTATAATATACATGGAAGTCCCACCTCCAACATCTTACCCAAGACCTAGAGGTATGTGACTAGTACAACCCAAACCTCCCTAGCATTTAGCAACTGCTCCTATTCCTCATGTCTCTTTGAGGACTTGAGGAAAGTAGCCCATGTTGTGAGACCCCTCCCCTTCGGTCTCCCAAGCTTCAATGGTGTTCTCTATTCCTCAAGCACTAGAGGGGCTCGAGGAAGGTAGTCTGCATTGAGAGACCCTACTCTAATAGTACCCCAACCTTTGATGTCTCCTTTAGTTCCTCCTCTCACTCCTAGAGTGATGGAAGAAAAGGAGCTCATGTTGGGAGACTCCTTGGTTCCTCCTCTTGATGCTTTGACTTGCACTTGGCATAATCAACTTGTGAGAGATTACAAGCATCACCAACATGCTATAGCTCGTGAGCATGCAATAGGAGATGAACCCCTTCCCACACATCCTTCTCCCATGTAGTCGGCCCCAGATTTGGTCCCACCTTCCCAGTTTTCTACTCTTTTTCCTCCACATGATTCCTTTACGTCACCCACACCAAGTTCTCCACTGATTGAGCTTGATAAACGCAACCCTAATCATGTTCAAGTAGTCTTCGCTCCCTCTATGGAGAGCCCCATCCTTCCATCCATCCTTAACATGCCACCCTTCGATGAATCCTTGAATCTACCCAACGTTAGTGTTATCTCTAGTGCCACATTATCAAAGTTAGTTGTTTTCTAGTGTACTCAACATTAGGTGTTCCCTAATATCTTGCATCTCGCCACCATAGATATAGACATTCCACGCCCATTACCAAAATGAAAGTGCAAACACTATCCCACTCCACCCTATTTCAATCCAAAGTGCATGCCTCCTTCGTCTCCTTCGAGTCCTTTTACATCATCTATTCAAGTTGTGGGGACCTCTTCTCCACCAATGGTCACCAGTGCTTGCATTCCCACTGTTAGCACTGATCAACCCTCTATTTTTGTATATTCTGATAGTGATTCAAATCTCTCTTCTACCATGAAAGATTTATTTGCATCCTTAGAATAGATACAATCTTTGTCCTTGATCTTTACAAGATCAATGTGTTGAATGTCAGGAACATTGAGAGGGGGGGTGAATCAGTGTTCTAAAAATCTTTTGATGCACTTTAACTTTCAACCATTTTCCAAAATTGATTAAGCAAAGGCATAACATGCATATGAAAAGCAACCATAAAACAATACACATAGACACCAAGATTTTTACTTGGAAAACTCAAAAATGGGAAAAACCACAGAGAGGATTAGCTCTCAAATATATATTACAATCTTTACAAATAATGATGCTCAGGCTTGGTCACTCCAAGGGCCTAGAACATGTTGGCTCACTGCCATGAAGTACAACTAGGTTTAGCAAGCTCACTACCTTAACCCTAAACCTAGCAAGATTACAATAAGGTTGTTAAACCTTGAGGGCTGTTAAACCCTAATGGTGGCTCACTGCTAGGCTGACTACCTTGAAGAAAAAGAATCATTTTCAAAAGAAAATTGCACATGAAAATTGAATACTGCAAAAGCATCTATCACTATGGCAAGGTGCAGTCATTTAGCAACTAAATTCTAAATCCCAAGTCTTCATCACTGCTGATCTTCTAACTCTGCTCTGTTATATGCATGCTCGCATCAATCACCCACACCACTCACATCTCACAACTGAAATTCATCACCTGTATATATCTGCATCATGATTTGATCCACAATCAAGTCGGCATCCAAGAAATGAAACATGTACATAGAAAGATGTGGCTTTGTCAGCTTAATCCAATGCACTATATATTATGCGGATCTAAATCTTTGGTCAAATGTGTTTATATAGATCAGATCTAATCATTCAATCACTTACATAGATCCTTCAAACATTATCTCTTCGTCGCACAATGATTTATCATACTAGTCGGCCTATTCCTCAAGAGCATGCTTGACAGGTTCATCTGTCGACTTACAACTTTTACTGCGAATCACCAAACACCTCAAAAACCATATCAAGGAATCCTTACACCTTTCCAAACTTACCCTCAGAACCGCAAGGCATGATATCATCTTACAGAGAAATGCGGACCGTCAGAACTCAGACTCTGTCTTGGTCAAACTCTATCAAACACTGTATTGATACTCAGCAGCTTGTAGCTATCCTTCCGATGGACTTCAAATCTCCCAACTCTAGAATTAGACACTTCATATACATGTTCACAACTCCTCAAAACTGCATAGCACAATACTCATATGTGGAAGAATGCATACCTTTACAATGTGCCATGTTCATTGTCTCTGCTATACCTCTATTCATCCAAACTTAGATATTTCTTCTAAGTGACTTCCAGAGGAAGTAAAGACTTAATCTTTGGAGTATGACACCACCAAACAATTACTAACATCATACCTGAACCGCATTACTAGATCATCATCTGTGGAAGCATACTGACCCACTTACTGTGTTCTTTTCTGTACATACTCATACTTAGCCACTTTTGCCAACAGGACCTGAAATCTGATGTGATCTTCCAAAGTTGTGTCTCCCTGTCATGCTGATGAGATCTCTGAGCCTTGTTGCCATCAATGACAACATACAAATCCATATCGGAGCAGTGTCTCTTGCCAACAATCTCCCCCTTTGGCATTGATGGCAACACTTAGTGAAAAATGCTTGATTGCTCCCCCTTACTACATACACTTCATTTTTCTACTCCCCTGAGATGTTTATCCATTTTTCACTGATCTTCTTCTCCCCCTTTAACATCAATGGAAAAGGGTGTTATCCGAAACCAAAAAATTGTCAAAATTAAAAACAAGTACAATCTTCATCTTAATTTGTGACTAAAGGCAAAATGTCATTATAGATAGTCTTTATCAGAGCTATTTCTCTATTCCATCTATTCCTTGCACTTTCTAGGATATGGATGTGGCCATTCATCAGAAAAACTAGCTTCTCTACCCTCTGCACATCTGACGGTGTGTCAATTAGTGCAAGTGATTTCATGGCTTCATCTACCAAATTCGTCATGGAATCAATTTTTAGACTTATCAATCCCCTTAGCTAGCACAACCTGTCTCTCACTTCTCCCCTTTTCTTCACCAGAGTGCTTAACTCAATGTGAATGCTTGCAAATTGAGCTTCTTTGGCATTTATTGACTCAACTACCAAATTATATGTCTCAGAGATATTAAGCAGTTTGAGTTCCAAAACTTTAGTTTTATCGTCTAATTCCTTTGTAACTTTTGGCCAAGATAGGCAGAACTTATAAACTTTATAAGCTTCTTCAATGGCACTTTGTATGCCTTTTATCACATTTTCTAATGTAGTTTTATCTTTTGCTAACATAGCCTTTAACTCAATCAATCTCTTTTCATCAAACTCTTTTCTAACTTTTGCTTATGCAGACCTTTCAAAAGACTCAAAATGTGTACTTACAGAGTCTAATAGCTCCTTGAAATGATCAGCAGAGGATAATGAGGTATCCTTTTGAAATGTTGGTATTAACTTTTCCAGAATGATGGATGCATCGTTTATCAATTTACTATCTCGGTCATGTGATTTCATCATCTCTTCATGTGCCTTGGCCTGAACAATAGCTACTAACTTGATTTTTTGTATAGGTGACAATGAGGCCAAGTTGATTGGTCCTTGAAGGAGTTCAGACTCATCTGTAACTTGTTGACTCCCGGAACCAACTGAGACATCTACAGTGTCTCTTGCTCTCTCAGATACTTCCTCTTGATTTCGTTTCAGAGGATCCATGTCCATCTTTTCTTGTTGATCTATGTTTTGTTCCGGTGTAGGGCTCCTTATATGTTCCCTATTATCTTCATCCTCAGCCTGTTGCTTAGGAGGCAAATCAGTTTCAATTTCACCTTGATCTGTCATATCCACTTTATCAATGTTGGGGACTTGATCACTCTGTTCTAGTCCTTGATTTTGGCTTATCTCCGGTGGAGATATGTCTTCATCATTTTTACTTCCTCATCTGATTATGTTGCTTCTTCATCAACAGCTATACTTGCATGCATTCTCTTGGGCTTAGTCTTCTTTCTTTTGGAACTGGTGGTAGGAGTTTCCACATTTGTCGATGGTGTGGAACTGGAGGGAGTGGATGTGGCTTCAGCAGAAGTGGAGGCTTTGGTTTTTCTTTTTGACTTCTCTGGCCTTTCTGACTCATCTTTGGGTTCTTTCAGAGCCCCAGACGATTCACCTTTTCTCTTTTCTTTTGCTTCCCTAAAAGCCTATGCCTTTTCCCTTGCCTTTGCCACTTCTTCTTTTGTGAATCCATGTTTTATGATAATTTATTTTGCCACTTCCTCATTTTCCTAGAGATTTTAGGTTTTCTTACTTAAACATGAATTTAGCATGCAATTCCTTATAAGTCCCAAATCTTTCTTCCTTGGGATCTTTGGGTTTACTCAGCATATATTCAGCATAGTTTTCCAGTACAGCTCCATCTACCTCATATCTCATAGGCATAACCCAAACCGTTCTGGGCTCAACAGCCTCCATAAAACACTGATCCTTAGTTACCATGAAACAGATGGTTTCTTTGAATTTCTCAACAATTGCCTTAGGGATTCTTTCCCTAGACTGCATCATGCTTTGGAAATTTTTGAAATAGCCCCACAGGGCAGATTTTTGAGCATCAATACTTCCTATACTGTTCAGATGATTTCTAATTTGAACTGCTACAGGTTTATCATTTGTCCAGAGTAGGTTCTTCATACATGGTAATTCTTGCATGTATTAGAAGAATAAACATAGAATCAACGTACCATAATTGAATAAATATTTCTATTATTTGGTCTTCCTTAAATTTTCCATCAGTTGCTGCCAGAGTAGTTGACAAAGATCATACTCTGCATCTTCCTTCACCATCTCAAAGGCTATATAAATTGCTATACTAGATACTAAATTTTCATGGTTTGAGAAGTAAACATTGTAACCAATAACCTGTTGGAAAGAGACACTGTGTGGCTTCATAAGTGTTGTCATTGATGGTAACAAAGTCTATCCCACACATCCGTAGTACATAGTATGCCTATATCGGAAGACAAATTGAAGATTATTTTGGTCCGATAAACAAGAATAGAGTATGTAACAAGGTCTGACAATCAAGTCCGGATCTCTCAGATGGTGTAACTCAATAAGTTGTGGACTTGGACAAGTCAAGAGGGGTATCATTACTATTGTATTCCAGAGATTTAGTCTCCAGTGATAAAGCATGAAAAAGATATGAGCATTTGAGTGTTGGGTTCCAGTCAGGCAGAGCAGACAGAGGAAGAACTGACCGACAAAGTATCAGACTTCAATTCGGATGAGTAAAAGGTGTTGATCAAGCAATTTGTGGGATTATACATTGTTGGCCAACATGATTAATGACTTCTATGCTTAAGATTTTGATACGCATCACAAATCAAGCATGGATTTAGCCGATAGATCAATAACTTGCAATATCTTGAGTGTTCTTGTTGCCGACTAGAAAGTTCATGAAAATTCTTGATGTGGATATATATACCAGATGGATTTCAGCATGTAAATGTGTGTGTTGTTGATGTGAAGATATAAGGTGTGAAGAAAAGTAGGGATAAGTGTGAGAACAATAATTCAAGTCCGGTATGTGACTAAATAACAACATTGAACAGAGGAAGAATGAAGTGCGTCAGATCAGTATATTGTGCCTAACTGGAACTAAACTCTTGCATTTGTAGATGCTTCTCATCAGTTCAAACACTTGATTATCTTTTGTAAGTTTTGTAGATAGTGAGTCTCTTGTAGGCAGTGTGCCTCTTGTGAGCAGTGTGCTCGGGTAGTGAGCCCTAATTGGCAAGTGTCATTTTGTACTCCTTTATTCTTTTAACATAGAATACAATCTTGGGTTAGTCACCCTATGGTTTTTCCCTTAACAGGGTTTCCACGTAAAAATCTTTGTGTTATGTGTGTTGATTTTATTTCTATTATCATGATTACATATTCTTTCATGTTTTGATACAACACTAAATATTGAGGTAACGAAAGAGAAGAAAATTAAGGAAATTTTGAGATAACTGATTCACCCCCCCTCTCAGTTATCTGCCTTGTTTTCAACAATTGGTATTAGAGCAAGGTTCCTCTAAACAAATCCTAATAGCTTGAGGAAGATCTAGGAATCTCAATGGATGCATATGGTATGAAGGAACAACTTCAGTCTACCCTAGATGATCTTGAACAATCCCACTCTGAAGTCAATAATTTGAGAGAAAGACTCAAACAAGCTGATGATTTCATATATGAACTAAAAGAAAAAATTAGTATCTCTATGAAAAAGAGAAAGGAACTACTTCAAAAATTAGCCAATCAGAGTGAAATCAATGATACTAATGAAAATATGAATGAGAAAAATAAGCTATGTGAGAAGCTATCAAAAGAAGTCATTATGGTAAGGCATGAAATGGAATCAGGGGTTATGAGATTCACCCAAGAAATTGAAGAAAAGAGAAATATTGAAGATAATCTAAAACAATCCCTCAAGGAGAAAACAGAGGACTGTCACAAAATGGATAGAATAATCAGGCATCTTGAATCTAATCTTGAAGAAGCTACAGACAATGAAGAACAACTTGAGAATCAGATAGACACTCTTAAACAAGATCTTCAAACTGCAAATGAATACAAAGAAAAATTCAAGATAAGCTTAGCCCAACTTGAAGTTCTTCTTGAAAGCAAAAAGAGGGTAGATGATAAGAATGGCTTGGGATATGAGAAAGGTGAAAGCTCTGGATCCAGTCAGAAGAACTTTGGATCAAGAAATCAAAGAAATAGGCCGGTAAGGCAACCAAATGCCCAAATATATCCATCCTTCAATGGATACTGCTTCAATTGCAACAATTTCATTCATAAAGCAACTTAGTGTAGGAGGAGAATGAATCAGAATAATCCATCCTTCTCCGGACAATGTTTTAATTGCAAAAGGTATGGTCACAAATCTCATGAATGCAAAAATATGCAAATAAACAATTCATTCAATGGTAGATGCTTCACATGCAATAGAATGGGACATATGGCTAATCAATGTAGATCAAGAGGATATCATTCAAATAAGCAAAGAAATGTTGTGTGTTACAATTGCAATAGATCCGGTCATATTGCCAAATTCTGCAGAAGCAGAAATTAGGATAGAAAAGGTCTGGTAGAACATGATCAGAAACAAGATAAAGGCAAAGGTAAAATAAATGCGGATGAAGATAAAAAGGAGATGAGCAAGATTTGGGTAAAAAGGAGTACAATGAATATTGGGGATGGATCCGCACCGGAATTTGGTGCTGATATTCCTTTTGGAAACTAAAAAGGTGAGCTCTGGCTCAGGGGGAGTCATAGAGAAAAACAATTTCCCCTAGCCAATCAGCTAGTGCCTGAATTCGGCACATTGAGTAAACATCTGACACTGTGGATTAAAGGGTTCTTAGAAAAACCTCCAAATAACCTTCAGTCAAAATGTGAAAGGTCCGCATCGAGTTTTGCAAGATTTATAACCACTCAAGTTAAACTGGTTTCGACAGCTATCTGGTAAAGCAGAATTTCACAGATAGATCTGATATGATTCAAAATTGAAATGATTTGATCTGCGGACCCATGGCATGATTGAAGAAAAGAAGATACGTTGTCAATCCTCACAAACAATGATTCTAAGTTCTGCATAGTGATTCAAGAAGATTTCTCTCAAAACAGGGCAATCGGATAACTTAAGTTGTGCATTTATCACAAAAGGAAATTAGGGTTTGCGCAAGGATAAAAGGGTTCTTTCACTCATTATTTACACACTTACACTCATGAAGAAGAAAAGAAGAGCTCTGTGAAGAAGATTCTATAATTCACTCAAGTTCAACTGAAAATCAAATTCAACCAGCGTTTCGTTCTGGCTCCTGCTTCAAACCCTAAAGCATGAAAAGGTACTTCAATTCTAAAAATCTCTCTCTGAATCTCTTGTAAAATGGCTATTCCAATGGTTGTCAATATTTCTGATAGGCCGAGACCTAAATTCAAGAAACACCCTTACAAATCTCTAGAAGTTGATCCCTTGGGTGCATTTTCTAGCATTTTGCACGGAGTCTTGCATGTAGAAGATGTTAGGGTTTATATCCATGCAAACATTGAAGAATTTGGAGACTCAAAATTGATGGAAATTTATCACAAACAGCTAATAGATGAGAATTTTGAACTCAAACCTGAATTCAAGGCCCTCCGGGACAAACACTTCGGACATTGCATACATTTTCCATGTTTTGTAGAAGATGATTGGGTCCGATATGTTCTAAGTAGGATACATGATAATTATATGTGGCTAATGAGGCCATTCAAGATAACTAAAGATGCCATCAGGGTAGTGACCGGACTGCATTCATTAGGTGGGTTACCCACACTCAAATTTGTGAAGAACCAAACGGTAATTGAAGGCACCAGATCAAAATTTGACAAAAGAGCAATGACTATAGATGACATCATAGATCCAAATGTCAAGTTCGCTTCAATGATAATTGGCTACAAAATCTACGAAATTGAGTAGGGAGAATTATGTGTCTGGTACAACAATCTATGCTGCATATCAGATGTTGAGGGAAGATGCAAATTATGATTTATGTGAGCTCCTTCTAAATCAGTTGTTGGAGAACTTGCAGAAGATCAAAAAGGATAAGAAAAATTCCTTTAAATATGGTAGTCTAATACTATGTATGTTCTTCTATTATATGAATGAGCTACCTAGATCAAATGGTTGGGTCTAGCGAAATGATAAACTGGTTGCAATTCAGATCAGAGATTACATGTATGGACTTGGTGATGCTCAAGCCCAAAACATAGCCCTCTGGGGTTACTTTAAGAATTTCCAAAGCATGATGCAAGCTAGAGAGAGAATACCACAGTCCATAGTTGAGAAATACAAGGATATAGTTTGCTTCATGGTTGACACTGATCAATGCCTAATGGAGATAGTTGAGCCAAGAACTGTATGGATAATGCCTATGGGATATGAGGTCGATGAAAAAATCTTGGAGCTACATATTCAACACCTGCTGAGCCAGCCTAAGGACACTGAAGCAGAAAAGTTTGTCACCTTTGAAGAGCTAAGTATAAAAATACATGTTGAGTTAAGACAGCTGGAGATGAAGAGGAAAGTAAGAAAGGAAGTTGAAGAAATTGCCAAAAGATTTGGCTTATCAAAGGAGGTTGTAGATGCTAACAGAGAGAAAATGGAGAAGGCAGAGAAAGAGAGACAAGAAGCAAAGAAAGGAAATGTTCTGATGCAAGCCTCCTCCCGGACTAGATCTTCCAAGAGCTCTATACCTGTCACTCCTAAAAGCTCAAAGGCTACCAAACCGGAAGTCAAGCCATCTAGTAAAAGTGAAAATAGAATGAAGACCAAAGCCTCAAGAACATATACAAGCCATAAGGATGATGAAGAAACAGAATCAAATGAAGAAATCAAGAAAATGAAGAAGAAGAGAACATCTAGAATGTTCTCTGCTAGCAGAAATAAAGAAGAGAAGGTAGAGGAATTTGTTGAAAAGCCCACTCTTTCCATTGATGACATCATCAAGGCAATTACTGTGGATGGGAACCTGCAGCCAGTGACTGAGTTCTATGATGAATATAGTGATGTTGACAAGATAATTTTGGAAGAAGCTACTGTCTGGTACTTGAACATTTACAATAAAGCTTTCATTGAAATTATATCATTAATTCCTAAGAGCCTAGAAAAGGTACTTGAGCTAAGAAAAGAGAATGCAAAGGCAAAAGACTTAGAGATTCGGGAACAGATAGAAATTCAACTTTATCCTTCCATCACTTCAAAACAAATGAGCATGATCTTCAAGGATTGTAAGGATGAGTTTCAGAGCAAGGCAAGAATGAACAAACTCATGCTTGGAGAAACTGGCCAAGTAGCAAGAGAAACAAAAGATATCCTCCAGAATGCCTTGAAGAGATTCAACCTTCATATAGTAGAGGAAATAGTTGAAGAACCTTCTACCATGGATGTTGAAGGATTAATCAATGAAGAACCTTTTGACAAGGATGTCAAAGGATTAAAGAAAATAGATGAAGAGAAGTCTAAGGACTTAGACTCCTCTGTTCTAGTAGAGGAAGTTCATAAAGCAGCAGACATTGGTAATATCGCTCCTCTGGATCCCACAGCTGGCAAGACAAATCTTCCGAGCATTGGAGAAAAAGAGGATGGAAGAAGAGAAGAAAAGGAGGACAAAGCAAAAGAAGAAGAACAAGCAGAAACAATTTGCAATGACACATCCAAACCAGACAACCCTAATATCTCTGAAGGAAAGAAATCTGATTCATCAGCAAGAGACACTACAGAGATAGTGCAAAACTTCCTGAACAAAGAGGTTGTGGAGTTATATGAACCAGAGTTGCTTCAAGGGCCTCTAAATCTGGACACTTTCTCTTTGATACAGATGATGAAGATTGCATCATTCGCTCAGGCCAAAGCTAAAGAGAAACTTTTGAAATCACATATGGAGCATTGTGAGCTATTGGAGAGTGCATCTAGGATATTGGAAAAGATCATGCCAACCTATCAAAAGGATCCTTCGGCCTCACCATCCAGTAATCTGAAAAACTTAGTCAATTATGTTAATACTCATTTTGAATCTTTAGAGAAATCAGCAGAAATAAAGGTCTGGAAAGGGTTTTTGGAGAAAAGATTCACTGAGGTGCAAGGACTTATTGCTAATGATAGAAGGACCCTAGGCATTGGAATAAAGAGGCTTGAAAATGCTCTCAAAGACGGTGGGGATTTATTCAAATTTTGTCTGACTTGGCCTAAAGTGACAAAAGATATTGAGGAGAAAGTAAAAGAACAAGAAGAAAAATTGTCAAGCCTAGTTCAGAATTTTGACCCTCCTTCCTCCTCTTTAATGAATCAAGAATTCTAGGCTATTGTTTTAATAAATGAAATAAAGAGATTGGGCAAAGAAAAGAACATAATGAACATAATGGGTGAACTCATAGGGATAATTATCCCTAAGCTAGAGGCAATGCATGAGGCCTTGACAGATGCTCAGACCACAGCCTGAACCAGTGATCCAACAGATTTAAGAAGGGTAGAAGCATATGCATTTTTTTTAGTGGTCACATCTCCATTTTGTATAGGATAAATAAGAGCTGGGCTACAAAGTTTGTACAGCTAAAGACTACTTTTGTAGACATACTCAAGTATATGTAAGTTTATCTTATGATTTGTATGTACTTATGCGGCCATGTATAGAATAATTTTTACAAAATTTTGGTATGTAGATTCTTCCCTTTGCCATTGATGTCAAAGAGGGAGTGAAGAGTAGTGAAAAATGTGGAATCCAGCTAAGGGGGAGCTCCAATAAAATAGTGCAAAAGACAGAACATTAGCCAAGGGGGAGTTACTGCGACAGTCATTTTTCACTAAGTGTTGCCATCAATGCCAAAGGGGGAAATTGTTGGCAAGAGACACTGTGTGGCTTCATAAGTGTTGTCATTGATGGCAACAAAGTCTATCCCACACATCCGCAGTACATAGTATGCCTGTACCAGAAGATAGATTGAAGATTATTTTGGTCTGGTAAACAAGAACAGAGTATGTAACAAGGTCTGACAATTAGGTCCAAATCTCTCAAATGGTGTAACTCAGTAAGTTGCAGACTTGGACAAGTCAAGAGGGGTATCATTACTATTGTATTCCAGAGATTTAGCCTCCGGTGATAAAGCATGAAAAAGATATGAGCATCTGAGTGTTGGGTTCCAGTCAGGCAGAGCAGGCAGAGGAAGAATTGACTGATAGAGTATCTGACTTCAATTCGGATGAGTAAAAGGTGTTGATCAAGTAATTTGTGGGATTATACATTTTTAGCCGACATGATTAATGACTTCTATTCTTAAGCTTTTGATACGCATCACAAATCAAGCATGGATTTAGCAGACAGATCAATAACTTGCAATATCTTGAGTGTTCTTGTTGCCGACTAGAAAGTTGATGAAAATCCTTGATGCGGATATATATACCAGATGGATTTTAGCATGTAAATGTGTGTGTTGTTGATGCAAAGATATAAGGTGCTAAGAAAAGAAGGGATAAGTGTGAGAACAACAATTCAAGTCTGGTATGTGACTGAATAACAACATTAAACAGAGGAAGAATGAAGTGCGTTAGATCAGTATATTGTGCCTAACCAGAACTGAACTCTTGCATTTGTAGATGCTTCTCATCAGTTCAAACACTTGATTATCTTCTGTAAGTTCTGTAGACAGTGAATCTCTTGTAGGTAGTGTGCCTCTTGTGAACAGTGTGCTCAAGCAGTGAGCCCTAATTGGCAAGTGCCATTTTGTACTCCTTTATTCTTTTAACAGAGAATATAATCTTGGGTTAGTCACCCCATGGGTTTTCCCTTAACAGGGTTTCCACATAAAAATCCTTGTGTTATGTGTGTTGATTTTATTTTTGTTCTCATGATTACATATGCTTTCATGTTTTGATATAACACTGAATATTGAGATAATGAAAGAGAAGAAAATTAAGGAAATTTTGAGATAACTGATTCACCCCCCCTCTCAGTTATCTGCCTTGTTTTCAACATAACCATGAATGCAAGTCTTACAGCATAGTCTTCAATTACTTCCTTATCAACCCGAATCTTGTCCATCTCTTCCTTAGTTCCAATTGCATCAATTTTTTCTTTTCCCCTCTCATTCCTCTGTTTTGTTTTACCCCCTTTCTCAGGATAGTTTCTTCTTATGTTTTTGCTTCTACAAAATCTTGCAACATGTCCAAGTTTGTTGCAATTGAAGCATACAATGTTTACTTATACTTGGCTTCTTCCTCTGAATGAATTCATCCTTATTCTGCAATGATTAGCCATATGTCCAAATCTATTGCATGTGAAACACTTGCCATTGAAGAATTGACCATTCCTAGAATAGTTTGGCAAACTTTTGCATTCATTTGCTTTATGACCAATCTTCTTACAATTGAAACATTTACCAGAGAAAGATGGAACATTTTGATTCATTCTACTTCTACACTGAGTATCTCTATGACCATACTTGTTGCATTTATAACAGTGACCATTGAAAGATGGATACCTCTGAGCATTTGGTTGTCTCACCGGAGGTCTTCTTCTTTGATTTCTGACCAGATGGTTTCTGCTTCTTCTTTCTTTAGATCTATCTTGTCCTAAATTTGAGCTCTCTCCCTTTTCAAATCCAAAGCCTTTCTTGTCATCAGGATGTTTTTGATTGACCAATAACTTCTCAAGTTTTGCAGAGCTTATTTTAAACTTTTCTTCAAAGCTTTTGGCTTTTTCTATATCTGGTTTTAGACTTACAATTTCTTTTTCAAGTTTGACAGAGTCTTCTGATTTGGTCTTCACAATTGAATTTAGATCTTCTATTTTTGCTCTTTCTACTTCTAAGAGATTTAGGGTTTATTTGCTAATATTAATTGGTCACTAACCTCTTGTATTTGTCCTTGAATTTCATGACTTGTCCCTTTAGCTTTGCGATGCATTCATCAGCTTCTTGCAAGTTATTCTTTAGATCCCTGATTTCTGCCCCAGAATTTTCAAGATCCATAAGAGTTACTTCTAGTTCACCGTTGCTTTCATAATTCCCATATCTTCTTGCTGCCATGGTTACACTATCCCAGATCTTCCTTAGGTTGTTAGACTTCTTCCAAGGAACCTTGCTCTAATACCAATTGTTGAATGTTAGAAACACTAAGAGGGGGGGTGAATCAGTGTTCTAAAAATCTTTTGATGCACTTTAACTTTCAACCATTTTCTAAAATTGATTAAGCAAAGGCATAATATGCATATGAACAGCAACCATAAAACATGACACATAGACACCAAGATTTTTACGTGGAAAACCCAAAAATGGGAACAACCATGGAGAGGATTAGCTCTCAAATATATATATTGCAATATTTACAAATAATGATGCTCAGACTTGGTCACTCCATAGGCCGAGAACATGCTAGCTCACTGCCATGAAGTACAACTAGGTTTAGCAGGCTCACTGCCTCAACCCTAAACCCAGCAATATTACAATAAGGGTTGTTAAACCCTGAGGGCTATTAAACCCTAATGGTGGCTCACTTCCAGGCTCACTACCTTGAAGAAAAAGGCTCACTTGCAAAAGCAAATTGCACATGAAAACTGAATACTACAAAAGCATTTGTCACTATGCCAGGGTGCAGTCATTTAGCAACTAAATTCTGAATCCCAAGTCTTCAGTATTGTCGATCTTCTAACTCTGCTCTGCTATACGCATCCTCACATCAATCACCCACATCACTCACATCTCACAAATGAAATTAATCACCTTTATATATCCACATCATGATTTAATCCACAATCAGGTCGGCATCCAAGAAATGAAACGTGTACATAGAAAGATGTGGCTTTGTCAGCTTAATCCAATGCACTATATATTATGCGGACCCAAATCTTTAGTCAAACATGTTCATATAGATCAGCTCTAATCATTCAATCACTTACATAGATCCTTCAAACATTATCTCTTCGCCGCACAATGATTTATCATACTAGTCAGCATGTTCCTCAAGAGCATGCTTGACAGGTTCATCTGCTGACTTACAACTTTTACTACGAATCACCAAACACCTCAAAACCCATATCAAGGACTCCTTACACCTTTCCAAACTTACCCTCAGAACTACAAGGCATGATATCATCTTGCGGAGAAATGTAGACCATCAAAACTTAGACTCTATCTTGGTCAAACTCTGTCAAACACTATATTGATACTCAACAGCTTGTAGCTATCCTTCTAGTGGACTTCAGATCTCCCAACTCTAGAATTAGACACTTCATATACATGTTTACAACTTCTCAAAATCACATAGCACAATACTTTTTTACGGAATAATGCGGACCGTTACAATGTACCTTGTTCACTGTCTCTACTATACCTCTATTCATCCGGACTTAGATATTTCTTCTAAGTGACTTCCGAAGGAAGTCAAGACTTAATCTCTAGACTATGACACCACCAAATAATCACTATCATACCTGAACTGCATTACCAGATCATCTGTGGAAGCATACTAACCCACTTACTGTGTTCTATTCTGTACATACTCATACTTAGCCACTTCTACCAACTAGACCTGAAATCTGATGTGATCTTCTGAAGTTGTGTCTCCTTATCTTGCTGATGAGATCTTTGAGCCTTGTTTCCATCAATGACAACATACAAATCCATACCGAAGCAGTGTCTCTTGCCAACACAATGGACCTCACCTTTGGTGAGGTGTGTGAAGATCCTTCATTAGTTTTTGATCCTCCGCATTTTGAACTAGACATGGTACCAAGTACTTCCCTCGATGTGGTCCCTCTAGCGGCTTATCCACCCTCCCTATATGATGAGAAAGATTTGGAGGGAAATGACATGCTAGAGCCTGACCCTTGAGAATGGTACCTTCATTCCATCTGTTATTATTTTTAGTATTCTTGTATGTTTTTTAGTCCCAATGATTTATGCATGATATGTATGTTTTTTTATCTCTCCCTGGAGGACCCTTGATGTCCTTGTAGACACATAGATATAGGGGGAATGAAAATGTTATGACATTCTTCTATATATTTCTATATTCTTCTATATGTCATACTTTAATTTTCCACATTTTAGGGACTATGGAAAGTGTCAGATGATTTAGCATCCTTCCATGTTGACCCAAAACTTTTACTTTGTCTTCATGTGACCTTCCTTGGTATTCATAGTTCTATGTGCCTAGGGTGATGATGACAATTCTAAATTGTACTTCCCTGATTATTCCCCTCCTATGTATTATACTGACTTTGAAGCATGTAGATCTCTTTGTGCTTTATTGTGATGTTTCTTCTTTTTATGTGACACCTTGTTGTGTTGCTTGGTGTCATGCCTTTCTTACACAAGACATTGTGTATCATGCCTGCAACATCGCATTGGTTGTCCTTCTTGGGACAACTCTTTCACGACGTAGCTCTCTGCAACATATCCTCTAGGTATATGCTCCCTAAAAGCTCTTGTGCCTTTTCCCCTCTTTCTACCTTAAAATTAATTACTTCTCTATAGAATATGCAATTATTTTAAGGTGGGGGCATATATTTGCTATCTTTCGCACTTCTTCACACACCACATCGATGGTATACTCCCTACAACATTTTTGTATCATTTGTGGTCCATACCACCTTTATCAAAATTACCTAGCAATGTTAGCCATGTAATCTCTTATACTATTTGACATGTAGCTCACCTAGCAAGGCAATGCTAGTCTATGGTGCTTCATTCACTATCCTGTCAATACTTCTCATAAGCCACCTAGCAATGGGATCTACTAGCTCTAGTGACTTATAGAATTTTTTTGATATGGTTCCCAACTCTCGTAGTGTGCTAGCCCTAGAACCATACTTGGAATTTTTCTAGTGAATCAACATTAGAAATGCCTTCTTCTTATTCTTCTATGTGTTTGTATGTGTTTGCTTAATTATTAGATTAATGTGTATTAGACAATATTTTTTGTTAACCACAAGGGTTTTGACAAATCATATTTGTTCAAATCCTCTTTTTCATTAGCTTTATATATGTGTGTGTGTGGCTGACATTTGTTTTATGTGCATATTTTTGGCCTAACATTGTGATTTTTGCAAAATCCTAAGCTGGGGGCTTCATATCTCTCACTTAGCAATATTCTACATCTACTACAGTATCCTTGGGTAAGAAGTTTCCTTTATTACTTAAGCTTACATATGCACGTAGTGTCATATGCCTGCTAAAGTGGGGGCTAAATGCAGCGTCATAAATTGTGTACTCTCACAATTTCATGCTATGTTTGGAGTCCACTTTAGTGTCCACTCCCATAGCATGTTTTTAGGATCACTTTCTAGCCTTAACCTTACCCTCAAAACCATAAAAGTGCATTAAACTTGGCAGTGCCCTAAGTTATCTGGACTTTCCAAGAACTGAAGTTGCTTGGATGACAACGCTTGGCATGGATGTCTACTTGGTGTGCTAACGTCCTGCGAGCATCTGTTTGTTCATCAACCATTTTAGAAGTTATGTATTAACATGTGTGGCACTCTGAGCTTTTCTTAATTCTTATCCACGCCCAAATGGCTCCTTTCCTATATTTTGCCTCTTGCCTTTTCTATAAAACCCCCTCGATTTTCCATTCAAAATGATGGAACTCAAACGCTAGCGAAGCTCTGTCAAAATCAATACTCACCATTATCATACTCGTGTCATTGCTCACTCCATTACTTTATTGTGCTCATTATTTACTTGATATCATTGAAAATGTTAGATTAATCATATTTATTTTATATATCTTATCATTTTTTATTGTCACTGCTCATAACAATTCTAGATACACTTAGAAATCATCGTTGAGGTGGAAACACCAAAAATAGAGTTTGACTTAAGCAAGCTCCTAAACAACCCAACCCTCTCTTTTGTCATTGTGATTATAGGTTGCATGAGGAAGTATTTCAAGCACACAAGCATTTTCTTTCTTCTCCCCTTTTCTCATCCTTTCCTTTGTTTCATTTTTATATTATCATTTCTAGTTATTTCTATTATCTTTGATATTTTGTGTAATAAAATTGTTGGATTTTGTGTCAACATGTAACTCTTGAAGTTTGTGCAAATCCATACAAATCCAAGATTCTAGTTTTCTCCACCGTACGGACTATAGCACAATCCATAGACATCCCCATAGCACGTTGTCATCCTAGACGGTGAGGTTGTCCACTTGGTGCTAGGTTCCTTGTGATTTTGTATTCCCAGTTTTGTATTCCTTTCTATAAGCAATCTTATCTTTTTTATATATTTTCCAATTTTCTCCACCGTTGTTAGTTTTAGTGAGTCATAGTTAGTTATTTTGCATTCTAGTAGAAACAAGGGGATTTAGCTCAGACCTTCTCGCTCTTCTAGATTGGTTAGTAGTGAAATATATGTCTTCGTTGGCTAGTATCCTAATGTTTAGATAGAATATTGTTTTGATTATAAATGGTTTAGTTATAATCAATTTTCCTATTAAACACTTACCAATTTAATCAAGGTGTCCTATAAGAACTAAAGGTGGTTCCAAGAACAAATGATAGTTTATTTTAACTTCTTTAAATTGATTACAAGTGTACATTAATTAGCCAAGTAGATTCTAGGAAAATTCATATCAAATGATATTATAATTCAATCAATATGAAACAACTATAATTAGTTTGCCTTACCCATTATTGAAATGAGTGATTTCAAAATGTCTAACAACTACAATACAATATAATTAACCAACATGATAATTATAGATTAACAAGTGTGTTTGGGATAACCAAAAAACAAAATAGCAATGATGAGATAAACTTCGTTTATATAATTATTGTTGAGAAAGGAAAACTAACTAAACATAAACAACTAATTTGGAAAGAAAATCTAATCTAGGAAAATAAAATACAACTAATCTAGAAACCATAAAACTAATCTAAGAAAGAAAATAAAACTATGTTAAGATCATAAATAAAATTACACTAAGCTAGTTTATATAGTATAGAATATAAAGTACAAGGCCCAACCATTATAACAATAATGGAGGGTCATTTAGAGAAAAGAAAATGATTGAGATTTGGTTGAGTAATAAATACCAAGTTTATACAATTCAACAAGCCCCAAAGAATATCTCTCAATGTAAATACAAATCTAAAATGTATATTATCAAGTATAAATGAAGATTAGAATGATATGTTGTATAGAAAATACAAAATCATATCAACTAAATAGAAAAGTTGATTATTGCTACCATATACCCATACCATCATGTAGTTAAAAATAATTAGATTGATGTAATATCAGTCATAAGATTTATGTAAATATAACTAGATATACTTTGCTTTATAAAAGTAAATACTTAGCCTTCAGAGATGATGTTGTCATAACCTCATGCATCGACATTGTACAATCTCAAATTTGAATTAGGTCACACAAAATGTCTAAGTATGAAAAGGAACTATCATAATACATGTATATTGTTCCTCTTTTGAAATAAAGCCTTGAATATTTTATTAGGAAAGAATTTAGTTTGAGTTGGTTGTAGGTTAGATTCAATTTTGAAAACCAACTCATTTAAGACAAACTAACTTTATTTTATAACATAACATTACAAAATAAAATATAGTAAAGTGAGTTAAGTCACTAATAAAATAACTTTATAGATACTAAAGTGACTTAAGAAATATAATTTATTTGTCACTTTACAAAATTTAAAAGGTCGCTTGAATATAAAATAAGCACATGCAATGAAAGTCACTTTAATAATATATGGCAACAAAACTCAATAATCTCATTTGGATGGGAGACCCACTTTTTAAACTATGTTATTAGCGTTAGAAAGAGGGAATAGAAAGAGTGCCTTCTCTCTTAATGCATGGCATATTTGGCATTATATCTCCTTATATCTCTAAAATGTCATCCATAAAATAATCGTGCCAAAACTAATAATACAACTCATGATCATAACATATTTGGTTTCTTTGTGGTGGTGTTCAACTTGGTTGCTGATTGGGATGATGTAGTGGAGGGGAACGCTTGGTTTTGGGACCAGTAGCCCCTCTTATTAAATCCTTGGTACTCCACTTTCAACCCTCTAATCGATTCCTTCACCTCTATGCCAATGTGGATCTGTCTCCTAAACCTCCCACTTCATTTTTGATGTGATTCTATCTACAAAGCTATTGGTAATTCTTTGGGTAGATTTATTAAGGTGGATCCAGCCACTTCTATCTTCTCTCATACCACCTATTCTCATGTGCTTGTGGATTTAGATATTTCCAAGCCCCTCCTTGCAAAGATTGTTCTTTAGGTGGCAAATAGGTCTTGAAACTAGATTCTCGATTATGAAGGAATTCCCTTCTGATGTTGGTGATGCTTTACAATAGACATCTAGCATTGAATTGCCCATGCCTTATAAATAATTTCCTCACTTGCATATGGTGGCTTCTTAGGAGTGTGTATTCAAGTATTCAAAGTAAAATTATAGATTAAATAGTGTGTTTGGAATAACCAAAAAAAAAATAGCAATGATGAGATAAACTTTGGTTATATAATTATTGTTTAGAAAGGAAAACCAACTAAACATAAATAACTAATTTGAAAAGAAAATATAATTTGGGAAAATAAAATACAGCTAATCTAAGAAAGAAAATGAAACTATATTAAGATCATAAATAAAAATATACTAAGTTAGTTTATATCGTATAGAAAATAAAGTACAAGTACAAGGTATAACCATTATAACAATAATGGAGAGCCATTTAGACCAAAGAAAATGATTAAGATTTTGTTGAGTAATAAATACCAAGTTTATACAATTCAACAAGACCTAGAGAATATCTCTTAATATAAATACAAAGCCATATTGTACATTATCAAATAGAAATGAGTATTAGAACAATCTATTGTATAGCAAATACAAAATCATACCAGTTGAATAGAAAAGTTGATTATTGCTACCTTATAGCCATACCATCATGTAGTTAAAAATAATTAGATTGATGTAATATCACTCATAATGATTTATGTCAATATAAATGGATATACCTTGTTTTATAAAAGTGAATACTCAACAGACGACATTGCCATAACATCATGCATACTCAATGCACAATCTCAAATTTGAATTAGGTTGCATAGAATCTCTAAGTATGAAAATGAATTGTCATAATGCATGCATATTGTTCCTCTTTTGAAATAAAGCCTTGAATATTTTTATAGGAAAGAATTATATTTGAGTTGGTTATAGGTTAGATTCAATTTTGAAAACCAACTCACTTAAGACAAACAAACTTTATTTTATAACATAAAGTTACAAAATAAAATATAGTAAAGTGACTTCATGATAAGTGAGTTAAGTCACTTATAAAATAACTTTATAGAATACTAAAGTGACTTAAGAAATATAATTTACTTGTGACTTTATAAAAATTAAAAGGTCATTTGAATATAAAATAAGCACATGTAATAAAAGTCACTTTAATAATATATAGCAACAAAACTCAATAATCTCATTTTGGTGGGAGACCCACTTTTTAAACTACTCTATTAACCTTAGCAAGAGGGTATAGTAAGAATGCCTTCTCTCTTAATGCAGGCATAATTGGCATTATATCTGTTTATATCTTTAAAATTCCATCCATAGAACAATCATGCCAAAATTAATAATACAATTGATGATCATAACATATTTTCATTAAATTCTAAGACATGATTAATGATGAAACCAACAATCTAATTATATATGTATTACTATGGTCATATCCTTATATTCACAAAATATTGTTGAATATATGATGATCAAACCGCATTAATTTCATCAAATAATATGATAGCATCTTAGAAAATCAAATGATCATCATAATTTATCAGAATAAACTAAAGACTACATGTATATTAAAGTATAATACTAAAAACACTGATTAAATCATCAAAGTATTTCTTACATTTTTAAATTATTAAAATCATGCATGGCAAAGCAAAGTAGTGAGGTAAATAGAAGATCCACCAAGAAGGTCTCATATACCAAATTAGTGTCTCACTTGGTAATGATAAGAAAAATACATTTACCTTTTTTTTACCATTTTTAAATACTTTTTGTAGATGTTAATAGATACCTTGTTCAAAGGATTTCAACATGATTACACTAAAGAGGAATTTATTAGGTTTAATGGCTAGATATGAGACGTTTGAACAATTATATTTCTTGTTGAACTTGTAGTTTACCCTATGCACAATTATTAAGTTAGTTTCTCAATCTAGACATTGTAAAGGAAGTCAAGACTGGCTACATATTCACACCAACTATTTACCCTTACATTTTCTTAATAACATTTTGGACCTTAATATAGAATTATTATAGTGTAATTTTTTTAATGTATTTTATTTTTATGATCTCCTATCAAAATTCATTTAGGACTTTTCATTTGGAGGTTTGTGTGATAGTGGCCGAAATGAAATTTTTAGTTGAACTTATAAGGAGTATAAACAAATAGGGGTATAAAAAATATTAATAAAAAATAATTACCTAGGATATATGGTTAAAAGGGATATTTAATAGGAATTGTGTACTAGGATGGGGTATAAAAAATTCAATATATAGAGGTGGAAATGAAAATTAAGGGTATTTAAGATTCCATGATCAAATGCAATATAATATAAGTTTCCTAAGCGAATTCCTAGGGATTAAACCCCACACTCTTGCCTCCTTTTACTGATTGATATATCTCACTGAAATCGACTCCACACATGCAATCTTTAACATATACCTCTTTTCCTTGAAGGGCTCCAACATGGTAAGCATACTCACCATGCAGAGAAGAGGTGACATAGAGAGAATATCCACCATTTTATTTGTTACACCATGCTTTTACTTAATGAAAATAAGGAATTATTGTAAGAACCCCATCCATTTGTAATGGCATGACTTGCAACTTTGGTTGTGCTTGCAAGTATTGCAAAGGTTGGTGATCAATATGCACCACATCTCTTTTCACATGAGATAGTGCTTCCAATTCTTCACCACTAAAACTAAAGTGTAAAGATCCAAGTTGTCATATGTAGTATAGTTAAGAACCACATCTTTGAACATTTTTTAATGGTATCAACGAGCCTACCTTCTTGTAACAAGATTGTGCCCATGACATAACTACTTACACTTGTTTCTACTTCAGATAGTTGTCGTAGATTAGAGAGTGTTAGAATGAGTTGCATGCTAATATTGTTCTTAAGATACTCAAAAGGACATTGTTTTTTTGTTCCACAATGAAACTTCTTACCATCCCCCATAATTGAATGTAATTGGGTAACAACATAAGAAAATATTTGACAAAGTTATAGAGATATTGTGTAGCTCCAATGAAACTCCTTGTCTCTAAAATAGTGGGGATTTATCCAATTCAATATTGGAGGGATCTATCCATATATATCCATTGTACACAACATGACCAATATACACCAATCAATTCTACAAACTCACACTTATTATCATTCAAAAGCAACTTCTTCTCCTTAAGAATTTGAAATACCTTTTCAAGATGAGCAATATGTTCTTCATAGGACCTACTACATATTAAGAAATAATTCAAGTAAACTATGACACATGAATCAATAAGAAGCCTCGACACCTCATTCATAAAGTGCATAAAGGTAGCTAGAGTATTACTCAAACTAAAAGGTAGAACCAACCACTTGAAAGACCTTGGTTAGTCTTGAACACCATCTTCCATATGTATTCCTCTTTGATTCTAACTTGATGATACCCTAATTTGAGGTCCAATTTTTTGAACTTGGTGTGTTGGAGCTGATCTAACAAATTACCAATTCAAGGTGGCATATCCCTATTTTTATTGTAATTTTGTTCAAGCCCTAATAGTCTAGGCACATGCACCAAGCCTCATCTTTTTTCAAAACTATGACTATTGGAGAACCATGATAGGATGTGATTGGCCTTATCACTCCTTGTTCCAACAACATATTTAGCTAATCTTTCACCTCATTGTCCTCTATCATGATTTGAAAATACAACCCAATGTTAGGTAGAGGGCAATCTAGTAATAATTTAATTTCATGCTCTATTGCATGCTTGGGGGGCAACCCTTTGGATCCAAGAAAAAATGAAAAACTTGTCTACCAACTCACCTATTTCATGCTACTCATGATGAGCATGCAACCCATGATGCCTCTTAAATTATATCTCTTCATGCTCTCATTTTCCTCTTATCAATAAAAAAAGAAAATTTACACCTGGCATTGATCAAGCACTTAGATTTTGATGCACTCACCATGCTAACTTTTGACCAAGCAGCTAGCTTGTGATGCTTAGGTGTCATCTTTACTTTATGATTTTCCTATATTGGGGGAAACATTATGCCTTGATGCTTATCTCCAATTTATGATCTTACACACTTATTCTATAATGATAAGTCTTTACATGCTATACATGCTTACATCTTATTTGATTACCTTATTTTTATCATTATCATGTATTATTTTTCCTCTCATTGAATTCCTTGCATATGTTTGATGCAATAAATTAAAGGGGGTATTTATTGTTGCTAACACTTTTCATGGTTGAGATTTTAGATAGCATCTTGTGCTAGACAAAGACTCGTCACTGTATCTAGATAGAGCTTGATCACATTATACACTTGCATCATGTAGAGATCTATTGAATTGTCACCTTGCATGAAAATTCATCATATTACATGGTTGCATCATGCAAATACATATGGCATTACTATGTCATGTAGAGTATTTTATATCACTTTCTATATAGGTGGAATTTTCTATTCCTTCTCCCTCTCATTTTTGTGGATAGTTGAAACAATTTCTTGTTTGCACTTATTTTGATTGTGACAAGCTACTCATTACATGTTGTTTCTCTATTTTGTAGATGTGAATGGAGCATTCATACCATATAGAGTACATGAAGTATTAAAGAATGATTTGATACTTCATATAGATTAATATCCTTTTATAAATATATGGATATTTACTTTTCGTGTTGGTTCAAAATGCCCATATACTTTGAAACACATGTCCATGTTAGATTCACACACACATCAAAGGGGAGGAAAATGTAATGGTGGAAGTACCATAGCCATGTCATTTTCCATTTATTTTTTGTGAGTCAACTTGGTACATATTTGTGTGAAATGTTGTTATGTCATGATATTTAAAGACATTCAATGTGTAATTAGTTTATCATCTAGAAAATAGAGGATCAAGCAAAAATCATTAGAGCACACTTTGACTTCTAAAGGAAAAAAGAATCACATCTGCGTATATGTGAATATTGTCTTCAATCGCTCATCATCATTAATATATTCAGCAATGGGGTTGACCTAGGAGAACATGCTGACTTATTGAGTCAGGAATCTCCTCAAAGGTGTTCTTAAACATTACCTTGTCAAATTCAACTATTTGAAAGGCAAAGGCAAACAAAGATTCAAGCACACATTTTGTCCATTTAGATCTACACAACACAAATCAAATGTGTGCTAGATCAAGATCAAATTCATGAGAGTTAGGATCAACTTGCAACATTTTCTATACTGGTTTAGATTCTCAAACAATCATCATACCGAGACAAATAATTATGTGACAACATTGAATCAATTCAAACATTATCAACATAAATCTTCCATCATCAATTTTAAAGTTAAATATTCTTATCCCTCACATTTAATTTAATTTTCATATATATATATATATATATATATAAAATAAATATGCAATGCAATTTATTCGTTTCCACTAATGTGAGTCATATTTTATGACATTGGAGACAAAATTTAACTAACATTTCTCTATAAAAGCTTTCAAACTTATTGTACACCTTATAATGTAAGCCATATTTTATAGATAGTCCTCCACGAGCATGTGCCATAAGATAATGTATAGGGCAACTTGGGGTAAATGGTGGAACACCAAAAAGGCATATGACCCCATGTGGATGCTTATATGACCTTTGAGAATGGGAAAGTGTAGGCAGCCTCAAGATCCATATATATTTTTTGGCCCTTCCTTTTATTTAATTAATAAAAGTACTTTGCGAGATATGTACTTATTTCTAATTAATTAGCAAAGTCAAATCCAACCAAAGCAAGAAATCCCCAAAAGTTAGAATGGAGTCAAATCTTTATTAAAGAGGCTCACATGTGCCACTCAATCAATAAATGCAGCCAATACTTTTCTTAATTAAACACTTGTTAAATTAGCAATGTAACACTTAAAATAATATATGGGAGATTGCTTTCCTATTATGGTAATTAATAGGAAAGAATATCACAAACTTAATGTGGTCAGATTTGCTCGACATTACATGTTTGGATTCTCCTCTTTTAAGTAAACGATGGTGGAATGCAGCACAATATAGGCTAGCATTTGCACTTAATGGGGTGCAATGATTACATCAATTGTAGTTTATATTTGTAAATAATATTTTTTAAATTAAAGGTGCGATGATTAGTAGAAGATATATTATTTTATTTAGAATTTTTTTTATGAATAAGAGTGTATATTACTAATAGAAGAAATTAATTAGTCGATAGGCTTTTATATGTGAGCATTATAGCGCTCGAAATTGTCTCGCACTGTAAAAAAAATTCACGCTTGAAAATTTTTTGAACTCGTCGGTTGTTCCTATCAGCGTATTCCTTGAACCTCCTATGGGTGCAAGTGCTAGTAGTATACATTATGAAGAGGAGAATGTAAAGGTAAACTTTAAAAGTTAGTTGGAAGAGATTGGATTGACATTTGCATACCTCAAATTTTTATGATGAGAGTAATTGTAGGAGAGCCTCTTCTTTTTTTCTACTAATTGTGAATAGATTGTTTTGCATTCTAGAGTAGCAATTGAAGGAGAATGTTGGTTCAATACAAAGCCCATTTATTAATTTAACTTTGGATATAGTTGTAAGTGTTATGCCTTGTATTTCTATTTTTCCAATATCTATCATTGCCCTATGAAGTGTTAGCCCTTGGAATTTATGTATAGTAATTACCCACACCATGGATAGTGGTATTTGTCTATGGTTACCTAGTGATTTAGGTGGTATAGGTATTGTTTTTGGGTCATTTTGATTCCATGGTGGGATTTTGTATATATCAATTCTTACTATGGCATACATTGGTACATCTAGTAGTTATAGCCAAGATTGTAAACAATATCTATGACCTCTTCAAGAAGTCCATTTACAAGTCCTTGAGTGCATAAGTTTGTAGTTAGCATGATTTTTTGGCCTTTGCATAGCATGAATTCTTGTGGAAGTTGGTTGTCATTATCATCAATGTTTGATTTTCTTTGTGTTCTTATTGTAGTACTTAGTGCAATTGGAAGATTTAGTGGTTTGAGCATTTTTCTGTTGTGTAGTCTCACTAGATCATTTGTAGCAAAAAGTGCATTGAGTTGTCAAATTCTTATTTTTCAGTTCTTGTTAGTAATTTGTTTGTCCAAGTCATTAATAGTTCTCAATCGTGTTGTGTTGGTTTTGCATTACATATGTTTTGTAATGTTTCATGAAAGTGGGTTTGAGTTGGTGCCACCTTGTTGACAAAACATTGTTTGTAATGTAACAACTGTACTAAATTGTGTCCACAACCTTTTGGCATTTAAGTGTGATGCATAGATAGGTTTGTCCATGATAGGTGGTAGTTGGGTTAGGTCGCCTATTAGAATTATAGATATTCCACCAAAGCAGAGTTATTGTTGGTGGGGAAATGCCTCACGTAGTCTACTATGTATCTTTAGTAGTAGCTTTGGCCTTGTGAATCTCATATCATCAATGATGATGTATTTTATGTGTTTCATATCTTCTTCAAATGTTGTTAGATATTGTCCTTGCAATGGTCACATTTCTTTTATTGGAATCTTGAGGGCTTAATGTATAGTTGAGGAATGTATGTTAAATGCAACAATTCTTGTAGGAGCAAGAGCAAGGAGTAGGTTTCATTTTTGTGATAGTGTCGCTTGAAGTGCATTTCTTATGCAGTTGTTAAGCTCGTATTTTCTAGTTCTTACTATTCCTTGAATGATCATATTCAAGGGTAACTTTAAGGAATGATCTTTCCAATGATATATAATTATTGTAAGTGCTATCTTTTGTTTTGGTGACAGTTTATAGTTTGGGATATATTCAACTTAAATGGGTTTTGTTCATCTTGTTTGGATGGTTTTTACGTGTTTATGAATTGAAGTGTAGTGTCATGTAAATGTGGGGGTACACTATGTTCATCCCATTTGTTGTTATTGTTGAAATCATGCCTTCCAAGTATTTTTAGTTCATTAAGATTCACATTGTTAGTAAGTCCCATTTGTGACAATAATTTTCATCCATTCATTTCTATTATATGTGTTGTGTCTATCTCATTATCTGTATATTCTTCCTCTTCATGGTTAGTTTCTATTTCAATTATGTGGTCAATATACCATACATCGTATTTATCTGTATTCCTATGGTTCCAATTTGTGATTATTTTATCTTTGGTGAGACCTATGTCTATGTTTATCTCGCTAAAATGCTTTTATACTAGTAACTCACTCCAATAGAATGTTTTGAATGTTATGAATCTTGTTTTGGAACAATATAGAATATTAGAAATACATTCACAATTACTTTTCCTTCCCTCTCTTTCCATTTACATCATTTGTAGCATGTAGCATATGAGAAGGATTGTGTAGATTCAAGTAGTGTTATTATTTCTAGTTATGGATGGCGCTTCATATAAGAATGCAGGTAGCTAGATTGTAATTTGTTTTTATTTGTAGTCATTATTAGTTGGTGAAATACTTTTTGACCAACATTCAATGATATAAAAGATTGGTTGCAAATAACAAGGGGCAATTTTTGGATCATATGACATGTTTCTTGTGCTCCAATATCATGATCTGCAATAATCTCTATTTTGAATTTTTGATATGTTGTTAAGGCTTGGTCTTTAGGTCTTTGATTTGTACATATTCATGTTAACATATTAACATATTACTTATTTAATTAACCAATCTGGTCATCTTCCTAGTATTAATTAAATAAATTCCAATCATTTATTTAATTAATTAATCATTTCAACATCATTTTCTAATGTTCATCTTTAATTAATTCAATTCACCATTTATTTAATTAAGTCTATCATTCCCATTCCAAGATTCCCAAAAATTAAATAAATAAAAACTGTTTATTTAGTTCCCCTAAATCCCCCCTCAAATCATTAGTTGACTAAAAAATTAATTATTTAACTAATCAATCACTTCAACTTTTTCAATCCTAAACATCATTAGTCAAGTCAACCTTGCACATGGTTCCATGCATGCACAAGGCTCCATAAAATCCTCTCAGAAAATCTTGTCCATCCATTCAATCTAGAAAATCTTAGTCCTCCAAATCCCTTAAATCATGGACCTCCTCATGTAAATAAACCACAAGCACCTGCCACTTGGTGGCTTCTCATGCATTATTACCTATGAATCAATCTCATTCATTGATCCTCCTCATCTAAAATCTATAAATGGACTTGTCCATAAGATATTTCTAAGTCTTATTGGAATACATGGTCATGTTGTCCAAGTGAGCAACCACATCCTCTCTCATCAACACCAAATCCTTTGAGCACAACCACCATTGGTGTAACAAAGGTTATTGTTGGTGAGAAACTTAGTTTTTTAACTTTACAAATCCTTAGCTTAATCTAGAGGTTGTGATCTAATGTAGATTAAATAGATTATATTTACATGTTTTTCTATTTATTCTAGGTTTACATTTCATCACATACATTTTGGCATTCTCGGTGGGACCCACGTCCCTTTATAACCATTTTTTGTTAGCTTGTGTTTGAGATTTTTGTTGCAATTCTATGGTTCAGCATGTACGGTCTGGTTTTGATGCATCCACGCATGCTTTTGGTGCCTACGCTTCACCATTCAGTGCATCCATTTGACTCTTGTGTAGTAATACAACAAATAGCCCTAACTCATTTTCCTTGATTATTTTGCACATTTTTCATGTTTTTCTAATCTGTGCTACATGGTTACTAGTTTGTCATCATCTTACAATAATTTCTTGGCCCTTTGAGTGCAAGTTTGATCTCAGTTGTTTTAGGTTTCCCTCCATTTTTTGGCCTCTTGTAGGGTTCAACACATGTGTTCATCCTTTAGCACCTCCATGATCCCATGGTGCATCCATTTCATGGATCAACACTTGTGTCCCTAGCCTTAAATCTTCTTGCTTGATATTTTTGGTCTTACATTTGATATTATGCTAGATTTTTGTAATTCTTAGGACCTTTAACATGTTGTTTCCATCATTGAAACTAACTTTCATCTTACATGTTTCTATTTTTTGAGTATTTTTTGCTAGCTTGTATCATTTTGTTCTGCAAGCCAATTTATTTCAGTAGATCTATCATCCTTTAGTGTTTGCATCTCACACATCAGCACATGCATTTCCCCGATCAGTGCATCTAAGGTAATTACTGGTAAACATTAAAACTTACCTTTTCAGTGTGTCTATGCATAGTTGAGCATGTGGGTTATGCAATTTGTCATGTCCGCATGTACACACATGAACAAATGGGCATAAACATAATGCAACTAATTTTTTTATGCACAACACTATAAATTATGGGTAACACTACTTTTAGTAGTGTATGACACACACTCATCATCATTGTGTATGCAATGATGAGGGTATTCCACTCAAGTGAAGAGAAATAAAATATATACGGGTGGTGTAATCCTTGTTGCAATACCCTGAGTTAAAAATGAAGGCAACTTACTAAGGTATCAACGTCATTACGTACAACACCATGAATGGGAAAGCTTGCATGATAATTTTCCCGTAAGGTTTCTATGTGGAGGTTAACAGACGTCGTCACTTTAAAGCGACAAAATCAATAACACTAATAACCAAAATATACATATATCCCATTTAAATAAAAAATTGAATCATTCATATAAAATTATTTTCAATTGCTACCTAACTCATTTTTACAATTAAAATTAAATGACATAATACAATTGACCATAGTTAAATTTACATGAGAGCAAGAAATAAATTACATAATGACTAAGTAATTTTCAAAATTATAAATAAACTAATACATTTAATTTAAAAGTAATAACAATTAATTTTAACACACCTTTCTCTAACAACTAAAAAATAATAATTAATAATTAATTTTTTTTAGTTACTTCCTATGGTAATTTATGCCTAATGATTTTCAATTAAAAAAATTATCTTTAATTTAATTGTTTACAATAAATTACTATAATTACATATAATGGGAATAGCATAATAAAAATAAACATAATAATATCACTCATCTAATAATCAATTTAAAAGGGCATGTCACTTAAATCACGGTTTGGTCAACTAAATAATAGGAATAAAATATACAGTAGAAAAAATATTTTTTTAAAATTTACTAAAATAAAATAAATGCATATAAAACTCTTGTTTCCCTAGAGCTTTTTATTTCCTCATTTCATTTATTTTCTAAGCATAATGTAGAGAGATGGAGAGCGCTGGAGTCTACAACTCTAAGAAAGAAAAATAAGAAGAATTACCCAGATCTCTAAAAACCCTCCTGCCAGAGTTTCTCAAGCAAGAATTCAATTATACTTGTCTTTCTTTTGGATTTTGCTAGGGTTTTATGTGTTAGTTTAAAACCCTATTTGAATTTTATATGGCCTTGATTTGATTTTTCTTTAGATTTGTAAAGCTTTATGGCCATGCATACTGTGATAGGTGAAAGTCAGGTGTAGAAGATCAGACATAGTCATGAAACCCTAACCCTACCATCATCAAGGAATCTAACCTAAATGAAATCAAAGGATAATGCAATTCAAGCATAACATCACCTAGACCGTGCGATTCCTTGTTTGAGAGAGAGATGTGGACTGCTTCTTCAACAATAAGCAATTACAAAGCTGAAAGCTGCCATTGATGGATGATAAAAGCTCAAATGCTCAAATGCTCAAGATGATAATGTAGGTGCTATATGATTGCTGGATTACTAAATTGCTGGATGTCTCACATGGAATGAAAGGGTGTTTATATAGAACTCAACCAAGATCAATCAACGGTGGAGATTCAGAGGCTATGTGAATGGCTAAGATTGAAAGTTACTAAATTTAGGTCCAATTAGTTGTGCATGTGAAAGATTTTAAATGAAAGTTGTCTCACAACACATGATGAATGGGAAATGGACAAGTGTTGAAATGTGATAAATGATGAGGGCTTAATTCAAATAAAGTATTTGAATTAGTTGGGATATGAGTTGGATATTAATTAAATAAATGAAATTTATTTAATTAATAGGATAAATGCATAAAATGAGATAAGACATGATGTGGAATTAATTAAATAAATACAATTTATTTAATTAATTGGCTAAGTGAATGGGAGAAGGATTTTAATTAAATAAATAAAATTTATTTAATTAATTAGCTAATGGATTAGTGATTTAACAAGGTGTTGCTAGACATGGACAAATTTAGGTGTCTACATTTTGCCCCTCTTTGATACAATGTTCGATAGAACGTTGTGTCAAAGAAGATGTGAGATGTGTTCGATAAACAAGTTATGCCCCAGTGTAACTGGCAGGTGATGCCCCCTCGAGAGGTAAGCCAGGCGAACCAGGAAGGGCTGGGTTGGCTCTCGATAGAAGAAAAGGCAGAAAAGAGGGCAGACGCGAAGGAAAGGAGGGTTGCATGGAAGAAAATAGGCTGTGGCATAGAAGAATTAGGGTTTGGAGAAGGGCTATAAGTAGGTGCTTCAAGGGCAAATAGGCTCATTTGTGCTCATTTGTGCTTAGAAACTTAGAGAAATCCAGAGCTCCTGAGAGTGAGAGTGGCAGAGCTAGCAGGATGGTTATTCCACGCAGAGATCATCGTGCGGAGCGGGTGAGGACACATGAACGACCAGAGGGAGCAGGCGCACCGGTATGTTTCAAAACTTTTCCCAAAAGCGTGCATTTAATAGCCTAAAAGCGTAATTAATTCACACACGTCACCAAAAGCGACGAGTTTAGGACACAGCACATATAGGTCGCTTATGTAGGAAAAGAGAGCGCTTAGAGTAGTTCAGCTCGCATATGGGCGCAGGTAGGTCGCTTAGGGAAAATGAGGTCGCATCCTGTCGGTGGGAAAATATCGGCGAAAATGTGCATATAGGTGAAAACTAGTCGCTTATGAGCAAATAGGAGTCGCATAGGGTAATAGAGCTCGCATATGAAGGCAAGCAGCGTGCATGTGGTAGATAGCGCGCTTATAGTGAAACAGTGAGCGCATATGGTGAGGTGGCTCGCTAATAGTGAAAAGCTAGGCGCATATAAAATAGAGCTCGCGTTTAGGGTAAATAGAGTCACATATAGGATATGGCTCGCATATGAAGGGATAATGAGCGCAGAGGGAAGTTTAGGTCGCTTATAGTGAAACAGTGAGCGCATGTGTAAAAGAGCTCGCGTTTGGTCAAAACAGAGGCGCATATAGGAAAGTGGGTCGCTAATGAGCAGGAAAACATCGCATGTGGTAAAATGAACCGCCTATAGTAGGTGTAGGATAAAATAGCAAATAGATAGGCAAATTTTGAAATGAATGGCTAACGGAATGGACTGACAAGGGTAAATGGATGATGCAGGATGTACTACCGCCATTGCTATCACGGGAGCCCCATCCGAGAGATTTGCGGCTGGTGAGACGGTTGGATGCAGAGGAGCTACTGGTGTTGGAGATCCTGGGCTTAGAGCATGTATCCCGATTAGAGCCAGTTCAGGCACATCGAGGGCTGATGACAGCGATGGTGGAGCGATGGATGAGCGAGCACAGTTCATTCTTGTTACCGACAGGAGAGGCGACCATCACCTTAGAGGATGTGTTCCGGATTTTGAGGATTCCGATAGATGGGGATCATGTAGATTATGATCCGGAGATGGGCCCAGCGGCATTCAGGAGATTGTTTGGCACACCAGACATCGGAGTAGAGGGTTCAGAGATTCTGATGGGAAGGATGGAGGAGCTCTGCGACAGATTACAGCGGGTGGTAGTGGCTATCATTAGATGGCTAGTAGGTGATAGGAGAGCCAGAGGTTTTCCTGTAGGATGGGGGACAGTGATGGAGGGCATGTTCTCCTATGGCACGAGATATGCATGGGCAGAGTGCGTGTTGGGGTAGCTCTATCATTACCTGCATGATTGTGCGTACATGTTCGAAGCCAGTATGTCAGCAGGGGTGACAGTTTTGCATGTATGGGCATATGAGCACATTCCGGTGACGAGACCAGAGGGATGGGTTGCTAGAGCAGCAGGAGAGCCATTTGCACGGATGTATAGAGGAGCCTTGACGTATCGACAGCGCCGAGGGGTGGTATACTGGCGGCGGAGATTAGATGAGATAGACAGATTTGTATGGAGGCCATGGCTAGGATGTGAGCAGTGGGAGGAGGAGGATGCCGAGCTTGCCTATGCTAGACAGGCGAGGTACATTTTTGGACGCTGCGTGTACATTATAGAGCGCTATTTGCCAGAGAGAGCCCTGAGACAGTTCGGAGAGGCACAGGCAGTACCTGTAGGGGATGCCGTTTTTGGGAGGACGAGGCAGGAGGTGTTCGATTGGGGTCCAGAGGTTGTGATGGACACAGCCTTGGCAGAGAGAGATGGACTGCAGCCAGCAGCATGGCAGTGGAGACAGGGTCCTGCAGATCCAGGCACATTGCCAGAGTACGATGTATACTGGGCGACAGCTAGGCCGACTCGGTTGACACGAGATGGGGAGATTGGAGAGATTGGGATGGAGAGACCAGTGCGGAGGCGACGACGACAGGCTCCACCAGCACAGGCAGTAGTGCCAGCTGCACCAGGGATACAGATGCCAGGGCAGGTGCCAGGTCAACCTGCTATATTAGCACAGCCATAGGCACAGATCGGAGCAGGAGATGATGTGGGTATTCAGCAGCTGCGGAGATGGATCAGAGAGGAGAGGAGATGGAGGCAGCGGGCACAGATGAGGCTGAGGAGAGTGGAGATGGATAGGCATCAGGCCGTGATTAGTCTGCGGCATGCTAGAGCACAGGCACAGACTTATCAGGCGCAGCTACAGTTGGGAGCTCAGAGAGGAGATGGACAGGATGACGGTGCTCTCGCTAGAGTTACAGGAGAGAGGGATACAGCTAGGCAGCATGAGCAGATGATGAGGCTTGAGCGAGATACTGCAGTACAGCAGGAGCAGGCTATGAGAGCAGAGAGGGATGGTCTGCGAGCTGAGAGAGATAGGGCAGTGCAGCAGCTGCAGGGGATGACTAGTGAGCGAGATAGAGCAGTGGCTGCCTTGGGGACTGATGGAGCTACCATGTACTTGGCCACACAGTTGACAGCGGTACAGGCTAAGCTTCAGAGAGTGCAGGGTGAGGCTGAGTATTATAGAGGCTTATATTATGGAGCTGTGCCGGCAGAGCAGAGACAGCCTAGCTTCAGGAGCAGGTCAGGGGCTTCGAGCTCACGGAGGTCAGGTGGATCTCGATCAGTAGCTTCAGTGATGGGGCCACCGAGAGATGAGGGACCAGGTACAGGACCTGTTGGTGGTGGTGGTCAGGGCGAGGCAGCTGGCAGTAGTCGCTAGGGCATACCTTGTTGACATTGTATCATGATGAGGCCTAGAGCCATTGTTGTATATTCATTCTTTTCAGGGCTCAACTTGTATTGTAGACACTTGTATTTTGACACATATGTATATATATATATGGCAGTTTTGGCGATCTATACGATGTGATAATGGTTGTGATGTTGATATTATGATGGCTATGCATGTTATGTGTATGGATTATATATGGATTATGGATGGATGTTTATGCAAATGGTAATGGAATAGAAAATGTTTGAATATGTAAAGGGTAATGATATGAATAGATATATGCATATAGGTAGATGGTAATGAAAGATATATATAATGGACTTATGTATGGATAACACTTGTTTTGCAGGAGCGGGAAATGGAGAAAGGATGATAGATATGATTGATCTTGGCTGAGGATGATGGAACGAATGGATAGATAGAATGAATAAGATAGGATGATGATGGGTAGCTTTCAAGTAATTGATCAAAATGAAAAGAAATGCAGTCCTTATGTTTGATATAGCATATGGATGTTATGCACCAGGGTATAAGAGACCAAGGTGTCGAGGTATCCAATGCGTAACTAGCATGTTACAATCTTGTCTGAACGCATGTGGTCAAGATGTGGAGCCAACATGCACAAGATATGAATAACAGCTAGTGTTGGACTTTGACACTACAAACAATGGTTTGAGCTTATCTCCACTACACATAATGATAGCTTGCTGGTTATATGTATGGAGTTAGTCTTAACATAGAATAGTCTCCAATGCATAAGAGACTGTTTAGCTTCTCAGATGCTAGAGATATTGATATGTAAGATACTAATCCCAACACGTACAAGATACCAAGACGCATAGGAAGAGAATAAGATCATCCCGCAAACATGGCATATGAAAGCTATATGACCATGCCCCAGTCCTTACTTCATCGCAACATACCAAGATATAAAGAGATCAAGGCAGTCTTGACTAGGTATAGAAAAGGGACAAAAGATAAATCAAAAGATAAAACAAAAGATACTGTCATCACGTTCTCTTGCCAAATTTGGGTGCTCTTGGATAGATTAAGCTGGCGCCTTGTTAAAAGGAAAGTTACGTCCTGTTGAAGGCTAAAGTTGGTGATAAACTGCTATAGCAAATGTTGGCTTAAGGCATGCGGACAAATAGCTTCTGGCTTACCTGTGATTGGTTAAAGTGCTTGAGCTTGCAATATACACATGGATTGCGTCTTGTTTGAGCTGATCAAAGAGAAGAAGATGGATGATGCATGAAGATGAAGAAGATGGGGTGGATCATCTGTGCTTGAGTACTGGAAACTTCCTTCGTATTCCAGACTACCTACATACCCTGTATCCACGGGATCAAAGCACATTTACGATGAAGATGAGACATGATGAATATGTAGTTCTGGGTTTTATTGATGATGTAAGTGATGAAAGATAGAAGAATGTGAGCTGAAAGATTGAAGGATGTTTAGAAGAAAAGATGACAGATGACTGATGAAAGGGGCTATCGTCTTAGCCTGAATCAGAGTGCTTCCTTCGCATCTCAGATTGCCTACATACCCTGTATCCACGGGATCAAGGCGTCAACGATAGAGCTAGATGTAGTTCTTATTGATGTGGCTAATCGATTGGATGTTTGATCAAGCGATGTTTGTTGCGATTGTTGGATGAATGTGGATGGATTGTGAAGGTATGAGTCCTGGTTGCAAGTCGTTAGGTCATATTTGTCGGTGGACATGTGCCATGGCTGAAGTTGATAAGGTGTGCTGTGTTGTAAGCTGAGTTGTTTGATGTGTTATGAGCTTAGAGACAACAGGATCCACTTCCAAATAAGAATCAACAAATGCCCCCAGTGTGGGATGAGGTTTATTATGCAGAAGCGACAATGCAGAAAAGATGTAGCCAAGATGCTAATGTGCCAAAAGATATAGATATCATGACAATGTCTCAAGTATGACAGTTAGCATTGACAAAGGATGAAGATGAAAGGCTATGTGTGAGATTGCGATAGGGCTTATGAGCATGGCTGATACAAGATGCAGTGGGGAAAATGATCAAACGAACCAAACAAATGAGGGAAACTGGTCACTACACATAGCGCCTGTTTGCCAGGTTTTCACTATGGTACTTATCCAAGGCGCCTGTTTACCAGGTTTTCACCAGAGGACGGATTATTTATTGGATTTTTTTTTTTTTTTTTTTTTTGATTTTTTTTGGCTTTTTTTTGGATTTTTTTTTTTTTGGCTTTTTTGATTTTTTGGGGGATAGCTGAGATTCATGGATAAAACTTCTTGAGATGAACGCTGTTGATAGGTTCATCCAAGGGAATGCCTTCAGGTGTTGACAAAGTGTATGCACCGGATCCATAGACTGCTGTGATAATGAAAGGACCAAGCCAATTTGGTTCAAACTTGCCCTGTTTCTCTCGATGCTGTTGATTCCTTTGGTTTTCTTTAAGGACAAGGTCGCCAACCTGAAATCTGCGTTCTCTGATCTTTTTGTTGTAGCTGCGGCATAGCCGGTTTTGATAGACTTGAAGATGGTTCAATGCTGTAAGGCGGCGTTCATCTAAGAGCTCAAGATCATGGAGTCGGGACACTCGATATTCTTCATCTGAGATAGTATGTTGCAAGGATATGCGCAAAGAGGGGATCTCAACCTCGATAGGCAAAATAGCTTCAGTGCCATAGACGAGAGCATAGGGTGTGGCGCCAGTAGGAGTTATGACACTTGTTCTATATGCCCATAAAGCAGGATGCAGCTGTAGATGCCAATCTCGACCAGCTTCATTAATAGTCTTTTTGAGGATCTTGATGATTGTCTTATTAGAGGCTTCAGCTTGACCGTTGCTCTGAGGATAATAAGGCGTAGAGAACCTATGTTGAATATGGAACTTATTGCAAAGATCTCGAACCTCTTGGTTCTTGAAAGGCCGGCCATTGTCTGTGACAATAGCTTGAGGAACTCCATAACGGCAGATGATGTAATGTAAGATGAATTTAGCTATTTGTTTCCCTATGATGTAGGTCATTGGTATGGCTTCTACCCACTTCGTGAAATACTCAGTGGCAGTGATAATAAACTTATGACCATTTGATGAAGTAGGATGGATTTTAACCACAAGATCAAGTCCCCATTGCGAAAAAGGCCATGGAGTGACAATAGGCTGAAGCTCATGTGCTGGTGCATGTATTAGATCTCCATGTTTCTGACATTGTAAACATGGCTTTGCAAATTGTTGGGCATCTTTTTCCATAGTTGGCCAATAGTATCCTGCTCGCAGAAGTTTCTTAACAAGGCCAGGGCCAGCGGAATGCGAACCGCAGACACCTTCATGTACTTCACGTAAGGCCGTTTTTGCTTCCTCGGAATCAAGACATCTAAGAAGGATACCATCAAGACTCCGGCGATAAAGGGTGTCTCCTAAGATAGTGTAACGAGAGGCTCGACGGATAAAAGTTTTACGCTGGGTGTTGGATAGTTGAAGAGGCAAGGTGTGATTACGGAGATACTCGTATATATCTTTGTACCACAACGAGTTGGGACCAACAATCTCACATATGAGCTCAGACTGTGGAACTTCAAATGCTGGAATCAAAAGTTGTTCGACCAAGAATTCACATTTATGGGTGTTAGATGGCATGTCTAAAAGAGATCCAATCATAGCCATGGCATCGGCTGCTCTGTTTTGTAGTCTTGGAATTTGCTCAAAGGTAATGTCCTCAAAATATTGCTTGAAATCGTCCACCATTAGCTTGTATGGAAGAAGCTTCTCGTCTTTTGTTTGATATTCATCTAAGACCTGTTTGATAACTAGCTGAGAATCGCCAAAGACTCGTAACTGTTTGATAGCCCATTGTACTGCCATGCGCAAACCTGTTATTAAAGCTTCATACTCTGCTATGTTGTTGGTACATGGGAATGCTATTCTGTATGATTTAGGTATGCAGTCTCCTTGGGGAGTGACAAACAAGATACCTACTCCAGATCCGTGTTGAGTGTATGATCCATCAAAGTATAGCTGCCATCGTGCTGGAGAGCTTAAATTAAACAATCCTTCATCAGGGAATTCTGGGTATATTGGCTGAATGTCTGTGATAGGTGCTGCAGCTAATTGATCAGCAATGACTTGTCCTTTGATAGCTTTACGGTTCACATATTGTATGTCAAATTCACTCAAGATCATAACCCATTTTGCTAATCTCCCTGTGAGAAGTGCTTTTGAAAGGAGATACTTGAGGGGATCCACATTAGAGATGAGCTTTGTTGTTTGGTTCAGCATATAGTGTCGCAACTTTTGGGAAGCAAACACTAATGCTAAACAAGCTTTTTCCATGAACGAGTAATTGAGCTCATATCCCACAAGAGTTCGGCTAATGTAGTAGATGGCTTGTTCCTTTCCTGAATCATCATGTTGAGCTAGAAGTGCACCCAATGCTGCGGTTGTTGATGATATATAAAGCAGTAATGGATGATCAAGTACAGGAGGTATTAACACAGGAGGTGTTGCCAAGTATTCCTTTATCTTATCAAAAGCCTGTTGACACTTTTCATCCCACTTAAAAGGTTCACCCTTACGAAGAAGATGCTGAAAAGGATGACATTTATCTACGAGTTGTGAGATAAATCTGCAGATAGACTGTAGCCTACCCTGTAAACTGCGGAGCTGTTTGAGATTCGTTGGTGGAGGCATTTCTATGATAGCTTTTACCTTAGCTGGGTCCACTTCTATCCCTCGTCGAGACACAATATATCCCAATAGTTTTCCTGATGTTACGCCAAATACACACTTCTTTGGGTTTAGTCTGACTTGGTATTTTTCTAATCGATCAAAAATTTGTGCCAACACTTGCAGATGTCCTTCCCTTGTCTTAGATTTTCCCAGGATGTCATCAACATAGTCTTCCATGATAGTATGAAAAAGGTCATGAAAAATAACTGTCATGGCTCGTTGATAGGTAGCTCCAGCGTTTTTGAGACCAAAAGGCATTACAACCCAGCAATATGTGCCCCATGGACAAATAAAAGATGTTTTATCTTGATCTTCCTCTGCTATTCGGATTTGATTATAACCAGAAAATCCATCCATCAAAGATAGCATTTCATGTCCTGCTGTAAAATCAACAATGTTGTCTATGCTTGGTAATGGAAAATCGTCTTTAGGACATGCTTTGTTAAGATCTCTAAAGTCTGTGCAACAGTGAACTCGTCCATCTGGTTTTGCTACAGGTACCAAGTTTGAAACCCATTCTGGATAATCAATAGGCTTTATGAACTTTGCTTCTAATAGTTTCTGAATTTCTGCTTTGACCAATAAGGCAACTTGTAGATGCATTTTGCGCAATTTTTGTTTGACAGGCTTTGCCTCGGGGAATACTGCTAAATGATGTACCACAAGTGAAGGATCTAGTCCTGGCATGTCTGCATAAGTCCATGCAAAATTTATAGCTCTTCTCAGAAAAAATGCTGTGAAGTTCTTTCGTTCTTGCTCTGATAGTGATGCTGCCAAAAAAGTGATCTTCGGATTCTGTTCTGTTCCCAAGTTCATGTCTTGTGATTTTTCAACTAGCACAGTTGATTTCTCATGGTAATCAGCGGCAACAGGAAGATCAAATCCCTCATCCTCGGGTGCCTCAGAGAGGTTTTCACCTTCGGATACGTCCTTTATTTTTGCTTTTTCACGGTCAAGAGGCGCCTTTTGGTTTTCACCTAGTGACTTATTTTGTTGAATTTTGTTTATTTCACTTTTGCGACTAAAGGATTTGATACTTCCGCCAAAATATGCGAGTTTAGGTAATTCCATCATGAAACCTGCTTTATGATCACCCAGTGGAATACCTTGTCTCAAACCCATGAATTCTGCAATGGCTTCGTCATTTTCAAATGTATCTAATATCGGTGCCCCCTATTGGTCCCAATCGATGAGGTCAGGATATACGAGTGAAAGGCTAATGGAGGGATCGTGATGGCTAGAAGAGGTTGCGGAAAACATGAAGATGGAATGTTCTTGAAAAAGGTCGGTGATATGAAGAGAGGAGTCGTCGATGATATCTGAGTTAGAAGTCTCTCCTACCGAGGAAGGTCCAACGTCAATATCGGAAATACACTTAATGTCTTTGGGTCGCGGTATCTTCGGTTGGTAACCAAGGCCTTGCTTATTAAACTTCGTAGACACAATAAGGGGCTCAATAGATCCTTGTTCCTGTGATCCCAAGCCGCCATGTCCTTTATAGCCCATGTTCTTTATGATACGAAACCCGTTGTTGTATCGCTCTACTTCAAGTTAGACTTGGTCATTTTCATCAAAGAATATCCAAGAGTTGATGTCCTCAATGTCTTCGTCATCCAAGAAACCACCTTTAATGAATACGGTAGGGGGAGCTTTGATAACAGTGGAGGATGAAGTGGGCTTAGATGTAGAGGGCTTACCGTGGGATTTAGGAGATAATGGAAGGGTACCAACGCAATAGGATTCCTGCAATTTGTATTCACCAGGGCCATGTTCGGTATATTTGATATGGAGGTTGGAAGCGGCTTTGCTAGATGAGGGCTTGAGGAGATCGGATGGGTCTACATAGGAGGAAGACAGATATGCCTCGATGTTGATAGGGATACGGTTTGGACTCTGATATTTAGCTTGAAAGGCACGACAAAACTCAAATGGATTGGGATCAGCTTGAATGGTAACTTCAACACCCTTATGTGGAAATTTAAGGCATTGGTGATATGTAGATGGAACTGCTTTAAGGGTATGGATCCAAGGGCGACCGAGGATGATGTTGTAAGGCAGATCAATATCAAGAACTTGACAGCGAGTTTCTGTAATGACCGGACCAACTTGAATAGGCAATAAGATGATCCCTTCAGTATCTCTTTCAGCATCATCATATGCTCTGATGGTAATAACCTTGGAGGTGTCAACATCTTTCTCAGAATATCCCAATTGCTTGATAAGTTTCAAAGAACATATATTTAGACCAGCTCCCCCATCTATCAAGACTCGTTTGATACGGCGTTGGTTAACAAATACTTCAATATGGAGGGCCTCATTGTGTGACGGATGAATGGAGGGTTGAAGATCTTTGTCGGAAAAGGTCAAATGACAAGGGGCTGCAATGCTAGCGACCATGGATTGAAATTGTGTGATATTAATATTATTAGGCACCGAAGACTCTTGTAAGGCCTTATCAAGGATAGCTTTATGTGCGGGGGATATGCGGAGCAGCTCAAGGATAGATATGTGTGCAGGTGTTTTACCAAGGTGATCCAAGAGGTTATAGTCAGAGAGAGGTCGAGGAGGATGAGGAGGTGCTCCTTGGATGGTAACTCGACCTCTTCACGTGGTTACGGCACAATCAGGTGCTCCTTGGATGGTAATGGTAGAAATGCGAGCATGGTCAATGCAGCCAATGGTAGATGATGCATAATTATAGGGAATAGCATTTCCAGCTTGAAGGTTATTTGTCTGATCATGAGATGGAAGTGGATTCTTGAAAGTCTCTAGATCATAGTTTGATGTGGATTGTTGAGCAGGTTGAGCTGTTGAAGGTGTGACGTTGATTAGACCTTGATCAATGCAGTCTTGGATAACATGTTTTAAGCGCATACAACCATTTGTTTTGTGTCCTTTAACTCGATGGTAATCACAATACTCATTCTCTTGGTACCAAGGAGCTTGAAAGAGTGGTTCGCCATTTGGTGGTGCATCGGGTAGAATAACGTCTCCGGCTTGAAGCAGCTTTCGAAGAATAACTTCCATGGGTTCCACTAATGGTGTAAATTGTCGGCGTGGATTAGAAGTTTGGCGTTGGTTTCTTCGTTGTGGAAAAGGCTGTCTTGGTGTAGAGGCTGCTTGAATGTTGATGGGAGCTCTCATAGTTTGGATATTCTTTGTATCAACAATACCGTCATTGACAACATTCTTGTTCTTGTTCCAAAAGAAAGACTTATCATTGGAATTTTGGGGAGAATCTTTGTTATCACAAAAGATCTTGATAGTTCCTTTGGCAATTAAGGCTCGTTCAATAATAACTCCTTTGGAAACTAGTTCATCAAAGGTGCTAGCACTTTGCAATTGTAGTTGGAATGACAGCTCAGGATGAAGATTTTGAACAAAGATGTCAAGCTGTTGTTTCTCAGGGATTTCCCATGATAATTTGCTAGCCATATTACGCCATCGTTGGGTAAATGAGGAAAAGGTTTCACCATTGCGTTGTTTGTTGTTGACAAGGTCATTCATGTTTACCTCATGTTCAATGTTGAAGGCAAAATGTGATCGAAACTTGTTTGCCAATTCTGAAAAAGTCTTAATTCCTGGAGGTAAATGGGAAAACCATTCGAGAGCTTGTCCTGCTAAGCTTCGAGGAAATAGTCTCAAAAGATATGTATCATCATAGGCAACATTGAGACATGCCACGAAAAAGGCTCGAAGATGATCGTCCGGATTTCCTTTCCCTTTGTACTTATCAAATTGTGGGATTTCAAAGTGTGGTGGAAAAGGTATCATATTAAGAGACTTGTCAAATGGATAGGCGCATATGTTTTCGAGAGAGAAAGGTTTCTTGCCTTGTCCTACCCTTTCATCGATCATCTGTTGGATATCGGCTGAAGATAACTGCTGTTGTTGCGAAGGGGGTGGAGTGTGATATGAGACATATTGTGGTTGCGGTTGTGGTATATGTGGAGTTGTCACTGTTTGTTGGGGTTGTGTGCCCACAATGTATGTCAAAGGAGTGGTATGTGACATGTATGTGTTAGAGGATTGCTGTCCTTGAGACACAAGCGGCAATTGGGTGTGCATCACATGAGAAGTGGATGTTGGATTGATAGTAGCAGATGGTTGGGAAGTTGGGATTGAATTCATGACATGGTAAGTGACGGAGGGATTGGTAGAGACAACAGAAGGATGAACATTGGGATTGGTATTTTGGACAATATGAGGATTGGTATATGTCATGTGTTGGGTGATATTAGAGAAGCCTTGGGTAGCATAAGATGGATTGATGGTGTGTGAAGGATTGGAAGAAGAGGACAGCATGGATGTAAGTTGATCAACATAAGCGATCTTATTGTTTGGATTGGCTTGAGAAATGAGGGGATCACTCATGTCAATGAGACTAACGTTGGGATTATAGGATAGCATGGAGGAATTAGCAGTTGGTGTATGAGATGTGGTAGATTGCAATGGGTGTGAAGCATGGACAACATGTGTTGTTGGAATGGTTTGAGAGGTATGCACACCATAAGACATGGAACTAGCTTGTGATGCTCGAAGTGTTTGTGCTTGCGTTACATGGACAGCTTGTGTTACTTGAGGCATGGAAACAGTCATGGTAGAAGGAGAGATATGTTGAGGGACATGAAAAGGTGGAATGTTGAGATTTTGTGACATGAGAGGGAGCACATTGGTGGGCACTATCAATGGTTCTAAAGTATGCTCTGATCGTGGTAACTCAAATGAAGCAACAATAGGCAATGAGGATGATGTTTGCGAGGTAATAGGAGATGATGTGATTATAGTAGATGGTCTATTTGCAACAACATCAGTAGTGTTGGGATCTTGCTCTCTAATAGTGGATATATCAAAGTCTTTAGGTAGTTTAGCACCCATGCGAGCAAGTTGGAGAAAACAGCGATCAGGCTCAGATATCATGAGTTTCTCAACTTGGTCCCATAGATAGGTATCTTGGAATTCTGATGAGTCGTCTTGAGATTGTTCTTCGAAAGTTTCCAAGGATGGTGGAGGTTGCATTTGTTGTGAAGATGATTCACCCCTAGTGTACCCTTGAGGTATAAACATATGGGAAGGCATACCAGTTGTGAATTGAGTTGCGTCCTTAAGAGGTGTTGTAAATTGTTTCATCTCAGCTTGCAATTTGGCATCCATTTCAGCTTTCAATTTGGCTTCTATTTCAGCTCGATATTGACTCCTAGTTTGAGGCATGATGTTGATGATGAAGTTAAGCTTGTCAAAGTTTTGAGACCTAAAAGATGATAGTTGGTTGATTGGTTGTTGTTTTGGTTTGCTTAGTCGATTTGTTTTGGCTGAGTTGTTGTTGTTGGTTGTCCCTAGAGGTAGCTTAATCACTCAAGGGAAAGATTGTTTGCTGTTGATGTTTGTTGGAGCTAAAGCTAAAGGAGATTGTTTGCTGAAGCTAAAGCTGAAGGATGTTTGTTGGTTGAAGCTAAAACTGAAGGTTGTTTGCTGATTGAAATGATTGGATTGATGTCTGATTTGCTGGTTGGGGTCTCAAAAAGATGGAAAAGCTCATGAGTTGTGATTGATTGATAAGCTCAAAATAGGAGACAAAGTCCAGGTATCTGCTGTTGATCAAAGAGAAGTCTGAAAGCTGATGTTTGAGACTTAAGCAGGTTGGACTTGTGGATAACTCGGCTGATGCACTGAGATTTGCAGGGATTTTAGCTACAGGCGACTGATGATAACTCAAAGGTGACTCAAAGGATGCTAAAGGCGATTAATGATAGCTCAGATGCGACCTGGTTTAGTTTCGACAGAAAATGACAGTGCTAACCAGAAGCGAATGCTATGCCAGAGGCGATGACTGTTGGTTCAAAGGCAATTTTCTGTTGATCAGAGGCGACTCAGATATCCCTAAAGGTGACAGTCTGTTGTTCAGAGGCGAGCTTGTTCAGTAATCAGGTGAATAACTGCGGCTTTAAAGTGATTTGGCTTAGACAAGATGCGATGGGTTATGACGCAGATGCGACTTGGTTCAGGAACTAGGCGATCAGCGGTGGTTCAAAAGCGATTCTGTTCAATCAAAAGGCGATCAACTGCAGTTTAAAAGCGACTCTGTTTAGGCAATATGCGGGCAGTTGTTGTTTAAAAGCGACGCAGTTCAGGCAATATGCGAGTCACTACAGTTTAGAAGCGATGTCTGTGGTCTGTGCGAGCAGTTTAGGTTCAAAAGCGACTGTGTTTGTGTAACAATGGTCTGATTTTGTAGTTTTTCAGCAAGAAAACAATGATAACAGTCACTCACACTCACAACAAGCGCAAACTGATACAACCTAAGCTAGGATAGGACAATATCTGTTGAATCCCCTAGTTGCGCCTATTCAAAGCGGGTAGCTCCAGGATCTTGGTAGCACCGGCTCCTCCTTACATTTGCACACACTTCCCATGCATACCAAGATCTGGGATTCTTATAAGGCTTCACCCTCTCCAAACCTTTAGATTGTCCCTGCTACCTCGGCTAAGAACCGCATGAATCGGGGCCGCTTCAAGGGTTTTGCCCTCTGCGTCAACAGATAGAAGGTTTTTGGCTACTACACAAAGTTGCTAATAAGGGCATCTGTTCGGGTGGTTATACGTGCGGCAGCGCTACTCTCCGTTATGGAGTCTCCCAGCCTCCAAGGGTTGCACCTTGGAGGGTTTTGAAGGAGGTTGGCTGTCAGTATAACACAACTGCACCCGTTGTTTGTGGCTTTCGACACAAACACTTTTCTTATATAGCAGTTCGGAAGGACTTGGCTTTAGCCCGTTACCGCTTGGGTCGTATCCCTTCTCACACCGGGAAGGCAGGCCCTCTAAAGATAATGACAAGTTCTCATACACCCAAGATCCATTTGATAGGCAAGGGGAGAGGATACTTTTGTCATTAAATTTGGGTTACAATCAGGCACATGCAAGCAATCAAAAAAGATAAATCAAGCACGGAGCAAACAGTAGTTCATTTTAAGCACCAAGTCCAAATATGCCTAATTTAGTGAAAAAAAACCACAAATCTTGGACCGATCGAACCTGCAACAGATATGTCAGTAGTTTGATAACCTCCTTTCTTGGACAAATCGATAAGATGCTGCGCAAATACCCAGTTAATAGCCAAAAATCAAACTGGAACTGAAACAGATTGGAAAACAGCAGAACTTACCAGATGCGATTCACTGCTGATCAAAAGCGACCTCCATTATATCAGAGGCGAAACACTGCAGATCATATGTGATGCGTAAAAACACAGGATGCGACACCTGTTAGCTCATAAGCGATGCATATTGGCCATAAGCGATCAACTGAGGGCTAAATGCGAACAGTATCTGCAAAACACAGCCGACAAACAAAAAACCCTAGTCTAACAGGCGAGTATTATCACTTCCATAAGCGATACGAATGAAGTCAAACGCGGCCTCTGTCGACTCATATGCGATCCAGATATACCCAGAAGCGATCTGTTGTAAGACAAAAGTGACCTGTATCTGCAAGCAAAAGCTAAAACCCTAACCTGCACAAGCGATCACTATTAGCTCATAAGTGACATAGATCAATGTATAGGCGAGTGCTGTTGGATCAAAAGCGACGTGAATATATGCAAAGGCGGTCACTGTTATGTCAAAAGCGACCTGATTATGTGTAAAAGCGGTAGCTGTTAGGTCAAAAGCGGTAAGTACTGTCAAAGCAGCCGCAAAAATAACAAGCGAACATTTTAAAATCAAAAGTGATACTTTTTACCTCAAGCGACGACTGTTTGTTCAAAGGCGATCCAGAGAGGAAAATGCGGCCTGTTCCAGCTTAAAAGCGACGTAGAAATTCGGAAGCGGCGGAGTTTCGTTCAAAAGCGACTGAAATTTTCTGCGAGCACCTGCAAAATCTGATCTTCAAAGAAACAACTCCAAAAAAATGAAGTTAATCAGGGAAGTGAGTCCCACCGGGCGTGCCAAAATGTGATAGGTGAAAGTTAGGTGTAGAAGATCAGACATAGTCATGAAACCCTAACCCTACCATCATCAAGGAATCTAACCTAAATGAAATCAAAGGATAATGCAATTCAAGCATAACATCACCTAGACCGTGCGATTCCTTGTTTGAGAGAGAGATGTGGACTGCTTCTTCAACAATAAGCAATTACAAAGCTGAAAGCTGCCATTGATGGATGATAAAAGCTCAAATGCTCAAATGCTCAAGATGATAATGTAGGTGCTATATGATTGTTGGATTACTAAATTGCTGGATGTCTCACATGGAATGAAAGGGTGTTTATATAGAACTCAACCAAGATCAATCAACGGTGGAGATTTAGAGGCTATGTGAATGGCTGAGATTGAAAGTTACTAAATTTAGGTCCAATTAGTTGTGCATGTGAAAGATTTTAAATGAAAGTTGTCTCACAACACATGATGAATGGGAAATGGACAAGTGTTGAAATGTGATAAATGATGAGGGCTTAATTCAAATAAAGTATTTGAATTAGTTGGGATATGTGTTGGATATTAATTAAATAAATGAAATTTATTTAATTAATAGGATAAATGCATAAAATGAGATAAGACATGATGTGGAATTAATTAAATAAATACAATTTATTTAATTAATTGGCTAAGTGAATGGGAGAAGGATTTTAATTAAATAAATAAAATTTATTTAATTAATTAGCTAATGGATTAGTGATTTAACAAGGTGTTGCTAGACATGGACAAATTTAGGTGTCTACACATACATTAGATGTCCTATAGATTATTTTTCACTAAATGCTTGAAGATTTATCAAGAGTTTCTTTTATTTGTGCATGCAGGGTTTTCTAGGGAAGGCATAAATGGGTTATACAAACCATAATCAGATTCCTCTCTAGATATTATTCAACAATCTTTGATTTAGGGTATCTTTCAAAAGAACCAAAAATCTATATACGATATTATTTGGTATGAAAAAGGTGAATGATGACAACTAGAATGCACACTAGATCAAACCCTTTTCCATATAACATTCAAGGACAAGACCGAGCCAAATCACTACCGAATGAAGGTGGACTCAGCTACAGATCTTTTACTCAGGTATGCTATACATGAATCATATTTAATTCAGCCTTTCTATCAAACCCTAGGTCAACAATGCATGAAACCCTAGTTTAACAATGATCAGCTTATAACAAAAAATATACAACAATCCAAAAACTAATTGTATAGGGATGATCAAGAAGATGATAGCACCTATCTCTCAAAAGCAAAGGTGTTGGAGGACTATTTCGGGACTGCCCAAGTTCAGATTGGAAGATTTTGCCCGATGTGTGAACTAGACAGATGTTGTAGATGCTGCCCTAATGCTAGATCTAAAGTCTAAAAGGATAGAAATACTAGGGCACCACCACCCAAGTCTTAGATGGAGGAAGATTTTGTAACTTTTGTCAGATCCTGAAACCCTGATCTTCACTCAATCTTCCTTTATCTTCACATTCTATGGATCTCACTCCTGTAACTTGCACTCAAGAAGATAAGAAGGGGTTTGGGGGTTATGGTGTTTAGGGACTTGCCTCAGTCAAATCTCGAGATAGCATTCAAGCATCCCAACACCATTGATTGATAGAGAATGAGTACCCTCGTGGGGGAAGAGGTTGAAAACAATGATAATAATGATGAATGAAATGATGATAAACAACGATGATATCACCTATGTGATGATCCCTTAGAATGATGAAGATCCTTCAACTCCTAAGGTGGATAGATGATAGCTTCATGCTTGCAACAAACATACAATAACAACATACAAATCTTCTCTAGAATCATAATGAATGCTCTTTCTTGCATTCCTTCAATGTCACAAGTTAGCTATATCCATCTTCTTTCAACCTAGTTACAAATGAACTCAAAAACACACTTATATGTGCTTTCCCACTCACAATCATGAAATTAAACCAAAAGAGCCAACAAGGAGAAACCTTTTGAAAGGTCCCAGGTCGACATAAACTTGATTTTGCATCGACCAATCAGGAGGGACTTGGGCAGTGGCACCCAAGTCTTTTAGCTCCTTTTGGGTCTGAGATAAGATAAAACATGGGTCCCTTATTCCAATTTTATATTGGGATGAACATTTAGAATGCATAATGTAATCACGGGGACCTAGGAGCTAAACAATGAGGTAAAAAGACATGTGGACACTTTTAAATCCATCACATTTAGCAACCACTTTAATGTGTGTATGATCTTACGATCAGTACATGCATTAAAGTACGATCAACGCACATCAAACACTAGAGTGAAGACAAACCCTAAGTTTGGAAGACCATTTCTAGCCCCCGTGCTTAGGTAAACATAAGAAAACACTTGATAAACACACAAAACACATAGAAGACAGTAAAGAAGCACGCAATACGCAGTGAAGACATGAACAGAGTCATGTAATACACAAAGTATACACAGAGAGAAGACATGATTAAACAATTATACTACCCTAACTAGGCAGTGGGGGGAGCTCATCGCTATGTACCACCATCAAAGCACACAAAACACACAACATGGGGGGAACTCATCGCTACACACCTCCACAAAACATGCAAGACACATGGTGTGGGGGGAGCTCATCGCTACGTGCCTCCACAAAAAACACAAGACACACAAAAAACACACGGAATACACACAGAATACACAAGTGTCGTAGAGTGTGTCGTCGACCCACTATACATCTTATACAAAGAAAACACGGGCAACAGGAAGGAACTCATCGCTACACTCCACAATCTAAAACATGCTAAGCACACCTGATGATTGAGCTACGCTACCACAACCGCCAAAGACACGCTTAAGGGTGAATAACTCAAGATCCAACCCCACCTCTGCAGAGGACTTTTTCAAAAGGATGTGTAACCTACTCAAGAGTATACATCATCCCTCCTTCTACAGAAGGGCTTTCAAAAGCATGCCACCCCACCTATGTCATAGAGATGCCTTATGGTGAAATGGAAGCATGCGCACAAAGTATACAACCCCACCTGCGTCGCAGAGATGCCTTACAGTGAAAAGGAAGTATACGCAAACACACAAAACAAAGTATACAATCCCACCTGTGTCATGGAGATGCCTTATAGTGAAAAGAAAGTATACGCAAACACAATTTATCATGATGTCTAAGATATCAGAGAATTTACCAAAATATATGCCCCCACCTTAATGTGGTTGCTCCCACTTGCCAATAGCAAACACATTTAAGGTAAGGTTGAAAACATGCGAAGGAACAAGATCGTTTGCAAAGCCCATGCCCCAAAGTGACATGTGCTTACAATCACCGAATTGTTCCCATCAATCATGATAAAACACATCAATATCATTTGCTAATAACCATTTGTCAATAATAAGCTTTGGTTAGAAAATATATTCTAAGATAACAACCAAATCAATTCATGAAATTAATACAGAAATAAGGCAACATGCTGCTAAAACAAACCAAGGCTATACTTACGGGTTTAGAACCGAGTATAGCCTTGAGGTTATACTTCAGGTATCTCAGAACCAAGTGTAGCTACAAGGTGAGACAAAAGCAATTCAAAGTGCATAGAAGTAGATTTAGAGTATAGCAAAGGCTTATTACAATAATTTCACAATACGATAGATGATCACATCACAACACAAAGTGATTCTACTAGTCAAACGTCAGTAACAAATTACCCCCGTCTTCATATATGGACTAGGTCCATTTTATTTTCTTGTTTAGGGATGCATGGTCCTTATCAAAAGTGTATATTTGTTGTTGTCATTCGTTGACTAGTAGAGCCACAAGTACAACGGAAGATTAAAATTATGAAAAATGAGAGGAGAAAAAAGTGACTTAGGGCCATAACGTGGGAAGATGCCCCCCAAGACATCCTCCACAACGTTATTCCCCCAAGGCACCACACACAACATTTGCAACAAGAGAAGTGTAGAAGAATAGAGAAACAAATAGAAGGAATGTCACAATGGAGGTGGTATCCTTGTATCCTTGACCTTACAAGAGTATCAAGGGTCATCCAAGGAGACTTAAATAAACATTTAACACTACAAGGGAAAACACAACACAACACACACACACATACACACACACACTGTTAGTAAGAGACACTACTACGCATGACAAGTTTTGTCATTGATGGCAACTAAGACTATTCCACACATCCACATAACTTAATTTGTTCATACCGGAAGTCAGAATAAAGATTTGTCAAGTTCGGGTAGATAGGAACAGGGTATATGACAGAGTTCAATATTTTGGTCAGCAGATCTCTCCAGTTAATCATTGTGTGTTGTGGATCTAAGGGAGTGTAGAGGAATGTTAGGACAATCTAAATCCAAGATTTTGGCCTCCGGTGACAAAGGAATTAAAAGTTATGAGAATCTTAGTACCAGGTCCTAATATGACAAAGCAGTTTAGTGAAGAATAGGCCGACTTGTGTTAGATCCTTGTGCTGATCTAGTAGAAGTGTTTTGGTGAGTTATGTATGGGTATAATGTTAGTGGCTGACATGTATGGTGACCTACAAGTGTTATTTTTGGTACGCATCAATATTGGTGGATGATTTCAGCCGACATAATAGAGTACTTGTATTGTTTGTTAAGTTCTTCATAAGGCCAACAGAAAAGTGATTGAATCTCTTGAGGCAGATATATATAGCCAATGGATTTGAGTGTATTGTGGGTGGTGATGTGATGATGGAATAAGTGCAAATAAAGGCAGAGATAAGTGTGAAGGTGAAGATCTAAGCTCAGATTATGACAGAGGAGTGAAACAGGGTAGAACAAGATGAAGTGTATCAAGTTAGTATTCTGTACTTAACCAAAACTGAATCTTTGCATTGATAGATGCTACTTATCAATTCAAACACATTGTAATCTTCTTTCAGTAGGTAGTGAGCTTGTTGTAGGCAGTGAGCCTTCCTTTGAGCAGTGAGCTCTGGCCAGTGAGCCCAAATACATGTGCATTCCCGTTTTGCAATACTTTTAACAGAGTATAATCTTTGTGGGTTAACCCCCACTTTGGTTTTTCCCTTAACCGGGTTTCCACATTAAAAATCTTTGTGTCAAGTGTGTTATTTATGTTTCTGCTGATGTGTTATTGATTCTTGCTTTTCATGATTATATCATTAATCTGTAAAGAAGTGGTAAAGAAGAATTAACTGCAGTCAATGTTAAATTTTTATGACAACTAATTCACCCCCCCTCTTATTTGTCAGCCCTAATTCCAAGAATCGGTATTAGAGCCAAGTTCCTTGGAAGAAGCTTAACATCTTGAGGAAGATCTGGGAAGGAGTTTCAATGGGTTCACTCAAAGATCAACTTCAAATGGCTTTAGAAGATCTAGATCAGTCCAAAGCAAAGATAGAGGACCTGAAAGCAAATCTTAAAGATGTTGATGATTGCATTGAGATGTTAAAAGATAAACTAAAGAAATCTATGGCAAAGAAGAAGGAGCTACTTCTCCAGCTAGCTAATTTTACTGAAGAAAATGGCATGAATGAGGCTTTGGAAGAAAAAACAAAGGAATGTGAAAAGCTAACAAAAGAAGTTTATGTTCTAAAACATGAGATGGAATCTGGGGTGATGAGACTAACCAAAGAAATTGAACAAAAGAAGAAAACTGAAGAAGACCTAAATCAAACTCTAAAAGAAAGAACTGAAGAATGTTACAGATTGGATGGAATAGCTGGCCATCTAGAGTCTGATCTACAAGAAAGCAGAGACAATAAGAGAGAACTTGAAAAGCAAATTGTCGTTCTCAGACATGACCTAGAAGTTGCAAATGAATACAAGGAGAAGTTCAAGATAAGCTCAGCTAAACTTGAAGCACTGCTTGAAAGTCAGAAGAAGGTTGGTGACAAGAATGGTCTTGGGTATGAGAAAGGTGAAAGCTCTGGATCTGGATAAAGAAATTTTCAACCAAGGAATGGAAGAAACAGACCCAGAAGACCTCCGGTAAGACAGCCTAATGCTCAAAGGTATCCATCTTTCAATGGAAATTGTTTCAAGTGCAATAAATTTGGTCATAGAGCTACTCAATGCAGAAGTAGAGTGAATCAAAATAGCCCATCTGTCTCCGGTCAATGCTTCAATTGTAAAAGGTATGGTCATAGATCCAATGAATGCAGAAGTATGACAATGAATAACCCTAACAATAAAAGAAAAGGCAATTCCTTTAATGGCTATTGCTTTGCATGAAATGGATTTGGACACATGGCAAATCAATGTAGATCAAGAGTAAATAAGCAAAGAAATGTTGTATGCTTCAATTGCAATAGATCTGGTCATATTGCAAGATTCTGCAGAAGCAGGAACAATGATGGAAAAGGTCTAGTAAACAGAGATCAGAAACAAGACAAAGGGAAGGGCAAAGTGGTTGTAGATGAGATTCAGAGTGAAATGAACAAAATTTGGGTGAAGAAGGGTGTAATGAATAATGGTGATGGATCCGTACTAGAATCAGGTGCTAATAATCCTTACAGTAATTAAACAAGAAGCTCTAGCTCAGGGGGAGCTGCAATAAAATCTAACTCCCCCAGCCAGTAAGTGGGTGCCTAAATTTGGCACAATGAGAGAAAATAATTTGGATTATTATACATCATTTGAAAGAATTTCTGGAAGATAAAAAGTGGATATGATGATTTGCAAAGCAATTGAAGATTGATTGTATACAAAAATAGTGTAACCAGATGTGTTAGGGCAAAGCATTTATTACAAAGGCAAATTAGGTTTTACGGAGCATAAAAAGGTCATTCATTCTTCATTTGAATCACTTTGCATTTGAAGATAGCAAGAAGAAGAGTGTCTGAGCTAAGATTTCAAGGATTTGAAGTGTGACTGGCAAATTTGTCCGCTAACCCTAACTCCGTGGAAGAAAAAGGTATTTATCTATGAAGCCTTAACTTTGTAATCTTTTGCAATGGCCACTCCTCTTGTTGTTGATATTACTGAAAGGCCCCAGCCAAAATTTAAGAAGCATCCATACAAATCAATCGAAATTGAACCTTTAGGAGTATTTTCTGGTGTCCCAAACGGAGTTCTGCATGTTGAGGATATTAGGGCATATATCCACTGTAGCATAGATGAATTTGGAAACCTAAAACTCTTGGATTTGTTTAACAACTACCTAAGGGATGATAGCTATAAATTGAAACCAGAATACAAAGCCCTAGAAAGCAAACATTTTCTGCAAGTCATTAAATTTCTGACATTTGATGAGAATGAGTGGGTTTGATATATCTTGAGCCAAATGCATGATGAGTTCATATGGCTATTGAAAGCATTCAAGATTACAAAGGATGTTATCAAGATTGTAACAGTTAAATTCAACTGGTGGATTACCCATGCTGAAAGCTGTGAAAAACCAGACAATGACCGATGCTACCGGTGCCAAGTTTGATAAAAGGGCAACGACCATCAATGATATTATACAACCAGATGTTAAGTTTGCCTCTATGGTGATTGGCTACAAGATTTACCACTCCAACAAGGAGAATTCTATCTCTGAAATTGCTATATATGTAGCATATCAAATGTTGAAAGAAAATGCAGATTGTGACCTGTGTGAGTTGTTACAGAACCAAATGATTGAAAATTTAAGCAAAATAAAAAAGGATAAGAAAAACACCTTCAAATATGGTTCCCTAGTTACATGTTTGTTCTTCTATTTGATGAATGAAGTGCCTGGAGTACAAGGTGTGCACTGGACAAATCACAGGCCAGTTACATGGCAAATAAGAGATCATCTACTCAACATTGGAGACTCAAGTGCTTAGAAGACTGCAATCTGGGGTTACTTTAAAAAATTTTAAAATATGATGCATTCTAGGGAAAGAATCCCTAAGTCAATGTTTGAGAAGTTCAAGGATGAAATCTGCTTTATGGTAGATAGAGATCAGTGCCTAATGGAGGCTATGGAACCTAGAACTGTATGGATTATGCCTATGGGCTATGAGGTTGAGGAGAAGATCTTGGATATATATGCTCAACATCTCCTAAGCAAATCAAAAGACACCTCTGTTGAAAGGTTTGGAATGTATAAGGAGCTAAGTCTAAAATTGCATGTTGAGCCTAGGCAACCAGAGATCAAGAGAAAAGTTCAGAGGTAAGTTGAAAGGTATGCTAAAAGCATTGGCCTAACCAAGGAAGCAGTGAAGCAAAAAAGAGAAAGAATTGAAAAGGTTGAAAAGCAGAAACATGATAAGAAACAAAAAGATGCTCCAGTGGAATCATCCTCCACCTCAAGGGCTACTAGAAGCTCTAATGTTGCCTCTTTTCCCCTTAAACCTGCGAAACTGGAAGACAAAACATCCGGTAAGGAAAAGAAAAGAATAAAAGTAATGGCAAAAGGGCCATATGAAAGTTTGGAAGAAAAGAATGAAGAGAAGACAGATACAGATGATGAACTTAAGGAGCTAAAGGCCACAGGTGCTAAAGCTATTAAAGTATTTGAAGAGAAGCCTTCTGAAAGCAAGAAGACAATAAAGAGACAAAAATCAAAAGATGATGCTAAGAAGAAAATTTCCTCTATGAAAAACATTGTCAAGACAATCACTGTTGATGGGAACTTAAAACCATTAACTAAATTCTATGATCTTTGCAATAATGCTAACAAAAGACTCTTGGAAGAAGCTACTATCAAGTACTTGAATGTGTTCAATCGAGCACTGGTAGAAATTTTGTCAGAAGTTCCAAAAGGTCTAAAGGATATATTAGAAATTAGGAAAGAAGCTGCCAAGGCAAAAGATATGGAGTTAAGAGAACATGTACTGACCACTCTACGTCCGGTAATCTCCAACAGAGAAGCAAACAAAATCTTCAAAGAGGTCAAAAATGAATTCAGGAGCAAGAAGAGAATGAATAAACTAATGATTGGAGAGATACATGAAATAGTTCAAGAAACTGAACAAATTTTGAGAAAAGCATTAGACAAGAATAAGTTCTTTGTTGTGTCAGATGAGCCTACTGATGACACACCAGTCCCAAATGAAGAAGAGAAGCAGAAGGATGAGCAACAATATGGAATAGATGATTCCTCTGTCCCGAAAGAGGAAGCAATAAGCAGGGAAGAAGTAAAAATGACAGATGAAACTATTGATGCAAGAGGTATTCTAACTCCTTTGGATCATTCTGACAAAGAAGATACAAAGATGAATACAGAAACAGATGATCAAATTGAAGACGATTCATTGGAGATTGAAGAGCATGAAATAGAAAAGGATAAGAACCAAGAAGAAGAAGAAGTCAAGGGTAAGGAAGATAAAGCAGAAGAAGATGGTGCAAATGTTGATGCACCCAAACAAAATAGTGCTGATACTGTCACTGAGAAAACTCAAGGAAAGGAAGGTGGTCTAGAAATTGTGGCAGGAAACACTGCAAATGCAGTGAAGAGTTTCCTGAGTAAAGAAATGCTAGAGCTTGATGAACTAGAACTGATTCAAGGACCAATCAACCTAGATACTCTCTCTCCGGTCCAAATGATGAAGATAGCATCTTTCACACAAGCCAAGGCAAGAGAAAAGATATTGAAGTCTTACATAGAGGATAGTGAGCTACTGGGTATGGCATCAGGGATTTTAGAGAAAATCATGCCAACATACTAGAAGGATTCTTCAGCATCCCCCTCTAGACAATTAAAGAACTTGATTAACTCCGTAAGTTCTCATTTTGAGTCCTTAGAGAAGTCTGCAGAGGTAAAGGTTCAGAAAGAATTCAATGATAAAAGATTTGATGTTCTTAAAGGATTAATTGGAGTAGATAAAATGGTGCTGGATGTCAGCATAAAGAGTATTCAAAATGCTCTTACAGAAGTAGGTAGTGTATATAAATTTTATCTATCTTTTCCTAAAGTTATAGAAGATATTGAAGACAAAATAAAAGTGTCTAAGCAGAAATTATCTAGTGTGTCCAATTCGTTTGATCCGTTGTCAGTATCAGTGGCAAGTAAGGAGAGTCAAGTGATCAACTTGATTGAAGAAATAAATAAATTGACAAAAGAGAAGGAGGGCGTAGAGACAAGAATAAGTGAGCTCTGGGGACTACTTTTCCCCAAAATGGAAGTCATGTTTAATGCTCTGATTGAATCTCAAGCTGTAGCTTAGGCAAGTGATCCAAGTGATTTGTGTACAACAGAGTCACAAGCATTTCTCTTCAATGGCCACATTTCAATTTTGAAGACTATAAAGAAGAATTGGGATAACGATTTGGCACAGTTAAAGAACATTTTTGGAGATGTACTTAAGTTTATGTAAATAGGACTTAAGGATTGTTTGTACATATGCGGCCTGGTATGGAGAATTTTTGTACAAATTTTGGTTTGCAGACCCAGCCTTTGCCATTGATGTCAAAGGGGGAGTGAAGAGCGGTGAAAAATAAGGAATCCAGCAAAGGGGGAGCATTGGAGATTAGTGAAAAGCTCAAGTGTACATAGTAAGGGGGAGTGTTCCGATACTTAGTCATTTTTCACTAAGTGTTGCCATCAATGCCAAAGGGGGAGATTGTTGGCAAGAGACACTGCTACACATGACAAGTGTTGTCATTGATGGCAACTAAGACTATTCCACACATTTGCATAACTTAATTTGTTCACAACGGAAGTCAGATCAGAGATTTGTCAAGTCCAGATAGACAGGAATAGGGTATATGATAGAGTTCAGTATTTTGGTTAGCAGATCTCTCCAATTAATCATTGTGTGGTGCGGGTCTGAGGGAGTGTAGAGGAATGTTAGGACAATCTAAATCCAAGATTTCAACCTCCGGTGACAAAGTAATTAAAAGTTATGAGCATTTGAGTATCGAGTCCTAATATGACAGAACAGTTTAGTGAAGAACATGCCGACTTGTGTTAGATCCTTGTACGGATCTAGTAGAAGTGTTTTGGTGAGTTACGTATGGGATATAATGTTAGTGGATGACATGTATGGTGACCTGCAAGTGTTATTTTTGGTACGCATCAATATTGGTGTATGATTTTAGCCGATAGAACAGAGTACTTGTATTGTTTGTTAAGTTCTTCATAAGGCTAACAGAAAAGTGATTGAATATCTTGAGGCAGATATATATAGCCAATGGATTCGAGTGTATTGTGTGGTGGTGATGTGATGATGGAATAAGTGCAAATAAAGGTAGAGATAAGTGTGAAGGTGAAGATCTAAGCTCAAATTATGACAGAGGAGTGAAACAGGGTAGAACAAGATGAAGTGTATCAATTCGGTGTTCTGTGCTTAACCGGAATTGAATCTTTGCATTGATAGATGCTAATTATCAGTTCAAACACATTGTAATCTTCTTTCAGTAGGTAGTGAGCCTGTTGTAGGCAGTGAGCCTTCCTTTGAGCAATGAGCTCTAGACAGTGAGCCCGAATGCATGTGCATTACCCTTTCGCAATACTTTTAATAGAGTATAATCTTTGTGGGTTAACCCCCATCGTGGTTTTTCCCTTAACTGGGTTTCCACGTTAAAAATCTTGGTGTCAAGTGTGTTATTTATGTTTCTTCTCATGTGTTATTGATTCTTGCTTTTCATGATTATATCATTAATCTGTTAAGAAGTGGTAAAGAAAAATTAACTGTAGTCAGCGTTAATTTTTTATGACAACTAATTCACCCCACCTCTCAGTTTTCAGCCCTAATTCCAACACACACACACACATATCTAAGAAGAGGCCAAGCTTGCGAGCATCTTGGAGAGGTGCTCTATCAAGTGTGGTGGAATAGATGAGAGATTCATACCTATTTGATTTTCACAATAGTTGTGTGGTGCTTGATATATTACCTTTTTTAGCGGATTTTGATGACTCGTGCCTTGCACTTTTTGTTTCTTTTGCTTTTTTATTCTGCTTTGCTTTATGAATGAGCTTTTTATGATGAAACAAGATACTTTTCATCATTATAACCTTCTTTTCTTTGTTGTGATTACATGTAATATGTTCTATTTGTGTATCTTGTGCATTTTGGTTATCTCCCAATCCTTGAAGGGATAACGGAGGAGGAACCTCAACATAAATACCTTTTGCTCGTGGATAGGGTGGATCTTTGAATTCAAGCCCATCTTCTTTTTCTAGTTCTAGTAGTCCAATTATTTCATCATATTTGATAAATTCAACTTCAAGATCCATTTCATTTTGTTGTTCCACCATGTTGTTATTGTTATGCTTAGGAAAAGTATTAGTGAAGATTTCTAGATTTTGATTTGGAGGAGCAATTGACTTATTTCCACTGTCATTTACACTAGTCACCTGTATTATGTTAGAATCGATGAGGTCTTGAATTTCATGTTTAAGACGCATACATCTTTCAGTGTCATGTGCTACTAAGTGGTGATACTGGCAAAAGGCATTAGGATCAAATGAAGGTCCTTTCATCTTGTTACTATCTATTGGAAGAGCAAGAGGAAGCTTCAAAAGTTTGTTGGTTACTGCTTTAATCATTATCGAGTGAAGAGAATCTGATAATGGAGTGAATTGTCTTTGTTGCTGTCTGAATTTGAATGGGGTCTGATTTGAAATAGCTACCACTTGTGATTGAAAGTTGTTCGATTATTGTCCATTGATCTTGGTGAAACTCTTGTTGAGATGTTCCATCTTTGGATTGACCAACCAAAGTCAATGAGTTATGATTCTCATACTGACTAGCCAAAAGTTGGTAATCACGGAGAGTTATGCATAGATGTTGGAAAGAACTATACTTCATCAACAATATCTTGTCGTGTATGTTTCGTTGTAGATTCGTAATGAAAACTTTTGAACGTCCTCATCTGTAATCAGATATTGTATTTGTGCAAAGAGATCTTGATATCGACTAATGAACTCTGTTAATTTCTCGTTTGAACATTGTTTATAATGGACCAAATTAATCAATGAAACAAGAGGTCTAATGTTTGCTTGGAAATGTTGCAAGAATTATTCAAGTATTTGTGAGAAGGAATGTATTGAATTAGGAGGTCAAGAGCAAAACCATTCCAAAGCTGTATCTTTGAGAGACTGTGGAAAGAGTTTTGCTAACAATGCCTCGTCAAAGAAGAAATCACTACACATTGCTGCAAGGATTTTTTTAGTGGCGAATCTTTGCTAATTGGCAAATAGTTCAAATCTAGAAATTCAAATTTGGCTAATATATTGCAACCAATGAGGGGCTAAATTGCCCTATTTTTACAAAAAGAAAAAATCTTGGTTAAATCGCCAGAGAATTATTTCTTTAAAGCAATAAATTAAATTGTTTCACCAAGTAAATTATTCATCATTAGAGCTGATTCGCCAATAGTTTATAATATAATTATAAATATTAATTGGATTTTCCATTAATATTATATTCTTGTCATTACTTTTGGGGTAATATTGCCATTATTAATAAATCATCCTCTACTTTAGCCCACTAATTTCACTTTGAATATGCCTTTGACTCAGTACCATTGATTATCATTTTAATCAAATGGTTATGGTTCAATTTTGTGGCCCTCTTAGCATGTGCCTTTTAAAAGGCTTGTTGGGGCCCAAAATTTGTTTTGGGCCACATGATCATAATCTAATCATGTGGCCCAAAACAAATTTTGGGCACCAACATGCCTTTTAAAAGGCACATGTTAAGAGGGTAGTGGAATTCAATCACACCCATCTGATCAAAATGATAATCAATGACAAGAATTTAGTTTTATTTTAGTCTTTTTTTAAAGCGAAATATTTAAAAAATACTTAATCCAATGCATTTTGGATAGTGAATTTGTGCTTGAACCCTGTGAGGGGGCGCTGCCCCCTCAACCCTAGCAAGTGGACGTTGCCCCCTTGACCCCCACAAGGGGTGCTTCCCCTTAACCTCACTTGTGGCTGCCGCCCCCAGGCCCCAGCTTCAAAATTAAAAAAAAACAAAAGAATATATGGAGGACTGCGTCGACCAAATATGAAATTTTTTAAAGGAAGGATTCACCATTAAAATTAATTTCTTTAGTAATTATTTACTAAGATTCGCCATTGGTTTTATTTTTTTTAGTGATTTTTTCCTAGGATTCGCCACAATTTTACAAAATTTTTAATAATGTGCATAGATTCGCCAGAAAAATTAATAGTTTTATCAAAAAAAGGAAAGATTCGCTAGGAAAATTATGGCACTTAGCTAGCATTTGCCAGGATTTATAGATTTTTTTTAGGGGGGGTTCCTTAAAGTTATCCCTACATTGCTGTGAATGTCACCACATCATTGTTAGGATCACCTTTGCCATTGTACTTTTCAAAGTGGGGAGTCTCAAATTTGTTAGGCATTTGAGCTCTTAAGATTGTGTAAGATAAAGGAATGCGAGCATGATATGTTGGTATATTGGGTTGGGATGAAGTAGTGATCATATTTGCTACTTTCTTTTGCAAGGATGTCATGCTTTGCAAAATTTGGTTTAGGATTGCATCACTAGGTGATGTGGTTTGCATATTGGAGACAAAGGTATTGAATGGTGCAATCATGGAAGCGAGGGGTGGTTGAGAATACTTATTCATGGGTATGGACACATGGGGTATTGTGTTTTGGTAATTATAATGTACGGATTTGTAATTGTTTCCATTAGATGTTCCCATACCAATGGTATCATTGCCATGAGCTTGTGTAGTAGTAGTGAGAATTGATGATGTATAAGTTGATACTCTTGTAGTTGGCATAGGTGCTAATACTTTTGTGCTTGTTTGATTTGGTGATGACACATTTTTTATGACATTCAAGAAGTTAGCCGCTGACATAATGTTGTTATCCACTATATGAGCTATTCCACGGAGTATATCAACACCTTCTTGTCCTTGCAATAATCCTCTTATACCTTCAACAACAAGTACTGCTTCTTGAGCTAGATGTTCATTTCCCATAAATTTTTGAAAATTAGCTAGTTCTTTGTCCAGATTCTTGATTTGAGCTTCCGGTACATGTGAAACTATGTCATTTATGTCTTCAAAGTCATGAAATGTTTGTTCTTACAACATATTGGCATTAGTGACATTTTGCAAAGATGTTGATTCACCTTTTGTAAAGTAGTTGAGTAGTGGATTTTTCAATGTTTGCACATCGTTGCTATTAAAAGCAGTAGAACCCATCAACCTACAACTTCTTCTTACCTAGGTGTTGGTGTTAGGGCAGTGGGTTATACAACTCATACAAAGTTTAATAACATTCAATGCACTAACCAAGGATATTATCAATATGATTATGAATATTAAAATATGCACTTTTTCTGAAATTATACAAGATTTTTAAATGAACATTGATAAATATGCAATAAATCAATGCAAGATCTGATTTGAACAATCAACAAGATGCAAATGCTCGAAGCTACAGGTTCACCAAAATGTTTGGTATGAAAAAGGTGAATGATGACAACTAGAATGTACACTAGATCAAACCCTTTTCCATATAACATTCAAGGACAAGATTGAGCCAAATCGCTACCAAATGAAGGTGTACATAGCTATAGATCTTGTACTCAGGTATGCTATAGAGGAATCAGATTTAATTCAACCTTTCTATCAAACCCTAGGTTAACAATGCATGAAACCCTAGTTTAACAATGACCATCTTATAACAGAAAATATACATCAACAATCTAGAAACTAATTGTACAGGGATTATTAAGAAGATGAAAGCACCTATCTCCTGGAAGCAGAGGTGTTGGACGACTATTTAAGGAGCACCCAAGTCCTAATTGGAAGATTTTTCCTGAGGTCTGAAGTAAAAAGATGTTACAAATGCTGCCCTGATGCCAGATCTAGAGTCTAAAAGGGCAGAAAGACTAGGACACCACCACCCAAGTCTTAGATGGAGGAATAATATGTAACTGTTGTTGGATCCTGAAACCCTAGTCTTCACTCAATCTTCTTGTATCTTCACATTCTCTAGATCTCGCTCATATAACCTGCACACAAGAAGATAAGAAGGGGTTTGAGGGTTATGGTGTTTAGGGACTTGCCTTAGTCAAATCTGGGATAGCATTCAAGCTTCCCACCACTGTTGATTGATAGAGAGTGCATGCCCTCGTGGGGACAGAGGCTGAAAATAATGATAATAATGATGAATCAAATGATGATAAACAATGATGATATCACCTATGTGATGTTCCCTTAGAATGATGAAGATCCTTCAACTCCTAAGGTGGATAGATGATAGCTTCATGACTGCAACAAACATACAATAACACACAAATCTACTCTAGAATCACAATAAATGCTCTTGCTCACTTTCCCTCAATGTCACAAGTTAGCTATATCTATCTTCTTTCAACCTAGTTACAAATGAACTCAAAAACACACACTTATATATGCTTTCCTGCTCACAATCGTTAAATTAAACCAAAAGATCCGACAAGGAGACACCTTTTGAAAGGTCCCAAGCTGACATAAACTTGATTTTGCCTCGACCAATTAGGGGGGACTTGGGTGGTGGCGCCCAAGTCTTTTAGCTCCTTTTGGGTCTGAGATAAGATAAAACATGGGCCCCTTATTCCAATTTTACATTGATGTCGGGCAATTTTGCATTGGGATGAACATTTAGAATGTATAATGTAATCACAGGGAGCTAGGAGCTAAACAAAAAGGTAAAAAGACATGTGGACACTTTTTACTCCATAACACATATAGGTTGCATGCAAATACAACCAAGGATCTGGATCTATGTAAATAAATATTAGTTTAAGGAAACAAAAAAATTGTGGGTTAAAACACAAAATGTAAAGAACAAATATTTATATTTTCTACCCTAAGTGGTATAATACCAGATATGTGTTTTAAACATATAAAAAAATTGTGTTTAAACATTTAAGGAGTTATTTTGTTCTTTTTATGTTTAGAAACCTAAAGGAAACTTTAAAAGCTTTAGAGAGTGAGGTGTGGTTGCCACAAAGGGGCCACACCCCTCCATGGGAGGCGTGGGGCTTACCCCCATCTCCCAAGCCATCCCTAATGAAAATGGGGTAGCTATAAAAAAACAAAAGTAAATTTTTTTTTTAACATAACAAATTCAGATATTTTTCCTTTTTTTTTAAATGACTAAGCGCGCATGCACATACATATATCACTCCAATCAAAAATTGAAATGTTTCTCTCCTAAATGTTTGCAATAGGGTTTGGTACTGATGGGGTTAGATAAAAAGAAATTAGAAAACTTGCAATTAAATACAAACTAATTTATTCTTACATTTCTTTTTGTATGGATGTGTAAAATCTATAACACCAATTCATCATTAGTAAGAGTATATACATAAAAGAATAGAATACTTGTTCTTATTTTTTTGTTGAATACGATGTTTGATATTCAAAAAGATATGTTAAATAGTCTAGAACATGTTTGTATATGCATACAAAAAATATTTTTCTACATGTATACATGTATCTAAACTTAAACATACAATAATTAATAAATACAATGAAAGGAATGAATATACTAAAATAAATGTATTTACATAAATATTTGAAATACAAAAGTATTTTTGTAGAGTGTTTTCCCTTAAATTCACTTCTATAGGTATACAAACATACATAGAAAAACATTTTTTTATATGTATATTTTCCAAAAAATTAAAACAAACGTAATTCTGTTGTACAAAGAAAAGAGATCTATTCACTACTAGTCAACAATACAATAATTTAATACCATTTTCAAATAAAAAAACTTAATAATTTTATTTTATTTTCTATTTCAAGTAGAGCCAAGATTCAAATGCACATTTAACTAGAATTCTCAACTTATTGTGTGTATACAATTCTAAAACATCTAATTTTCAACCATTTGTTGAACCCATTATATATATATATATATATATATATATATATATATATATATATATATATATATATATATATATATATATATATATATAGTTTACGCAAACATAATAGTAAATATGTCACAAAACCATGAAGTAAAAATTACATAGAACCTTAGTAAATATGTCACAAAACCATGAAGTAAAAATTACATAGAACCTTTTTACCATAAGGACTTTAAATTGACATAAGGAACAAGTTTATCACTCTTTCACTGTGAGGATTCTCTCCAAGGTAAAGTTTAGATCTATAATAAAATAATCCAAAAATCCTCACATGACCAAGGATAGATCACCTCCCAACCATAGGACTTGACCCTTGAGCTAGGAGGCTCCCAAGAAACTAGTTTCACAACACAAAATACACATAAATGCTCTCAATTCTACAAATTACCCATTTGGCCAATACACACAAATAGATCTCTCAAGATCCATAACAATGGAGAATCAAGGGAACTCACTAACCTATTGGGGAAAGAATGTAAATAAAATTTTCATCTCCACTAAATCAAGAATTATAGCTCTCCATAACACCATAATGTTCTACACCCAAAACACATAATCACCTCAACACAAATAAACCATAATATGAATAACTCCTCTCCACAACCCAACCACCACACACACATTTGCGGTCATGCCAAACACATATAATAGAAATTTCTCCAAGAGAGGGTCCACACCTCTATCAACCCCAATACATGGGTGGCTCTTAACCTAAATGAGATCCACACCCAACACAACCCCATACCCAAAATGAACAATACACACAAAGGAATTTTCAACACACAAAAATGATAGTGTTCATAGAAAAACTAACAACTATCTAATATCATATTAATAGAAAACAACACTAAAACACTTCTAAAAATGGTTTAAAAGCCTACCTCTATGCTTCAACCAAGTTTGATGAAGCCCTTGGTCCAAATTTCTCAAGCTTTCTTCTTTTCCAATCTTCCAAGCTCTTCCTCCAATTTCCTCTTTTCCAAAAACCTTTGCTACTAAAAATAGAAATCCTAAAATTTAGAAAGGCCAACCACACACAAAGCTTCAAGAGCCAAATGAATAAGAAACAAATGTCTAGATGCAATGAATCTAGGGTTAGGTTTTAACTTTGCACTTCAAATCAAATTTTGCCTTCAAAACTCGTCACTTACCTTCCACTGCATTTTTGTAGGCTCTAGATACTTCCAAAACACTTTTTACATATTCAAACATGGACCCCTTTCACAGGTTACCACTATAGAGGTTTAATTTTACACAAATAATAAGAAAAATAACACCAAATGAGCTCAAAAATTTCCTCTTAAATTCAAATCCAAGATTTAAAACTTAAGAAAACTTCACCAAACCCAACTTACAATAATAAAAATATAATTAGAAAATAAATCCACAAATCACATTCACAACACATTTACATAAGAAGAACTTAATCCCCTCTTAGGATAAGGCCTAGGTACACTAGGAAATTACAACAATGGTTTATTAAGAACCTCCACAAATTTTCCATTGATCATGGAATTTAATTTGCGCACTTGCACACAAATGTCAATATATCTAAGATAATAGCCGAAGCAATATTTATAATTTAATTAATATACATGATACAGATAAATCATAATTTACAACATTATCATGATTAAATGAAGATCCATACAACAAGTTTAATCCATCATCTAAATTATATTAGTACAAAATTGCATAACACAGTACTTAACCAAATATAATTTAGATTTATCATACACAATTATGTTCATTCCAAAATCGATCCATAAAGATAACTAATTATAATTGTAAACTCTCATCTAACAAATATGAACGTTTGTAATTATTAATCAACTAATTCCTGATCACAACTGGTAATCAACTATTATTCTAGATATAATATCAGTGTCTACATCATCTATGATCAAAACAAGGTATGATAGCACATGCAAGAGTGTTTTACACAAGCAAGTCCATTAAAATAAGATGAGAACATGAGGGGAAGGATTGGGCCTCACAAAGTTCGATGTATCTATTTACATTTTAGTGCATGCATTCTATTTTACATAGATTTGTTTCTTGGAGTTTGTGTATTGCTAACCTTTTGGCTACTCCTTGTTTGCTATTTTCTAGTGTGCTAACCCTATTTGTGTAGCATTTCATTGGTCGAAGGCTTAATTATCAAACTACTAACATGTTTGTGGTGTATCTTTGGTTTATCCAAGATCTTGTTTTTCTCACTAGTCTAGTTGCACACTTGCATGCTTAAGAGTAAAGAGCTTGTTTTCTTTGTTTATGTGTTTGCTTGGGTGTGTATGCTTTCTCCTCTCACTGAAAGGTGGTCTTGGAGATCAAAAGCACCCTTGTCATTCACTTTTTGTGTTATCCCAAGAAGACTAGGTGTGTATGCTCTTTCCTCACACTAAAATGTGATCTTGGGAATTAAAAGTACCTAACCTTCTTTCCTTTTAGTGGGCCTACCCTTAGATTTCATCATTGAGGTGGACAACCTGAACCACACATTCTGAAAAGGTATACAAAGGGGATGAGAATCAAAAGACTCACCTTAAAGGAGGGATATCATATCTGGCACAACCTTGTTGTCCACTTGATGGGACAAGGTGAAGTGGGAATGGATTTGACCCCAACCAAATGCTTGTATTTAGCACTCTTATTCACAAACATTGGTCTCCCATACTTTCAAGTATATTGAGGACATCCCTTAGCATACCTTGTATAGCTTGGATAGGACCTTTCAGCTATACATGTTTGTAATGCACCAATTAGCAATTGTGCTAGGAAGTTACTCATCATGTGCCCCTAGAAACAAGATTGTACATTGTGTATTCTCTCCTCTTGTATCATTGTGTGATCTTGTGTAAAATCCCTTACCCAGATTTTAACTCAAACTCACAAATTTTCTGTTTTTTCCCTTGCAGGGATTTAGTCAAACACTTCGCATAATACTTATCTAACAATATTTTAAGAGTGTTTTGTTATATAACAAATTGTCATGAAGTTTGGATCATAAATCATTCAACATTGCATCACAATAATCAAACATTAAAGAGGGACATTTTTTCAAACAATTGTCATCCATTCATTTAGTTGAAAAATGTGTACAATAACTTCTAGAATGTGCTAATATAAAAAACCAGAGATACAAACAGACTTAATAATCAACTTCTAACCTCAAAATGAAGTTGTGATGTTTGTATAAGTTGTTGACTTGAATGCAACTCCGAACAACACTATAAAAATGGTAGTTTGGTTCTTCAAACTTGTGTGACAACAACCCCAACACATAAACCTTCACTTGGAGATGAGTACCACATGCCAAACTCACTACAAAGTTCCCCTGAATGGGCGGCTAGGTCACAATAGACAAAAATCTGCCAAGGAAAGTAACGCTTTCTTCTTAGATTTCCCACGCTCCTCATAACCTCCACGTCCTCCTTTAATCCTCACACATCCTTTTGAACTCATGAAATATCATTCCAAAGGTAGCGACCTCTTTTTTGAATAGTCCCATGTCCATTTTAATAACCCCTGATTCCTCTACAAAATGGCGTGCTACCCTTTAACTTGTTCAAGTTATATTTAAGGTGGCAGCCCTACCTATACTTTTTTAACAAACACCAAGAATGATATGGCAGATATATAATCTTAAACATATATTAAAAAAATGTTTTTTTCCCTCAAAAAGGTCCTTACCCCTACCAATAACCAAGCACTTCCTTCAATTCACACAAACTGCCAATAAAATAAATTTGTGTCTATGGCGTCTAGCATTAATAGAAATGGGAAGCAGCTGGAAGAAAACACAGATGGTATTGCCAGATAGTAATAACTTGGACTCGACAAAAATTATTATTTGGTCACAAATCTTAGTAAATTTCTTCCAATTTGAAATTCCATCAATATGCTCAAATGTGAATTCTGAATGAATTTACCTCCAATCACTGACTAGGGAGACTCCTTTCATCCTCTAAAATCAACCTTTTACCATAGGGTTTTTAAACCTAGGTTGTAGTAGCTTGAACCAATTGTTCAAATCCTTTTCCACAATGAAAAAAATCAAAGAATAAAACAAAAAATGGATAATGAAAACCTTTTCTCCAAAACTCTTTTTATAACTTCTCTTGGCTTCTTCTAGAATCCTCTTTTTGCCGCCACTTAAGATTTTTTTAGAAAAGCATTTATTATTTTTTTCCAAAAGTAACTTTTTATTTTATTTTTTCTTTTCATTTCCTTTTTGGCTAAAAAGTTACTTTTTAAATAAAATAATAAAATAAATATAAGTTGCTTTTAATTTATTTTATTAATTATTTTATTTTTCTTTCCTATAAAAAGGGACATTACATCTTGAGGATCAAAAGTGGTTAGTGCCTTCTCATGGGACCTACTATTTATGCCTAGACAAGGCATTAATGGTGGGATTCCAAGTGTATACACTCCCACTTGATTCAATTAGGTTTGTTCATGTGCTTGGTGTGTCTTCAATTGTGTGAACCCCATGCAATCATCTTTCAATGTCCAAAAAACTCAAAAAAGTCCTAAAAATCCTCTCAAGTCAAAGGTTGAAAGCCATCAAAAAATAAATCTTGAAGCAACTCCTACACCCTCACTCCAGGTGACATCCATTCATCCAAAGATCAAAACTCTCCTCATCAAATCTATCCAAATTCCTAAGTAATCCCAATCTGCAATCCAACTCTCTAAACTCTCGGGTCTAAAAAATCCATGTGATTCAATCATCCTAAATCAATTCCACATCAACTCCATTTCCCAATCACATCAAAATCTATCTCCAACCCTAAATCTTCCAACTCAATCCAATCCACAACCCCAAATACTATCCACCATAAAGGTAAGTGCATGGAAATGGGGAACAATTTAGTGGCCATAGTTGAGGTTTTTGCAAAATGCGTACATGTTATGTAAAATATTTACAATCTATAATGTGTATGCATTATAACACAACTCCAGTCAAATCCACTCAAGCAAATCAATCAAGCCAACTCAAAGTAATCAAACACATAAAAACTATTATCAAACAACAAAACCATTGATCTTGAGTCAATCCACCATCAAATTCCTAAGGTCATAGACCTTCCATCCCAAGCTCCAATCAAATGAAACTAAACCCCATTTGTTCCACCCATCATCCTAAATCCAAATCAGCTAATTGTCATCCTAGATCCAAAATCAACCATCAAGGTCCTTGGGTTCCTAGACCTTGTTGTCCAACTCAAACATCACATCATAAAATCAACCAATCCGTCATCCAAAATCGTCAAATCATCTAAAATCCTCAACCAACTCATCCATAAGCCACAATCAAATCAAATCCTAAACCAATCAACTCCAAAACTCCCTTGTAGTAAAAACAAAGTTGGTTAATGCTCTAGATCCCCTCCACCCCATCCCAATCCCAATTGATCACCATCCACAATTGTAACCCTAATCCTTATAAGTCAAATTCCAACCACCCATCTCAAATCAAAATCAACCCAATTAATCAATAAATCTACCTAAGGTCTAGGACATTATCCCCCAAAATCAAAATTCAATCATCAATTTCCTTGAGGTCCTAGACCTTGTACATTAAATCAAATCCAAAAGGTCACCTCAAGTGCTTGACTTAATGTCTCCAATCACACACCTAACCCATCCCTCATCAAATCCCAATCAAAATTCAATCAAGCACATCAAGTTGCACAAGGTTCTCGACCTTAATCAAATCCAACATCAAGCACCTCAAGGTATTTTGCCTTGATCAATACCATAATTTAGCTCTGTAGGGTCCTAGACCTCATCCACGTCCAATACCAAATCCCATCCACATCCAAATCAACCATCACAAATTTTGAATCCAAACTCATCCATAATCAAACCATTTGGGTCCTAGACCTCATTTAAATCCACACATCAAAAATCACTTCCAACAAATCCCAAAACCAAAATCCAAAATCTATTGATATCAAATAAAATCTTAAGGTCCAATCTTTCCAAGCCAATCCATCCTCCAAAGTCATCAAATCTTCCAAAAAATCATGCATCCATTTTATTTTGATGAGTCCCCTTGATATAACCATGCTAAAAAATATTTTTGAAGATGATGCTAATGATAGTGTTGTAGATCAAGATGAATATCCCCATGATCCCTTTGATGACAACATCATAAGCAAGCTTTCCATAAGCTTCAATTGGCAATCCATGAGCAATCAAAAGCCTCTAGACCAAGAACCAACTAGCACTATCTATCACACCAATCTTAATTTCATACCTATTGGTCATCCCTATGGTACCTTTGACAAGGGAAACACTACTCTATCCTGAGGCCCTCATTCCTCATCCATATCTCAAATCCCAACCTTATGTAAACACCTTGTATCATCCACCTCATATCCATCATCCTCCAAACCTTTTCCATCTAATCCAATCCACAATCTAATCCTATCACATACATGTCAGTCTTGTCATATTTTCTCCAAGGACTACTAGAAAAGAATCTTAACCAAAAGCACAAAAGCAAAGTCATGGAGTCATGCACTAATCCAAGGTCATCCTTCTCTAGCACAAGCAAGTGTATTATCAAGGAGAGTCATCAAACCGATGCCTATCAAGAGCATCCAAGAGCCTCCTAAAGCCATCATCCGAACAAGTCTACCTATGTTGGAACATAAGTGTTGACCTTTCCAAAGGTCTATCAAGTCCATCAATTCCAAAATCCATAAGCGTTAAAAATCCCTCACCCATCTATATGCCCAACTAAAAGAGTATAGTTGTGCATTAATCATTAATAGGTATGTTGAAGCAAAATAACACTCTTCCATCGTGTCATCCAAACAAATCAAGATATGTCAAGAGCTTGTTCTAAAGCATGCCCAAACATGTCCCCACCCAAATCAAGATCCAAACACCCAAGATAATCTCTTCCATGATCTCATATACCCTAAGATCAAATCATCCCCAAACCACAATCCTTTACCCTTAGTTCCACCACCTTTATTTGATGTGATTTTCTCATAACAGAGGAGATTCAAACTACCACCAATCCCTACATATCTAAAAATGGATTCACATCTTGTTTCCAAAGCAACAAGTATTCCATCACAAATTGAATATGTCAAGCATGAATTATCAAGGCAAAGGATTAGGCCTTCATGAGCAAGGAATCTTGAAACCCATACATGTCAAAGCAAATCAGGGGTTTCAAGGCATCGACTACAAATCTCAAGATGAACAATCTCAAGACGTTGATAACACCTCCGTTCATCCTAAGGAAACTTCTTCCAACATCAAAATAGGTGCCTCCCCTTTCTCGTACAAAGAGTTTGTTGCCACCAATCCTTTCATTAATAACCTTAACCATCCATCACCTAAAACTTATTGGAATATAAGTTAATATCCCCCCATGGGATCATAACATCAAATTTAGAAGTGATTTGGATGCACCCCCATATGAAACAAAAAGTCTACAAAAATCCAGGGACCACCATGTCATAAAGCATCGACATGTAATATCAAAGCAAAATCAAGTTAAAATTCAACATGTATAAAAAGGAAACATGAACCCACAAATCACAAAGGAAACACAAAACAATGTGGGTCCCAAAACAAAAATAAGCAATGAATCTAAGTGGAACATCCAAATCTGCATCTCCTAAAGCTAATCCCATCCCCAAATCCAAAAATCCCTATCTCCCATCCAAAATCCAATCCCACAATCCTAAATCCCAATCCAAATATCCCACTCCTCAAAATCCAAAATCCATTTGGGTCCCTAAATCCCAAATCTTTCATCCAAAAATCCCCCATCCCAATCCCAAAATCTAAAATTAAGCATCCCTATGCATCCTGAGTCCCATTTATCCAAAATTCCAAATCTATATCCACAACTTCAAAATCCATTATGGTGTGTGCAAAAGTTGGTCTCGGTTGCCCTTGGTCCCATGCAATTTCCTTATGGCTCCACAATCCCATCCTTCCATCCACTCATTTTCCATAATCAAATCCATTATCCAACATACATCCACAATCACACCCCTTTCATCCAAGCTTTCACATAACCACTATCTATCCTTCATCCAAACTGCCTTCAATTCCATTTTCCTTGGCAATATCCTCTACACATTGAAGCTACAATTATACCATGTTTATACTTAGGAGAAGCCCACTTAGCAATCAACAAGGTTTCTACCAACATCTATCGACTACAACACCAAAAACATGGTTTGTATGCAACAATTATTCATATTAGGATACTATTTGTAGACACCTGAAATCACCTCATGTCATTTCTGTCATCATGAATCTCATCCACAATCACCACTCTTAATTGATTTAATTAATTAAATTACAATTATCTAATTAATCTGACTAACTATTGTTTCAAAATTAATTAAATAAATTATGTTTATTTAATTAATTATTTTATTTTTCTATCAACATTAATTAAATAATTTTAGATTATTTAATTAATAAACCCTTCCTTTAAGCATTAATTAAATAAATTAGGACAATTTATTTAATTAATCAATCATTTCATCCTTCCTCTATAGTCCAACCTTAATTAAATAATTCCAACATGTATTTAACTGAGTTCATCATTCCCATTCTAAAAATTAAATAAATACAATCTATTTATTTAATTCCTCTATTTCCCCTTGCAATCATTAGCTAACTAACTAATCATTTGCACAATCCAAATCATGATTAGTCAAGAATCTTGCACATGGCTTAAAAAAACTACTTTTTAGATCTCCACACTCCAGTTTCTCCAAAAATATCCTATCCCTCCAAGTCCCATGGATCATGGGCCTCTTCATGTGTACCTATCACAAGGTGACACTTGGAGGCTTCTCATGCATCCAATCCTCTAAATCATCCCTAGCCATTGATCTTACAAATCAATCCTAACCATTGGTCCTCCTCCATGGAAATCTATAAACTAGACCTCGCTAAAGCCATTTTCATCACATCCTTGAATGCAACGTTATGTTGTCACTGTGAGCACCTAACATCTATTTCTCAAACACAAAATTTACTTTGAGCACAACCACCATCAGTGCAACAAAGGGCTTGTGGGTCAAAGATTTCTTATTTTCTTTCATCCTTTTATGCAACTTGTTTATGCTTGATCTATAGGTTGTATTTAGGTGTGGCATAGTTTTTAAATCTTATAGTTTGAGTTCTTTGTTTTTATTTCACAATTAGGTGCATAGATTTTAGCACACCTAAAGTTCTCTTTTTCTCCCCAGGAGTCAAGTGTATGCTCTTCACTCATCCCACAAGTTGATCTTGGGAATCAAAATCACTTGATCTTCTTTCCCTAGTAGTAGGCTTGCCTTTGTATTTCATCACCAAGAGGGATGACCTAAACCACATGTTTTGGTGGGGTATAAAAAGAGGGTGAGAATCAAAAGACTCACCTCAAAGGAGGGCTATTGTATCTAGCATAGCCTTGCTATCCACTTGAGGGGGCAAGGTGAAGTTAAGGGACTTGACCCCATCCACAAGCTTATAGATAGAACTCTCATTCATGGACATTGCCCTCTTGTACTTTTGAGTATATTGAGGACATCCCCTAGCTACCTTGTAAAGCCTAGATAGGACCTTCAGTCGTATATGCTTGTAATGCACCAGTTAGTGGTTGTTTCTAGGAAGTTACTCATCCCATGCCCCTAGAAATGAGTTTGTAGGCCATGTATGCTCTCCTCTTGCACGCTTGTGTGATCTTGAGAATAAAAATGGTTAGTGCCTCCTCATGTTAGAACACTTTGATATACTGAGGGGGGATGAATTAGTATATGCCACAAATTGATCCAATTCAACTTTATCTTCAAAAACCTTTCTACTGCCTTAAACAGATAAACAGATAATGAAGAAATTCAAAACACAATTACACAACCATACAACCATAACACCAGATTTACGTGGAAAACCCTAGAAGGGAAAAACCACAGTGAGCAAGTTGCTTGGATCTACTGTCCAAACCAAGCCTCGCAAATAAAAATAGGTTACAACAAGTTTTATAGGATACAACCCAAATGAAGCTACAACTCCCTAATACATTATTTTATGGGCTCCAACCCAAAGGAAGCTACAACTCCCTAAACACAATTTTATGGGTTCCAACCCAAAGGAAGCTACAACTCCCTAAACATAGTTTTATGGGCTCCAACCCAAAGGAAGCTACAACTCCCTAAAGTGCTACAACACTTACAAGAAAAAGACTCCAACCTCTGTACCAAAACACTTGACAGATTTTCTTGCTTCCACACCTCTGCTCTATCACAACAACATCACAACTTCCTCCGTAGCACAACACAATACTGCTTCTGTCATGAATTATGCATTATAGCTCCCAGAGTTCCTTCTCAACCTTCTAGATCATATATCTTTCCGCACATACACATATATTCACTCTCACACTCACACTCTCTCTCTTATACTTATACCTTCTTGCAACAAACTTGATCTTTCATTTATATACTCTGCAAGTCTTCAAAACTCCATCTTTGTCAGCCAAGATGAAATGTGTAGCATGAAACATGCAACGGCTAGAATATGTCATCCTCCAAGTTATCAACGGTAATGTAGGAATTAAGTCCTATTGTGCAATTCATGCCAAGTGATAACCAAGACCTATTTTACCTTAGCACACATCTCCACACTAGCGCACTCTTCCAAACACACGACTCAATCACTTACTCTCACCAAGTCGGCATCACAACCACTTATCCTTCCATGCATTAGCTCTAGACCTAAAGCGGTACCAGAGAGACAAACAAACAACATGTGGATCATGCCATAAGCATTATATGACTTTGAAAAACACTCCCATACATTCCTTTTACCCACTCATGCTACTTCCTACTAGCACAAACAATCAAACTCTGAATCCAATATCTCTTGCATACTCTGATTACATTGTCTAGATATATAACTTTGAAAATCATACATGCGGTACACCTCAACACCTGAAACTTGAAGTGTGCATACATATAATCAATCTAAACTTATCCTTCAAGCAACAAATCCAAACATCATAATGCAGTGAAATGTGGTGGCTTTCACTTTCTCCTTCTAACAACCCTAATCAGTAACAAGACTTGTCTCAACTCAACAGACTTCGGAAAGCCTCTACGGTACATCTTATCATTTGAAACTTGAATTTAACATACCTCTTATCTGTATCCAACTATCCTTCAATCTGCAAGACCACATCTTCAAATGCGAAGAAATGTGGAGAATTATACTGTCTCTTTGTGATTGCAACAACATTGTACCACTGTCTTTGCTTCTGCTAGCTCTAGAATCTTCTGTGGTAACTTTTATGCTCTAAAATCTAGATCATACATACAAGTCATATATATCTCTATCTAACCTCCAAACTACACTTCCATATCTTCAAATGTGGAGGAGTGTAGAGCATTCTCCTGAGCTTCTTTAGTGCAACTTCTTGTGTCTTTGACAATCTGAAACCTTGTACACTTCCCTTCAAGTCTCATGCAATGCTTTTCAATAAGAAATAATGAATGCAATATTCACAACACCATAGACAACACTCACAACTCTTTTCATCAAAACAAGAAAACACAACTTCTCCATGTCAACATATCTTACAACTTGACAACTTTCACCTATCCATGAACTTCAAAAGATAAGGTACAACTATGTTTAGATGATACTGATCCATCAACCTATTCATGAATTCCATCTTATGGGACCCTATAAAATTTTTCCATGGTTCTAGTATTTAGCCCAAATCTTGTGTCATCCTGTTAGAAAATATATGACCTAGGGTTTTAGCAAAATGAAAATACTCTGAGTAATACCCCTTAAACCCTAAACCCTTGTGTCGATCTTATTGAAGATCACTTTTGATATATTTTTAGGTTGACTGCCTGTTGCCCGTTGCTCAGTTCTTTAGTTGCCTCTTTATGCCCTAAAGTACATTATTTACCAACCCCTTGTGCAGTTACCGCCTATGGCCCATGCCTAATATTTTTATTGAACCCTTTAATGGTCCTGTGGCCCTCTTCTTCCCTAGTAGACGAAGGTTGTTTTTAAAGATGTATACCGAGGGTTAGATCCTACTAACCCCTTTTTGACAGGTGGCAATTGCGATTCGCTTCCGCCAATCCATCGGTATTAAAATATGGATAGAGAAATCATCCGCGGAACTGTGGAAAGGGTGCCAGCTGGCATAAAACTATTCATCAGTTGCAACATAAGGAAAGTGGTGGGTCTGAGCACTACGTGGGGATTTCTCTATGGCTTCCATTGTTCCGTTGTACTTCACCAAAGGGTCCCACTAAACGGCCGTGGAAAAGAGAAAACATGACTCATGGCTTCTGGAGGATGGGACTGTGCTTGGATAGATGAAAGGGCGACGTGGATAAATCTCTAGAACCAAGGGTGCTTTTTGGGAGTTGTCCCATTACATGTGGCCAATCTGACGGTTCTCCACCATTCTGCAAAGATTAAATCTTCTACCTGATCTTTTGAGTATGGAATCGTGGAGAATGTCCTAACTATACCATTTGAAGGGTCTTCTCAGGATCATGGTTATGGTGGCCATCTAGGTGGCCAGATATTATTGGTTAATGCTCAACAACAATCTCTTTCCACATAATGGACTAAATTGATGCCATTGATTTGAGCCATCTAAGGATCTGATCGATGGCTCAGATTCAAAAAATTGATGAAGTGATGTGTTGGCACGCGATCTGAGATACACCATTGTAGAATTTATTTCTCAGGCATGTGTCGGGTCTCCATCACGGCCACTACAAGGGAATTAACTAACTGCAAGATTGGCTTATGCAGGATTGACCCTTGAAAATCTGTGCTTCTACCAGAAATGACCTTTCATCTGCTTTGTGATGAGTTGTGACAGGATGACTGGGTTGAAATGATAAATTTGAGACACCTGATCTGGCATCTTCAATGCAAGAAGTGATGTTTTCAGTTATGCAAAATGATGAAATTCTATCTATATGCTTGTTTTGATAATCTTCAAGAGATTTCCATTTATGGCTAGAGATACATTAAGATGATTGGAATTAATTAACCATGGCTATAGCAGATGTGTGTGAGATCTTCCAAAGCTTCTATAAATAGGTGTCTCTAGATGTTGATTCCTACATTGTTTGATCGTGTTGACAGTATGGCTTTCCCCTAGTTCTGTATGCTCTTTTTTCTCCCCTGTTCTATTGGATTCTCTTCCTTATTCTCATGGTTATCAATCTATCCTTACAGAATTAGAAGAGTTACAGAATTCTTTTTCTATAGAATAGGGGGAATTAGAAAGATTCCGGGGTAGTAGTAGCATCCATTGTGCTTATGTGAGATTTTCTCTTTCTTGTCTTTTCATTCAGATGAGGGCCCTATGTTTCAATCTCCAGATTCTAGTAGTTCCTTATCTCTGTGATTTGGCAGATTAAAGTCTTGGGCAGAGGGAAATCATTCTTCTCTTTGTCTTTCTCCCACATCTACTTTTCCTAACAAAGCATCAACTCTAATTGTGGGAGTGTTTCCTCTTCGGATGAAGCATATGAAGACATGAAGCTCTTTTGTTGTTGTTGCTACTGCGCCCCTAGCTAGATAAATGGCGTAGCCATGTCTAGCTTGATGTGATTTCATCTAGTTTTTGTCTGGTTGAGCTAGTTGGTAACCACTCAATCATGAAAGAAGAATCACATCCTTGCAAAGGACAATGGACATAAAGCAAAGAACTCCAGTTAATGTGGTTTTCTTCTGATATTGTTCCTTGCAACTATTCTCACTCTTTTGCACTTGGATGGGATAAACAAAGCAACAGATGCTTTGATTTAAATTAGATGGCACATGATGGGTATGTGAGCTCTAACAACATCGAACAAATAGCCGCCCATCAACTTCACAGCCTAAAAAATTCTCCGCCAAGGAAAAAGAGCATACAGTTCAGAAATAGATACCTCAACATGTGTGGGTATTTTTGTTATAGAGGCATCTCTTTGTAGTTAAGAGATAGTTGCACCTACATCCTGTTACAAATTTCATCTTCGGTTAATCAAGTGTAACTTCTTTTTGTCTTTAAGCCTGCAAATTGTATGTTCCCTTATTCTAAAAAGGAAATTTAGGGCTTATTGATAAGCATTGGTTCGAGGTCATATTTTCCAGACTCAGTCTGAAATATAGGATCAATCTGATCATGGAGGAGTTGTATATATTTAGCTTCCTTTTGAAATGAAGATTAGCAATCCTATTTTCAATCTTCATTTTGAGTTCAAAATTCTTGATATATTTGCAGAGCTATTTTGTAATTCAGTAACAATTTACTTTACAAGTTATTGTTGAGTTTCAGAGCATACTGTCTCCTACTCATGTACACATTGTTACATTTATGAATACAATCTGATTAATGATCAATTTATTTGTCATCACACTCTTTCCTATGTTTGTGTATTTTTCTTATGGCATTTACTCAAGTAGTAAAGTAATAGCTATAAGAGGATATTGAATGTAACATTGGCTTACAAGGATAACTAAGCATGGTTAACTCTGAAACTAGTGAGGTATTGTAATGTAAGGCATTATTTTATCTTCATAGTAAACTAAAACTAATCACAGAAAAGTTCTTTCTATTTACATCTATTTCTGACTCTATGACCCTAGGAATAGGCACTGATCCGTTTGAAGTGCTATACTATACTTAACCCCTCTTGATTATTCACATTTTAAACATCAAAACAAATTTCCCTTTCAGCTATAGGTTTTATATGCTATCTTATTTACATGTTCCTCTGCAAAGAATTAGGTCGAAGCTTAAGAATCTAGCCCATCACTTTACTCTATCATTAATTATTTAAGTAATTTAGAAGGAACATATTTGTTTTAGAAACAAAGTTTTGAGAAAGTATTTAGGGATCCCCCCATTCAAATAAACACTATTTTAGAAAAGGAACACCCTCCTTGGTCTTGCAAAGCCTAAAGTGCAAAGGAAAAGGGATTGAAACCCCACTTCATATTTATTGGCCAATCCCTCGAGATAGATCAATTATTAGAAATGGCTATTTTATAGATCTGTTTCTTGAGATCAGGTTGGGAATTTAAAACAACCAACAGATTGGCGACTCTACTAGGGAAGGAAAGAAGAACTATGTCTTATCCTAAGGTCTTAGCTCAATTACTATATCCCCATATTTATTAAGAGTCAGAAGTCAAATTGTTGTATTCCCTACAAAAGGGATGGCGACTCTACTATTTCCATTCATAGTTGAGATAGAGATAAGCATGCTACGTAGAATTTATATGTAAGGATATTTTATATGACTCTACTATGGGACATGATTCATAAAAGAAGTTGATTTAAAGGGGCATTATGCTTTCAAATGTTTATTCCTCTATATGCATAGGTGACGGCTCTATGAAGAAGGAACCTGGTAAAGCAGTCTGGTATTCTTGATTTTCATAATCAAAAACATAGTTTACACTAGTAGCAAAGTTCTTTTTAGGTATTTTATAAGGCTTGAAGAAAATTTCTAAGTATTTCAATCAATATGCAAATGGATTAGAGAAAAGGGTTGCATTTTTTCTAAGTCCAGTGGTTTAAAATGTGTACCATACAACCACCTTTATGTTATCAAAGGGGATTTGTCATGGAAAGGTATAAAGCTATAGATTTTAGTAATATTTGTGGTTTTCCAAACCATATTCTTGATAAAATTTTAGGTCAGATACCAAAGTTCAATAATGACAAATCCAAAATAGCTAGCAGCCATTTACAAGATTTTTGTGATTTAATGGGAGATTATGAGATAGATCTTGAAGATGTGGTTATAAAATTGTTTGTTCAAACCCTTAAAGAAGAAGCTAGAGATTGATTTGCATGTCTACCCAATCAGTTTATTTCTTCCTGGAAAGATCTAAAAATAGATTTCATGGAGCAATTCGGTGAAAGAATAGATGTCAGTTTGTTGATTAGAAGGCTCATTCAGATTGAAAAAGAAGAAAAGGAATCAGTCCCAACTTTTAACTTGATATTTGCCAAAACAGTAAGGGATATCCCTGAAAGTACTAGACCTAATGAGGCTATGTGTTTAATCATATATCTAGGTGCATTCAATAAAGAAGATAATTATCTATGTAGAAACAGAAACCCTACTACTATGAGACAAGCATATTCTTTGGCCATAGATATAGAGAACAATTTAAAACATACAAGGATAAAGGATTGTGAGTCTATAGGAAATAATTATGTGGAGAAAAATGGATCCAGTTGTGTTCTCATTTGCCAAGAGGGAAATAAACAAGACAGTTCAAAAGGACCCTTATTAGCTCAGTCTACACAAGGAACTCAATATGTGAAAGATTCTGGGGGAAGTAGGGTTTGTGATCAGAATAAAGGAATTTAAAGTTTATATAATTCCATCACTCATTTTTCTCCCTTTAGTCAGGATGGGAGGATATCCCCAGATCCCTATAGGGAAACTCATGAGATAAATGATATTCAGGCACATAAAGAAACAATAAATGAGGAAATAAATCACACCCTTGTAAATGATGATTCTATTGAAAGATGTATGGGTAATGAGGAAATTTCTTTGTCTTATGAATGTATGGCAAAATTTGAGGATATTTCCCCTGTTTATGAAGAGATATATCCAATGTTAGATAATGAGATTTCATCTCCTAGGGAATCATCTAGTTTTAAGTCTGAATATCAAATAAAATTAGTTTCTACAAACAATATAGAAAATGATGAACAGTTATCAGAATGTTCATATCAAGGTTGTGGAAACTCTGAGTCAAATGATGATATAGGCTATCAAGACATTGATGTTGAAGAATGTATGAAAACAATGCATATAAGGCATAATCCACTTTATGACGAGCCTTTAGAATTATCAGAAATAAGAAATGTTGAGCCTTATGGATATAGAAATAATCCACTTTGAAGAACTCTTAGAGGCCAACAAGAAGAAAGAGCATGAATTGACATTAGCTCAGAAAGCAGAGGTGTTTGAGGACACAAGCTCCTCATTAATGGATCAAAATTCAAAGGTCTGTTCTATTAATGCTTCCCAGTTCTCCACTTTTCATCAAGTTGAATTATCAAATGAAATATTGGAAATTGAAATTAGAGTGTCAGATTTGCAGGAGAAGGTTGAGTATGATTATTTCAAGTTTGACACTCACCCAACAAAAAATGAGGATATCCTCAATATCAACTATCAAATGGATTATGAATGCTTTCATTTTTTAGATCTATATGTTAAAGTAGACCAGCAATCAGGAAATGATAATTTTTTTAGTTGGCTGGACATGATTGAATCATGTGTTAACCCTTTATTCAATGAAAGTATGTTTTAGTCACCATTTGTTTAGAGGAGCTAGGGAGATTTTGAAGAGAATGGATTTAATTGTCCAATGAGCTATCTGAATATCCATATCATAAGCAAGATGGATTGTAATGAAGGTTTCATAAATGGCTTGATGAAGTCACTGGAAAACAAAATATTTGATAGAGGCAGGTCTTATTTTTCCCTTGCATAATGGCCCGGGGCTATTATGTCTATTATTATGTTGTGGTCTGCTCCTCCAGAGTTCTTCTATGATCTTTCTTTGTTCAGACTGAACATATGTCCCCAACTAGAGCCACTGATAGGACCCTATAAAAATTTTCCATGGTTCTAGTATTTAGCCCAAATCTCATGTCATCCTTTTAGAAAATATATGACCTAGGGTTTTTGCAAAATGAAAATACTCTGAGTAATACCCCTTAAACCCTAAACCCTTGTGTCAAACTTATTGAAGATCACTTTTGATATATTTTTAAGTTGATTGCCTCTCGCCCGTTGCTCAGTTCTTTAGTTGCCTCTTTATTCCCTAAAGTACATTGTTTACCGGCCCCTTGTTGTGACGTTACCACCTCTGGCCCATGCCTAATATTTTTATTGAACCCTTTAATGGTCCTGTGGCTCCCTTCTTCCCTAGTAGATGAAGGTTGTTTTTAAAGATGTATACCGAGGGTCAGATCCTACTAACCCCTTTTAGACATGTGGCAATTGTTGATTCGTTTCCACCAATCCACCGATATTAAAATATGGATAGAGAAATCATCCGCAGAACCGCAGAAAGGGCACCAATTGGCATAAAATTGTTCATCAGTTACAACATAAAGAAAGTGGTGGGTCCGAGCACTACGTGGGGATTTCTCTATGGCTTCCACCATTTCGTTGTGCTTCACCAAAGGGTCCCACTAAACAGCCATGGAAAAGCAGAAACATGATGCGTGGCTTCTAGAGGATGGGACTATGCTTGGATGGATGAAAGGGTGACATGGCTAAATATCCAAAATAAAGGGTACTTTTTGGGAGCTGTCCCATTGCATGCAGCCAATCTGATGATTCTCTGCCATTCTGTAGAGATCAAATCTTCTGCTAGATCTTTTCAATGCGAAACCGCGGAGAATGTCCTAGCTGTACCATTTGAAGGGTCTTCTTAGGATCGTGGTTATGATGGCCGTCCAGGTGGCTAGATATTATTGGTTAATGCTCAACAACAATCTCTTTCCACATAATGGACTAAATTAACACCATTGATTTGAGCCAACTAAGGATCTGATCGATAACTCATATTCAAAAAACTGATGAAGTGATGTGTTGGCACGTGATCTGAGATCACCATTGTAGAATTTATTCCTCAGGCATGTGTAGGGTCTACATTGCCGCCACTATGAGGGAATTAACTAACTGCAAGATTGGCTTATGCAAGATCAACCCTTGGAAATCTGTGCTTCTACCAGAAATAACCTTTCATCTGCTTTGTGACGAGTTGTGGCAAGATGACTGGGCTAAAATGATGAATTTAAGACACCTGATCTAGCATCTTCAATGCAAGAAGTGATGTTTTCAGTTATGCAAAATGATGGAATTCTATCTATCTTCTCATTTTGATAGTCTTCAAGAGATTTCCATTTACGGATAGAGATACATTGAGATGACTGGAATTAATTAACCATGGATATAGAAGATGTGTGCGAGATCTTCTAAAGATTCTATAAATAGGTGTCTCCGGATGTTGCCTCCTACATTGTTTGATTGTGTTGATAGTATGGCTTTCCCCTGGTTCTGTATGCTCTTTTTACTCCCCTGTTCTATTGGATTCTCTTCCTTGTTCTCATGGTTATCAATCTGTCCTTACAGAATTAGAAGAGTTAGAGAATTCTTTTTCTATAGAATAGGGGGAATTGGAAAGATTCTAGGGTAGTAGCAGCATCCATTGTGCTTATGTGAGCTTTTCTCTTTCTTGTCTTTTCATCCAAATGAGGGCTGTGAGTTTCATTCTCCAGATTCTAGTAGTTCCTTATCTCTGTCATTTCGTAGATTAAACTCTCAGGCAGAGGGAAATCATTCTTCTCTCTGTCTTTCTCCTACATCTACTTTTCCTAATAAAGCATCAACTCTAATTGTGGGAGTGTTTCCTCTCTAGATGAAGCATATGAAGATAGGAAGCTCTTTTGTTGTTGTTTCTACTGCGCCCCTGGCTAGATAAATGGCATAGCCATGTCTAGCCTGATGTGATTTCACCTGGTTTTTGTCTGGTTGAGCTAGTTGGTAACAACTCAATCATGAAAGAAGAATCACATCCTTGCAAAGGACAATGGACATAAATCGAAGAACTCTAGTTAATGGGGTTTTCTTCTAATATTGTTCCTTGCAACTATTCTCACTCTTTCGCGCTTGGCTGGGATAAACAAAGTAGCAAATGCTCTAATTTAAATTAGATGGCACATGATGGGTATGTGAGCTCTAACGACATCGAACAAACGACCACCCATCAACTTCATAGCCTAAAAATTTCTCGCCAAGGAAAAAGAGCACACAGTTTAGAAACAGATACCTCAACATGTGTGGGTATTTTTGTTATAGAGGCATCTCTTTGTAGTTAAGAGACGGTTGCACCTACATCCTGTTACAAATTTAATCTTCGGTTAATCAAGTGTAACTTATTTTTGTCTTTAAGCCTGTAGCTTGTCTGCTCCCTTATTCTATAAAAGGGAATTCAGGGCTTATGGATAAGCATTGGTTCGAGGTCATATTTTCCAAACTCAGTCTAAAATATGGGATCAATCTTATCGTGGAGGAGTTGTATATATTTATTTTCCTTTTGAAATTAAGATTAGCAGTCATGTTTTCAGTCTTCATTTTGAGTTCAAAATTCTTGATATATTTGCAAAGCTATTTTGTAATTTAGTGATAGTTTACTTTACAAGTTATTGTTGAGTTTCAAAGCATACTATCTCCTACTCATGTACACATTGTTACATTTATGAATACAATCTGATTAATGATCAATTTATTTGTCATCACAATCTTTCCTATGTTTGTGTATTTTTCTTATGGCATTTACTCAAGTAGTAAAATAATAGCTATAAGAGGATATTGAATGTAACATTCACTTACAAGGATAACTAAGCATGGTTAACTCTGAAACTAGTGAGGTATTGTAATGTAAGGCATTATTTTATCTTCATATTAAACTAAAACTAATCGTGTAGAAAAGTTCTTTCCATTTACATCTTTTTCTGACTCTATGACCCTGGGAATAGGCACTGATCCGTTTGAAGTGCTATACTATACTTAACCCCTCTTGATTATCCTCATTTTAAACATCAGAACAAATTTCCCTTTCAACTATAGGTTTTAGATGTTATCTTATTTATATGTTCCTCTACAAAGAATTAGGTCAAAGCTTAAGAATCTAGCCCATTACTTTACCCTATCATTAATTCTTTAAGCAATTTAGAAGGAAAATATATGTTTTACAAATAGTGTTTTGAGCAAGTATTTAGGGATCCCCCCATTCAAATAAACACTATTTTAGAAAAGGAACACCCTCCTTGGTCTTACAGAACCTAAAGTGTAGAGGAAAAGGGATTAAAACCCCATTTCTTGTTCGTTGGCCAATCCCTCGAGATAGATCAGTTATTAGAAATGGCTATTTTATAGATCTATTTTCTTGAGATTAGGTTGGGAATTTAAAACAACCAACACCATCATCATATCCTTCAACTCACAACTCCTCTAATCATTACTCCTTTGTCTATTCCTCTGATCATGACTCTTTTGTCTGCTCTTCTGAACATCACTTACTTTGACAACATCTACACATCACTATGCTTTCCATCTCACAACACTTATGATCAGTTACTCTTCTAACATCACTGATCACCATTTTGTTGACATCATATACACCCGTATGCCTTCTCCATTACAACTCTATTGACATCAATGACAACATATGCAACAATCTCCCCCTTTGGCATTGGTGACAACACTAACCTGATATGCAAATTTTCTCCCCCTTTGACATCAAGGGCAAAGGGCTAGTGGGCTTCCTTTGTACCTACAAAATCATACAAGCTCCCCCTCTCGATGCAATCCTTGTCATGCTTCTTAGTCTCTTACTACTTGCTCCCTATGAGAGGTAGCCTCCATAAATCCAGCCATAAAGAATATATCTTAAACTGTTCACCTAGACAGTCGATGCATCATCTCTACATCTGGTTATAAGGAGGGGCAACACCTAACTTTTGTTTGAGAAATTCAAAAGTATGCTTAGAAAGTTCCTTTGTAAAGATGTCTTCAACCTAATCCTTTGTAGGTACATATTCCAATTTTACCTCTTTATTTGTAACCTTTTCTCTTAACAAGTGATACTTGATAGATATGTTCTTGGTTCTAGAATGCATCACCATATTCTTTGAAATATTGATAGCACTTATATTGTCACATAGAATAGGAATGGGCTCATCATACATTACCTTGATATCCTTCAAAGTTTGCTTCATCCACAAAACTTGAGTGCAGCAAGATGCTGTAGCTATATATTTTTCTTTTGTTGTTGATAAGGACATTGAATTCTGCTTTTTCCTAAACCATGAGACCAATCTGTCTCCCCAAAAGAAAGCTCCACCCATGGTACTTTGCCTATCATCAACAATGCCAACCCAATCTGCATCAATATATGCACTCAGGGAAAAATCATTACCTTTTTGATACCATAGTCCAAAATCTAGAGTGCTCTTAAAATATCTGAATATTCTTTTGACTGCCTTCACATGAGAATCTTTTGGGTTAGCTTGAAACGTTGCGATCATACAAATAGCTAACATAATGTCAGGCCTTGATGTTGTTAAGTATAGTAGGCCCCCAATCATAGACCTATATAAAGTATGATTAGCCTGTGGTGACTCATCATCCTTACTCAAATGGTAACCTATTACAATAGGAGTACTCATTGGTTTGCAATCTTCCATGCCAAAAATTTTCAACATCTCCTTGACATACTTTGCTTGAGAGATAAATGTACCTTCATCTAATTGAGCAATTTGGAGTCCAAGAAAGAATGATTACTCACCTTTCATAGACATTTCAAATTCTTTTTGCATCTCTTCTACAAACTTCTTACACATTTAATCATTGCCACCAAAGATTATATCATCAACATACACTACTACTATCAATATTTGCTCATTCTCATTCTCAATCTTTATGTATAGATTACTAAGTGTGGTACCTTTCTTGAAGCCCTACTAGAGTAATTACTTGTCCAACCTTGCATACCAAGCCCTAGGGGCTTGTTTGAGACCATATAAAGCCTTCTTAAGTCTGCATACCATGTTCGGGTCCTCTGATAACTGAAATCCATTAGGCTTCTCTATGTAAACTTCTTCTTCTAAGTTACCATTCAAAAAAGTAGATTTGACATCCATTTGATATACCTTGAAGTTCTTGTGAACTGCAAATGCAAGAAACATCTCGATTGCCTCAATTCTTGCCACAAGAGCAAATGTCTCCTCAAAATCAATTCCTTCTACTTGTGAATAACCTTTGCAGACCAACCTTGCTTTGTTTCTAACCACTTCTCCATCTTCATTCAATTTATTTCTAAACACCCATTTTGTCCCTATCACATTTTTGTCTGCAGGTATTTACACCAATTCCCAAGTCTAATTTTTCTCTATCTGATTTAGTTCTTCTTCCATTGCTTGGATCCATCCTTCATCCCTACTAGCATCAACAAGAGTTTTAGGTTCTATCTTAGATAACAAAGGGAAGTTTACCTATTCATGTGTCCTTGCAAATCTTCCTCTAGTTTGTACTCCTTTATTCTTGTATCAATTATCTGATCTTCTAAGTGATTCTTATGAATATACTTGGTAGGAGTCTTGGTGACATTCTCTTGTGTTTCTTCCTCTTCTTTAGCTTCTTTCTCTTCTATGCAAGTAGGTTCATCTGAACAACAGTCTTCTTTCTCATGTGTGACTAGATGTGACTCTTGATCATCAACCCTAACATTTGCACTCTCAACTATCTTTCTCAATTTTTTATTATAGCACTTGTAAGCTTTGCTTCTATTTGAGTATCCAAGAAAAATTCCTTCATCAAATCTTGAGTCAAGTTTTCGTAAACCTTCTTCATCTCTCTTTATGTAGCATAAATGCTTCCAAAGACTCTGAAATACTTGACATAAGTTGGTATTCCATTCCATAGCTCATATGGAGTCTTGGTGTTCATTCTTAGTTGTCCTCTGTTAATAATGTAGACAACAGTGTGGACTGCTTCTTTCCAATATGCATCAGGCAGATTGGCTTCATTCAACATGGTTCTAGCCATCTCCTGGATTGTTCTATTCTTCTTTTCCACAACTCCATTTTGCTAAGGAGTTCTTGCAGCAGATCAGTGCCTCTTTATTCCATGTTCTTCACAATATTCCTCAAACTCATTTGAAGGGAACTCGCCACCTCTATCAGACCTTAAGCACTTGATTCTAGAATTCATTTCATTTTCACCCATAGATTTTAAAATCTTAAACCTACTAAAAGATTCTGATTTCTCTTTCAAAAAAGTAACCCATGTCATCCTAGAGTAATCATTAATGAGTAACATAAAATACCTCTCACCTTGGAGACTCCTTTTTCTGGTAGGACCACATAGATTAGTATGAATAAGTTCCAAAGAATATATAGAAGAATACTTCTTGGTCTTGAATCTTATCCTTGTCTGCTTCCCATTTTGACATTCTTTACACAAGGTACTTGTAGGCTTGATAATCTTTGGCATGTCTCTTACTGCTTGTATGGAGCTAATTTTCACAATATTGTCAAAGTTGATGTGTCCCATCCTTTTGTGCCATAGCCAGCATTCATTTGTCTATCCTAGAAGACAACTCCTTTCATTGACACCCTTTAGGTTGTACAAATTGTTTCCTGTCTTAGAATGCTCTGCCACCAGTTTACCAGACTTTGCTCTTCTAATTTCACATCCTTGTCCATGAAACATGAGGTTGTATCCTTTGTTGTACATCTGACTTACACTAAGAAGATTGTGCTTGAGACCTTCTACATGTATAACATCTTATGTTTTGGATTTTCCATCAATACTTATGGTGCCCTTTCCACAAATCCTTATAGATGAATTGTCTCCAAACTTGACTACTCTACCATTCCACTTAACAAGATTGATGAATTTGATCTTATCACCTGTGATGTGGCTTGAACATCCATTGTCTATTATCCAGAGATTTCTTTTCCCTTGAGCATGAAATGTTATTTGGACAATCATTGAACTCTCCTTGTCTTGTTTAGTAACATCAGAGATTACCATGAATAGGGACTCTCCTCTCTCATCATCTGATGAGTAGTGAGCTACTTCTTCTGAGGAGCTATAGTCTTCTTTGGAAAGAAAGCTCCTTTTAAAACCCCTACTGCTATTTTTATCTTCTCTAAAAGGACATTTAGAAGCATGATGCCCAACTTTTCCACAATTAAAACATTTGAAAGGTAACTTACCTTTATACTTGCCTGAACCCTTCTTCAGCGTTCTAACAAAGTTTGCTTCTTCTTCCTCAGACTCACTATGTGGACTAGATGTTCCTTCTTTCTTATTAGCTTGAAAGAAACTTCTCTTTTGGAAGTACCTTGGACTTCATTTCTCATCTCATAAGTAGTGAGTGACCCAAACAGCTCTTCCATGGTAAGTGTCTTCAGATCTTTAGCTTATTCAATAGCAGAAACTTTTGAATCAAACCTGTGAGGGAGAGTTCTCTTGACTTTCTTCACAACCACTAACTCATCCATTTCTTCACCTAGCCCTCTGATTCCATTGACAGCTTCATCCACTCAAAGCAAATAGCTAGCAATGTTTTCATCTTCTTTCATCCTTAGATTCTCAAACATTACTCTGTAAGTTTGTAATCTAGCTTGCTTTACACTGTCATTTACTTCATAGAGGTTTTTGAGTTTATCCCATATCTCCTTGGTTGTCTTACACCGCACTACCTTGACAAACATTGAATTGGTTAGACCACTTAAGATAGTATTCTTGGCTTTAGCATTGTTTTCATGGGCCTTCTTCTCATCTGGATCTATAATAGGATGAGTAGGTTCAGTATAAGTATCCATTGCAGCTCTCCAAACATCATACCCTAGCGAGGTAAGATAAGCTTCCATCCTTACACTCCATAATTTATAGTTAGTCCCATCAAATATTGGTGCTTTAGAAGAGGACTCTCTCTGACCCATGTGTTCTACTCCAAGATCAACCTTCAGCTATTAGGATGCACCAAGGAACTTAGCTTTGATACCAATTATTAGAACACTCTAATATACTGAGAGGGGGGTGAATCAATATATGCCACAAATTGATCCAATTCAACTTTATCTTCAAAAACCTTTCTACTTCCTTAAACACATAAATAGATAATGAAGTAATTCAAAACATAATTACACAACCATATAACCATAACACCAGATTTACATGAAAAACCCTAGAAGGGAAAAACCACGATGAGCAAGCTACTTGGATCTACTGTCCAAATCTAGCATCACAAATAAAAATAGGTTACAATAAGTTTTATGGGCTACAACCCAAAGGAAGCTACAACTCCCTAATACATTGTTTTATGTGCTCCAATCCAAAGGAAGCTACAACTCCCTAAACATAGTTTTATGGGCTCCAACCCAAAGGAAGCTACAACTCCCTAAACATAATTTTATGGGCTCCAACTCAAAGGAAGCTACAACTCCCTAAAGTGCTACAACACTTACAAGAAAAAGGCTACAACCTCTGCACCAAAACACTTGATAGCTTTTCCTACTTCCACACCTCTGCTCTATCACAACAGCATCACAACTTCCTCCACAGCACAACACAATACTGCTTCTGTCAAGAATTATGCATTATAGCTCCCAGAGCTCCTTCTCAACCTTCTGGATCATATATCTTTCTGCACATACACATATATAAACTCAAACACTCTCTCTTACACTCATACCTTCTTGCAACAAACTTGATCTTTCATTTATATGCTCCACAAGTCTTCACAACTCTACCTTTTTCAGCCAAGGTGGAACGTGTAGCATGAAATGTGCAACGACCAGAACATATCATCCTCCAAGTCATCAGCGGTAATGTAGGAATTAAGTCCTATTGTGTGGTTCATGCCAAGTGATAACCTAGACCTATTTTACCTTAGCACACATCTCCATGCTAGCGCACTCTTCCAAACACATGGTACAATCACTTACTCTCACCAAGTTGGCATCACAACCACTTATCCTTCCATGCATTAGCTCCAAACCTAAAGCGGTACTAGAGAGACAAACAAACATGTGGATCATGCCACAAGCATTATATGATTTTGAAAAAAACTCCCATACATTCATTTTACCCACTCATTCTACTTCCTGCTGGCGCAAACAATCAAACTCTGAATCCAATATCTCTTTCATACTCTAATTACGCTATCTAGATATATAACATTGAAAATCATACATGCAGTACACCTCAACACCTTAAACTTGAACTGTACACAGATACAATCAATCTAAACTTATCTTTCAAACAACAAAGCTAAACATCATAATGCGGTGAAATTTGGTGGCTTTCACTTTTTCCTTCTGACAACCCTAATCAGTACACCAAGACTTGTCTCAACTCAATAGACTCCAAAGAGCCTCTGGGATACATCTTATCATTTGAAACTTGAATATAGCATACCTCTTATCTATATCCAACTATCCTTCAAGCCACAAGACCACATCTTCAAATGTGGAGAAATGTGGAGCATTATACTGTCTCTTTGTGACTGCAACAACATTGTACCACTGTCTTCACTTCTGCTAGCTCTAGAAGCTTCTACAGTAACTTTTATGCTCTAAAATCTAGATCATACATACTTCATATCTATCTCTGTCTAACCTCTAAACCGTGCACCTATATCTTCAAATGCAGAGGAATGCAGAGCATTCTTCTAAGATTCTTTAGTGCAACTTCTTGTGCCTTTGACAATCTGAAACCCTGCACACTTCCCTTCATGTCTCATGTAATGATTTTCAATAAGAAACAATGAATGCAATATTCACAACACCATAGACAACAATCACAACTCTTTTCATCAAAACAAGAAACCACAACTTCTCCATGTCAGCATATCTTACAACTTGACAACTTTCACCTGTCCATGAACTTCAAAAGATAAGGTACAACTGTGTACAGATGATACTAATCCATCATCCTGTTCATGACTTCCATCATCATATCCTTCAACTCACAACTCCTATGATCATTACTCCTTTGTCTACTCCTCTGATCATCACTCTTTTGTCTGCTCTTCTAAACATCACTTAATTTGATAGCATCTACATGTCACTGTGCTTTCCATCTCACAACACTTCTAATCACTTACTCTTTTGGCATCACTGATCACCATTCTGTTGACATTATATACACCAGTATGCCTTCTCCATTACAACTCTATTGACATCAATGAAAACATATGCAACACCTCATGGGCCCTACATTCCAAAACTAGATAAGGCATAATGATGGGCTTACAAGTGTATACACTCCCACTTGAGTAAATTAGGCTTCTTGACATGCTCAATGTGCTTTCATCTATGTAAAACCCATGAATTCCCTCAAACAATCTAAAATTTTTGAAAACCCCAACCTTTGAAAGGACCAAAACAAAATCCTCTTGCAAAAAGTTGAAAACATTTGAAATCCAAATCCATGAAGCAAGAATACCACACCTCCACCTTGTGTAGAACCCATCCAACTTCCAATCACAAGTCAAATCATAATCCCATTTCCAAAATCCAAAAATCCAAACCAAAAATAAAATGCCATCCCATTCAAACCATAATCCCAAAACCTCACACCTTAATCTAAAAAATCAATCATCCACTTAATCCTCCAACAAATCCAATCAAACCATAACCCTAGATTTTGAATCTTAATCTAAACAAACGTTCCAACCAAAACTCATGGTAAAAAATTGAGTCCTAAATCTAACCATCACCCAAATCATCAAGTCAAACTGGCTTCCATCCATCTAAATTAAACTCCAAATCAAAATCAAGACTGTAAATCAAGTCATATCCCCAAATCCAAGCTTTCTTAAGAACTGGGCCTATCTTAAGTATAGTGATCCACAATCAATCACCCATTCGAGGCCTTTCTGCCTTAATCCACATAACCCAAATCAAATCATCATCTAACAAATTCAACCTCACAATCTAATATTTCTTAATAACTTAGCCTATCTTAAGTATAGAAATTAACCCTATCCACATCAAATCAAATCACCATCCTAATCCAACAAGGTCTTGAAACTTGATCAACCATTTAATTCAATCCTAAACGACATTACCAATCAACCCACCTTATCAACCACATCAAAATCAATCCAATCCTAATCAAACACATCACCTTCCAAATCAAAACCATCATCTCAAATCAAAATCAAACATTCATCCAACCTTCCAAAAATTAAAAACTAAATCAAAACCCCTCATCAAACCAAATCACCATTTTCATAACCCCCATAACTAGATCCCATGAAAAGAAAAACATAGACCAAACCAATGAGAAACCCTTTAGATCTAGCTTTGAGCATAACTCTCAAATAGAGGCCACCTCCCCTCATGAGATTCCAAATAATGTAAGTGATCCCAAAAGTCTTATCAACCAACCCAAGTATTCACCATGATTTATAGACTTCCTAAATGATGAACGAACCCACTCCAAGATGGATTATTTCATAGACCACCCTTAGGATGCCTTCCTTAAATGTCATATTGATGTGGGAACCAAGCTTTCCTACCACTTTGACATGGACAAACTCAAGAATTTCATCCTCCATGAGTCACCACCACCACGTAAATTTGAAAACCCTTGGGGTCATCTACCCGCTCAACCATCCCATGATCCTACCAAATAGCACATTTCCCAAACCAATAAGGATGGCACACAACCACCCATTGACACCCAAAATATAACCTCATCTTCTCATAGACCTCATGACCCAACATCAAAACCACCTAAGTTCCAATATCATAGCTACCATCCCAATGAAGAGTGGTTGCCATCGCATTCTAATCTTAATCCACCCATCAATCAAGTTAGCCATTCCATCCCAAGCATCAATCCATAATCATCCCAATATATCCCTAACCTATCCAATCTTCACATATCTACCTCCAACCCAATTCTATAAAACCTAAACTAGTCATATTTCAATCCAAACCCCTTCATCTAACCAACTCACCATTTTCAAGCCCCACATCACTAGATCCCAAGAAAAGAGAAACATATATGATGATCAACTACTTAAGTATATAAATATTTTGCATCATCTGATATATCATGATCAATCACTTAAGTTTTATTCCAAGATGAAGTTTTGGCACACCCACATTTTGAGTTAAAAGCTCTACAATAGGCCTATTAATGATACGAGTGTCAATGATTGACTGGTATTGGTTGACTTGTGAGTTCCATGCAACATTAATATATTATTAATTTATTAACCTTTATCAATTTTAGTGATTGGATTTAATGGGAGATAAGTAATTCTTTCACAGGAGAATCAATTATTCAATCTTAAAAGAATAAGGATTAATTTGTATAGCTAATTATCAACTTCAATAAATCGTGTACCCATCAATTATCAATGATGGATGACTCTTGTTCTATATCAATAGATAAATCATACCCATAAACTTTTAGGGAAATGTGTCACAGAAATAATGTTTAGACATTCAATTTCTTCAAATCAAGGGTTATGGTATCTCATGGATATTTGAGGGTAGCTATGGTTTATATCATATATTTGCACACTAATTCAATGGTGCTTATGTGGGAAGGTGCAAACCTTCCAATTGGCCAATCAATATCGTAAGAGTGTGATTGGTAGTGGGATTGCATGTATTTTTCTTATACATTATTAATTTATTCCCTGAACTTTAATTTAGGAAATTTAGTAATTAGTTTGATAAATAATGATGGATGGTTGTTGTTCTATTATAGGAGATAAATCATACCCACAAAACTTTGAGGAAATAAATCCTAAAATTATATGTTAGCCATTCGATTTGTTCAAATCAAGGGTTGTGATAGCTTGTGGATATTTGAGGATAGCTATGACATCTCACAGATTTGCACACCAATTCATTAAGACTTATGTGACATGGTGTCATGGTGCAAAGATTCTAGTTGGAAAATTAGAACTATAGTAGTACTATTGTTGGTGGGAGTGCATGCCTTTTTATTATTGCATTATTAATTTATCTCCCCACTTCTCATGCATGTGAAACATTTATTGTAATGAAATGAAAGATTTTAATAATGCCAAACTTGAGGAGACCTTAGACATTTATTAATGGCATTGGCAACAATAACTTAATGTTAGTTTATTTCTTATCATCTTAACCCTTCATGATATTTATTCCTTCACACTCTCCTAATTCTCATTTAGAGTACCAATCAACGAATCAATTTCAACAACTTCTACTTCTACAAGAAAATACCTTCCCACATGCCACCTTTCTTCATCATCCATGAAATTTTTATTAATCATCTTTCTTCCAACTACAACTTCAACATTAATTTCTATCATTATGTTTCACATTCATGAGAATTCACAATTATTCTACATCCAAAATACATAACACAAAGATTCATGCCCCTTCACCTTTGTATTTATCATCTTCAATGTGCTACAATATGAACTAGCATCCATTTTTACTTTTCAACCAGCCCTATCTTGTCTATTCCTACTTTTTATCTTTTTGGGTCTATGAACAAGTCTTCACTATATTATGCTTGTCCAAGTTCTTCTTCAACTAAAATTGGCTACACAACTTCCCTTCTTTTTCAAATTGACATATTTTCCTACCACTATGTGAAACTTTATCCTATCTAATTCCCTTTAAATCTTATTTTGGATATCATTCATATGGTCATCTTTCATTACCATTTTCAACTTGCAATTGTCCTTTAGTATTTCCTTATGCTAACCTTCAACTATGTTATATTACTAATGTGTTATTAGTCTCCACTTGAATCCTTCTACTATATATACTACAACTTTGTATAGTGTCTTCTAATCACTATCATGCTTACCATTATTCCACTGTGTTACCACAAACTCCGTCATCAGTGCTTTACTTGAATTCCCAAACCTAATTTCTACTTCCCTTTCTCCAAACCACATATTAACATGTCCACTTGGATCTTCTAGTTCTCCATCATATTTTTTTACTTTAATTTTCTTCCACCATTTGTCTTCTTCTTTGGCAGCAACTATACTTTTCTCTTGATTTACCATAAGTCAAGAAATACAACTGCATCATTCTTATAAATTACTTTATTTTTCATGAATTCCCTCAAACATCTACTTATCACATTATCCTCAACAATGCAGATCTTTTTTCCTTAATAATATTATCGGTCATAGACTACTTTCAAGCTATCTCATCAATTTTCACAAATTATTCCATGGCTCTAGAATTCTATTTAATACTCAACATCCTACTTACCAAAGGGTTAAAATTTACCTTCCCCATTATATTATCACTTACATCTTTCCATATTTCATCTACAATCATTTGTTTCTCAATACTCTTAATGCTTTCATTAGCAACCAACTAGATTATTTGTGTTCCATCTCTTTTGCATTATTTTGTTGAAATTATCTCCATTTACTTTTGTCTTAATTTGCTTCACCACACCTTCATCTATGTTTCTTGTGTTACTACAATCATTTTTTACTTTAGTTGTCTTAACTTCAACATCTTCATCCATGTTTTTTGTGCATCTGTTGCTATCAATAATCTCAATTATGAAAGATTTTGCATCATCATTCCATTCTTCTTTTGTAATCTCTCTCAATTCTTTCTTCTTCACTATCATTCCCTTAATGGAAACTTTTTGTAAAGTGCCATCATATCCAACAATTTTCATTAACTAGTTTTCTTTGTCCTCTCTACCTTCATCTAAATTGAACATATTACTTCTTTCAATTGCATCCTTCTCAATTCTTGTTAATCTACGATACTTTCTCTACCATATCAAACAATTCTTTTATTTTTTCAGCAACATCATTGTCTTTAACATTATCTTGACCTTCTTTATTCTTTTCAATTTTTTGAACAACCATCTACACTCTACGAGACAACTTGTCCTCAAATCTCCTTGATTTTGATTCTTCTACTACACATCCTTTAACTTGCACTATTCTAATGTTCCTTACATATCCTTGCTTTGCAACATTAGTCTTGCTTTCTCTAAGCTCTCCCCTCCATTCATCATTCATATATTTTACTAGAAATGGTTTCTAATCTATGTACTACATCTTTCATAATGTTTTCTATCTTTTCCCATTTATTTTCTAGAACTCTTTCTAAATTTGTGACCCTAACTCTAGGTCTCATAAACATTTCTTTAATCTTCATGACAACCATTATCACAAATACTTACATAAAAATTGCCTCAAACATCAATGCTCAATTTTCTTACCTTTCACAAATTACTCTCAACTAAAACCTTGTTTACTTCCAAATGTATTCCTCCTCTATATTGTATCTTCACAACCCATACCTTAAGTAGATTGCTTCATAGGTTGATGATATATCCATTCACTTGTTTAACAAGTCACTTTCAAATCACACTTTATAATTTTTGGTACATGCCACTAATAGATTGTTTCTCTATCGATGTTATGTTCTTAGTGAAATCTATTTGATTCACTCTTACTTATTTACTCTTGCAAATTTCCACTTATTCATCGGTCTATTTTATCAATCTTCTCAATTCTTCCTTACTAATATGATGTTAACTTCCTCTCCTTTGATTCTCTATCAAAAACCTCAATGACTTGGTTATCTTCTACCCAACACTGCAACACTAGAAGTTACCTTTACTCGCCTCTTTTATTCACTAAATACTTTGATACTTTCTACCCAGCAACTCGATGCTAGTGGATATCTTCACACTCTCTACTTTCCTTAACATTCTATAGGAACTATGATCAGTTTGATGCTAAATAATGCAGTCATGGATGGAGGGTCTAATGAAAGACTATCCAACCATGCATCCTTAACATAATTACTCACAATCAATTCACAACAAAACTCAATTACCAACCTAATCATATTAAATGAGATGAATAATATTTTATTATAATATTTTGTTCATCCATAATCTAAAATTAAATCAATAACATCTACATCTAGGGCTTATTATTAGATCTAGACCTCATTGTTAGATTCCAATACAAATCAAGCTCTAAATAAGACTGTGAATTGAAATAATAGCTTCCTCAAGCTTATCTTGATATGATATGTTTGTTTTAATCTTTTGGACCACCATTTGGTTCCCAAACTTGATGCTAGCCTTTATAGTCCTCTCTCAATAAATTATGCCACCTTTTATAGTGAGGATTGATGTAGTAGGTTGTATAGACCAAGAATGTTAGAAAATTACCATGCACTTAGGACAAGGATCATGGGACCAATATTAAATAATTTAACCTTTCATTTCACACTAGAATTGGGTGCAATTCTTTGAAACATGTAAATGGCCATCTTCTCTTATGCAACAAGAAATATCTCTATACTCAATGCAACTCTAAACATGAATGACCTTGGTACCAATAAAGCTTCTGATGCCATCATCCTTTGGTGTGAAGCTTTAAATCATGGCTCACATCTCATAAACCTCTTAAGCTAGTCTATAAAGTCACCTCATACAATAAAACATGAAATACAAAATAAACACATGAACATTCTCTAAATTCTTTGTTGATAGTTTGGACAAAATCTCACAATTATTTGATGCTTATGAATTACCATACAAGTGATTTTGTTTACTATTTAAGTGCGTAAATTTCTTATTGTGGCTAGAAAATCCAACTACAAAATACCAAAATGACTACAAAAGAACTAAACACACATGCCAAGATTTTGGAACAAACAAATATATCTGAAAGGGTTAATTATGTTATATGGACCTAGTATACTTTCATGCATATTTGTGAGTGCTTCCATACATTGATATACATGATCATTTAGGAATCTCATACACCTCTAAGTGGGAGAAAAATGTAATTTTCAAATGTGCATACCCATACCAATTCCCATTTAGTTTTGGGCTCATTTTGAGAGAATGTATTAATGCAATTTCCTATTGACAAATGGAAAATTTTTGTGCAAAGTTGGGTGAAATCCCCAATCCTTCACCTACCCCTATACATATCATATTTATGTTCAAATTTGCACTCTAATACAAACCTACACCAACATGGGAAGTCTACAAACATGGGACATAGTTTACAAGGTGACCTCCAAGATTTTAGAAGCTAACTCTTCTTATGATTTTCAATAACTTCCTTTAGATCAAAAATGTGAGAAAAGGGGGAAAGAAATTATAGAATCCTAAAGCTAAACTAAATGAACATCATGAACTATCCATTGCATCAATAATTATTTATTAACAATAGATTTTGCACAGCTATATTCAAAGAGATGAATACTTCAAGCATTCATTGAATGAAAAAAGAGTATCAAATTAATATAGAAAAAGGGACAAAATGATCATGAATTCATATATTCATTATCTAAAAGTGCATAGTTACAATTCATGAATTACTTGAAATAAGTTCAAACATATAGAAGCTATTTCCATTAAAAAATACTTGAGAAAATAGTAAGTACACAAATCCCTTATGGCATAAGTATCCCTATTACATTCGCATTACAAATGAACATGGAGCTCTTTATTTATAGAAAATAGGCCCAAAAAAAGTTGAAACCACCATGCTAGAAAATAGGGAATATTACTATTATTGAATGAATGAAACTATTGCATGGTCAAGCCTAAAATTTAAAATTAAATTTATAGGCTCTTGAAGATTGGTTTATAATTGATGACCTTTATGCTAGAAATTTGGCATGTCCTTTCTTTTGTTGTTCGAGTAATTATGCATTCCTTAGACTTCTCAAAATGGAAAGAAAAAATATTAGACCAATGGGATGTTGCTATTCTTAAACATAGTTGATTTTACCTTAGGGGTGTCATGGCCATTAGATGAAGACTCCTTGTGAAAGATAGGATAGTGTGGAATGTTGTTGATTAACCTATCCTTCATATCTTTTTGACCAGTGGCATAATGTTTTTATGTTATTAGCCCTGTCATTTTTAAAATGAGTGGAAAAATCTACCATATGTCTCTTAAATACATCATTCTCCCTTCCCTTATTGGTTTGTAGGTTCTTCAAGGTGTTGGAAATAAGGTAGATAACTGAGAGGGGGGGTGAATCAGTTATCTCTAATAACTTTATTTTATTTTTCCTTTTATAATTTGAGCAGCATCAAAACACATAAGCATATATAATCATGAGAACAGAAATGAAATCAACACATAAAACCAAGATTTTAACATGGAAAATGATGTTAAGGGAAAAACCATGGGGTGACTAACCCAAGATTGTATTCTCTGTTAAAAGAATAAGAAGTACAAAATGGCACTTGCCAATTAGGGCTCACTGCCCGAGCACACTGCTCACAAGAGGCACACTGCCTACAAGAGACTTACTGTCTACAATGTTTATAGAAGGTAACTAGGTATTTGAACTGATGAGAAGCATCTACTAATGCTGAGGTTTAGTTCCAGTTAGGCTCAATATATTGATTTAATGCACTTCATTCTTCCTTTGTTCTAGTGATGTTGTTCTGTCACATACCGGACTTGTATTGCTGCTTCCACACTTCTCTCTTCCTTTCCTCACACACTATACCAATACACACACCTTCATACCAAAATCCATCTGATATATATATCTGCACCAAGGATTTCAACATCTTTCTAGTCGGCAACCGGAATATTCAAGATATTTACAAAACACTGATCTGTTGGCTAATTCCATGCTTAATATGTGATGGGTATCAAAAACATAGACATAGAAGTCATCAATCATGTCAGCCAACCATGTATGATCCCTCAAATAGCTTGATCAACATCAATTACTCATCCGGATTGAAGTCTGATGCTTTGTCGGTCAGTTCTTCCTCAGTCTGCTCTGCCTGTCTGGAACCCAACACTTAGATGCTCATATCTTTTCCATGATTCATCACTGGAGGTTCAATCTATGGAATATAGTAGTCATGATACTCCTCTTGACTTGCCCAAGTCTACAACTTGTTGAGTTACACCCTCTAAGAGATTCGGACCTGATTGTCAGACCTTGTTGCATGCCCTATTCTTGTTCACCGAACCAGAACACTCTTCAATCTAACTTCCGGTATAGGCATAATATGCTCTACGGATGTGTGGGATAGACTTTGTTGCCATCAATGACAACAATCATGAAGCCACACAGTGTCTCTTGTCAACAATCTCCCCCTTTGGCATTGATGGCAACACTTAGTGAAAAATGACTGAGTGTCGTAGCAAACTCCCCTTGGCTGATGCTCTGTCTTATGTACACTTTTACTAGAGCTCCCCCTTAGCTAGTTTCCACATTTTTCACTACTCCTCACTCCCCCTTTGACATCAATGGGAAAGGGTGGAATCCGCACACCAAAATTTGCAAAAATCAACCTATATAGTCGCATAAGTATATATACATGTTATACTTACATATACTTAAGTATATCCACAAAAGTGGTCTTCAACTGTACAATTTTGTTGCCCAACTCTGCTTCATCCTGTCCAAAATGGAGATGTGACCACTCAGCAAAATGCATAAGATTCTTCCCTTCTTAAGTCTACCGGATCACTGGTCCGGGCTATGGTCTGAGCATCAGTTAAGGCCTCATGCATTGCCTCTAACTTAGGGATAATTATCCCTCTAAGTTCACTCATCCTGCTTATTATATTCTTCTTCTCCTTTTCAAGCCTCTTTATTTCATTTATAATGGCAATAGCCTGGCACTCTTGATTCATTATGAATGTGGTGAGAGGATCAAAATTCTGAGATAAACTTGACAGTTTACCTTCTTGTCCTTTCACCTTCTTTTCAATATCCTCTGTCACTTTAGACTAGGATAGACAAAATTTGTACATTTCTCCACCATCTTTAAGAGCATTTTCTAGGCTCTTCATCCCAATATCCAGGGTTCTCCTATCATTAGCTATGAGTCCCTATACTTCAGAGAATCTCTTTCCCAAAAATTCTTTTCAAACCTTTTCTTCTGCCGATTTCTCTAAGGAATCAAAATGAGTGTTGACAGAGTTTATCAGAGATTTAAGGTTACCAGATGGAGAGGCTAAAAGATCCTTTTGAAAGGATGGCATGATCTTCTCTAGCATTCCTGATGCAATCTCTATCATCTCACAATCTTCCATGTGAAACTTCAGAAGATTTTATTTTGCTTTAGCTTGGGCAAAGGATGCTATCTTCATTGTCTGGACCGGAGAGAGGGAATCAAAATTGAGTGGTCCTTAAAAGAGTTCTGGTTCATCTATCTCCATCATCTCTTTGTTCAAAAATTTCTTCACTGCTTCTGCAGTGTCTCTTGCCAGAGACTGAGTCTTCTTTCTTTTGTAGCCTCAGAACTATCATTAGAGATCTTCTATGTTTGTTCTTCTTCTCTTCCCTTTACCTCCTCTTCTTGACTCAATTTATCCTCTTTTCTTCCTTCTCCTTCAATTCCTGAGTCTGCAGGGGGATCCGAAGGACAGATGTTAACTTCTTCAAGGACTTCCTCTTCTAGAACAGAGGAATCCAAGTCCTTAGACTTCTCCTCATCTATCTCTTTGGACTCTTCTACATTTTTCTTGGTAGATTCTTCTTTCAATGCAATTAATCCTTCGACATCCATGGTAGAAGGTTCTTCATCTATTTCCTCTATAACAGGAAGATTGAATCTCTTGAAGGCATTCTAGAGGATGTCTTCTATTTCTTTTGCTACCTAATCAGTCTCTCCAAGCATAAGTTTGTTCATTCTTGCTTTGCTCCAGAACTCATCTTTGCAGTCCTTAAAGATCATGTTCATTTGTTTTGGAGTAATGGAAGGATAGAGCTGAATAGCAATCTGATGTCAGATTTCTAAGTCCTTTTCCTTAGCATTCTCTTTTCTGAGTTCAAGTACCTTCTCTAGACTTTTGGGAATTAGAGAGATGATTTCAATGAATGCTTTATTATAAATGTTTAGGTACCTGACTGTAGCATCTTCCAAGATCCTCTTGTCAGAATCACTATATTCATCATAAAATTATGTGACTGGCTGTAGGTTCCCATCCACTGTGACTGCCTTGATGACATCATCAATAGAAAGAGTAGGCCTTTCAACAAATTCTTCTACCTCTTCTTCTTTGTTTTTACTGACAGAGGATTCCTTGAATGTTTTCTTCTTCTTCTTCATTTTCTTAACTTCCTCATCAGACTCTATTTCTTCATCATCCTTTTGGCTTATGTAAGACCTTGTGGCCTTTGTTTTCATTCTCTTTTCTCCCTTTCCGGATGTCTTGGCTTCCATTCTTGAGGCTCTTGAGCTCTTAGAGGTGGCAGGTGCAGAGCTCTTGGAGGATCTAGTCTAGGAGGAGGCTTGTACCGGAACACTTTCTTTTTTTGCTTCTTGTTTCTCTTTCTCAGCTCTTTCTATTTTCTCTATGTTTGCATCAACTACCTCCTTTGATATGCCATATCTTTTGGCAATTTCCTCTACTTCCCTTCTCATTTTTCTTTTCATCTCTGGTTGTCTCAGTTCAACATGTATTTTTACACTTAATTATTGAAAGGTTCCAAACCTTTCTACCTCAGGATCCTTAGGCTGACTCAGCAAGTGTTGGACATGCAACTCCAGGATTTTCTCATCTACCTCATATCCCATTGGCATAATCCAAACTCTTCTGGGCTCAACTGCCTCCATTAGGCATTGATCAGTGTCTACCATGAAGCATACTGTATCCTTATTATTTTCAACTATTGTTTGAGGAATTCTTTCTTTGGCTTGCATTAAACTTTGGAAGTTTTTAAAGTATCCCCAGAGTGCTGTACTTGAGCCTTAGTATCACCAAGCCCATACATATAGTCTCTGATTTGTATGGCAACCGGTTTGTCATTTTGCCATACCCAACCACTTGATCCGAGTAGCTCATTCATATAGTAGAAGAATAGACATAGTATTAAGCCACCATACTTGAATGAGTTCTTCTTATCCTTCTTGATCTTCTGTAAGTTTTCTAACAGTTGGTTCAGAAGAAGATCACATAAGTCATAACCAACATTTTCCCTTAGCATCTGATATGCTATATAAATTGCAGTTCTGGACATAGAATTCTCCCTGCTGGAGTGATACATTTTATAACCAATTATCATAGAGGTAAATTTGATATCCAAATCTGTGATATCTTCTATTGTCATGGCTCTTTTGTCAAACTTAGATATGGTAGCCTCACTTACTGTTTGGTTCTTGACAGACTTGAGTGCAGGGAACCCATCAAATGAGTGAAATCTAGTTAATGCCCTAATGGCATCTTTTGTTATCTTGAAGGGCTTCATCAACCACATGAAGTTGTCATGTATTCTGCTAAGAACATACCGGACCCATTCATCTTCTACAAAACAGGGAAAGTGGATGCAATGTCTAAAATGCTTATCCCGGAGGGCCTTGTATTGAGGTTTGAGTTCAAAAGTTTCATCTATTAATTGTTTATGATAGATATCCATCAGCTTGGATTCTCCAAATTCCTCAATATTGGTGTGGATGTACTCCCTAACATCTTCTACATGCAGAACCCCATGCAGAATGCTAGAAAAGGCACCTAAGGGATCAAATTCTAGGGATTTGTAGGGGTGTTTCTTAAACTTTGGGCATGGCCTATCAGTGATCTTAACAACCATTGGAGTAGCCTTCTTTGTAAAAGATTTAGAGAGAGATATTCAGAAATGGAAATACATTTTTATGCTTCTAGGGTTCACAATATGAGCCGCAAAAGATCGTTGGTTGGATCAGATTCTGCGGTTGATCTTTGAGAAGGTTGTAACAATCTTGATGCAAAGCTCTTCCTTTCTTCTTCTCAAATGCAAATGTGCAAATGATGAATAAAAGAACCCTTTTATCTCTGCACAAACCCTAATTTCCTATTGCAATAAATGCACAACTTAAGTTATTCTGGTTGCCTTGTTCTGAAAGAGATCTTTCTGAATAATTGAGATGCACTTAGAATTATTTTTAGTGATAATTGACAATGTATCTCCTTTCCTCCAATCATGCCATTTATCCGTAGATCAAGATAGTTCAATTTTGAATCATACCGGATCTAATTGTGAAAATCCTGCTTTTACTGGACGACTGTCAAACCGGATCAATCTTGGATGATTAAACTCTTCAAAACTCCTTGCGGATCTTTCATATTTTTACCAAGGGTTATTTAGATATTTCTCTGAGAACCCTTTAATCCGCAATATTCCATGTGCCAAATTTAGGCACCAATTGATTGGCTGGGGGAATTTACTTTCCTTTGTGACTCCCCTTGAGCTAGATCTTATCTGTTTAGTTTCCAGAAGAAATATCAACACCAGATTCTGGTGTAGATTCATCCCCAACATTTTATGTACTCTTCTTCACCCAAATCTTGTTCATCTCCCTTTGAACTTCATCCGCATTCACTTTGCCTTTTCCTTTATCTTGATTTTGATTATGATGTACCAGACCCTTTTTATCCTGATTCTTACTTTTGTAGAATTTCGCAATATGACCAGATCTATTACAATTGTAGCAAACAACATTTCTTTGCATATTTGACTGAAATCCTCTTGATCTGCATTGATTATCCATATGTCCCATTCTATTGCATGCAAAGCATCTACCATTGAATGAATTGTTTATTTGCATATTTCTGCATTCATGAGATTTGTGACCATACCTTTGCAGTTGAAACACAGTCTAGAGAAGGATGAATTAGTCTGATTCATTCTTCTTCTGCACTGAGTGGCTTTATGACCAAAGTTGTTGCAATTGTAGCAGTATCCATTGAAAGATGGATATCTTTGAGCATTTAGTTGTCTTACCAGAGGTCTTCTAGGCCCGTTTCTTTGATTTCCTGATCCAGGGTTCTTCTGACTAGATTCGGAGCTTTTACCTTTCTCATAACCCAAACCATGCTTGTCATCTACCCTCTTTTGGCTTTCAAGAAGAACTTCAAGTTGAGATGAGCTTATCTTGAATTTTTCTTTGTATTCATTTGCTATTTGAAGATCTTATTTAAGAGTGTCTATTTGATTCTCACGTTGTTCTTCATTATCTCTAACTTCTTCAAGATCAGATTCCAGATGCCTAATTATTCTGTCCATTTTGTGGCAGTCCTCTGACTTCTCATTGAGAGATTATTTTAGATTATCTTCAATTTTTCTTTTCTCTTCAATTTCTTGGGTGAATCTCATAACCCCTGATTCCATTTCATGCCTTACCATAATGACCTCTTTTGACAGCTTCTCACATAGCTTGTTTTTCTCATTCAGATCTTCATTAGTATCATTGGCTTCACTTTGACTTGCTAATTATTGAAGTTCCTTTCTCTTTTTTCACAGAGATACTCAGTTTTTCTTTTAGCTCATTTATGAAATCATCATCTTGTTTGAGTCTTTCTCTCAAGTTATTGACTTCAGAATGAGATTGCTCAAGATCATCTAGGGTAGACTGAAGTTGTTCCTTCATACCATATATATCCATTGAGATTCCCAGATCTTCCTCAAGCTGTTAGGCTCTGTTTAGAGGACCTTAGCTCTGATACCAATTGTTGGAAATAAGGTAGATAACTGAGAGGGGGGGTGAATCAGTTATCTCTAATAACTTTATTTTATTTTTCCTTTTATAATTTGAGCAGCATCAAAACACATAAGCATATATAATCATGAGAGCAGAAATGAAATCAACACACATAACACAAGGATTTTAACATGGAAAACCCTGTTAAGGGAAAAACCACGAGGTGACTAACCTAAGATTGTATTCTCTATTAAAAGAATAAGAAGTACAAAATGGCACTTGCCAATTAGGGCTCACTACCTAAGCACACTGCTCACAAGAGGCACACTACCTACAAGAGACTCACTGTCTACAATGTTTATAGAAGGTAACCAAGTATTTGAACTGATGAGAAGCATCTGCTAATGCTGAGGTTTAGTTCCAATTAGTCTCAATATACTGATTTAATGCACTTCATTCTTCCTCTGTTCTAGTGTTGTTGTTCTGTCACATACTGGACTTGTATTGCTGCTTCCACACTTCTCTCTGCCTTTCTTTGCACACTATACCAATACACACACCTTCATACCAAAATCCATCTGGTATATACATCCGCACCAAGGATTTCAACATCTTTCTAGTTGGCAACCAGAATATTCAAGATATTTACAAAACACTAATCTGTTGGTTGATTCCATGCTTAATATGTGATGCGTATCAAAAACATAGACATAGAATTTATCAATCATGTCGGCCAACCATGTATGATCCCTCAAATAGCTTGATCAACATTAATTACTCATCCGGATTGAAGTCTGATGCTTTGCTGGTTAGTTCTTCCTTAGTCTGCTCTACCTGTCTGGAACCTAACACTCAGATGCTCATATCTTTTCCATGATTCATCACCGGAGGCTCAATCTCTGGAATATAGTAGTCATAGTACTCCTCTTGACTTTCCCAAGTCTGCAACTTGTTGAGTTACACCCTCTGAGAGATCCAGACCTGATTGTCAGACCTTGTTGCATGCCCTGTTCTTATTCACTGGACCAGAACACTCTTCAATCTGACTTCCGATATAGGCATACTATGCTCTGCAAATGTGTGGGATAGACTTTGTTGCCATCAATGACAACAATCATGAAGCCACACAGTGTCTTTTGCTAACACAAGGGAATCAAGGAAGGGGCCTACAAATGTACCACACTAGATTGCCTTAATTAATGGTGCAACAAGAAATAAATATCGAATTCGCACTTCCTTCACAGAGCATGGGGCTACCATGTGTCCTATGTTGTACTATCACTACTTATACATTGGACAAGTGGCAAGGGCTACCAAAATACTTTCATGGATCTTATGAACCAATAGTACAATGATATGAAGTTGCCAGACTAACAACTTTGACATCATGCACATGTTATTGATCTTGAAGAAGATTGAAAGTTTGGTTCCATAGTGGTTTATGGTCTTCCATTTATTTGTGAAGCTATGGAGTAGAAGAGACCTGCCAATGCCACCATGTCTATTCGCAACCAATGGTTAAATGACAATCAGTAGTTAGAATGACAAATTCTTCATAATGCAAAAAATTGCCATGTGGTGTATGAGAACCTTTGCCTTCTTTCTTTTCATTAGCCTTAAGAAACTACAAAAGGTAAAAGAAGGCCCACCAAGATGACATCCTGGCTATCTCTAATCAATGGTGTGATAGGAAATAATTGTTATTAAGTGCATGAAATTATGTCATTTGGATGAGCTAACATCATTTATTTTTTAGCTTTTGTGTATGCAAGCAAAGGTCATGGATTGCTAATGTGGATATCCTTAGCTAATGGTACACCAACTTTAAGTTGTCACGTTGACAACTTCAAAGTGATGTGCCAACCATTGATCTTAGGGGAGATCTAATGACTCCAAAGTCCTTCATTCTTGTTCTTCCCTTCTTCAAACAACAACACCTTAGAATTCCCAAATAACTATGCACTAACAACAAAAATTCCCAAAGGAAGCGTACAAGGCCGCCATTAAACTAAAAGACCATATGAAAACAATTGACCTCACCACTTATAAAATGAATAGCATTCACTGAAGAGAAAAAACTAGCTGAACTCCATGAAGAATGTTGGTTGTATGCAAAGGTAAAATGCACCAAAATAACCCATGAAGGAGAGAAAACATTTAGTTGAACTAAGCATAGAGATAAAATCTCTACACACACATTCCCACATACCTAACCATACATTATCCATACCATACAACTGGCATTTACTACATCCTGCATGTTTGAACATTTATTCCCAACCTTGACCCTACCATTTTCATTTCCCAAATCAATCCCATGGGTGTGGGATCAATCTCGTACCTATGGATCTAACCCTTGAAATTAAAAATTTTAAAATTAAAATTTGGCCAACTCTCACCCATTCCTTTGCCACCATAAGTTGACTTGGTACATGTTTTACATGATTATTGTTGTGTGTGCATTAAAGGCATTCAATAGCATTCATTTATCATCCACAAGCATTATCAATTATCATTTGCATTAAAGGAGAAAGTATCCTAGGATCACTTCAATTAGTGTGCTAGAAGGAATCAAAATCTACATAATCATTATCTAGGACACTTGCATGCCTATTTGTTGCTAGTCGATCTAGCACAATCACAAAATCAATCTTATCAAAGGGGTCAACCTAGGAGAACACGACCCTTGTGATTTGACAATCTCCCCTATGTGTTTTTTAACATTGCCAATCTGTGATATTTAAAAGAAGAGAATTAGGTGAATCAAAAGGCAAAAGTACAAGATCAGATATATGAACCACATGAAAGATGTGTGCCTACACGATGACCTAAACCCATAAATTTAACTAGCAAATAGTCATAGCTCTACATACAACTCCAAACAAAGGACACATCTAAAGTATCTATTTTCCACATCAAATTTAGTGTCACGTTAGATTTATCCATACACATCATTCCTAGACCTAAATATTAATATCCATTACATTTAATTTCCTATCTTAACATTTAATTCTAAATTATCTTTACCTACAACTATCAAATAACTAATCTATGTTTTATTAAATTAGCCTAAATTAAACCTAGGGAAAGTTTATTTTCCTTAAAAAACTAACTTAAATTTAGAGATAAATAAGTTTTAACATCTTTTTAAAAATAAGTTTGTTAAAAAAATATTTTATTTTAGTTCTTAAAATTGTGATAATTATTTATTTCTTTTAATAAGTCCACCCAATAGTGGAAATTAAAACATTAAGTCATTCTCTTTTAAAATGCAAAGAAATGCATTATTTTACATCTCATAAACAATATTTAAAGATAGGAAGAAAAAGACAATCTCTTTACACATTAAGATAGGAAAGCAATCTCTCACATTATTTTAAGTGTTAATGCTAATTTAACCCTTGTTTAATTAAAAAAACATGGTTGTATTTAATAAGATTTGGCTCACATATAAGTTTTGGTGATGTTTTGGGTTGGTTGGATTTGACTTTGTTAGTTAGAAAATGTCAAGGGCAAATAAGTACACATTTGGCAAAGTACTTTGGTGATTAAATAAAAGGAATGGCTAAAAATAATGTATGGTACTTGAGGCTTTCTACCCTTCCCATTCGTAAAGGTCATATAGTAGAGATTTGTTCATCCATCACCATATGTCTTTTGGTGTTCCATCATTTGCCCAATTCAATGGCCTCTACATTTTCTTGGGGCACATCCTCATTCAAGACTGCCTATATAATATGGATCACATTAATAATCAGGGTAATTAAATTAATGTAATTAATTTAGACTAATAAAATTAGGATATATAATTGTAATAAAAATATGAAAATTAGATATGAGGGATAGGATTACTTAGCTCTTAAATTGATGATGGAAGATTGATGCTACTGATGTTCACAACTAATTTATCATGTCAAAATTATTTGTCTTGGTATGGTGACCATCTCAAAATATGAACTAGTATAGAAAATGATGCAGGTCAATCTCGAGTGTCATGAGTTCAATGTTGGCCATCATGATCTTGATTTGGTGTCCTTTCTTGCAAGGAAGATCCTCAGATACCAAAATCATGGGAATAGAAACATAAAAAGGAAATAGAGAAAAATTTCAAAATTGTGGTGTGAAGCATCGACGAAACGTACAAATTTTCAAGAGTGGCTTGTAGTGGAGTCCACTCCAACTCTTTTGGTATCCCCTTTCTCTTGAAGACCTAAAAGGCCTTATCCACTGAGATGGTGTCTTTGTAGGAGATGTTTCACAATGTAATGCTTGGTGTCTCTAACCAACCCTGAAAAGATGTCTAGTGCACCTATTTTTGTGTGAATAGTATCTTTAATTCTTCTTCACTCAAAACCTTGTTATCATTGCCAAATGGGGATAGAATATCCTACTATATTAGAGAGATAATTTGTCCTCTCATTCCTTGCATAGCTATCTCCAAAGTGGCTAGTTGAGCCTTACACTTTTCAGCAACTTTGTCTTTGCTCAAGACCTTATTTACCCATATGGTTTTGGTTCTCCTATTGTTGATCCTGACAACAATTAGCTTGTCATCTGGTAGGGCATATGATTTTTGTACAAATCCCTAAGCTTTCAAGACCTCTAGAGAGAGAGAGCCTAGGACCCTTTCTCCTTTAGAATTAATTTCCACACCAAGAGTTTGTGTGGAATCTATAAATGTCAATGTGGATCTAGGTTCCATAGCATTTATGTGATCCTTACCCAGCATGATACATGCAGTTCTTGAATTAAGGGCATGAGGCCCACCAACTACTTTGTACTTTGCACTTCTACCTATAGTTTTTGAAATTATTGCTCTTTGGGTATGAGCACTTCAACACTTTCTCTGATTCTAGCAATACAGTCATCTTTAGATTGTATAACTTTATTTCCTTGAATACTCTTCTCTACTCTTTTTCAGCCTCTTGTATCTTTTTCCAATAGCCTTCGAGGGCAAGATTCAACTTCTTAATTTCTATTATAAATTTGTAGTTTTCTCCCTTTCCACTTCAAGTTGATCCATTGTCACCCAAGACTAGAGCTCTTTGTTCATATTTTATAGCTCTTGGTCTTGTGCTCTCACTTGGGCCTTGATTTGTTTGAGGATGTTCTTTATTTTGACCAATTCAATCTCCCTTTTCTCTAATTTAGGTTCACCTTGATGAATTAGGTGGTGACTAATTTTGTGTCTCTTCTATTAGCTCCAACCTATCCTCTAGCTGGACCTACACAAGGTTCATTCCAACTGCATGGATTGAGAAGTCATCTAGTGGCATCAATCCTTTGGCTTTTCCATGGTTGGATTCATATGTGCAATCACCAAAGATTGTTGAGCAAGATCAAATAGAGAGTACATGCACTTTTATGTGGGAGCTCTATCATCCCTTTGTCTCCAATTATCTGTCTTACCTTCATAGGCCTACTTGGCTATGATCATCTATTGGTGTAACTCTCATGGAGATTTAATAAAACCTCCCACAAATGGGGATTTAGGAGGCACCACATATGGGAAAGTTACCATTTGTTAGACTAGAGATAAAATTTCTCTAAGGGGCAAAGAAGAGATAAAATTTCTCTAAGGGGTAAAGAAGAATTAATCAACATGTTTAATAGGGAGAATGGAGGGAGATCAAATGTAAGAGATGAAGCTTTATGTGAAATTGGCAAGGGGGCTTAAAAGAAAGTGGTGAAGAAAATAGCTGAGCTACAAGATGTAGTGGAGTTATCCTAGAGGTTCGTGTGCCAGCCATGGTTGATTGTTGGAATGGTGTATGGGAAAATAATGGAGTGATTGTGATTCTTGAGCTTGGCATTACTTGAGATGAAGGTGATGATAAAGTAGTATGTGTAATTAGATAAATGAGAAAAGAAGTGGGTGATGGAGAAATGACCTAAGTGATCAGGATTGATGCAATAGGGGCAGGACCTACCTATGTTTACTATTGGGCTAATGGGGCACCTGACAGGAAGTGAAGAGATTGTAATTAGAAAACTTGTCTCAAGCACTACTGATGATAAGGATGATGAGTGTGCTAATGAAATTAGTTAAGCAAAAGGAATAGAAAATGGTAGTGTAGAAATAGAATCAGTATGAAGAGGAAGGGTAGAAACACTTACATATGTTGTGGTAGTAGTTGGAAGTAGTTGTTCCCATTTTTGTGGTCCTAATGCCTCGACATTTGATTCTTCAAAACTAAAGCCTATGGTACTATAGGCCTCCTCCTCTTCTCTTCAATGGAGCTTGGTTGTTTTGATCCTTGGCTTAGAAGTGCTTGCATAGTTGTAGTAAGTTGATCCACTACTGTTGGTGTAGAGGAAGAAGGTGCAGCTTCTTTTGTTGATTGCACTTCAAACAAATGAGGTTGTCCAATTTATTTTTAAAATATCTCCAGCTCTTTGTGGAGAGTTCTTTGTGTGTCTTGGAGAACTTAATATAATTTTGCCTCAAGGCTCATAGATGTCAAAGGTTATTGGTCCAAGTGGATGGGGTCCTACGATGCTTGACCTTGAAGAGTGTGTAGTGGTTAAGGCCATGGCACTTGAGATGTTGGTACTTCCTCAACTGAGCCACTATTGGTCTTAATGGTTGGAGTACTTTATTCTTCTTCCTCTTCCTCCTATTGCTCTATAGAGGTTCCTACAAACTAAATGTTTCTCATGTATCATATTCAGATGCAAGGGAATTATGTTCTTCATCCCAAAGCTTTTCCCATACTCCATCTATTACAACTTGAGCATATGTTTTCTCTAGCTGTGCAATCTCTTTACTTTAATTCCAATAGGCTCTAATTTTCTCCTCACTCAATTCCTAGGCCTTAACAGTCTTATGGAGGCCATGTGTCATGATTTTACTAGGGTCATAGTTGTGAACAAATGCATAGCATATCTCCCAAGATGAGAGAGGCTTTATTGGGAGCTCATATATTTCTACATAGAGGCTTGAAACATCTCCCTAAAGATGCCTTTTAGATTCAATATTCAGTTGACTTTGCTCAATAAATTTCTCTTTGGATTTGAGGATTTTGATCCAATTGGCCATAAAAATGTGTGAATCATACATCCAAAAATCCTCTATGAGCTCCAATCTAAGGTTTACAAGCTTCAATATTAGAACTACTCCATGCCCATCTTATTTATTGTAATCCCTCTGAAAGAGAAAGGGAAATCATACATTACTTCTTTCATCCTTCCCACACTGTATTTCAAGCCAATTGCATCAGGTTTCCAAATAAACTTGATCACTAAGGCTTTGTTTGAGACATATTTAGGAAGTAAAAAGACTTCCTATTGTGATAGGTGAAAGTCAGGTGTGGCAGATCAGACATAGTCGTGAAACCCTAACCCTACCATCATCAAGGAATCTAACCTAAATGAAATCAAAGGATAATGCAATTCAAGCATAACATCACCTAGACCGTGCGATTCCTTTGTTTGAGAGAGAGATGTGGACTGCTTCTTCAATGATAAGCAATTACAAAGCTGAAAGCTGCCATTGATGGATGATAAAAGCTCGAATGCTCGAATGCTCAAGATGATAATGGAGTTGCTATATGATTGCTGGATTCCTAGATACTATATGATTTCTGGATGTCTCATATGGAGTGAGAGGCTGTTTATATAGGACTCAACCAAGATCAATCAACGGTGGAGATTCAGAGGCTATGTGAATGGCTAAGATTGAAAGTTACTAAATTTAGGTCCAATTAGTTGTGCATGTGATGGATTTTAAATGAAAGTTGTCTTACAACACATGGTAAATGGGAAATGGACAAGTGTTAAAATGTGATAAATGATAAAGGCTTAATTCAAATAAAGTATTTGAATTAGTGGGATATGAGTTGGAAATTAATTAAATAAATAAAATTTATTTAATTAATATGATAAATGCATAAAATGGGATAAAACATGATGTGGAATTAATTAAATAAATACAATTTATTTAATTAATCGGCTAAATGAATGAGAATGGGATTTTAATTAAATAAATAAAATTTATTTAATTAATTGGGTAATGGATTAGTGATTTAACAAGGTGTCGTTAGACATGGACAAATTTGGGTGTCTACATTTTGCCCCTCTTTGATACGATGTTCGATAGAACGTTGTGTCAAAGAAGATGTGAGATGCGCTCAATAAACAAGTTATGCCCCAGTGTAACTGGCAGGTGATGCCCCCTCGAGAGGTAAGCCAGGCGAACCAGGAAGGACTGGGTTGGCTCTCGATAGAAGAAAGGGCGAAAAAGAGGGCAGACGCGAAGGAAAGGGGGGTGGCATGGAAGAAAATAGGCTGTGGTATAGAAGAATTAGGGTTTGGAGAAGGGCTATAAGTAGGTGCTTCAAGGGCAAATAGGCTCATTTGTGCTCATTTGTGCTGAGAAACCTAGAGAAATCCAGAGCTCCTGAGAGTGAGAGTGGCAGAGCTAGCAGGATGGTGATTCCACGCAGAGATCATCGTGCGGAGCGGGTGAGGACACATGGACGACCAGAGGGAGCAGGCGCACCGGTATGTCGCAAAACTTTTCCCAAAAGCGTGCATTTAATAGCCTAGAAGCGTAATTAATTCACACACGTCACCAAAAGCGACTAGTTTAGGACAGGGCACATATAGGTCGCTTATGTAGGAGTAGAGGTCGCTTAGAGTATTGTAGGTCGCTTATAGGCGCGGGTAGGTCGCTTAGGGAAAAAGAGGTCGCATCCTGTCGGCGGGAAAAACGCAGTCGAAATGCGCGTATGGAGGGGAACGAGTCGCTTATGAGCAGATAGTAGTCGCATAGGGTAGTGTAGCTCGCATATGGCTAGAAACAGCTCGCAAATGGTAGAGAGCGCGCGTATAGGAAAACAGTGAGCGCATATAGTGATTAGGCTCGCTTATAAGGAAAAGATAGGCGCATTTAGGAAAAGAGCTCGCTTTGAGAGTAAATAGAGTCGCACATAGGATAGGGCTCGCATATGAAGGGATAATGGGCGCATGTAGAAATAGAACTCGCCGCTAGTAAAACAGTAAGCACATAATATAAAAGAGCTCGCGTTTGGTCAAAACAGAGACGCATGTGGTGAAAGGGGTCGCTAATGTGCAGAAAAAGGTCGCATGTGGTAAAGGAAACCGCATATGGTAGGTGTAGGATAGAATAGCAGATAGATAGGCAGATTTTGATATGAATGATTAATGGGATGGACTGACAAGAGTAGATGGATGATGCAGGATGTACTACCGCCATTGCTATCACGGGAGCCCCATCCGAGAGATTTGCGGCTGGTGAGACAGTTGGATGCAGAGGAGCTACTGGTGTTGGAGATCCTGGGCTTGGAGCATGTGTCACGATTAGAGCCAGTGCAGGCACATCGAGGGCTGATGACTGCGATGGTGGAGCGATGGATGAGCGAGCACAGTTCATTCTTGTTACCGACAGGAGAGGTGACCATCACCTTAGAGGATGTGTTCCGGATTTTGAGGATTCCGATAGATGGGGAGCGGGTAGATTATGATCCGGAGATGGGCCCAGCTGCATTCAGGAGATTGTTTGGGACACCAGACATCAGAGCAGAGGGTTCAGAGATACCGATGGGGAGGATGGAGGAGCTCTGTGACAGGTTGCAGCGAGTGGTAGTGGCTATCATTAGATGGCTAGTGGGTGACAGGAGAGCGAGAGGTTTTCCTGTAGGATGGGGGACAGTGATGGAGGGCATGTTCTCCTATGGCACGAGATATGCATGGGCAGAGTGCGTGTTGGGACAGCTCTATCATTACCTGCATGATTGTGCATATATGTTCGGAGCCAGTATGTCAGCAGGAGTGACAGTTTTGCACGTATGGGCTTATGAGCACATTCCGGTGACGAGACCAGAGGGATGGGTCGCTAGAGCAGCAGGAGAGCCATTTGCACGGATGTATAGAGGAGCCTTGACATATCGACAGCGCCGAGGGGTGGTATACTGGCGATGGAGGTTGGATGAGATAGACAGATTTGTATGGAGGCCATGGCTAGGATGTGAGCAGTGGGAGGAGGAGGATGCCGAGCTTGCTTATGCGAGACAGGCGAGGTACATGTTTGGACGCGGCGTGTACATTATAGAGCGCTATTTGCCAGAGAGAGCCCTGAGACAGTTTGGAGAGGCACAGGCAGTACCTGTAGGTGATGCCGTTTTTGGGAGGACGAGACAGGAGGTGTTTGATTGGGGTCCAGAGGTTGTGGTGGACACAGCCTTGGCAGAGAGAGATGGATTGGGGCCAGTAGCATGGCAGTGGAGACAGGGTCCTGCAGATCCAGGTACGTTGCCAGAGTATGATGCACACTGGGCGACAGCTAGGCCGACTCGGTTGACACGGGATGGAGAGATTGGGGAGATTGGGATGGAGAGACCAGTTCGGAGGCGACGACGACGGGCTCCACCAGCACAGGCAGTAGTGCCAGTCGCACCAGGGATACAGATGCCAGGGCAGGTGCCAGGCCAGCCTGCTATATTAGCACAGCCACAGGCACAGATCGGAGCAGGAGATGATGTGGGTATTCAGCAGCTGCGGAGACGGATCAGAGAGGAGAGGAGATGGAGGCAGCGGGCACAGATGAGGCTGAGGAGAGTGGAGATGGATAGGCATCAGGCCGTGATCAGTCTGAGGCATGCTAGAGCACAGACACAGGCTTATCAGGCTCAGCTACAGTTGGGAGCTCAGAGAGGAGATGGACAGGATGATGGTGCGCTCGCGAGAGTTACAGGAGAGAGGGATACAGCTAGGCAGCATGAGCAGATGATGAGGCTTGAGCGAGATACTGCAGTACAGCAGGAGCAGGCTATGAGAGCAGAGAGAGATGGTCTGCGAGCTGAGAGAGATAGTCTGCGAGCGGAGAGAGATAGGGCAGTACAGCAGCTGCAAGTTATGACTAGTGAGCGGGATAGAGCAGTGACTGCCTTGGGGACTGATGGAGCTACCATGTACTTAGCCACACAGTTGACAGCGGTACAGGCCGAGCTTCGGAGAGTGCAGGGGGAGGCTGAGTATTATAGAGGCCTATATTATGGAGCTGTGCCGGCAGAGCAGAGACAGCCTAGCTTCAGGAGCAGGTCAGGGGCTTCGAGCTCACGGAGGTCAGGTGGATCTCGATCAGTAGCTTCAGTGATGGGGCCATCGAGAGAGGGAGGACCAGGTACAGGACCTGTTGGTGGTGGTGGTCAGGGCGAGGGAGCTGGCAGTAGTCGCTAGGGCATACCTTGTTGGCATTGTATCATGATGAGGCCTAGAGCCATTGTTGTACATTCATTCTTTTCAGGGCTCAGCTTGTATTATAGACACTTGTATTTTGACACACATGTATATATATATGGCAGTTTTGGCGATCTATATGATGTTATAATGGTTGTGATGTTGATATTATGATGGCTATGCATGTTATGTGTATGGATTATAGATGGATTAGGAATAGATGTTTATGCAAATGGTAATTGATAGAAAATATGTGAATATGTAAAAGAAAATGATATGGATAGATGTATGCATATAGGTAGATGTTAATGAAAGATATAGATATAATGGACGTATGTATGGCTAACACTTGTTTTGCAGGAGCGGGAATATGGACAAAGGATGATGGAGATGATTGATCTTGGCGGAGGATGACGGAACAAATGGATAGATAGAATGAATAGGATAAGATGATGATGGGCAGCTTTCAAGTAATTGCTCAAAATGAAAAGAAATGCAGTCCTTATGTTTGATATAGCATACGGATGTTATGCACCAGGGTATAAGAGACCAAGGTGTCGAGATATCCAATGCGCAACTAGCATGTTACAATCTTGTCGGAACGCATGTGGTCAAGATGTTGAGCCAACATGCACAAGATAGGAATAGCAGCTAGTGTTGGACTTTGACGCGACAAACAATGGTTTGAACTTATCTCCACTACACATAATGATAGCTTGCTGGTTATATGTATGGAGTTAGTCTTAACATAGAATAGTCTCCAATGCATAAGAGACTGTTTAGCTTCTCAGATGCTAGAGATATTGATATGTAAGATGCTAATCCCAACACGTGCAAGATACCAAGACGCATAGGAAGAGAATAAGATCATCCCGCAAACACGGCATACGAAAGCGATATGACCATGCCCCAGTCCTTACTTCATCGCAACATACCAAGATATAAAGAGATCATGGCAGTCTTGACTAGGTATAGAAAAGGGACAAAAGATAAAACAAAAGATAAAACAAAAGATACTGTCATCACGTTCTCTTGCCAAATTTGGGTGCTCTTGGATAGATTAAGCTGGCGCCTTGTTAAAAGGAAAGCTACATCCTGTTGAAGGCTAAAGTTGTTGATAAATGGCTATAGCAAATGTTGGCTTAAGGCATGCGGACAAATAGCTTCTGGCTTACCTGTGATTGGTTATAGCAATAGACACATGGTTTTCTTCCTGTTTGAGCTGACCAAAGAGAAGAAGATGGATGATGAATGAAGATGAAGAAGATGGGGGGATCATCTGTGCTTGAGTACTGGAAACTTCCTTCGTATTCCAGACTGCCTACATACCCTGTATCCACGGGATCAAAGCACATTGACGATGAAGATGAGACATGATGAATATGTAGTTCTGGGTTTTATTGATGATGTAAGTGATGAAAGATAGAAGAATGTGAGCTGAGAGAGTGAAAGATGTTCAGAAGAAAAGATGACAGATGAATGATGAAAGGGGTTATCGTCTTAGCCTGAATCAGAGTGCTTCCTTCGCATCTCAGATTGCCTACATACCCTGTATCCACGGGATCAAGGCGTCAACGATAAAGCTGGATGTAGTTCTTATTGATGTGGCTAATCGATTGGATGTTTGATCAGGCGATGTTTGTTGCGATTGCTGGATGAATGTGGATGGAGTTGTAAAGGTATGAGTCCTGGTTGCAAGTCGTTAGGTCGTATTTGTTGGTGGACATGTGCCATGGCTGAAGTTGATAAGGTGTGCTGTGTTGGAAGCTGAGTTGTTTGATGTGTTATGAGCTAGAGATAACAGGATCCACTTCCAAATAAGGCTCAACAAATGCCCCCAGTGTGGGATGAGGTTTATTATGCAGAAGCGACAATGCAGAAAAGATGTGGCCAAGATGCTAAGGTGCCAAAAGATATAAATATCATGACAATGTCTCAAGTATGATAGTTAGCATTGGCAAAGGATGAAGAGGAAAGGCGATGTGTGAGGTTGCGATAGAGCTTATGAGGATGGCTTATACAAGATGCAGTGGGGAAAATGATCAAACGAACCAAACAAATGAGGGAAGCTGGTCACTACACATAGCGCCTGTTTGCCAGGTTTTCACTATGGTACTTATCCAAGGCGCCTGTTTACCAGGTTTTCACCATTGGACGGATTATTTATCTCTCTCTTTTTTTTTTTTTTTTTTTTTGGAATATTTTATTTATTTATTTATTTATTGATTTTGGGATAGCTGAGATTCATGGATAAAACCTCTTGAGATGAACGCTGTTGACGGGTTCATCCAAGGGAATGCCTTCAGGTGTTGATAAAGTGTATGCACCAGATCCATAGACTGCGGTGATAATGAAAGGACCAAGCCAATTTGGTTCAAACTTGCCCTGTTTCTCTCGATGCTGTTGATTCCTTTGGTTTTCTTTAAGGACAAGGTCGCCAACCTGAAATCTGCGTTCTCTGATCTTTTTGTTGTAGCTGCGGCGTAGCCAGTTTTGATAGACTTGAAGATGGTTCAATGCTGTAAGGCGGCGTTCATCTAAGAGCTCAAGATCATGGAGTCGGGACACTCGATACTCTTCATCTGAGATAGTATGTTGCAAGGATATGCGCAAAGAGGGGATCTCAACCTCGATAGGCAAAATAGCTTCAGTGCCATAGACTAGAGCATAGGGTGTGGCGCCAGTAGGAGTTCTGACACTTGTTCTATAGGCCCATAAAGCAGGATGCAGTTGTAGATGCCAATCTCGACCAGTTTCGTTAACAGTCTTTTTAAGGATCTTGATGATTGTCCTATTAGAGGCTTCAGCTTGACCGTTGCTCTGAGGATAATAAGGCGTAGAGAACCTATGTTGAATATGAAACTTATTGCAAAGATCTCTAACCTCTTGGTTCTTGAAAGGCCGGCCATTATCGGTGACAATAGCTTGAGGAACTCCATAACGGCAGATGATGTAATGTAGGATGAATTTAGCTATTTGTTTACCTGTGATGTAGGTCATTGGTATGGCTTCTACCCACTTTGTGAAATACTCAGTGGCAGTGATAATAAACTTATGACCATTTGATGAAGTAGGATGGATTTTACCCACAAGATCAAGTCCCCATTGCGAAAAAGGCCATGGAGTGACAATAGGCTGAAGCTCATGTGCTGGTGCATGTATTAGATCTCCATGTTTCTGACATTGTAGACATCTCCTTGCAAATTGTTGGGCATCTTTTTCCATAGTTGGCCAGTAGTATCCTGCTCGCAGAAGTTTCTTAACAAGGCCAGGGCCAGCGGAATGCGAACCGCAGACACCTTCATGTACTTCACGTAAGGCCGTTTTTGCTTCCTCGGAGTCAAGACATCTAAGAAGGATACCATCAAGACTCCGGCGATAAAGGGTGTCTCCTAAGATAGTGTAACGAGAGGCTCGACGGATAAAAGTTTTACGCTGGGTGTTGGATAGTTGAAGAGGCAAGGTGTGATTATGGAGATACTCGTATATATCTTTGTACCACAACGAGTTGGGACCAACAATCTCACATATGAGCTCAGACTGTGGAACTTCAAATGCTGGGATCAAAAGCTGTTCGACCAAGAATTCACATTTATGGGTATTGGATGGCATGTCTAAAAGAGATCCAATCATAGCCATGGCATCGGCTGCTCTGTTTTGGAGTCTTGGAATTTGCTCAAAGGTAATGTCCTCAAAATATTGCTTGAAATCGTCCACCATTAGCTTGTATGGAAGAAGCTTCTCGTCTTTTGTTTGATATTCATCTAAGACCTGTTTAATAACTAGCTGAGAATCACCAAAGACTCGTAACTGTTTGATAGCCCATTGTACTGCCATGCGCAAACCTGTTATTAAAGCTTCATACTCTGCTATGTTGTTGGTACATGGGAATGCTATTCTATATGATTTAGGTATGCAGTCTCCTTGGGGAGTGACAAACAAGATACCTGCTCCAGATCCGTGTTGAGTGTATGACCCATCAAAGTATAGCTGCCATCGTGCTGGAGAGCTTAAATTAAACAATCCTTCATCAGGGAATTCGGGATATATTGGCTGAATGTCTGTGATAGGTGCTGCAGCTAATTGATCAGCAATGACTTGTCCTTTGATAGCTTTACGATTCACATATTGTATATCAAATTCACTCAAGATCATAACCCATTTTGCTAATCTCCCTGTGAGAAGTGCTTTTGAAAGGAGATACTTGAGGGGATCCACATTAGAGATGAGCTTTGTTGTTTGGTTCAACATATAATGTCGCAACTTTTGGGAAGCAAACACTAATGCTAAACAAGCTTTTTCCATGAATGAGTAATTGAGTTCATATCCCACAAGAGTTCTGCTAATGTAGTAGATGGCTTGTTCTTTTCCTGAATCATCATGTTGAGCTAGAAGTGCACCCAATGCTGCGGTTGTTGATGATATATAAAGCAGTAATGGACGATCAAGTACAGGAGGTATTAACACAGGAGGTGTTGCCAAGTATTCTTTTATCTTATCAAAAGCCTGTTGAAACTTTTCATCCCACTTAAAAGGTTCACCCTTGCGAAGAAGATGCTGAAAAGGATGACATTTATCTGCGAGTTGTGAGATAAATCTGCGGATAGATTGTAGCCTACCCTGTAAACTGCGGAGCTGTTTGAGATTCGTTGGTGGAGGCATTTCTATGATAGCTTTTACCTTAGATGGGTCCACTTCTATTCCTCGTCGAGACACAATATATCCCAATAGTTTTCCTGATGTTACGCCAAATACACACTTCTTTGGATTTAGTCTGACTTGATATTTTTCTAATCGATCAAAAATTTGTGCCAATACTTGTAGATGTCCTTCCCTTGTCTTAGATTTGCCTAGGATGTCATCAACATAGTCTTCCATGATAGTATGAAAAAGGTCATGGAAAATAACTGTCATAGCTCGTTGATAGGTAGCTCCAGCGTTTTTGAGACCAAAAGGCATTACAACCCAGCAATATGTACCCCATGGACAAATAAAAGATGTTTTATCTTGGTCTTCCTCTGCTATTCTGATCTGATTATAACCAGAAAATCCATCCATCAAAGATAGCATTTCATGTCCTGCTGTAAGATCAACAATGTTGTCTATGCTTGGTAATGGAAAATCGTCTTTAGGACATGCTTTGTTAAGATCTCTAAAGTCTGTGCAGCAGCGAACTCGTCCATCTGGTTTGGCTACAGGTACTAAGTTTGAAACCCATTCTGGATAATCAATAGGCTTTATGAACTTTGCTTCTAACAGTTTCTGAATTTCTGCTTTGACCAATAAGGCAACTTGTGGATGCATTTTGCGCAATTTTTGTTTGACAGGCTTTGCATCAGGGAATACTGCTAAATGATGTACCACAAGTGAAGGATCTAGTCCTGGCATGTCTGCATAAGTCCATGCAAAATTTATAGCTCTTCTCAGAAAAAATGCTGTGAAGTTCTTTCGTTCTTGCTCTGATAGTGATGCTGCCAAAAAGGTGATCTTCAGATTCTGTTTTGTTCCCAAGTTCATGTCTTGTGATTTTTCAACTAGCACAGTTGATTTCTCATGGTAATCAGCGGCAACAGGAAGATCAAATCCCTCATCCTCAGGCTCCTCAGAGAGGTTTTCACCTTCGGATACGTCCTTTATTTTTACTTTTTCACGGTCAAGAGGCGCCTTGCGGTTTTCACCTAGTGACCTATTTTGTTGAATTTTGTTTATTTCACTTTTGCGACTGAAGGATTTGATACTTCCGCCAAAATATGCTAGTTTAGGTAATTCCATCATGAAACCTGCTTTATGATCACCCAATGGAATACCTTGTCTCAAACCCATGAATTTTGCAATGGCTTCGTCATTTTCAAATGTATCTAATATCGGTGCCCCCTGTTGGTCCCAATCGATGAGGTCAGGATATACGAGGGAGAGGCGAATGGAGGGATTATGATGGCTAGAAGAGGTTGCGGAAAACATGAAGATGGAATGTTCTTGAAAGAGGTCGGTGATATGAAGGGAGGAGTCGTCGATGGTATCCAAGTTAGAAGTCTCTCCTACCGAAGAAGGTCCAACGTCAATATCGGAAATACACTTAATGTCTTTGGGTCGCGGTACCTCCGGTTGGTAACCAAGGCCTTGCTTATTAAACTTCTTAGACACAATAAGGGGCTCAATAGGTCCTTGTTCCTGTGATCCCAAGCCGCCATGTCCTTTATAGCCCATGTTCTTTATGATACGAAACCCATTGTTGTATCGCTCTACTTCAAGTTGGACTTGGTCATTTTCATCAAAGAATATCCAAGAATTGATGTCCTCAATGTCTTCGTCATCCAAGAAACCACCTTTAATGAATACGGTAGGGGGAGCTTTGATAACAGCGGAGGATGAAGTGGGCTTAGATGTAGAGGGCTTACCATGGGATTTAGGAGATAATGGAAGGGTGCCAACGCAACAGGATTCCTGCAATTTGTATTCACCAGGGCCATGTTCGGTATATTTGATATGGAGGTTGGAAGCGGCTTTGCTAGATGAGGGCTTGAGGAGATCGGATGGGTCTACATAGGAGGAAGACGGATATGCCTCAGTGTTGAGAGGGATACGGTTTGGACTCTGATATTTAGCTTGAAAGGCACGACAAAACTCAAATGGATTGGGATCAGCTTGAATGGTAACTTCAACACCCTTATGTGGAAATTTAAGGCATTGGTGATATGTAGATGGAACTGCTTTAAGGGTATGGATCCAAGGGCGACCAAGGATGATGTTGTAAGGCAGATCAATATCAAGGACTTGACAGCGAGTTTCTGTAATGACCGGTCCAACTTGAATAGGCAATAAGATGATCCCTTCAGTATCTCTTTCAGCGTCATCATATGCTCTGATGGTAATAACCTTGGAGGTGTCTACATTTTTCTCCGAATATCCCAATTGTTTGATGAGTTTCAAAGAACATATATTTAGACCAGCTCCCCCATCTATCAAGACTCGTTTGATACGGCGTTGATTAACAAACACTTCAATATGGAGGGCCTCATTGTGTGACGGATGAATTGAGGGTTGAAGATCTTTGTCGAAAAAGGTTAAATGACAAGGGGCTGCAATGCTAGCGACCATGGATTGAAATTGTGTGATATTAATATTATTAGGCACCGAAGACTCTTGTAAGGCCTTATCAAGGATAGCTTTATGTGCGGGGGATATGCGGAGCAGCTCAAGGATAGATATGTGTGCGGGTGTTTTGCCAAGGTGATCCAAGAGGTTATAGTCAGAGAGAGGTCGAGGAGGATGAGGGGGTGCTCCTTGAACGGTAACTCGACCTCTTCGCGTGGTTACGGCACAATCAGGTGCTCCTTGGACGGTAATGGTAGAAATGCGAGCATGGTCAATGCGGCCAATGGTAGATGATGCATAGCTATAGGGAATAGCATTTCCAGCTTGAAGGTTATTTGTCTGATCATGAGATGGAAGTGGATTCTTGAAAGTCTCTAGATCATAGTTTGATGTGGATTGTTGAGCAGGTTGAGGTGTTGAAGGTGTGACGTTGATTAGACCTTGATCAATGCAGTCTTGGATAACATGTTTTAAGCGCATACAACCATTTGTTTTATGTCCTTTAACTCGATGGTAATCACAATACTCATTCTCTTTGTACCAAGGAGCTCGAAAGAGTGGTTCGCCGTTTGGTGGTGCATCGGGTAGAATAACATCTCCGGCTTGAAGCAGCTTTCGAAGAATAACTTCCATGGGTTCCACTAATGGTGTAAATTGTCGGCGTGGATTAGAAGTTTGGCGTTGGTTTCTTCGTGGTGGAAAAGACTGTCTTGGTGGAGAGGCTGCTTGAATGTTGATAGGAGTTCTCATAGTTTGGATATTCTTTGTATCAACAATACCATCATTGACAACATTCTTGTTCTTGTTCCAAAAGCGAGACTTATCATTGGAATTTTGGGGAGAATCTTTGTTATCACGAAAGATCTTGATAGTTCCTTTGGCAATTAAGGCTCGTTCAATAATTACTCCTTTGGAAACTAGTTCGTCAAAGGTGCTAGCGCTTTGCAATTGTAGTTGGAATGACAGCTCAGGATGAAGATTTTGAACAAAGATGTCAAGCTGTTGTTTCTCAGGGATTTCCCATGATAATTTGCTAGCCATATTACGCCATCGTTGGGTAAATGAGGAAAAGGTTTCACCATTACGTTGTTTGTTGTTGACAAGGTCATTCATGTTTACCTCATGTTCAATGTTGAAGGCAAAATGTGATCGAAACTTGGTTGCCAATTCTGAAAAAGTCTTAATTCCTGGAGGTAAATGGGAAAACCATTCGAGAGCTTGTCCTACTAAGCTTCGAGGAAATAGTCTCAAGAGATATGTATCATCATAGGCAACGTCGAGACATGCCACGAAAAAGGATCGAAGATGGTCATCCGGATTTCCTTTCCCTTTGTACTTATCAAATTGTGGGATTTCAAAGTGTGGTGGAAAAGGTATCATATTAAGAGACTTGTCAAATGGATAAGCGCATATGTTTTCGAGAGAGAAAGGTTTCTTGCCTTGTCCTACCCTTTCATCGATCATCTGTTGGATATCGGCTGAGGATAACTGCTGTTGTTGCGAAGGGGGTTGAGTGTGATATGAGACATATTGTGGTTGTGGTTGTGGTATATGTGGAGTTGTGACAGTTTGTTGTGGTTGTGGGATGTACGAAGCTGTGACTGTTTGTTGGGGTTGTGTGCCCACAATGTATGTCAAAGGAGTGGTATGTGACATGTACGTGTTAGAGGATTGCTGTCCTTGAGACACAAGTGGCAAGTGGGTGTGCATTACATGAGAAGTGGATGTTGGATTGATAGTAGCAGATGGTTGGGAAGTTGGGATTGAATTCATGACATGTTAAGTGACGGAGGGATTGGTAGATACAACAGAAGGGTGAACATTGGGATTGGTATTTTGGACAATATGAGGATTGGTATACGTCATGTGTTGAGTGATATTAGAGAAGCCTTGGGTAGCATAAGAGGGATTGATGGTGTGTGAAGGATTGGAAGAAGAGGACAGCATGGATGTAAGTTGATCTACATAAGCAATCTTATTGTTTGGATTGGCTTGAGAAATGAGGGAATCACTCATGTCAATGAGACTAACGTTGGGATTATAGGATAACATGGAGGAATTAGCAGTTGGTGTATGAGATGTGGTAGATTGCAATGGTTGTGAAGCATGGACAACATGTGTTGTTGGAATGGTTTGAGAGGTATGCACACCGTAAGATATGGGAATTGCTTGTGATGCTCGAAGTGTTTGTGCTTGTGTTACATGGACAGCTTGTGTGACTTGAGGCATGGAAACAGTCATGGTAGAAGGAGAGATATGTTGAGGGACATGAAAAGGTGGGATGTTGAGATTTTGTGACATGAAAGGAAGCACATTGGTGGGCACTATCAATGGTTCTAAGGTATGCTCTGATCGCGGTAACTCAAATGAAGCAACAAGAGGCAATGAAGATGGTGTTTGCGAGGTAGTAGAAGATGATGTGACTATAGTAGATGGTCTATTCGCAACAACAGCAGTAGTGTTGGGATCGTGCTCTCTAATAGTGGATATATCAAAGTCTTTAGGTAGTTTAGCACCCATGCGAGCAAGTTGGAGAAAACAGCGATCAGGCTCAGATATCATGAGTTTCTCAACTTGGTCCCATAGATAGGTATCTTGGAATTCTGATGAGTCGTCTTGAGATTGTTCTTCGAAAGTTTCCAAGGATGGTTGAGGGTGCATTTGTTGTGAAGATGATTCGCCCCTAGTGTACCCTTGAGGTATAAACATATGAGAAGGCATACCAGTTGTGAATTGAGTTGCGTCCTTAAGGGGTGTTGTGAATTGTTTCATCTCAGCTTGCAATTTGGCATCCATTTCAGCTTTCAATTTGGCTTCTATTTCAGCTCGATATTGACTCCTAGTTTGAGGCATGATGTTGATGATGAAGTTGAGCTTGTCAAAGTTTTGAGACCCAAAAGATGATAGTTGGTTGATTGGCTGCTGTTTTGGTTTGCTGGTTTGGCTAAGTTTGCTTGGTTGATTTGTTTTGGCTGAGTTGTTGTTGGTTGTCCCTAGAGGTAGCTCAATCACTCAAGGGAAAGATTGTTTGCTGTTGATGTTTGTTGGAGCTAAAGCTAAAAGAGATTGTTTGCTGAAGCTAAAGCTGAAGGATGTTTGTTGGCTAAAGCTAAAACTGAAGGTTGTTTGTTGATTGAAATGATTGGATTGATGTCTGATTTGCTGGTTGGGGTCTCAAAAGATGGAAAAGCTCATGAGTTGTGATTGATTGATAAGCTCAAAATAGGAGACAAAGTCCAGGTATTTGCTATTGATCAAAGATAAGTCTGAAAGCTGATGTTTGAGGTTCAAGCAAGCTGGTCCTGAGGCTAATTCAGCTGATGCACTGAGATTTGCAGGAATTTTAGCTACAGGCGACTGATGATAGCTCAAAGGCGACTCACAGGATGCTAAAGGCGATTAATGATAGCTTAAATGCGACCTGGTTTAGATGTGACAGGAAAATGACAGTGCTAACCAGAAGCGAATGCTATTCCAGAGACGACAACTGTTGGTTCAAAGGCGATTACTATTAGTTCAGAGGCGACTCAGATATCCCTAAAGGCGACAGTCTGTTGTTCATAGGCGAACTTGTTCAGGAATCAGGCGAATAACTGTGGCTTAAAAGTGACTTATCTCAGGGAATATGCGACTGGTTATGAATCAGATGCGACTTGGTTCAGACAGTAGGCGATCATCTGTGGTTCAAAAGCGATTCTGTTTAAGCAAAAGGTGATCAACTGTGGTTTAAAAGCGACTCTGTTTAAGCAATATGCGGGCAATTATGGTTTAAAAGCGACGCAATTCAAGCAGATGCGAGTCACTATAGTTCAGAAGCGATGTTAATGATCTGTGCGAGCAGTTTAGGTTCAAAAGCGACTGTGTTTGTGTGACAGTGGTCTGATTTTGCAGTTTTTTCCAGCAAGAAAACAATGATAACAGTCACTCACACTTACAACAAGCACAAACTGATACAACCTAGGCTAGGATAGGACAGTATCTGTTGAATCCCCTAGCTGCACCTATTCAAAGCGGGTAGCTCCAGGATCTTGATAGCACCGACTCCTCCTTACATTTGCACACACTTCTCACGCATACCAAGATCTGGGATTCTTATAAGGCTTGACCCTCTCCAAACCTTTAGATTGTCCCTGCTACCTCGGCTAAGAACCGCATGAATTGGGGCCGCTTCAAGGGTTTTGCCCTCTGCGTCAACAGATAGAAGGTTTTTGGCTACTACACAAAGTTGCTAATAAGGGCATCCGTTCGGGTGGCTATACATGCGGCAGCGCTACTCTCCGTTATGGAGTCTCCCAGCCTCCAAGGGTTGCGCCTTGGAGGGTTTTGGGGGAGGTTGGCTGTCGGTATAACACAACTGCACCCGTTGTTTGTGGCTTTCGACACAAACACTTTTCTTATATAGCGGTTCGGAAGAACTTGGCTTTAGCCCGTTACCCGCTTGGGTCGTATCCCTTCTCACACCGGGAAGGCAGGCCCTCTAAAGATAATGACAAGTTCTCATGCACCCAAGATCCATTTGATAGGCAAGGGGAGAGGATACTTTTGTCATTAAATTTGGGTTACAATCAGGCACATGCAAGCAATCAAAAAGATAAATCAAGCACGGAGCAAACAGTAATTCATTTTAAGCACCAAGCCCAAATATGCCTAATTTAGTGAAAAAAAACCACAAATCTTGGACCGATCGAACCTGCAACAGATATGTCAGTAGTTTGATAACCTCCTTTCTTGGACAAATCGATAAGATGCTGCGCAAATAGCCAGTTAATAGCCAAAAATCAAACTGGAACTGAAACAGGCTTAAAAACAACAGAGCTATACCAGATGCGACTCACTGTTGATCAAAAGCGACCTCTATTTTAACAGAGGTGAAATACTGCGAATCATATGCGACGCGCAACAACACCGGATGCGACTCCTGTTAGCTCATAAGCGATTCATATTTTCCATAAGCGATTGGTTGAGGGCTGGATGCGACCTGGTTCTGCAAAAACACAGCCGATAAACAAAACCCTAGCCTAACAGGCGAATAATATCAGTCCATAAGCGAATTCAAAAGCGGCTTCTGTCGTGTCATATGCGATCCCAATATACCAGAAGCGGCCTCTTGTAGGTTGAAAGCGACCTGTCTCTGCAACACAAAAATCTAAACCCTAACCTGCGCAGGCGAATATTATTAGCTCATAAGCGTATCATATCAGCATAAAAGCGCGCACTGTTAGGTCGAAAGCGATGCGGATTTGTGCAAAGGCGGCCCCTGTTAGATTAAAAGCGGTCTGATTATGCGCAAAAGCGGCGGCTATTAGATCAAAAGCGGTAAATATATTTAACACAGTCGCATATTAGAGGCGATCATTTTAATGATAAAAGCGATTCGGTTTACCTGAGACGACGTCTGTTCAGTCAAAGGCGATCCAGAGAGGAATATGCGGCCTGTTCCAGCTCAAAAGCGACGCAGAAATCCCGAAGCGGTGGATTTTCGTTCGAAAGCGACTGGAATTTTCTGCGAGCACCTGCAAAATCTGATCTTCAAAGAAACAACTCCAAAAAAACGAAGTTAATCAGGGACGTGAGTCCCACCGGGCGTGCCAAAATGTGATAGGTGAAAGTCAGGTGTGGCAGATCAGACATAGTCGTGAAACCCTAACCCTACCATCATCAAGGAATCTAACCTAAATGAAATCAAAGGATAATGCAATTCAAGCATAACATCACCTAGACCGTGCGATTCCTTTGTTTGAGAGAGAGATGTGGACTGCTTCTTCAACGATAAGCAATTACAAAGCTGAAAGCTGCCATTGATGGATGATAAAAGCTCGAATGCTCGAATGCTCAAGATGATAATGGAGTTGCTATATGATTGCTGGATTCCTAGATACTATATGATTTCTGGATGTCTCATATGGAGTGAGAGGCTGTTTATATAGGACTCAACCAAGATCAATCAACGGTGGAGATTCAGAGGCTATGTGAATGGCTAAGATTGAAAGTTACTAAATTTAGGTCCAATTAGTTGTGCATGTGATGGATTTTAAATGAAAGTTGTCTTACAACACATGATAAATGGGAAATGGACAAGTGTTAAAATGTGATAAATGATAAAGGCTTAATTCAAATAAAGTATTTGAATTAGTGGGATATGAGTTGGAAATTAATTAAATAAATAAAATTTATTTAATTAATATGATAAATGCATAAAATGGGATAAAACATGATGTGGAATTAATTAAATAAATACAATTTATTTAATTAATCGGCTAAATGAATGAGAATGGGATTTTAATTAAATAAATAAAATTTATTTAATTAATTGGGTAATGGATTAGTGATTTAACAAGGTGTCGTTAGACATGGACAAATTTGGGTGTCTACACCTATTTCAAACCATGGAGCTGAATCATTTTGAAATGTACTCCAAAGTATCAGTTAGCCCAAACCTTATTATCTATTAGCAATCACTCATGTTGGTTGCTAAGCTAGGTGAGTTCATCATAGTTCAACTCAAAAAGATAAGAGATAGGAATTTCTACACAAACTTTTAATAATCTAAAGTCTATGAGGGCATAGAGGTCCATGTAGATACTACAACTATCCTTATAAAGGTGAAGGAATCATTCATGATGTCCATGTGAAGGAATGCCCAAAGGAACTGGGCATTCTGATACATTAACAAGTGCACAAGAAAAGATGAGTACTTGAGCACCCATTGTTAATTGAAATTGCTCAGTTGATAGTGCATGGTTTTGGCAATAACCTCCTCAAGATCAAATAAGAACACCTACTCCTATGTGATAGTCTTTAGTTGTTGGAGATCTCCCAACTAGAAATTTTGCACCATTTTTTCATCATCTAGGCTGAAGATAAAGGCCAACATTGAACATGTGTTCCAAACATCATTGGGTGAAAGTTCAAAGCTATTTCCCACTTTTAGAAAGGAAATGGTCAACATTCATCTTTTTAACTTGGATCACTAGAAAGTGACATTTATGTTTTAAATTTTGAAATGATATAAACTAATGAAAAGTAGTTTTATTAGTGTATTTTATGTTTGGATTTAAAAAAAATAAAAAAAACAATTTGAATGCAGTTTTTTTGTAAAATTGACATCATAATTTAGTTGTTGATAAAATGCTAAAAAATGAGGTTAAGCGGGATGCCACTTTTATCTAGTAAATTTCATTTTTTTCCTTCAATTTTTTTTTAAATTTATAACTTGAAACTTTAGTGCATGGATTAATTTTTCCCATTTTGATAAATATATATTTTTAAATAAATCTTGAAAGTTATGTGCATTGAATACACAATTATTTCAACAGGATGCCACTTTTTGTCTTAACTATTTATTCAAAATAGAAAATGATTATATTGTCTTAACATATAATCTCTTCCCTAATGCATCATATATATATTTTTAATTTTTTAATAAACTTTAGTATTTTTCTTGAGAAGACAATCAACCTTATATTTTGTGTTGACTACCTACCTTTAGTAAAAATAAAAAATAAAATATAAAGTTATTAAAATATTATATATATATATATATATATATATATTTGAAAACTACACTTATAGATCTACAAAAGGGTATTTTTATATTTTTTTTGTAAATGTTATTTTCATGAGTAGGAGTTGTGAGAACATTAAGATTTTCAAATAATTTCATTTTTTTTGTAAATTGGCCCCAAAGTGATGCTACATATGTATCTTATGGACATTTCTAGTTAAAAAAGTTATGGCCTAGATCTAATTTAGCTAGAATGAATCTAGCTAGAACATATGTTTGACCAAAATTGAACTTTAGTTGGAAATGCTTAAATTCATTTGTGTTGATAAGTTTCCTTGAAGTGGGACACAACTTTGAACATTCACCCCACTCTCTAATTGGGTGATATTAAGGGGATTCAACTAGAAGCTTACTATTATCTTTTCTAGGACTTAGTTCCTTATTCGGAAACTTGAGCTTGTTCTCCCTGGTGTCCCACGTGTTCTTCAAGTTTTTGTAGCTCTAGTGAAAAGCCTCCATCATATGTAGTACCTAAAGTATCCCTTAGATAGTGTTCACATTGACCATGACTCAAATACTATTCCCTTGGAGAATTTTGACTTTGGTGTCATAGCAACCTATGTAAGCTTGAATCAGTTCTAGATAGGGGCACACTTGGGTCACTATATATTGTGGTATTATGGAGGTCCAAATTTAAATCTTAAAACTCTAGTTTTCTCTCAAGTGGAGCCTTTCCAACATCTAAGCATGAGCACCTTCCCACATGTTCTTTGTTGGTTTTGACAACATGAGATCAAAGGCATTGTTTGTGAAGTCATAAACCAAAAAAGGTTCTAAACAGTTGCCTTTTCTCACAATTCTAACACTCCCTTAGCCCCTAGGAGGTCTCTCTTGAGAAAGCACCAAGGCATACAACCTTCTTCTCTATATTTAGGTGGTAACTTAACTCGTTGATGTTGTTGCGTATCTCTTTTATGTTTCAACATGGTTGTTCTTTGTAATTTCTTGAACCTTGTCTAAATTCACATACTCATTTCATAATGATAACAGACAATTGAGAGAGCATAGAAAGAAACTAAGTCTTATAACTACAAATTAATTTATGAGCACATAATAACATTTTAAATCCATCTTATGTTCTATTTATAGTTGTTTCATGGTGTAAGTTGTAGGAGCATCATTTAATTTTTGTCACTTCATCATCTTAATGTGAGTTGGTGGATTCACACTATGCTTTAATTTTAACTTGCAATATTTTCTCTTGCACCAAGATTTGATTTTTCTCCCTAAAGATTTGGTATCATTCATGACAAGACATGGGATACTAATAATACATCCACAATGTGACTAACTGTCCATATATAGTAGATTTTTGAAATGATTTTTTTAACATGATTGCACTTTCTTAAATACCCAAATTGGGATAGATGTCTTCTTTTCAAAAATCATTATCCTAGATTTGATAGCCAAGGATTTAAAGTCGATAAGATTGGTAGTTGGAAGGTAGGTGGACATGCTCAATCAACTCACTGATTCATGGCTTTTCTTTCTTTCTAGAAGGCTCAAGCTTTAACCATAAAGGCTAACTAGATATCCCTCTAACTTGGTAATTTCCTTTTGCCACCCATTATCTTTCCAAATCATGTGTAACTTTGAAATTTGAAAATTGTCACCACCATCGAGATGCTACAAAAATTACTCTAACGAAACCTCAAATCTGTAGAAACTAGAACCAACAACCAAAGGTTGAAATGGAACACAAAATTAAGATGCACATAAAAGAACATGAAAACACAATATAATACATATGTACAAGGTGAGGCTATGCAATTACTTTAGATATGGTGTTTGAGATATATCCCATTGAATGAGATAGGAAAGATGTCACTGTTAACCTCTATGAGATAAAAATAATTGGATTCCTTGCAGATAGAAATTGTGTAAGGTCTGCTACACAGAGAATCAAATTTGGAATGAGGCCTTAGCTTAGTCACTCTTTCTTACCACTTGAGGACTATATCCCCAACTTTAAAATTTGGCTCCAAAGAGCACTTGTCGAACCACCACTTAACAATTTGCTAGTGTCCTTGCATTGGATTCCTTCTCGATTCTTTTTTATCCTCTAACTCTAGTAATTCTATTATTTGGACTTCCATATCTCTATTTTTTGCTATCTCCATTCATTTTATCAATTGTAATAATAGCAACTATATGGATATAGGCAAGGAAGATTCTCTACCTATTGATGGGTGTTTTTACACACTCGACAATAGACCAGGTAGAACACAAGATTCACCACCTTTCCTAAAAAGAAACCAACCTCAAGAGGTTGATAACCCCAAGGTCCCTGCTAGTTGGGTCTCATCTGTGTTGGATAGATCAGTGGTTTATGTAGCTTTACCTTTACAAGGGGCTGCTAGTAATCAAGTAGACATGAGGTTAATTATGCAATGAGTTCAACAGGTAAGATGAACCATGTATGAATAAGTTACTTCGACCACCTAATTGCTCTTAAGTAGACATTTACAGTGTCATACCAGTAATAAGGTAACTTGCAAGTAGGATAAATCCAATTTATAATAGCAAGTTTGTGATTCCTAGACTGTCAGTAATTGTCTAAGAAAGATCAAAAGATAAGAGTTTGAGAGAAAGAGAGAAAGGGAGAAAGAGATCAACAACCTCTATGTTGATCTCTGCTTGTCTCATTGTATTAGATGAGATTAAAGATAACACAAAATTTTATGACCAGTATTCCACACAATCATTCACAAGTCAGAGGTGAGAGTCTAAGGGATCAATCAAAAGATTACAATAAAAGCATGGAACACCATAATCCATGCACATTTACCATACTCTATTCCTCAATTAAATAAGCATTCATTTCATCAAAATATACCAAGCACAAATAAAGAGATCAAACACATTACCAACAGAGATAAAAGAGATACAGACAACTGAAGATATTTTTTATTAATGGTCACCAAACATTGGCAGATTAAAGATGACAACATGATTCCCACACTACAAATGTATTGAAGCTTTCCACTTTACATGCCATACAAAAAAAAACTATGTGGCCTTGCCACCTAATTTCTATAAACTCATATGCTCTATTCTATATATGTTCCAATCTATCTATGCAAGAATGACATCCTCTTTATATATAGGTAATGTCCTATTAAATTCATAGCCAAGTCGTCCCAAAGACCAAACCCATTATCAATTTACAATGCTTAACCCAAATCTCAAAATTATGTCAGCCTTGGATCTTAGGTGAGTTTCCAAAATCTTTACCAAGGAGCACTTTGGGTATATAAATAGTATTTATGTCAAAAAAGGGAGGGTTTGGTTGCTGCTTCACTAATGGTACAGATCAAAAATATTGGGGAGGCTTGTGCTAGAAAATCAATATATCTGGGGACATATTGAAATCCCTTCAAGTCCAAATTTAAAAATCCCTCCTCTAATAGTTGTTCTTTCTCTTCTGTTAGCTCATCTATAAGTGGTTCCCCAACCTCTTGGACAATGCCCAAGCACCATTAGAAGAAACACCCATTCATACTAGCTTTGGATAAGTGGTGTGTTGATCATGAGAAACTCCAACCTTCTTCTTATAAGCTTTCTGTAACTTCCTCCAAACTTGTCCCAGATCTGCATCTCCAATGCTGAAATATATCAGAATCATGTTGAAAGGTGGATGGTACCTCTTTGAATCATACTCCATCTATCTAGTCAAAGGATTCCCTTGCATTTCTACAAAATAAAACCCAAAACCATACATTAGAATCCCATACCGAGTGCCAATATGTCATGAAAGTCCATCGGGGTTAGTATGTCTTTAAAGAATAATCATATAAAACATATTATGCTCTAGTCATCAGAAATCACCGAGGTATGATACCACCTAGATATGATACCAAGTAGAATTTTAGGATTGGGGTGATCCTAAGATTGATATCAATAGGTAATCTAAAAGAACCCACCAACCCGCTCTACTGATCCTAGGAAAATACCAATGTAAAGTCATCGGGGATCAGAGATCAAAGTGAACGTTGAACTCATGCTTAAGAGGCGTTAGGAGAAGGGTCCAACACCCTAATTTGAAAGAGTAAAGTTGGGGATTAGGAGACGGAGATGATAGATGAAGCATGACAAAACGACTTGATCCAACCTCGTGACTCTGAAAAAAGGACTTAGAACATGAAGCATCAAGAGTTGGAGATTGGAGGGGACATTAATTAACCATTACACTGAGAAAAGAAGGAAGATAAACACGTCCCATAGGTCCTAAACGCCTAGAGGAAATCAAATGAGGAAAAAAGGAGGGATCGGGAGACAAAGGACCCCAAAACACTCTAAAAATTTAGAAAAGACATAGGGCAAGATCAAAACTCAATTGTACAAAAGGGGCATGAAAAGATTCAAAAATGAAGGATTGCAAAAAGAACCGAAAGAAGGAAAATCCTATAACAAGATGAAAAATGCTCGAAAATTATAAAAGACATCAAAAAATCATAGGAAGATGTCAAACAAAAGGTGAAAACATGCAAAACAACAACACAAACAGTAAAACCCTCGGGCTGAAAATACCATTAACATGAAAGGGAAACAAAAAAAATGAGGAAACTCTCCTAGAAAAAAGACAAGCTGGAGAAAAGGATATGCAAGCTACAAGCGATGGAATCTGTACAAATTAAGATGTCCATGATCACACCAATGATGTGATCTCGCACCATGGGCTCATAGCAAGACCAAAATCGTCCAAGCTCTAGGAGAAAGCAAAAAAATGAAAATGAGAAAGAAAAAGGGGGAGCAAGCATTAAAATAGCTCCCCTCACACATGCACTGAAAAGGTAAGAAATTAATGCAGAGCGAAAGGCAGGAAGGGCTTAAGTCAGCCTTGACACCATGGTGATGTCGGGGATGCCTTCACCACCATGCCAAAAGAAAAAGGTCGAAGGTCCAATGCGGACTACACAACAAAAAAAATCATGATCGGGACTGTATGCACAAAAATCACGCACAGCCTCCACAAGGACCCCGATGATGATTCAAATCCTTGTCATGTACATGTAAGCGTGAAATAATATCCTCTAAGTAGCAAACCTCTTGATGATGTGTCTTCTTTCTTGTCTTGTATTGTTTCCTCTTTGTCGATTTCTCTCTCTCCCCGTTTACGACACTTTTTGTGACACTTGTCGATTTGTGTTTTCTGAGCTTTCGACCTTGCTCCTAAGCCTTGTAAGCATCTTGTAGGTAAATTTTCACCTTTCCCCTATGTTTTTCATCATTTGCACCCCCTAGAAGCCTTCTAGAGGTCCCCCCTATCCACCTCCCACTTTTAGTTTTGCTCTACCAATCCAAATCTCCCCCTGTTATTTCTAGATCTCCCCCGAGTGATCCTATAGGTGTAAGTGGAGATTTGGATTCTTGCACATGACTGACCTATTTCTGGAGGTAGAACCCCTCCTTTTCTTCTCTTCTTTCTTTTCCCCTGCAAGTCTTTAGAAAACCTTGTCTAGCCCAGATCTCCCACGAGCAACCTAGGGTCACCTAGGGGTGACCCTACTAATGAAAGGGGCGACCCTGTTGCATTTTCAGTCATGGAAAAACTTGAGTCTCACTAATTTTAGCTCCATTTTCACCTATTTTTCTTCCAGTTCACATGATTTTGATGTCCAATATGGAGTTGACTATTTCACTTACCCATACATGCATAATTAACTCTATTTGATCTAAAATTAACAACTCAATCAATCTCATGCATCTTCACATCTCCAATTCCTCTGTAGTGATAAGTTATTATTGATTTATCACTCCATAGTTAGTTGAGTTCACTGGGTAATCAATGTTGTTAACTCCCCAATCAATCCTTGTTAACTCATCAATCAAATGAGTTAATTTCTCAATCAATCCCATTCCTCAAACCTATAAATACACCCCTCCCTCAAGCACAAAGGGAGGCAATTCATTGTGCACACAACTCTTGCTAGTTTTTGCTCTCCAACTTAGCATTCAAATGCTCTTACAGGATGAAGGTGCCTTTTGCTTTATTCATTGTTCAACCAAGCATCGTTACGCTGCTTCATTCAACACCATTGTGCTCAATCAAATCTCTCATTGAGCTCTTTCAAGCTTCAACAAGCTTCTTTTTGCTTCTTTGTGTTGTTTTGTTGTCAAGAGGATATCCCGCTGCTTCAAAAGGGCTTGAGGTTGCCAATATCAAGGATTTCTGAGGGTAGTGGAGTCACACAAATCTTTATTTCTTTCAAGTTCCTTCATTGCTTTATTCAATTCATAGTAATTAGAAAACCAAATTTGCTCTTGGGAACAATAAATCTTTGCTTTTTCCTTGATAGTTAGATCTTACATGTTAGAATAATTGTTTTCATATTCTTAGATCTAGATTATTTGAAGAAGCAGTTTTCATTTTTAGATTAGACTACTTCAAAACAATCGAAAACACAAAAACATAGATTAAACATGCATTAGGAAGAATCATAGTAGTTTGCATTCATATTTCCCTTTCATAGATTAAAGAGCATTTTTCATTTCCAAAATACTAAAAAAGCACAAAAACATGTTTGCATATCATTTAGTTTTGCATTCATATAGAAACCTTAGAAATAGACAAAATTGCAAACCCTTGATACTATCACAAGGTAAATCACGATTAACGATTCAATCAAACCCTTGATCGCATCACAAGGTAAAAACAAGTCAAAGCATAATCAAACCCTAGGTCAAAACCCTAAGTCTAATCAAGTGGTCATCATACATTTACCTCTATCTTGGCTCATGAATGTGCCTAGGAGTGAGAGGAGAGTGGGTGAAGGCTATCTGTGACGAGATTGAGGAAATCAATCCACAACAACAATAAGAGACATTTACTCTACCACAACAAGACCCATTTGTCCTCTTATTGTTAGAAGAAACTAGACAACTCCAAATACAATGAGAACTCATTCAACGCATTGAAAAACAAGAGGACATAAACAAAAGAAACCGCTTACCCACACAAAGGTGGAATAGAAGAAACCCCAACAGGAGAGGAGAAACTAGTGACACTTCGGGTCATAGGGTTGTCTCAACAACAACTACAATCGAATGAAACATTCAACTTAGTACACAACAACAAAGGCCACAGAACTTGCCGACCCCTCTCCGTGAAGTCTAGCTCTCCAATGAGCTAGACCCTCGCCATGTCTCACCTCCTCTCAACTGGATACTCCCACAAGAATGAGAGTGACGTGGCGGATCACCCCATGGTAAGGAGGGAAGGGTCCGTATGCGTGTTGAAATCTAACCTGACAGCCCTAGGCAACCAGAGTCATGATTTTGAGCGTACATATTTTGGTGAACCTGATGTGAATTACATAATCTTTTGGTTTTGTAGTTTGCATTTCAAATGCTTCAAAAACTTTAGAAAAGTTCCAAAACATTTTCACACCATTCTTCATAGCCTCTTTAGCCTCTTCAACTTCTGTCACTCACGTCATCATCTATTCCATTTGTTCTGTAGTGTCTATGGCACCCCTGAATATGACAGAACCTGACTTAAACCAAGGGAATATTCCCTCAAGAGAATCAGAAAATCCTTCCTTTGATAGGTATATGCCACTGCATCCTGATGCACCAATTACCAACTGTTATGACTACGAAGATTCTGACTATAAACAAGATCAAAGAGAGCCTAGGCATTCTCTATCTTTCAACAACCTAGCTTGGGAAAACAATCCGACCATACCAAATGCGTCACATAAAGATAGAAGGATAAGATCAGAAATACATCGACCCAATTAGCCTTCCACAAGCACATCAAGTACTCATCTTGATGAGGAAGTCAAATGATTAGAAAAACATCTACAAGAAGCCAAAGATGCTCAAGAGGTATTAAGGATTGCCTTGTGAGAAGAACAAAGAGAAAATGTTGCACACAAAGAAGCATATTACCATGAAAATACTTGTGAGAAAATCCTAGAAATGAAGAAACACCTAGAGCTACTACTCCTGCGGACTTAATCACAACTCTAGTACAAATAATTAGAGTCTTGGAAGCGGAGCAAGTTGCTCCTGAAAGAAGGCAAAAATCTCATGAATAGGATCAGGGGGCATCTCAAAACCCCCTTGCCTCAATTATTATTCACGAAACACCAGCAACAACACATGTCTGAATGGGAATCCTCCTATTCAGAACAATCAAACAAATCTAACAATGGGTTATCAAAATCCACCTACAGAGTTATTACTATCAACCTCGCAATCTCAAAGTGCCTTTCTAGGAACATATCTTGAGTATTTGAAGGAACCTTTGGACCAAAACATAAGAAGTGTACAACTACCTCGGCCATTGTCAAATCTCCTGAAGTTCAAAGGAGAGGGAGATCCAAACTCCCACATTAAAGCCTACACCACGGCCATAAGAGAACTCCTCCCTTGAGATGGGGTTGTAGCAAAAATCTTTCCAAAAACTCTTGAAGGCATCACTCTGGATTGGTATTATCGCTTACCAAAAGCTTCAATCCATTCATTCAGATAGCTAATCAGAGAGTTTGTCATGGCATTTGACATGAACAAACTCATCAAAATAGGGATCAGAGAATTCCTCACAATGAAACAAGAACCAAACGAATCCGTATCCCACTTTGTCACTCGATGGAGGCAATTCCTCTACTCTTCGACTAGTGCTTTGAACATGGACCACTGAGAACTATGTGACCTCTTCTTGCATGCCCTTAACAAGGACATGAGAGAAGATGTGACCTCTTCTTGCCATACAAATCTTACGAAGAGGCATTGGAAAGTACTTTAAGGATTGACCAAGCCGCCATTGACAGTGGAAGAAAGGTCTATGGGATAAACTGAAAGCTGACGAAGGAAGACACGGGAAAAAATGCCTCTATCATTAAGATCCTTAAAAACAATAGGAGTGCAACCACAAACGGGGTGACAAATCAACCCCCAATCAAGAAAATAAGAGATGACTATAATGAGAGAGATTACTATCCTCCTAATGTAAATACCATAGATCGACCTAGGAACAACGATTACTACCCTCGAAACAATTACCAAAGTTGGAATTGCAACAGAAACAAGAATGGAAACGATGGAAGATACCCATACAAGTTCAATCAATTTTGTTCTTTTCATAGAACAAGGGGGCACAACATAGAATCTTGTAGAGAACATAACAGGTTCATAGCAAGGCAGCTGGAAGACCAACAACGTTTGTTTATAGAGATGTTCTTAAACCCACATGAGGTCACCCTGGATAACAAAGATACAAGACAAACTCAAGCTCTGATAGCACTGCAAAATACAAACATGAGAATTTATCAGGACCCATTTCCCACGCATAAAGACATAGAAACAACAAACCAAAGTAAAATTACTCAAAATAGTAACGACGAAATCCCACCGCAACAAGGACAAAAAGGAGAAGCCAAGATGATGGGATTAGTCAAGATTATGCACAACGAAGAAGAAGAGGAAGACCATAAGGATGAAAATGAGTAAATAGAAGCATATGAAGGTACCATCTCTATGGTAGAACCAATACCAACTCCAATTAGACCTTATGAGCTCATAGAAGACTTAAAGAAAACATATGCTCACATTTCATTCATTGATTTACTCAGGAACTCCCCTTCACATCGCTCAATGTTACTAAAAGCAATAGGTCTAAAATACCTTGACCAAATCACCCCACCACTTAGTGAGCAAATCAATCATGTGGACTATGACATCAGTCCACCAAACTTAGAACTCAAAGATCCAAGGTTCTTCTTCCACTTACAACAGATGCCTTCCAAGGCAGAGTTAACAAAAAAAGGAGACCTTGCACTATATCTTCAGTATGGATCTATGATACCTGCGGACCTTAATTGATGATGGGGCCGTAGTGAGCATAGTTCTATTCTCCCTTCTAGAGAGGATGGGTTATGGACATATAAATATCACCACTTCACGAGATACTCTAAGTGAGTATGATAATCTCAAGGCTGCCACCATAGGTAAGATTACTCTTCCAGTGACTTTGGGACCTAAAACCATTCCTACCACATTCTACGTCATAGACAAAGACACGGGATATAACTTGATTCTTGGAAGACTGTGGATACATAGGATGAAAGTTGTGCCATCCACATTATTTCAAGAAGCTCGATTCTTGCACTTAGGGAAAGTATATGTCGAAAAGGGAGATCCAAAACCTTTCAGCATGTTAAAATCAAACACACCAAACAAACGTATAGGTATCCCCATAAACTACAAACTCCCTACCAACAAATTAACTATCCCTAATCCTACACCTCAGTCGATATGCATCAACGAATGGAAATTTTAGAAAAAGGACCATAAATGCCACAAAAATCAAAGCTTTAGAGAATGAGGCATTACCAAAACAAAAGGAAATGGTTCCCAAAGATAAGACAATTGAGATCGTGGAATTGATTAAGCAGGATGGACCACTCCAATTCCTGCTAGAGGTACTCATGATCAATTTCTAAGAGGCCTACAAACTCTTCCCTTGCACAGGGGAGAAGCCTCATAGAACTAAAGGATTGGTGTTTTAAACCACTATGTTAGATCTGAGAAACGTAGACCCGTACACTTTCTTAGATGTTGAGGAAGACATAACAGAAAGTTACACTCCACTATCACTGCTAAATGAATCATGTGTCCCCAAGACACCAAAAGAGACAGAATCTTATGAACCTCTCACACCATTAGATGATTCATATCGACCATTGACACCCATGGAGGAGGCGCATCCTATTGACAATGAATCAACTAATTCCATAGGAATGCTAGCCAGGATGTTCATGGTGTCCCAACCGCAAGAGAAGCCAACCACCTCTGCCTTAGTTCAATCAAATGAACTTAGAGAGTTGGAAGCACCTCTGGTACATATCGAAATGGTTGAAAGACTTCTCGACGAAGATGAAGAAAGCGAAGGTATTTTTCACAGAGAATGGAAGATGAGAGTGACAATCGGCGTTGATGGCCCTATCATTTTTGAACTGCCAAAGAGTTACATCGGTTATACCATGGACTTAAGACTACAACCAAATGGGAGGACAAGTATAATCTTTGTCCCTCCTGATGAGCAAATGGAGCCACAAACTCCCCTAGAGTTCTTCCAATTTTTGTAAAGAATCCAAGAGAGACTAGATGTGAAGATCTACATGCAAGATCAGTTTGACCTATTAGCAGAACTATTGAACTGTGATGGAGTCCTGTATTGGACCCCTTCTCATCAACAATCTTTTCAAGACATACTTCATCTCACAATGCCTAGAGAAACCACCGAGTTGGTAGCGATAGATTCAAATGACAAACCCTATAGAATAGAACTTGTCCTAAGAAGAGGTAGCACGAAGAATAAGAAAAGAAGACAAAAAAGAGCTTTTTCAGAAGACTAGAAAGGTCCTTACATGATCAAAGAAGATGTTAGAAATGGTGCCTATCTCTTGTGCATAATGAAGGGAGAGGAATTTGGTGAAACAGTCAATGCCTTTCACCTCAAGAAGTACTATGTCTAAAAAACCAAAAAAATCATAAAAATAAAAAATGTCAAAAACAATTTGTTTCTTGCATTTCAGTATCATTCTGTTCATCTTGCATTACAGTCAATGGCTTGCTCTTGCACTATTTTCTTTTCAGTAAGGAGTCTAATGTTGCCTAGATATACATCATCCTTTCAGGATCTAGAGATTCCCCATTTTCACAATCGCCATTATCCTCTTTTCATTCCTAGTGATTCTATTCAAAGCCTAGCTCTTAGCTTTACATTGATCCTGGTCTTAATAAGTCAAGATGTTAGGTCTAAACAAAGTCAGTACTCAAACCTATAGTGTTCAAAGGAAGCTTGCAAGTAGACCTTCCCAATTCTTCCCTAGTAAAGGAGAAGTCCAAACAGATTGCAAAAACTTTAGGTGGTACTTGGCCCCTTATCTTTCCTGGCCAAAAAAGTCAGGAGGATCAAAACTCTGAAGGAAGCAATCTAAGATTCGAGTGAATAAAAAATGAGTGATCAAAATAAGAGTGTCAAAAAGTGAGAATTGAGAGATCAAAGTATTGCATATCAAAGATTCCAAAAAGCATTCATTTCTTGAAAAGTCAAAAAATCCAAAAAAATGAGAAAAATCAAGTGAGGAAAATACAAAAAAAAGTGAAAAGCAAAAAAAAGAGATACAAAAAAAGAGTGAAAGAGGGAAGATTGTTGAATGTCCGTACTCTTACTTGGAGATCAGTCTAAGCTCGAAGCCTCAAGGGTGACATTCTAATAGAGAAAGAAAGGTACAAAGCACACAACTACACTAGCTGAGCAAAACCGAAGAGTCTAGTAGTCTCTAGGATCATCTTTTACCTAGGGACGCATGTTCTTTCCTACTTATCCTTTACCCTGAGTCTACTTTGCTTGCCATTATGATCTCTAAGTCTAGTGAACACCAATGAAATTTGTTGCTTGTCTAAGTTAAAAGCTTGTCATCTTGTCTTGTCTAGATAAGGATTAGTGTTTAGCCTTTAGCAAAGCCAAAGTTCAGAAACACTCCATTTTCATTCCTGCTCCCCACTTGAGTTATAAAATCCTATCTCATAGCCTTGAATAGGTCTCTTATATCAGGACAGCTCGCAATACCCCAAATTGAAAATCGTATTTAAGAGCAACCACATTGTTTGTTCCACATTGCATTCGTGCCAAAATTAGAAAAAGAGTCTCAAAGAAATAAAGTCAAATGTCATATCTCATGACATTCAGTAGAAGTAAATCTTTCATTTCAGCATTTCTTGTGTTCCTGCATTATCATATCGTGAATTGCATCTCATATATATGCCACAAAAAAATTACAAAAACATTTAATCGTTATCATACTTGCATCATTAAAGAGTTGAAAAGGTCAAACACATAATCAAAAAGTTCCCAAACCTCCAAACATGCACAAGAGATGTGTACAAATCCAATAGGTAAAAACTATAAAAGGATAAACTTTCATAGATATGTCTGAAGTTTAAATATACCAATGGTATCAAAGAGCTAGGACAAAATGCTCTCAAAAGAAATAGAGGCTCCCCATGCAAGGGGGCACGATTTCAAGACAGGAAATCAAGGTCAATTCCCTCCAATGGAACCCTTAGGACTTTGGCTCCTCTGTCTACAAATACCACTCGTCACTCCATGAGACCTATGAGAGTGAGGTGCTTTGCTGTGAGTATGTGACTGTGAAGTGTTGGAATTGGGCCAGACAACTGAGAGGGGGGGTGAATCAGTTGTCTCAAATCTTAACACTTGCAACTATTTCTTTATCACACAAAATTGATTAATGATGTAAACATTTAAAGCATGAATAACCAACACATGAGCAAAAACCAATGAACACAGAACACCAGGATTTTTACGTGGAAACCCGATTAATGGAAAACCACGGTGGGGGTTAACCCACAAGGATTTCTACCCTGTTAAAAGTACTTTAGAAAAATAGAAGGCACATGCCTTTGGGCCCACTGTCTAGAGCTCACTGCTCAAAAAGAGACTCACTACCTACAAGTAATTTATGTTTAATACAGAAAGGACTAACTGATAATTAACATCTTTTCATGCCTGGTTCAGTTTCATTAAATGCTCACAAAACTTTTATTTCTGTCTCCAAATTCTTCTTCACTGACTCTTCACTCTATACTGCTCTCGCTCCTTTTCTTCTCTACTCTACTTTTGATCCTTTATTTGGATTTAATTTATTTTGTTCAAGGATAATTTTCAACAACTCTTCAACAAGTATTTATACGCTTCATCAACATTGGAATGAACAACAAGGTCGGCTAAACTTGATGCGGATCAATGCACTGTCAGCCAATCACAACTAAGACTTGAATCTTCCTCTATAAACACGCCACACTCCATAGAATGCTCTTAGATCATCCACAACATGCTAGGATCATCCAGTCGGCCAAGACTGGGAAGAACATCAACACCGAAAAGGAAAATCTTCAATAACGAGCTCAAACTTCAATGCGAAGATTCAACACAATAGCTACATGATACAAAGATCTCCACAAGCGTATTGAATTCAACAAAAACATCCGCACTCCTCCAGATCATCAAAATCACTTGCATCTTCATCTGATAACCTTAAGAACACTGTCTACTATAACTGTCACACTAGAAAGATTGCTTTCAGACCTCCAAACCATGAACCACTTGAATTGAGGGAACACACCAACATCCCAGACATGCCTCTAGATCCGTAGATCACAATATGCTCATACCAAACCAATCTAAACCAACTTCTTGCCACTCTGTCATCACTAAACAACTACAGAAACTTGTTCTACTCAGAAGGCCATAACTTCACCAAATCTTCATGCAGACTTCTCAAATCTCAACTGGAGCAACAACAAACAATCCTATACAAACCCTTTAATCTGTATACTCTGATCTTCACCTTACTGGAAATATTGATCACTCCTCTGCACTGTCTTCACTATTTCTGACAGAAAGATATGTTGATATCAATGACAACACATCAGGCACATATTTGCAACAATCTCCCCCTTTGTCATTGATGGCAACATATGATGTGAAAAACTAATTCAACCATCAAGACAAGAACTTCTCCCCCTTTCTCTTGTCACACCTGTAACCACTTTCTTCACTGCTCCCCCTTTCACCAGCAACTACTTACTTCCAAGTTTTTCACATGACTTCTCTCCCCCTTTGACATCAATGGCAAAGGGCACATATTTGCAATCATCTCTTCCCAAACTAAATTTTAGAAATCACATACTGACTACTCCCTCTGAGTAGCATCCCCTCAACACCAATCCAGATCACAAGATATGATTGTGAATTCCACAAAACTTGTAGTACAAATACTTCTTGTTGCTGTATACTCTGCTTCAGTAGTAGATAGAGATATTGCCTCTATTTTTTTCTCAACCAAGAAACCAAACTCTTTCCCAAGAGAAATGCACAACCACTAGTACTCTTCTTGTCATTGACACCTCCTACCTAATTAGCTTCTTAGATCTACACCCAGTTAAGAGTGTAGATGGCAATACCCATAGTCACTCTCCAATGGGAATATGGAACATCTGCCTCCATCATCATGGTTCTAGTAGCCTTCTTGAAAGATCTGATTTATTCTAGGAGCAAATAATTGTCTTCTTATTCCATGCTTTTCACAAAATGCATTAAACTCATCGGTGGTAAACTCTCCACCATTGTCAGATATCAGATACTTTAACTTCACACCAATCTCATTCTCCACCTTAGCCTTGAAAATGTCAAGATCCTCTGACTCCTTTCACAAGAAAGTGATCCACACCATCCAGTAGTACTCAATCAACAGCATCAAGTATTGCTCTCTTTGCAAACTCCTAACTTTAGCAGGACCACACAAATTAGTGTGCATAGGTTCCAACAAACCACTTGATAATTGCTCTTTACTTTTGACTGTAGTTTAGACCTATTTGCCCAACTGACATTCCTTACACAAGCTGCTACAAGTTTTGGAAGATTACTCATAGCCTGAGTAGTACTTATCTTGATAATGTTATCAAAGTTCACATGACACAATCTCCTATGTCATAACCAACTCTGATCAATTTGAGGAATCAAGTAATTTTTGCCAATACCACTTAAATGAAAGATTTTACCTCTAATCCTTTGTCAACCAACTAACCAACATTGAGAAGATTATGCTTCAAGCCTTTTATAACTAGACATATGAAGAGAACATCCACAGTCAATCATCCATTCATCTTTTTCTTCAATCTGAGTAGCCAATATAGCTAGTAGATTTGCTAGGCACCGGTTCTTCTTCTTTGATAGTAATGAATCACTTATTCATTTTCAGAGGTACTTCTCACAATAGGTTCATCATCTATGATTCTTCCATCAGCAGCTTCTTGGACACAAAAGGATTTCTTCTGAACTCTAGGTCTATTTGGCTTTGAGACCCTCTCCAAACATCTTGATGCAAAAAGGCCAATCTTATTGCAAGCAAAGCATTTGAAAGGCAACTTTCCTTCATACTTACCGGATCCTTTTGGTAATCTTTTGGCAAACATAGCTTCAAGTTCTTTAAGCTCTGATTCATCTTCTTTAAGTTCGTTCCTTGCCTTCTCATATCTGCTTAGTCTTCTTGGAGAGCATTCACTTGAAACAAATCTTTGCTTACCCTTTCCAGAATCACTGGCCTTAAATGCTAATTTAGGAAGAGACACACCAAATTCATTCACAAACCAACAGATCCCTTGAAATATATGTCATAGTCCTGAATTCATCAATAGCACCAACCTTATGCTTGTATACAGCAGGTAAGGATCTGAGCACTTTGGCAACAATCTCTGATTCTTCCAAATTCCCACTAGCACACCTACTTTTGATGTCAAAAATGCATTTACCCTAAATCTTCCAGATACTCAGTTTCTTAAAACAGTTTCTCATAGATTGCTTCACAAATTGCCACATCAACTTCTTTTCTTCTGAAACTTCCTTCAGATGAAATGCAACAGGCCATTCTGTATTCTTTCACATGCTAGGTCTAGGCATCCACTTACTGGCAAGGGAGATAAGATTTTCAATGCATCTCCCCCTGAGCCAGAGCTCCTAATTCAATTCCCAAAGGAATTATCAGCACCTGATTCTGGTGTGGACCCATTATTAATGTTCACAATTATTTTCTTGACCCATGTCTTGCTCATTTCATTTTGGATCCCATTCACATCAATTTTTCCTTTGCCTTTGTCTTATCTCTGCTCATCCAGTTTTCTATTTACTAGACCTCTTCTTTCATTATTCCTACTTTTGCAGAATCTTGCAATATGACCAGATCTATTACAATTAAAGAAAACAACATTCCTTTGCTTATATGCTTGATTTCCTCTTGATCTACACTGATTAGCCACGTGTCCATATCCAGTGCAAGTAAAGTAGTAACCATTGAAAGAGTTGCCATTTTCTCTAGAGTAATTCTTTATCATACTTTTGCATTCATTTGATCTATGACCATACCTCTTACACTTAAATCATTGACTGGAGAAGGATGGACCACTTTGATTTACTTTGCTTCTGCACTGAGTAGCTCTATGACCAAATTTTTTGCAATTAAAACAATTTCCATCGAATGATGGATATCTTTGAGCATTAGGTTGTCTTACCAAAGGTCTTCTAGGTCTGTTTCTCCCATTCCTTGGTTGAAAATTTCTTTGTCCGGATCCAGAGCTTTCACCTTTCTTATATCCAAAACCATGCTTGTCATCAGCCTTTTTCTATCCTTCAAGTAGTGCTTCAAGTTTAGCTGAGCTTACGTTGAACTTCTCCTTGTATTCATTCGCAACTTCTAGGTCATGTCTAAGAATGACAATTTTCCTTTCAAGTTCTCTTTCATTGTCTCTGCTTTCATGTAGGTCAGACTCAAGATGGCCAGCTACTCTGTCCAATCTGTAGCATTCTTCAGTTCTTTCTTTTAGAGTTTGATTCAAGTCTTCTTCAGTCTTCTTCCTTTGCTCAATTTCTTTGGTTAGCCTCATTGTCCCATATTCCATCTCAACTTTCAGAATAGAAACTTCTTTTGACAGCTTCTCATACTCCTTTGTCTTTTCTTCCAAGGCTTCATTCATGCCATTTTCTTCAGTTAAACTGGATAACTGCAGAAGTAGCTCCTTTCTCTTTTCCATAGATTTCTTTAATTTATCTTTTAACATTTCAATGGTATCATCAACATCTTTAAGCTCATCTTTCAGATTAGATACTTTTGCTTTGGACTGACCAAGATTTTCTAGGGCCAACAGAACTTAATCTTTGAGTGAACCCATTGAAACTCCTTCCAAGATCTTTCCTCAAGCTATTAGGCTTCTTTCAAGGAACCTTACTCTGATACCAATTGTTGGAATTAGGCTGGACAACTGAGAGGGGGGGTGAATCAGTTGTCTCAAATATTAAGACTTGCAACTATTTATTTATCACACAAAACTGATTAATGATGTGAACATTTAAAGCATGAATCATCAACACATGAGTAGAAACAAATGAACATAGAACACCAGGTTTTTTACATGGAAACTCGGTTAAGGGAAAACCATTATGGGGGTTAACCCATAAGGATTTGTACCCTGTTAAAAGTACTTTAGAAAAATAGAAGGCACATGCCTTCAGGCCCACTACCCAGAGCTCACTACTCAAAAATAGGCTCACTACCTACAAGTAATTTATGTTTAACAAAGAAAGGACTAACTGATAATTAGCATCTTTTCATGCCTGGTTTAGTTTCATTGAATGCTCACAAAACTTCTATTTCTGTCTCCAAATTATTCTTCATTGACTCTTCACTCTATATTGCTCTTGCTCCTTTTCTTCTCTGCTCTGCTTCTAATCCTTTATTTGGATTTAATTCATTTCACTCAAGGATAATTTTCAACAACTCTTCAACAATTATTTATATGCTTCATCAACCTTGGAATGAACAACAAGGTCGGCTAAACTTTACGTGGATCAATGCACTGTCGGCCAATCACAACTGAGACTTGAATCTTCCTCTATAAACATGCCATGCTCCATAGAATGCTCTTAGATCATCTGTAACACGCTAGGATCATCCGGTTAGCCAAGACTGGGAAGAACATCAACACTGAAAAGGAAAATCTTCAATAATGAGCTCAAACTTCAATGTGAACCTTCAACACAGTAGCTACATGATACAGAGATCTCCACAAGCATATTGAATTCAACAAAAACATCTGCACTCCTCCAGATCATCAGAATCACTTGCATCTTCATCCGACAACCTTAAGAACATTGTCTGCTATAACTATCACACTAGAAACATTGCTTTCGGACCTCCAAACTATGAACCACTTGAATTGAGGGAACACACCAACATCCTAGACATGCCTCTAGATCCGCAGATCACAATATGCTCGTACCAGACCAATCCAGACCAACTTCTTGCCACTCTGTCATCATTGAACAACTACAGAAACCTGTTCTACTCAGAAGGCCATAACTTCACCAAATCTTCATGCAGACCTCTCAAATCTCAACTGGAGAAACAACAGACAATCCTATACAAATCCTTTAATCCACATACTCTGATCTTCACCTTACTAGAAATACTGATCACTCCTCTGCACTGTCTTCACTATTTCTGACATAAAGATATGTTAACATCAATGACAACACATCAGGCACATATTTGCAACATGAAGGTCCCGCCATACTAGCATCACATCGTCCAAAACTAAGATGAGCCATCTCTTAGAGTACCTGATTCTCACCTTTAAGGGTGTCAACCTAGGTCTTCAAGTCAACATTCACCTTACAGCCTTGATAGATAGAAGTGAAAATGTCAGTGTGTCGCCCAATAGCAGGGGACACACCAGGATCATCTAAAAGACGGTCGCGAGTCATCCTAGTGAAGCGATAATCCAATCCAACATTAATTTCTTGAACAAAGTCCCTCCACTCTCTGACGTTACCTGAAAGAGTGAATTGAAAGAAAAACAAGTTAATTCCCCATGAAAAGAGAAAGGACAAAAGTACAAAAAGCAAATAGACTAAACTTATGCGGATCACCAGGCTGCCAATCAAGGTTGAATTGTCGCATCACCTCATCTAAATGAGGAGGTCACGGAATAACAAGAGGACCCTCAGGGATATCAGGACCATCATATGAATCATTAGTATTATGAAGACCCCCATCCTATGCATCCTTAGGCAAACCCTCGTCTGATGAATCATCATCATCTGAAACATATTCCTCATCAGTAGACTCTAAATCCATAGCCACAATGAGAGATCGGGAAGGAGTCCCTCTCCCTCCTCTCTGTCCTCCTCTTGAAACTCTAGTAATGAAGACTCTAGGAGTCAAGGGGGTCCAAACAACAGTCCTCTATCCAATCTCGCCCATCTCCTGAATAGTCCTATAGCAAGTGGACACTGGAGGCAAATCCTCAAGGAGGTCCTCGCCAAACTGCTATGAAACACAATCAATCTGATGGGCCTCAACCAGACCTTTACGATCTAAAATTTTGGATGCTCCACAACAGTACTCTCTGACCTTGCCATCATGAGCCCAGGATCCCTCTGTGTCACGATAAGGATCAAAGATTATGTCCTCATCTATAAGAGTAGCAACAGTGGGTAAAGAAGCATCAAAGTGACCTACATGCATCCACCTCACTACTCTCAGTAAACATTTATCTAGAATCAGAATGAGCTTCTGATAGGGCCTCATATGCTCAAATATCCATGTCATGATCAAAGAAGAGTGGCTAAAAGCTAGAGCCCCTCGCCGTGAAATATGATAGAAGTCTCTGTAAACCATGGCCAAGATGTCCGATCCCCAAGAATAAACTGTACCCTCCTCAATGCCATGAATGATGGGTGCCCAACACCATCTCAGATGAGCCAAGGCCTTGTCTCCCGATAGCCTTGACACAATCAACCCAATCAAGAATCTCCTCAAAAGTGGGATGCGAAGCCCTGGCATAGAAGTGAGCTGAACTCCTATTTGATTCCCAGGGCGACTAACCCCCATGAACTCCGCCCAAGATGCCTTGTCCTCAAAGGACTCACTAGTTGGAAGGACTAAATGATGTCCTCTCACAGGAACCCCAAGTAAGTTAGAATGTCACAGCATATACGAGACACAGGATGAATAATGGGCACGTGACAAACTCTAGCTAGACCTGCCCTCCTCAAAATAGCATGATCCTCATTACTCAATGAAGCAAACATCCCTAAGAGCCATCCTTGCTCTCGTCAAGCATTCCATTAGATACGCATGTCCTACAAAATCAGAAGAGAACTTTAGATTAGATTTCGTAAACTCATAAAAATCCCTAAAAATCATAAAACTGCAGAAAAACCTTACACAAAAAAAGAATATAAACCTTAAAAATTGTAATAAATAGGTGACTATAATAGCCAAAACATGTCAGATCAGGGTGAAACAAGCGTCAAACAACATGAAATTGTAGTCAGAATCAGCCCAACAGGGTCACCCCCAGGTGACCTAGGTGTTTTGCAGGATCTCCCCTGGGCGACCCTGTTGTTTTGTAGGATCTCCCTCGGGTGACCCTGCTGTCAGAGATGATCTACCTTGAGTGACCTACTTGATAAAAGGGGAAACCCTAGAGGGAGATCTCTCGATCAAAAACTACTCTAAAAACTTAATTTTTCAGCTGATTTCAAAAAATGAAAAACCTATCTTACTCTAAACGATGAAACATATACAATGCAACAAGAAAAATTGACAAAATATAGAGAATTTCAAGAGATTTTTTCACAAAATTAAAACTAGGGTTTAGAGAAGGGTTTTTCACTCTTTACATACCTGATTCTCTGCAGCTAAAGAAGAGGCAGCCATCTTTGTGATCTCCTCAACGATACCTTTCAAACGACTACTCACGTGATCGATTCTGTCGCTATTTTGCTCCGATCTCGTAATTTGACTTGCTTTGTTTGCCCTTGGCTTAGTTTCATTTGTGTATTTTAGATTAGTTCTTTTCTTTATGCATTTTTTCATGCATCATTTTGTGTTCTTTCATTCCTACAAGTCCAAACTGACAAAAGAAAACAACTAGTCAAACTTGAACAATCCATGGTAAGTTCGTCATTTCAGTTTTCATTATTTGTTTTGATATATTTAAATTCAAGACTAATACTAGTTATTGCATGTACAATTATGGGAAAATTGACAACAGGTAAGGCCTAGTTCAGGAATGGTACCTACCTTTCATGTAGACTACCGTCCCCGAGGGGGCAAATATGTAAGCACAAAAATCACGCACAACCTCCACGAGGACCCCTATGATGATTCAAATCCTTGTCACATACATGTAAGCATGAAATAATGTCCTCTAAGCAACAAATCTCTTGATCTAATGTGTCTTCTTTCTTGTCTTGTGTTGTTTCCTCTTTGTCAATTTCTCTCTCTCCCCGTTTGCGACGCTTTTTGACACTTTTTGTGACACTTGTCGATTTGCATTTTTTGAGCTTTTGACCTTGCTCCTAAGCCTTGTAAGCGTCTTGTAGGTGAATTTTCACCTTTCCCCTATGTTTTTCATCCCCTGCACCCCCTAGAAGCCTTCTAGAGGTCCCCCTATCCATCTCCCACTTTTAGTTTTCAGTTCCGCTCTACCAATCCAAATCTCCCCCTATTATTTCCAGATCTCCCCTGGGAGATCCTGCAGGTGCAAGTGGAGATTTGGATTCTTGCATATGACTGACCTATTTCTGGAGGTAGAACCCCTCCTTTTCTTCTCTTCTTTCTTTTCCCCCTACAATTCTTTAGAAAACCTTGTCTAGCCTAGATCTCCCCCGAGCGACCCTACTGATGAAAGGGGCGACCCTGTCATGTTTTCAGCCATGGAAAAACTTGAGTCTCTCAGTCATTTTAGCTCCATTTTCATTTGTTTTTCCCCCTGCAATTCTTTAGAAAATACTGTCCAACTCGGATCTCCCCCGAGTGACCTAGGGTCACCCCCCGGGTTACCCATGGTCATCTAGGGGCGATCCTACTGACGAAAGGGGCGACCCTGTTGTGTTTTCAGTTGCGGTAAAACTCAATTTTCTCACTTGTTTTAGCTCTGTTTTTGCCCATTTTTCTTCTAGTTCACATGATTTTTGATGCCTAATATGGAGTTAACTATTTAATGCACCCACACATGCATAATTAACTCTATTTGATCTAAAATTAACAACTCAATCAATCTCATGCATCCTCACATCTCCAATTCCTCTTCAGTGATAAGTTATTATTGATTTATCACTCCATAGTTAGCTGAGTTCACTGGGTAATAAACCTTGTTAACTCCCCAATCAATCCTTGTTAACTCATCAATCAAATGAGTTAACTTCTCAATCAATCCCATTCCTCAAACCTATAAATACAACCCTCCCTCAAGCACAAAGGGAGGCAAACTCATTGTGCACACAACTCTCCCCAGTTTTTGCTCTCCAACTTAGCATTCAAATGCTCTTATAGGACAAAGGTGCCTTTTTCTTTATTCATTATTCAACCAAGCATCATTACACTACTTCATTCAACGCCATTGTGCTCAATCAAATCTCTCATTGAGCTCTTTCAAGCTTCAACAAGCTTCTTTTTGCTTCTTTGTGTCATTTTGTCGTCAAGAGGATCTCCCGCTGCTTTAAAAGGACTCGAGGTTGCCAATATCAAGGATTTTTTAGAGTAGTGGAGTCACACAAATCTTCATTTCTTTCAGGTTCCTTCATTGCTTTATTCAATTCATAGTAATTAAAAAACCAAATTTGCTCTTGGGAATAGTAAATCTTTGCTTTTTCCTTGATAGTTAGATCTTGCATGTTAGAATAATTGTTTTCATATTCTTAGATCTAGATTATTTGAAGAAGCAATTTTCCTTTTTAGATTAGATTACTTCAAAACAATCCAAAGCACAAAAACATAGATTAAACTTGCATTAGGAAGAATTATAGTAGTTTGCATTCATATTTCCCTTTCATAGATTAAAGAGCATTTTTCATTTCCAAAATACTAAAAAAGCACAAAAACACATTTGCATATCATTTCGTTTTGCATGCATATAGAAACCCTAGAAATAGACAAACTTGCAAACCCTCGATACCATCACGAGGTAAACCATGATTAACGATTAAATCAAACCCTTGATTACATCACAAGGTAAAAACAAGTCAAAGCATAATCAAACCCTAGGTCAACTAAACCCTACATCAAAACCCTAAGTCTAATCAAGGGTGGTCATCATACATTTACCTCTATCTTGGCTCACGAATGTGCCTAGGAGTGAGAAGAGAGTGAGTGAAGGCTATCAATGACGAGATTGAGGAAATCAATCCATGATAACAACAAGAGACATTTACTCTACCACAACAAGACCCATTTGTCCTCTTATTGTTAGAAGAAACTAGACAACTCGAAATACAACAAGAACTCCTTCAACACATTGAGAGACAAGAGGACATAAACGAAAGAAACTGCTTACCCACACAAAGGTAGAAGAGAAGAAACCCCAACAGAAGAAGAGAAACTAGTGACCCTTCTAGTCATAGGGTTATCTCAACAACTACTACAATCAAATGAAACATTCAACTTAGCACACAACAACAAAGGCCACAGAACTTGCCGACCCCTATCCGCAAAGTCCAGCTCTCGAATGAGCCAGACCCCTGACATGTCTCGCCTCCTCTCGACTAGCTACTTCCACAAGAGCGAGAGTGACATGGCGAATCACCCCATGGCAAGGAGGGAAGGGTCCGTGTGCATGCCAAAATCTGACCCGACAGCCCCAGGCAACCGAAGTCAAGATTTTGAGTGTATATGGATGTCAGGGCCTCTTATTTTGGTATGTTAAAATGGAGAGGTACGACGAACTAAAAGTACACTAAATAACACATCGGAGTGTCAGGGATAGGTGAAACTTTGACACTCTGACAAATCTCAAAGCAAAAGCTCATGACAAAGTGGGGCATGTTGTGTACACCACAAACTACCATACACTAGAGTTTAAAGGATCATGCAAATTACCTTCTTCAAGGTTATCTAGTTCACCCATAAGGCTTATTTTAGATGTCGATGTTGTCCTTTCTAGTACTTTGAGCCTATCCTTTGATAATTCTAATTAAATTCTTGTTGGTAGACTCCTCGAGTCCATTACCTTGTGGGTAATAACTAGAAGATGTCTTCATATAAATGTCATGCCTTAAGGTGAACTCAAAAATTCTTGCACCTATGAATGTTTTTGCATTGTCTAGTGCATTAGTGTGAGGATCCCCAAACCTAGTGATAATGTCTTCTAAGAAGTTGATAGTCACATTCTTGGTGACCACCTTCAAAGTACTACTTTCACTTATCTTGTAAAGTAGTTAGTTGTTGTCAAGATCCACTTATGTCTAGCACTTATAATTGGGTTGATCATCCTAATAAAATCAAGTCCCCATTGATCAAATGGTTCATTTGTGGATATAGGGTTTAGGGGAGTGTCGCATTCTTCCTTTTTCCAACATAAAATTGGCATTGTTGGCACTTCCTTACCAATTTGTGACAATATGCAAACATGGTGGGCTAGTAGTATCCTACCCAGACTATCTCTATAACTTTTATATGAGTTAAGAAATTTCCTCCTAACATTCCTTGATGAAACTCATTTAGTAATTTTTCAATTGTATTTTATACAACACTTCTAAGAAGGATCCCATCAAATCTCCCAATAAAAAGGATTCCATTGATTAAGGAATGAGTTATTCCTCATAACCAATAGACTCTCCTTTTAGAAGAAGGAAAATTGCTTGGGTACTACCTGGTTTCCATGAATCACTCTTTCATTGATCCATGCCTTGGTTTCTCTTCCCCATTCACCAAGATGACCTCTGCTTTACTGTTTTGACTATCCAAGAGCTTGGTGTCTTTGACAATGTGTTGACATAATACTCTCCCTCTTACCAATTTGATTGTCCTAATATCTACGTCATATTCAAGGATCTTAGTAATCCAATTTTCTCTCTTTTTTCTTATCTACTCTTCCATGATGTATTCTCTAATACTTGGATGGACAACAAACATTGGTATCTTGTTGCCCAATACCAAGTTCCTAAAAATTTTGACCCCCTTGACTAATGCATAGGTTTCTTCTTCCACAAAGTTATACTTTGCTTCATATTCTTTAAGTGTCCTTAAAGTAAAATCAATTGGATGTTCACTTCTTTCATCATCATCCTTTTGGGTAAGGACTGGTGCTATGTTGTAATACTCCCAAAGACATAAATGATGAAATCCTTGGAAAAATCTAGCTTTCTCAATACTGGAGATGTTGTTATGGCCTACTTAATTTCTTAAAATGCTTTCCTCCCTTTTGGAGTCCATTTGAGTTCTCTATATTTTTTCAACATAAGAGTGAGCAGTCTTACTTATTTTTTTCAAGAAAAAATTGAAGCACTCTCTTGTTCATTGGTAAGGAGGTTCTAGGATATCTTACACTCTATATACATCTATATAAATCCCTTCTTTTGACACAGCATGCCTAAGGATTTTATGTTGGGGAACTCCAAAGATACACTTCTTCGAGTTGAGATAAATTCCAAACTCTTGTCATCTCTAGAAAACTTGTTCTATATGTACAAAGTGATCCTCTTTCTTTTTTGATAAAACTATGAGATCATCTAGGTAAATCCAGATGATCTCATTTATCAATTCTTTGAAGGAAATATCCATTACTCTTTAAAAGGTGGCACCCACATTTGACAAGTCGAAAGGCATTATGGCGGTGTGGAAATGTTCTCCATTTGGTAGTGAGTGTTGTTTTGTGTTGATCTTCCTCATTCACCCAAACTTGATTGTATTTAGAGAAACCATCCAATAGAGAAAAGCACTTAGAACCAACCAATATTTTTGCAATATTTGTTCCATGGAAGGAAGCGAATAGTGATCCTTGAGAGAGGCATTATTTAGATCCCTGAAGTCAATGCAGAGCCTTATCTCTCTATTTTTATTTCTTATTAGTACTAAATTAGATACCCATGATGAACATTTAATTAGGAAGATAATCTTAGAATCCACCATCTTTTTTAGTTATTGATTCATCAAGCATTCTATTTTGGAGTTGACAGGCTACTATTTTTGCCTCACTAGCTTGGCATATATGGAGAGTTCTATTGTTTGTTGAATCACATCCTTGTTATAACCTTTCAATTATTCATAATTCCAAGCTATAACAAAATCATATTTTGCACAAATACAGATCAACATGTCAACCTCCCTTTGCATACATACCCAAGGCCAACGTTCACCCTTCTGCCTAGTACCACCTTCACTTCCACATAATCTCCTTTGTCATTTGTAAACTTTATCTAGTCCCTCTTTACATCATTAGGTCTAGAAAGGCTTTCTAAGGTGATCAAACCTTTCAAAAACTTGTTGGGTTTTAGCTACAAAATTTGGTCTTTATATGTTTCTTCTATTTCTAGTTGAAGTTGTTAGCAAATTCACCAAATTGTTGATGAAATAGCACTATCTGAGCATCACTCTTGAACACTTTCTAGTGATCTCTATTATCTAGAATTATAGGCTAGATGATCAAATTGACATGGTCTTTATTACATAGAATATCTTTTGTTCAATCAAATTGAGATCCAATCATTGTTGTTTGATCTACTTTTGTATTTCAAGTTATTTGAATTCCCTAAAACATTAGGGATTCAAATCCTTATAAGAGGTCCCATACTCTATGATGATAAGATCTCATCTAGATGCTCTTATCAACAACAAAGAATTTGACTTGCTTGATAACAAATTTGGAATCTATGAACACTTGCAATTTCTTTATGTTCTTCTATGAAAGAGTGAGTCTGTGTATCAATGAATCATACTTAGCTTCATTATTGGTGCAACTAAGTTAGAAATGGAAGGATTGGAGAATTTTTTTTCCTTTTAGTGATATCAAACACATACCTATGCTTGAGCCATTGTTGCATCTAGCACCATAAAAGTATAGTTTCCACAACTTTGAGGAGTCTTTTTCTCTCTTTGCAACTAATGTTTTTGGGACATTCACCTCAATAATAACATAGTCTTCTTCATATATGACATGTGTCCCAAGACCAATGGAATCAAAATTTCCATAAGGGTCCCATTTGGCACCCTCTATTGTCCAGGCATTTATTTGATCTAGGGAATGAGCTAGGTGAACCTCCTCTTCTTTTATGGGCTTGAGGTTCAACCTCTCTTCTTTGGAAAACATGGTGTGCACAGGCTCAAGGTTAGCTAGTGTTGTCATGTGAAATTACACCCTGCTTGAAGGTTGTTCAAGCATTTCAATGACACAATGGGACCGATCTCAAGGTGTGGGACCTTGTTGATGAGATCAGACCTCCAGAGAAGGCTGGTTCCTCTTTCTAAACTTAAGGTTCAGAGAAATGAATTAAATCTAATGCAACTCACAAGGAAAAGGGGGAAGAAAATACTAAAATTAAAAAGGGAGGTGATGCACTAGATTTTAATATGTTAGCTGCGACTGATATAACACAACAATGACCTCAAATACTGAAAGAAACTCACACAGGCTTATAGCTTTAACAGAGGCTCGAATAGAAGATTATAACTAATAGAGGGACCATTTTATCCACAGAATGAGTGACAAGCTTCAAATAAACACAGAGAAAAAGCATAAGAGAGGCAAAATAAAAGTGATTATATTGATCATGAACGCTAAATAGCCATTACAAAGGGAAGATAACCTATTACAGAAGAGTAGACACAAAATAATCATCTACATTCATGGGTGAACAATCAACCAAAGATAGCAAAGGCTCAGAATTGAGCGCAATGTATCAAATCTAGTTGGTTTTGTAGGTACATTACAAGGTCTGGAAATAACAAAATAATATGCTCAACATAACAACCCAGAAGAATAGCTAACAACATTTTTACATCTTTTCTACATGTATATATAGCATTTTGAATTCATCTGCAACATTGGGCGTTTAAAATTTGGTCAACTAGCACTTCTCAGGCCCACGTTGCATTAAAATTTGGCTCAAAAAACTACCAGAAGAGGGATGATGGCCATGCCCCTTGAAGTCTACAAAACTACAGAGGAGATTGCTTTCACACATGGGTGCCAGGCACATTTATGAGAGAAGGCCCGAAATACCTCCAAGTACCTATAAATCCATTTTGCAGCTCCTTGTACTGGCGCATTGAAGAATTCTACTATTCTAGCTGCCTGTAATTAACTTTGGCCTGCAAAATTGAATGTTGAGTACCTTCACCTTGTAACAATGGCACAAATTTAGGGACTAAACAAGATTTTACAACAATTTAAAATATTTAAATTTCTTAAATATTCTAAAGTATCATCCATTTTCATTAGTTTCACCATTCTGGCCTTTTGTTCTGCCTTATCGGCAAAATCTCATTTTCCTGAACTATGGCTTCTTTCTTCTTTTAATTGGTGATTTCCTCATTTTAAGAACCTTCTTTTCCTCTATCCTCCCTTCTTTATCGACGAAATGTCAATTTTGCAAACTTTCTCCACCTTTGTCTTTTCCTTGTCACTTTTCCCTCTAATCGACAAAGTTCTACTTTTTTGAACCAAGCTTGGCCACTGGCCTTTCTCATGTTTTGCCTTATCAGAAAACTTTAACTTTTATTAACCTTGTTCCTTGGCGCCATTTTGCCTTATCAAAAAATTTGAATTTTCTCAAACTTAGCCTTTGTCGCTCTTGACTTTGTCGACAATTTCACCTTTTTTAGAATTATCCTCTATTTTGCCTTTTCCACAAACTTCTCGCCTTATTGGTGCATCATGAAATATTCAAACTCTTAGCCAGTTCATCTTTCCTCTGATTTGTAGATAAGACCCTTCATTCTCCTTGCCTTAGTTGTTTTTCTTCTTATCAGTAAGGAACTTCTCTTTAGCCACTTTTGGCCTTAATAGGTGAATCTCTCATCTTCAGAACCATCTCCCTTCTTTGTTGCTTGTCTTGAGCCCCTATTGCCTTATTGGTGAATCCTCAAAATCCTGAACTACTTTGGGAGTTAGCCATTTCACCAACCCCCCGAAGAAACCTTTGCCTATTCTTTTTCTTTAGCCACATCATTACTTCCTTAGCTGCTTCGTTCCTTCATCAACAAATTTTTTGATCGGTGAACCTAAGGTTCGTGAAACCTTAAGTTTGTCAACAAAGGCAAACTTTTTCTTCTTTATCCTTAGAGAAAAGAACACCCGCCGCTCCGCCTTAGCTGATTTCCCCCTTTGGTCAACAAACCAAAGAATTGGAGAACCAATGAACTGTCAAACCGCCGAATGAAAAGGTTTGCCAAACTGAAATTTTACCGACTAAGGAAAAAAGATAAGCAAAAACTTAGAATTTTCTGGGGATTTTTTCTAGGATTTTCTAAGAGAAGCTTCTTCCATTTTAGGTGTCTCAGATCAGATATTTTTGATGGAAGAAGGGATTTTTTGGGTTATTTTGGCTTGGGCAAAAATAAGACAACAGCTAGTACTTCATGAGTGATATTTTCTTTTGCAATGGTTTTTGATAGAATTTCCATTTTTGAACCATACTTGGTTCCTGGGACAAGATGAGATCAATCTAAGGATAGGCATCATCCTATTTTGGATGTAAAATCTCTAGATAAACATAGTCCAAAGGACAAATGGATATTAATAACAATGACATCTTGGGGAATGCTGACATTTGAGCAAGCATATATGGTAAGAGGAAGGTCCTTAATGATGCTTATGGTTTGGACTCTCTTCCCATCTAGTTGCATTATTCCTTTCTCCATAGGCTAATAATTCAATCCTAATGCATTAACGATGCTTTTAGACATGATTGTGGTGCTTGAACTAGAATTGTTCATGGAATTATGCAACAACTTTTTTCTAATTATTAAAGTTAAGTAAAAGGGAAAGGGTTTTAGTTTATTGACATTTGCACCAACATTGTGAAAAGTAATAGGTTGATCATCCAAAGTGGCTTTAGGTCTATCTACTACATTCCTTCTAGTGTTAACAACTTGAGTTTCAATTTTAACTAGATTTCCTTTTGTCTACCTAGCCTCCTAGAGCAAATTTCTTTGCTCGGGGATAGATAGAATGCCCCATGTGGATACATTCACAGTTGTCTTCTTCAATTGTTCTATCACATTGAGAAAACTAGAAGGTTGAACTCTTGCAAGGTAGCCTGGATTAATCTAATAGCTCATCCTTTTGAGTATAACATTAGTTGCTCTTGGAACCTTTTCTTAAACTGCTTCAAATTGTTTGTTTATATATTTGACAATTTCCTACCTTTGTATTGTAGTTTTGTTATAATTTGGAGTAGTTGTAATCCTCTTGACCACGAGCTTAGGTTGTGGTTATGGATTCTAATTCTCCACTATCTTACTTTTTGATCTGGTAAAATAATTGAATTGTACCAAAGGGGTGGGTTTTGGAGGTAGAAGTATCATTTGTAAAGATCTCTTCTTCCTCCTCCATCAATAAGAACAATGCATGTTCTAATGCAATCTCTTCCTTTTATTCCATAGACATACCTTGCATTTGGGCTATTAAGGCTGCATTTTGAATTCTCATGGATTGAAATGGAGATTCTAGCATTAGAAATCCATGCTTAACATCAACTTGTCTTTGTGAAAAAACTTTTCGATGTTGGCTTCCCCTTGGGTATGCCTTGGAAGTATGAGTGTCATTACATGGGAAGCACCACATATTGACGTCTTCAAATAAAAGTATTCTATCCTAAAATGAGGTCTCTCACTAGGTTATATGGAACTTGTTGAAGTGGTATATCAACTAGAACAATTTGATTATGTGACATGTTAGATTAATTTTGGGCCTGACCTTGATTATAGTAATGTGCTTGGTTTTGATATCTATTTGGTTGGTATTGGGCCTTGGGCCTTGATTGTTTTGATATGTAGGCTTGGGGTATGTTGCTTTCTACCTTTTTAGATTGATAATTTCATTTGAAAATCTTCTTAATATACTCTTCATGTCATCTATTTTTTGGGTAGCTTGGGATGTAGATGCATGATTAGGCAGGTAGATATACATAAAACTAGGAGCTTGTGGAGTGCTTGGCAAGGAATGGCTTGTGCTGGGAACCTTAGTCTAAATTGGAAGTGAGAATTCAAGGAACATGAGCATGGGTGGTCTTGGAGGAAGCCTCCATGCATCTATCAAGTTATTATCTACTCTGACTACTAGCTCATATGTTGTAGGAAGATTTTTCCCTCCTTATGATTGAATAATTATAGAGATATCTAAATTTATGGCCTTGAGGTAAAAAAAAATGCCATATCAGTTGGTGATCACACAGAAGTAGAAATTATTTTTTAGGTTTTATTGAACTTGGTGTTCAAGTTAGTTATAGCTTCTTGTGGTTCTCTCTTTATAGTGATAATTTATTGCAACAACAAATATTTATCTACTTTCTCCTTGAATGTTTCAAAGAAATCATCTTTGAGTTAGTCCCGTGTTATAATAGAGTTAGGGGCAAGCAACCGGTACTAATATAGAGCCTTACCTTTGAAGGAGGTTGCAAGTAACCTTAGATAAATGTTCTACTTTGTAACATAGTGTACTATTCATATATCTACAACATTGTACAAATGTTCTATGGGTGTTTTAATATCCTACCCTATGAACTTCAAAAGAGATTTAAGGATAGTTATAGGAATGGGGTCCCAATTGGTTGGAGCAAATAGGGGAACCAAATGACTACCACTATTCCAATTCACAAATTTTTTAAGAACTTGTTGGGCTACCATTGAAGGAGTGATAACAAGAGGTGGAACTAGAATATGGAGATTTGTAGTTGTTAAGAATATATTTGTGGGCCTTTTTCTCATTTAAGAAGATCAATACTAGCTACACTAGCTCTTTGAATTAGGCTCAAGATATAATAGTTCATTCCAAGGGTCCCATTGTGCATGCCAAACTATTGATGTTTAATTCTACACTCTTGTGTAAAATTGCACCAACATGGGAAGCCTGCAAATGTGGGATGCAATTTGCAAGGCAACCTCTAGGGTTTTAGAAGCTAACTCTCATTAGGATTTTTAATAAATTCCTTTAGATCAAAAGTGTGGGAAAAGGGGAAGGAAATTACAGAAATCCTAAAGCTAATCTAAGTGAATGGCATGCACTATTCATTGGATCAATTTTTATTTATTAACAATAGATTTTGCACATTTGTAATCAAAGAGATCAATACTTCAAGAATTCACTAAATGAAAAAATGCTATCAAATGTATACAACAAAGGGACAAAATGATCATGACTTCATATATTCATTATCTAAAAGTACATAGTTACAATTCATGAATTACTTGAAATAAGTTCAAACATATAGAAACTACTGCCATTAAGAAATACTTGAGAAAATAGTAAGTACATAAAGCCCTTATGGCATGAGTATCCCTATTACATTCTAGTTACAAATGAGTGTGGAGCTCCTTGTTTACAGAAAACAGGCACAAGAAAAGCTATAACTACCATGCTAGAAAGCATGGATATTATTAATGTTGCATGAATGATACTATTGCATGACCGCACCAAAATTTCAAATTTGAATTCATAGTCTCTTGAAGATCAATTTTGTAAAGCCTCACAAATCATGTAAAAGCGTTTAAACCAACTCAAAAATAAATGAAGTAAATAATCTGCTTAAATACAACATTCAAAAGTAAAAGGTGTAATTAATCCACTTAATTACAATATTAAGATAAACAATAACTTCATCAACAAGATTCAATAGAGTCAATAAATCTTCACAAAGGAAATTCCATCAATATAATCAAATAAGTCATTAAATCTTACATCTCCCGTGCTCATTCCAGGTAAAAGCACTATATAATCATATACATAAATACATTAGCAAGCATGCCATAATACATCCAACAATCATGAACAACATGAATAAATAAATCAATACACTCTCCAGCTGCACGAACCAGGTGGCCCACCACCTGCAAGCTGAGAGACAGGAACATGGCTCAGGTGCTTTTCCACCCAACCATGAAGTATTTACACTTCCCTGGATCCCTTCATGACATGAAGGAAACCCAGCCTTGCGTGAAATGTCTAGCTACCTGGTAACAACTGCAGGAGGGAACACTCGATGCAAGCCTGATGTCTAAATGTGCAATTCTAATAATGAAAAGTAAAATGTCTCACAACAGGATGTGGCAGAGATATTAATAAATAAGTTTGATAGATAATACACATCTATTTCAATGGCATCTTGATTAGATCTAATCATTTAAGTAAATTGGTCAATTCCTGAAAAGAGGAAAGGCCATCTCTGATATATCCACATTCGGCATCCTAGTCCCAAAAGTAACCCAATACATTCCTAGACAAAAATCTACCTTCTTTCCCCAAGAAGAAAATAAGCAAGTAAATAAATAATCCAAGGAATAAAGATCCAAAGTCACCTATGACCATTTCTGATCCCTTTCCCATGCATTAATGAAGAAAGCACACTTTTCAATCAAGTAGTAATGAAGAATCATCACAAAGTAGTATATCTGATTTTATTCCCAATTCGTAATTCTATAGTTAAATAGATTGTAGAAACTAATGATTCTGCTTCATATCCAAATACTATTTCATAAATCAAGCAATAAAATCCAATAATGATGTTTGCCTACTCCACTCTTACACAATGAAGTTTCATGCATACTTATGTCAAATATTATTTCTATCTTTCCTCAAGATCATGTAAATAGGATAAAACAAGTCAATGTTCTCCTATAACTCATTTCAAATCTCTTTCCAAAATTCTAATCAAGGAAACACACTATCCAAGCAATAATCCATCATTTGTTCATACATTTACATCCAAAGCTTTGTCAATTTGATACATTTACTTCATTCATAAATCCGTTGTAATTCACAATATAACCTTCATCCTAAATGCTTTTAGTAATCCTACTGTTAAAACAGGAACTATTTCCATTCATTTATCTATCCCAAAAGTTTCACTTTTCAATCAAAAATAACTTACTGTCAAATCTGCAACAGGAAGTCCAAAAATAGCCAAATAGTCTTCCTGTCACAACTGCGACAGGAGCTATTGCAGAATAGTTTTTAAATAGAAAAATAGTGATTTATAATATACTACTATTTTTCCAAAATAATATCTTTAAAGTAATATTTAATAGCCACTATAATGAAACATATTTATTGAACCATTGATAGTTTTATCTAAATTTGCTAAAGTGTCGAGTTTCACCAGAGAAAGATCGATTTGACTAATCTAAAGTTGATTTCGTCCAGAATTAAGAAATACAGTCATATAATTATCTAATCAGAAGTTATCAAGCAGTCATCTGGAGATCAAATTATAGTTTTCATTAGAAGAATCCAGATTTGAATATCATTACTTTGCTGGCAAGGCAACAGGGATAAACGATAGGTCTCAAATAACATAGCTTTAACAAAGGAAATGATTGTCATGTCTTAAAACTTCATTCAGCCAAGATAAGGTCAAGAGACAGCAAGAACCACAGAGATTGATCCTTACAAGATCAAACAAGAAGCAGCCCAAACGGCTATAAAACGGATGGCGGCCAGAATAGAGGTTGACTCTAATAACATACTAGCTTCTTTTAATAGCAAAACAAGAAGATACATTTATCATAACTAAGACTGCCAAAGCATAAGCTACATCTATCAAAAATTTTGGTTATCAATTGTTCTCAATGGTGACGACTAGATCAAGGAAGGAGATGATCTACTTAGCATATAGCTAGGAATAAAAGAATTCAGCAAGCTGATGAATAAGCACAACAGGTCGCATCAGTATCACACCATGTCTAAAGAAAACTAGAGGCAAGAATGGAATAGAAGGCTGGTCGTGTCACACCTACATCTCCCACACGGATGCAACACGTAAAATGCCCGTGTCTCAACCACATTCGACATGTGGTCACGACACAGGCCGCGAAATTTTTTTTCTTTCTAACCCTAAAATCCCCTCACACGCGTCTGCGTGCTCGGTGGCAATACACCAAGGCATAGACATGTTGACAAAATCAATGAGGTGAAGGTCGTCTAGGGTCATGCGTCACGAAGTGTGTCGCTCCTAAGGTGAATCAATTTCATTCTGATCTCTAAGTTTCCTAGGTGAAGATGTTTTTGCCTACAACGAACCCTAACTTACTTAGATCGGAAATGAATAATTATGGTGACATGATGGCGCATGATTGAGGTGGAAAGATGGAAAAGAAATTAATATCATAAGGTAAATTCAACCCTAGAAATCTAGCCAATTTCTGGCAGCATAACGCGTTTCGTCAAACACGAAAATAAATTAAAATAAACATCGATAGGAAGAATCAATAAAATATACAATTAAATATTAAAATCAACGAGAGAAAATAAAATAAATAAAATAATTGAATTAATAAAAAATGTTAGAGACGTCCATCAAATCCAACTGAGAATCTAAGTTCGTCATTAAATATAATTAAATAAAATTATTTCTCTAAGCAATTAAATCAAATGCAAAATAATAACTCATTCAAATATAGAAATTCATAGAAGGATCCCATTTTAAACCTATGAAATTAATTATAAAATTCAAACTTATAAACGTCTCGAATCCCGTCTTAAACTTAACCACCTCTAAAAAGCCCTAATTAAAATCACCCGGAAAGAGAGGCTTAAAATTAAAATTTAAAATTTACAATGTAGAAACCCCATCCTCACACAAACCCCTCAAAACAAAATAAAATAAAATTCTAAACCTAAAAATCCTAAACACATTAAAAGATTAGTTTTTCCAAAATAAGTTGCCCTAAACCTTCTAACATTTCCATTTTCTCTCTATTTTGTTTTGCCCCTTCTATTTTGCAGTTAGGGTTTTGTATGAGTCTTGGGGGCCACGGTTGAGATCCGGAGGTATGCATTCCCAAGCCCAGGTAGTTTTTTTTTTGTTTAACTATTTATGGACATTCAGAAGATAAATATATATTTATGTATTTTTTTTAGAGGGTTTTAAACTGTGCAATGGGAAGAGTTTGATGTGTTGCAGGGCGGACAGACCAGTGGAGGCTGAGCGGTGGCCGCAATGGATGGGGCGAAGGGAAGAGGTCCGCTGAAGGGGCGGCACTGTGAGGGAGGTGGGGCGGAGGTCGCGTGGGGGAGAAGTCGTGGTGGTGGTGGAGGACTGGCAGCGCGGGGGCGGAGGTTGCAGTGGCGGTGAGAGGGGGAGTTTCGGGGGTAGCAGCAAAGGGAGAACTGGAGGTGGGGCGGCGGTAGTGGTGGCACGCAGGAGGAAGGGGGGCCGCAGAGTTTGGGGAGTGTGTGGGGTCTATGCGCAGCAGGGGCTACGGGGGGGGTAAGGTGTGTGTGGGGTGTGGGGGAGGCGGAGCCCCCACCCACACCCGCGGGTGTGGGTGGAGGCTCCGCCTCCCCCACACCCTTCTGTTGTTCAAGATTGGGGGGGCTGTGGGCGCTGCCCACAGTCCCCCATTAATTTTTTTTTTAATTTTTAATTTTATTTTATTTTTTAAAATTTTAAAATATAAAACTCAGCCTTTCTATTTATGATATGTATATATTACATCTATAGACACCTATATATATATATATATATATATATATATATATATATATATATATACAGACACAAGCATATATACATTTAACAACAAGATATATATATTTTTAAATATATATATATACATATTTATTTACAACATACATGCATTCCTTTTTTTAAAAAAACAAAATATACACTTATCAGATATACATTTATATTTTTTATTTTGAAAATGAAACACTCAGATGCATGTATATATGTTTTATGAAAATGCAGATTTATCATATACTCTCATATTATGATTTATTGCAACCATTGATGTAACTTTTTTTTGAAATAATAAATTGGCACCCTAGTATTAAGTCTTTCTCTCTATGTAATAACAGATTATAATGTGTATTGAAATCATGGTAAATAACAAAGTGAGCATACTCATTAACCATGCTAACAGTAAATAATCATATGTCTTCTAAAGTAGTAAACCGTTAATTATTCTCTATTTTTATTTTTTCTTTCTTTTGCAACAACAGAAACTAACTTAAACTCTTTTCTTTTTTTGTATACAATGACTTTCAAATTATCAATATAATGTATTTCTTACTCAAGAAAATAATGACAGAAATATAAATTCATTTTTCTCCTTCTCTCATGGTTTAAAATGAACTTTATTTAGCAACATTCACACACATAGGTATCACTTTGGAAAGAAAATGGCAGGAAATTAAAACAGCATTACATAAAATAACTGATTGATCATATGCCAATAACTCACACAGCCATCTCTATGGCAAGTTTCTTAGCATCATTTACAAGGCAACAAGGCCACAAAGACCAAGGCTAAATCAGCCACTACAACACTACATGGGGAACCATTTGAATACCAAGATGAGCTCCCAAATAGCTCCAACTCTCCACTAAACAACCTGCAACAAACACATCAACAAGACAACAAAAACCAACCACTACGAAAGGAAAGCTCTCCTCCCTACCGTAGACCCGCAAGTAGGTCACCCCCGAGCTAGGGAGGTAAGGTTTTCACACAGGGTTTCATTCCACAACACTGGCAATCACACTAACACAAAATCAGAACAACCCCATAGGTTTAACACATAACTTTACTCATAAAAATGAGTTTGGTGAGGGTAGGGAATAGACCCCTCAACTTAAAAGGGCTCCCAAATGATAAAAAAATCTCAACACATGGCCTCAAGCCAAAATCATCAAAACACCACCATCCTCCAAATCACAAATACTCCATGGCACTCTTGCCATCCAATAAATCACAACCCATGGCCTCAAGCCAAAAATCTCCATAACACCAACCTCCACAAATATCACATAAAGTCTCCATGGCACTCTTGCCATTCAATATTCTCCTCCACAAATAAAAGCCCTTAAGGCACAAATACAACTGTGGGAGAGCCCCCAAGGATTGTTCCTCTCCCCTACCCATACAAGTTGAGCATTACCTCCATTGGAGGTGCTCTCACCATAAACACCCATCCCAACATCACAATGCAAAACCACAAAACAACCACAAACTAAAAACACCACACATTATACAAGCAAAGTTGAGATAACAAGTTAAGAAGCCTACCTTACAAGCCCTTATAATGGAAGTAGTTTGGTGAAGAGCTCCAAGCCTTCCCAAGCCCTCCAACTTCAAGAATTTCTCCAAACTCCTCCAAACTAGAAAAGAAACTGAAATTTGCAAGAACTTTCAAATTGCAAGGAAAAGAAAAAGGCGAAAGGAGAACCCCCACTCCTCATCAAGAGGAGCTATTATAGGCCAACAACTTGGCCTTGAGGGAATGAGAGGGTGACATTTGTCACCATCTCCTCCCTCCTCGAAAGCCACTTGCAAGAGTGAGAGGGTATGAGGATGACAAGTGTCATCCTCTCATTCCACCCCCATCTCCACCTCCTCCACTTGTGCTTCCACACAAGTGGGATGGGGACAAAGGGTGAGTTGGATTCCCACTCACACCTCAAGAAGACAAGGGTCTTAAGTGGTGCTCCCACTCACTTGGGAGTTTGGGAGGACTCTTGGAGACCTCCCAAGTCTTCCTTGGGAATGATTCCCAAAACTTTGGGATGGGAGATGAGTCCTTCCCAAGGCAAGGCCCATCCCCCATCTTCCCTCTTTTCTAAATTCGTCACTTTTACTCAACCATGGTTTAGGGTGACCTAAGGTGAGTCAAAACTAGGGTTAGGTAGTCCAAGTTGACCCTAGACTCATGGTTGACCACCTAGGGTAACTTTTGGGACCCTAGGGTTCATGAAGGGGTCAAAAATCCACATTTAAATGGCCTCAAAAAATAAGATAAATACCAAGTGGTATAAATCAAATAAAATTATACTACACTTATTATTAATCAATTTAAATAAAAAAGGGTACTATGGCTAAAATAAATAAAATTAAATCAAGCACAATTCAATCCACACTCAAATTCAGATGTGATCCTTATCCCTTTTGGGAATGGATCGGCTTAACAGGGGATAACATAGTGTGAATTCTACCTCTGATTTCCCGTGGCTAGGGAATGTAAAACCTGCACATCTCGATCAAGTGTCAGTCCTGTCAAGAAAAATCATAGCCGAAGCAACTGGAATTAAATTCATATAATCGAATACAGCAATAAACATCAATACATAAATCCAAATTACAGTACATTATCCAATCGCATGTCCATTAATCCATGTCACATAAACAACTAGAATCTCATCACAAAACATCATCAAATATAGACTCGTAAATTAATTTCCACAAATAGCATCACTATGATCAAAACAAATCTCATATGTCAAATCAAAGTCCTAACATAATCAGTAGATCAAATCAAGTCTACAAAATGAAGCATAGTCACTAAGGTCTGATAGTGTCATCTACTGGATAGTATAACGATCAAAATATGGAAGGTAAAATAATCAGCCTCACAGGTCAATCCAAACAAAGAGGCTATACGCCTATAACATCAGGTTAATTCCTTACGGTGACAGGTTAAACATCATACTGGCATTCAAGGAAAACATAGGCATGGGAATATTTATATTCTCAAGGTCAATGGATAGTTGATCTATATGTTTACAAATAATATGTTGATTCATGGTAAACATAGAAGGATAGATAGCAGATAAGAGGCACCGGGAACCAGCGACAAGGCAATTTACTAAGGAGGTCATCCCAGTTTCAACGTAGGCCAAGAACAGGAGAAACATAGGCTGATTTGCTACTTTCTTTACAATCATTACATCCATTATTTAATATATTCAAACTAGAAAAGTACCCGGATGAATGCATTGGCAAGAGGGTCGATCCTTCCTCCCAAGTCGCTACCCTTAGCTATCTTCTATCGCTCCCAGATCAAATCTTCTCTGCCTTTTTCTGCATCAAAATCCTATATCGCTCTTCTACCCAAATCCTTCTTTTATTAAAGTCTCCCCATTCTTATTTTTAGCAATCAGAATTTTAGGTTTTGAACTGAAGTCAAATTCCCAATTTGCATGAGAAAATCGACCAATAATATTAGAGGAATAAAATGCTATTTTAAACAATAATATAATATCTTTTAGCTTACTATCGCATGGATGATAGGAAGCCTATTTAATTCTTTTATCAAAATTCTAAATATAATAATGTTATTTTTAATATTATTTAACTATTTAAATTAAAGCAAATCCAATTAAATATTCAAAAGAGAAATGCAATGCAATATTGCATTTTTATATATAATTTAATATGTATATATCTATTTATTATTAAGGAACATATTGTCTTTCAAACATCTATAACAATATCTTATTATTTAATCTAAATTACAATCATTTATATCTCCTTTTTATTATCACTCCATTCAAACATAATTCAAAAAGACGTTAAATTGAGTAATCACATCATGCATTCAAAAACGGTTAATATCCATGCATTAAAGCAATCAAAGCCAATTAATAATGCATATGCAACTACGTGATGTGTGTGATTGCATTAGGGTAATCCATCCATCAGTTCTTGCCAAGTGGCTAGATCATTTCTACCTCAACCATGCTCTCGTCTTCGACGAGTTCCTACATCCAATTACACTCAACTCGACATCAATAGGTTAGTGTCTCCAAAACATAGCTGAAGCAAATCATTGCATTTACATCAATATTACTTAACATGTAAATCCATTTTCCAATATAACTTCATAATAATTACTTTCACACTTTTGAAATTACTCAAAGTAAATCAATGATGATAAATGTTCATTAATCTAAAATAATAGTAATGTCCATAAAAATGAGACATGGCATCCTTCCCCTCTTGGAAGAGACATCATCCCGATGTCTTATTAGACATCAAAAATGATGAAGTATCCATCCTCCACCAATAAAGTATCAAGGTGTCATAAAATAATATCAATTCAAGGTATCAAAAGATCATAACAACAACTCAAAGTATCAAAGCAATAACTGAAATCAAAGTATCATTAATGTATCATCAATTCTAACAAAGCATACTAATGTCTCTTTACATCTTCCATGTGGCACCATCCACAAAAGTATATGTCCTACTTACCCTTATATACACAATATCTCAATTTCACACTTAACATTGAGTCCATCAAATAAATCCAGTATAATCAATCAATCAATTCATATGGCACAACTACCAGTTCAATATATATAATCCATCACATGGTACAACTACCACTCACTTACATTTATTCTATCATAAGAGTAACAATCACATATTTAATGCACATCAAGAAAGCATAAATCAATTCATCATATGCACTTACAAACATGAATCAATCATCACAAAGCACATGCAATCACATGGTAACACAATATAATATCAAAAGCTCAATTCTCCCAAACAAACATTGGTTGAGATATCCAACAACAAGTCAAAACTCCAAAGGTACACCACTTGGTCATATCCAATGATTGTGCAAACAATTCTGAAACTATACCTTCCATATCTTTCCTACCAATGGAATCAATTTCCTTTTCATTACTCATAACCAACTTTATCTTCATCTTAATTTAAAATTCTTGGAAAACTCCTTGTCTTCCTCATGCTTTTGCACAAAACAAAACAATTCAATTCTTTCGATTTATTTCTATTCTATGCACTTGGCTATTCACTATATTCAGTTGTTTTGTTTCAATTGTTCCATTCTTTTCCTTTTTCTTTGCCAATCAAATACATTTATCCAACCATAACTCATCTTAAACACTTCTATATCCTCTATCTCAATGTGAACAAAGTAAAATCTCCTTTTCTTGAAATGACTTCTTAGTACTTGCAAAAACATTTATCTTTTCTTTTCCTTTACCTCGATACCTGAGACTTTTATAATTAGTCCCCACAATTGACTCAATGGGCTCTTTGATTCCTTTCCCATGCTTACTCAAATTCTTTACCTATACATTCAATTTATTTTTTTATTTTTTTCCATATTTTCAAACCAACATTGTCATCCAAACAACTAGCCATGATAGTAAATTCATCATCATTTTCATCCTTACATTCTGTAGCAAGCAAGCTACCAAGTGATTGCTCAAAAGAACACAATCATCTATGTCACAAGAGACTTCACAATTTAACAGCTTAATTTCCAATTTTATTTTTAGCATGCTGCAAACAATTGTTTTAACTCATCATTTTGATCTTTCTATTGCATTTTCTCCTTCTAGGTTCAACTTTTCTTGCAATTAATCATCCCTTGAACAACTTCAACTCTTCTTTCACCAATTCTTTTCAAAAGGTCATTTTCACAAAACTTTTTATACTTTTCCTTTCCTAACTCCTTTATTCATTCCAAATAATCTATATTACTCCTTTTAACATTCATCAATTCTTTATTTACCCTTTTCAATTCTTCAAAAAAAAATCCTTCAAAACTTCAACTTACTTCAATTGATCCATGGTGACACCCAAAATCCAAATAAGGACTTCCTCAACACCACAACAATATCAACACATCTAACACAATTAATGAACTCAATCTATACTCACTACGAAACAACACATTCTCCGCATCCTACTCCCTTACACAACCTATCAGAGGCCCATCATGGACATGATAGAAAACATAACATGATACATGACCAATAGTTTTAAAAACATTCAAGCATAGCCACCATCAATAAATAAATAAAAAAGAATTTTGAAGAAGAGAAAATTTCAATTCCAACAATAAAGTAGAAAAATACGTGTGATTTCAACAGTAAATCCAATGTGACCATCAAGGTTGGAAAATAAGTAATTATCAAGTTTTGATGGCTTTACTTTTTCATAAATAAGAGTAAAATTTTCAATGTTGGTCTTTACAACGTTTAAAGAAATTATCAAAGCCAAAAGATAAATATCAAATTCAAAAATTACACATTACATGAACTATGTGACTAATTCTAGCCACAAGAGAGGGAGTATGATGCTACACTACGCCTAGTACCAAAATTGGGGCGAGTTAAGAGAACACACTCATTCACACAAGCAACCTAGTCTTCTAAGATTCCAAACACCTCTACACAAGATCATTTCCACACAAAATCACTCAAGATACCTAGCAACAAAGATTGCATTCTGATCCAGGAAATCACAATCAGACTGAAGAATGCCCAATCCAAACTTGGTGCATCCCTATTAAACTACGTGCATCCCCAACTTGAATGTAGCATCTCATTAACAGGATATGGGAGGGATTTAGATAAATAAAACTGATTAATGGTGGGTAAGTTTTTGAAAAGGAAACCTACCTCCCTATTTTCCCATATTTGGTACCCATCCTGGAAAGCAACTTCCCAAAAGCATAGAAAGCAAAATAGCCATTCTACAATATACAACAAAATAAATCATTCATACAGTCATATACTTGCAACATTCCACAACCAAGATTTGGAACAAAATCAGGTTCGTGAATCAAGATACCACAACTCACCATTCTTTCTTGCAAGCAATGGTTATCATTTCTTTCTTAAGTCTTCAATCAGGTAATGCAATACTAACTTTCTTAGAATCACATAGTGAATTGATATTCATGATCATGCTCTCAATAAAACAATGCAACATGCATTTCAAGCAAGCATTCACTAGAAGGCAAAACAAAATAAGTCAAACATATGATCCAACATCCTTTTTCATAGACTAATGCATAAACCTAAGAAAAGAATCTAGTCCTTCATACTCAAGAAGAATCATCAGGGTCTATCTAACCCTATGAAATGAAGAAGGCACATGCTATCCACAGCAAGCCAACACATAAGGACCCACACATGCTCGATCAACTGAACAACACACACATACACACCTAGAGCTCCCAAAGTTGGAACTGCACTCTGATACCAAATGTAAAGCCTCACAAATCATGTAAAAGCATTTAAACCAACTCAAAAATAAATGAAGTAAATAATCCTCTTAAATACAACATTCAAAAGTAAAAGGTGTAATTAATCCGATTAATTACAATATTAAGATAAACAATAACTTCATCAATAAGATTCAATAGAGTCAATAAATCTTCACAAAGGAAATTCCATCAATATAATCAAATAAGTCATTAAATCTTACATCTCGCATGCTCATTTTAGGTAAAAGCACTATATAATCATATACATAAATACATTGGCAAGCATGCAATAATACATCCAACAATCATGAACAACATGAATAAATAAATCAATACACTCTCCAGCTACATGAACCAAGTGGCCCACCACCTGCAAGCCAAGAGATGGGAACATGGCTCAGGTGCTTTTCCACCCAACCATGAAGTATTTACACTTCCCCAGATCCCTTCATGACATGAAGGAAACCCAACCCTGCATGAAATGTCTAGCTACCTAGTAACAACTATAGAAGGGAACACTCGATGCAAGCCTGATGTCTAAATGTGCAATTCTAATAATGAAAAGCAAAATGTCTCACAACAGGATGTGGCAGAGATATTAATAAATAAGTTTGCTAGACAATACACATCTATTTCAATGGCATCTCGATTAGATCTAATCATTTAAGTAAATTGGTCAATTCCTAAAAAGAGGAAAGGTCATCTCTGATATATCCACATTCAACATCCTAGTCCCAAAAGTAACCCAATACATTCCTAGACAAAAATCTACCTTCTTTCCTCAAGAAGAAAATAATCAAGTAAATAAATAATCCAAGGAATAAGGATCCAAAGTCACCTATGACCATTTTTGATCCCTTTTCCATGCATTAATGAAGAAAGCACACTTTTCAATCAAGCAGTAATGAAGAATCATCACAAAGCAATATATCTGATTTTATTCTCAATCCGTAATTCTATGGTTAAATAGATTGCAGAAACCAATGATTCTGCTTCATATCCAAGTACTATTTCATAAATCAAGCAATAAAATCCAATAATGATGTTTGCCTACTCCACTCTTACACAATGAAGTTTCATGCATACTTATGTCAAATATTATTTCTATCTTTCCTCAAGATCATGTAAATAGGATAAAACAAGTCATTGTTCTCCTATAACTCATTTCAAATCCCTTTCCAAAATTCTAATCAAGGAAACACACTATCCAAGTAATAATCCATCATTTGTTCATACATTTACATCCAAAGATTTGTCAATTTGATACATTTACTTCATTCATAAATCAATCGTAATTCACAATATAACCTTCATTCTAAATGCTTTCAGCAATCCTACTGTAAAAACATGAACTATTTCCATTCATTTATCTATCCCAAAAGTTTCACTTTTCAATCAAAAATAACTTACTGTCAAATCTGTGACAGGAAGTCCAAAAATAGCCAAATAGTCTTCCTGTCGCAACTGCGACAGGAGCTATTGTAGAATAATTTTTAAATAGAAAAATAGTGATTTATAATATACTACTATTATTTCGGAATAATATCTTTAAAGTAATGTTTAATAGCCACTATAATGAAACATATTTACTGAACCGTTGATAGTTTTATCTAAATTTGCTAAAGTGTCGAGTTTCACCAGAGAAAGATCAATTTGACTAATCTAAAGTTGATTTCGTCTAGAATTAAGAAATCCAGTCATATAATTATCTAATCAGAAGTTATCAAGCAGCCATCTGGAGATCAGATTATAGTTTTCATTAGAAGAATCCAGATTTGAATATCATTACTTTGTTGGCAAGGCGATAGGGATAAACGATAGGTCTTAGATAACATAGCTTTAACAAAGGAAATGATTTACATGTCTTAAAACTTCATTCAGCCAAGATAAGGTCAAGAGACAACAACAACCACAAAGATTGATCCTTACAAGATCGAATAAGAAGCAGCCCAAACGGCTATAAAACAGATGGTGGCCAGATTAGAGGTCAACTCTAATAACATACTGGCTTCTTTTAACAGCAAAACAAGAAGATACATTTATCATAATTAAGACTGCCAAAGCATAAGCTACATCTATCATAAATTTTGGTTATCGATTGTTCTCAATGGTGACGACCAGATCAAGGAAGGAGATGATCTACTTAGCATATAGCTAGGAATAAAAGAATTCAGCAAGCCGATGAATAAGAACAACAGGTCGCATCAGTATCACACCATGTCTAAAGAAAACTAGCGGCAAGAATGGAATAGGAGGCTGGTCGATCCAAACAAAGAGGCTATACGTCTATAACATCAGGTCAATTCCTTACGATGACAGGTTAAACAACATACTATCGTTCAAGGAAAACACAGGCATGGGAATATTTATATTCTCAAGGTCAATGGATAGCCAATCTATATGTTTACAAATAACATGTCAATTCATGGTAAACATAGAGGGATAGATAGTGTATAAGAGGCGCTAGGAACCAACGACAGGGCAATTTACTAAGGAGGCCATCCTAGTTTCAATGCAGGCCAAGAATAGGAGAAACATAGGCCAATTTGCTATTTTCATCACAATCATTACATCCATTATTTAATATATTCAAACCAGAAAAGTATCCAGATGAATGCGCTAGCAAGAGGGTCGATCCTTCCTCCCAAGTCGTTGCCCTTAGCTATCTTCTCTGCCTTTTTCTGCATCAAAATCCTATATCTCTCTTCTGCCCAAATCCTTCTTTTATTAAAGTCTCCCAATTCTTATTTTTAGCAATCAGAATTTTAGGTTTTGAACTGAAGTTGAATTCCCAGTTTGCATGAGAAAATCGACCAATAATATTAGAGGAATAAAATGCTATTTTAAACAATAATATAATATCTTTCAGCATACTATCGCATGGATGATAGGAAGCCTATTTAATTCTTTTATCAAAATTCTAAATATAATAATGCTATTTTTAATACTATTTAACTATTTAAATTAAATCAAACCCAATTAAATATTCAAAAGAGAAATGCAATGCAATATTGCATTTTTATATATAATTTAATATGTATATATCTATTTATTTTTAAGGAACATATTGTCTTCCAAACTTCTATAACAATATCTTATTATTTAATCTAAATTACAATCATTTATATCTCCTTATTATTATCACTCCATTCAAACATAATTCGAAAAGACGTTAAATTGAGTAATCACATCATGCATTCGAAAATGGTTAATATCCATGCATTAAAGAAATCAAAGCCAATCAATAATGCATATGCAACTACATGATGTGTGTGACTGCATCAGGGTAATCCATCCATCAATTCTTGCCAAGTGGCTAGATCATTTCTACCTCAACCATGCTCTCGTCTTCAACGAGTTCCTACATCCAATTGCACTCAACTCAACATCAATAGGTTAGTGTCTCCAAAGCATAGCCGAAGAAAATCATTGCATTTACATCAATATTACTTAACATGTAAATCCATTTTCCAATATAACTTCATAATAATTACTTTCACACTTTTGAAATTACTCAAAGTAAATCAACGATGATAAATGTTCATTAATCTAAAATAATAGTAATGTACATAAAAACGAGACATGACAGATTTATAATCGATAACCACTATGCTAGAAATTTAGCATGACCTTTCTCTACTATTTGGGCAATTATACATTCCTTGGATGTAATACTTCTTAAAATGGCAAGAAAAAATATTAGACCAATGGAACATTGTTGTTCTTAAATAGGGTTTATTTTACCTTTAGGGTGTTGTGTTCATTAGATGGAGACTCCTTGTGAAAGATCAAATGATGTAGAATGATGTCAATTAACTTATCCTCCATATCTGTTTTGTTAATGGCATAATGTTTTTACATTATCATCCTTGTCATTTTAAAAATGAGCAAAATTCTACCATATATCTCTTAAGTACATCGCTCTCCCTTTCCTTATTAGTTCACAGGTTCTTTGAGAATCAAGGAAGGGACCCACAAACATGTGGCACAACAAATTGTTAGACTAGTACATCCTTCAGAAAGCGCAGGGCTTCCATGTGTCATGTTGTATTAGCATTGCTTATACACTAGATGAGTTGCAAGGGCCATCAAAATGCTTTCATGGATCTTATGAACCAATAGCACAACAATATAAAGTTACCAAATTGACAACTTTGACATCATGTGTAGGTTATTGATCTTTAAGAATATCAAATGGTTCCATGGTGCTTTATGTTATTTCGTTTATTTGTGAAGCAGAAAAGTAGGAGGGACCTGCTAGTAGCACCATGTCTATTGTTAGCCAATGGCACAATGGAAATCTATTGTCAAACTAAAAACTTCTTTGGAATGAAAAATCTCTCATGTAGCATATAAGAACCTTTGCCTTCTTTTTTTTCATTAGCCTTCAAAAATTGCAAAAGACAAAAGAGGGCCCACTAAGATGACAACCTAGCTATCTATATGACCAATGGAACAATGGGAAAGGATTTTCATACTGACAAGTTCTTAAGTATACAAAATTTTTCCATGTGACCAAGTTGATGCCAACTATTTTTTTATCTTTTATGTATGCAAGCAAAGGGACCACCCTACTGATGTGGATATCCTTAGCCAATGGCACACCAATTTGAAGTTATCATATTGACAACTTTAAAATGATGCGTCAACCATTGATCTTAGAGGAGATCAAATGGTTTTGAAGTCCTTCATTCTTGTTCTTCCCTTTTTTAAACAACACCCCAAAATTCCCAAAGAATTGCACGTTGACAAAAATTCCAAAAGGAAGAGTACTAGGCCACCATTAAACTAAAAGACCATATGAAAACAAGTGATCTCACTGCTTATACAATGAATAACAATCGTTAAAGAGAAAAACCAACCAAACTCCATGAAGAATGTCAGTTGTATATAGAGCAAGCATGTACCAAGATGACCCACGAAAGAGAGAAAACATTTGGTTGAACTGAGCATGGCGAGCAAAGCTCTACACACACATTCCCACATACCTAACCATACATTATCCATTCTTACATACATTACCATACAACTAATATTTACTACATCCTCCATGTTTGAACATTTATTCCCCACCTTGACCCTACCATGTCCATTTCTTGTGTCAATCCCAAGGGTGTGGGATCAATCATGTACCCATTGATTTAATCCTTGAAATTCATAAGTTTAAATTTAAATTTTGACCAAATCTTACCCATTCCTTTCCCACCATGAGTTTACTTTGGTACACATTTTACATGATTGTTGCTATGTATTTAAAGGCATTCAATAGGATTCATTATCATCCACAAGCATTATTAATTGTCATTTGCTTTCAACAAGAAAGCATCCTAGGAACACTTCAATTGGTGTGCTAAAAGGAATTAGAATCTACATAATCACCATGTAGGGCACTTGCATGCTTGTTTGTTGCATATCGATCTTATAGTTTAGTCATAAAGTAAGTCTTATCAAAGGGGTAAACCTAGGAGAACATGACCCTCATGATTCGGTGATCTACCCTATGTGTTTCTAAGCACCACCAGTCCTTGACATTCAGAAAAGAGAAGAGAATTAGGAGGCAAAAGAGCAAGATCGGATCTACGAACCACATAAAAGATTTGTACCTATGAGATGACCCAAACCCATAAATTTAATTAGCATCGTAGTTCTACATACAACTCGAAACAAATCCAAAGTATCTATTTTTCTACACTAGATTATCAAAGCTAGTGCCACATTAGATTTATCTATCCATGTCATTCTTAGAACTAAATATCATTATCCATTACATTTAACTTCCTAACTTAACATTTAATTCTAAATTATCTTTACCCACAACTATAAGATAACTAATCTAAATTAATTATGCTTATATGTATACATCTTTTTAAATTAATCTAAATTTATTTTTTTTTAAATTAAATTTAGAGAAAAATAAGTTTTAACATCTATATAAAGATGAGTTTGTTAAAAATATATTTTGTTTTAGTTCTTAAAATTGCTATTATTATATATTTATTTTAATAAGTCCATCCAATAGTGGAAATTAAAACTGAGTCACTTTCTTTAGAAATGCATTATTTTACATATTTCCTTAGACATCTCATCAACAATATTTAAAGATAGGAAGAAAAAGACAATTTCTTTACACATTGGGCAACAAGTATCTTTTGTCTACCTATTTAAAAAAGAATCCAAACACGTGATATGATATTCCTTTTATATGTCAACCAAACCTGACCACATTAAGATATGATATTATTTCTGTTCATTACCAGGATAGGAAAGCAATCTCCCACATATCATTTGAAGTGCTTAACCTTAACCACACCTAATACTAATCTAACCCGTGTTTAATTAGGGAAAATATCTGCTGCACTTAAAGCAACCTCTTTAATAAGATGACTCACATCTAAGCTTTAGTGATATTTTAGGTACGTTGGATTTGACTTCGTTAGTTTTGACAATGTCAAGGGGAAATAAGTACAGATCGGGAAAGTACTTTGGTGATTAAATAAAGGAAGGGCCAAGTTGCAAAAAACAATGTATGGTACTTGAGGCTTCCTAGACCTTCCCATTCCCAAAGGTCCTATAATAGAAGCATGCATGGAGTCATACATCCACATGATGTCATATAATGGAGTCATCCATCCATCACCATATGTCTTTTAGTGTTTATATCATTTGTTCCAAGTTGGCCTCTATATTTTCTCTAGGCACATGCTCATTGGGTATAAAATGCTCTGGGTAATTAAATAAATCTAATTAATTACTAAAATTAGGATGGATAATTGTAATAAAAATATGAAAATTATATGTGAGGGATAGGAGTACTTTAATTTTAGAATTGATGATGGAAGATTGATGCTAAAGACTTTCAAAACTAATTTGTCATGTCACAAAATTATTTGTCTTGGTGTGGTGACCATCTCAAAATATGAACTAGTATAGAAAATGATGCAGGTTGATCCCAAGTGTCATTAGTTCGATGTTGATTGACATGATCTCGATCTAGTGTGTAGATCTAAACTAACAAAATGTGTGCTTGAAACTCTACTCACCTTCACCTTTCAAATATTTAAATTTGTCAACTACAACTAATATACCTTAACAATTACTATATTAATATAATATAGTATATTATCTATTATGTATGGCACTATAGTATTGTATTAAGTACTGGCACTAGTTAAGTAGTGCTAGCATTTAATACATTATTGCATACTATTGATAATGTATATACAGTAATGTATTAGACTATATAAACTACATTATCCCTATCCTTACAATTGGCTCTAGTGAGTGATCCTTTCCTCCTTAGGTCAAAAAGAGTAACTCAAATAGTTATAGTAAGGGCCAAGGAGGTGTTTAAGAACATCTTTGAGGAGATTGTTGACTTAGTAAGTGAACATGTTCTCCTAGGTCACCCCCTTGGTAGTATAGATTAATGGTGATGAGTGATGTCAAAGACAAGATTCACCTATATATAGATGTGAATCATTTCTACTTTAGAAATCGTGCTCTAATGATTTTTGTTTGATCCTCTATTTTATAGATAAATTAATTACACATTAAATGTCTTTAAATACAATGACATAACATGTTGCACAAACTTGTGCCAAGTCAATTCATAAATGATTAGTGAAAGGGGAAAGAAAGTTAGAATTTGAAATTCAACATTTAAATTTTGGGTTCATTCTAGTGCTCCTCAGGATTGAACTAGATCAATCTTGTATCACTCAAAAATGAAACAGAGGGATAAGGTAATGATCTCGAGGTAAGGTAATTCAACTAGATTGATTTGTGTGAACTCGCTTAATGGGAATCTGAATAGGAGCTTGAAATGAATGGATTCCTTGAGAACAAGGAAAATAAGCTTTTTTATTGTGGTATATTAACCATATCCCAATCAAAATGCAAAAAAAAACTAAATTGTGGGACTTCAAGTAAGTGAAAAGGAAGGAAAATTGAAGTTGAAAAACTATGAACGAAAGCTTGAGATGCAGTTAATGAAGGAACTAAGTGGACTATGGATGCTCTCCTCACTAGGAGAGGGAAGAAGTTGCTTTCAAAGCATTCTTGAGGCCTAAAGACATGACTTGAGCTTCATTGGTTCCTCCATTCTTGATATAACTCATATGTTATTTGAGAAGTCATTATTGAATGAATTTTTTTAGGAGGTTTAGTTTCTTAGGAAGTTATCCTCTTATATAGGTTAGAGATCTTCTTAGTAATGTTATCTTGATTGCAATATTTCTATGAAGGGACAAGATCCCTTAACAACTATTATATTTTTATATTTTAATTTTAAAGGGTAGGGGCCCTCTCCCCTCTTACTACCGTGTGTGTGTATATATATGGACAACTAGGGGATACCATTGTGGTGTGATGGTGGGGATTCTTTCTTGTAGTGACATCAACCAAGTTTCAAACCTCATGGGGTTGCCCTCTACCGCGTCAACAATTGAGGGGCCCCCAAGATCTTATATCCTAGCTTACCTGTAGCATGTGGAGTGGAACATTTGCATGTCGCCCAAGGTGGTACATCTTTGGTCTAACTTTTTTAGGGGAGACCCTATGGTGTGATGGTGGGGCTTCTTTTGTGTAGTGTCATCAACCAAGGTTCAAATCTCGTGGGGTTTCCCTCTACCACGTCAACAATTGAGGGGGCCCAAGATCTTATATCATGTCTTACCTATGGCATGTGGAGTGGGGCATTTACATGCCACCCAAGGGGCACATCCCTGGTCTAAACTTTTTAACATATACATATACATATCAAATTGATATATACAAAATTAATTAAACATTAAAAAATGGCTCGCAATAAAAAAATTCACACCCAGGTTTTTGTTGTTGTATCTCAAGATGTAGAATGTACCAGCAGGTCAACAAATATCAACTTCATATAAGACAACTCTGTTGCAAATATGTGTCTAAGCAGAATTGTCCTTGATGTCAACATATTCTTATTGTCATTGGTGTCAACTATGCCTTATTTTGTTCCCTGTTTAGGAGACTGGAATGTTGAGGATATTGAGAAAATTAATAAAGACTCAAAGTTCGCAGACCTTATGGCTGTATAGAGGATTGTCAGAGGCTGCTCCAGTCAAGAATTGAGAAGTCCGCATGAAGATTTGAAGAAGTTATGGCCATCTGAATAAAACTGGATCTTATAGTATTTAGAAAGACAAAGTGATAGTAAGTTGGTCCGGATTGCTCCACAATGAAATATTATGATCTACGGATCTGAAGGCATGTTTGGGAAGTCAATGTGTATCATCAACTCCAATGGTTCATGGTTTGGAGGTTCGCAAGCCATCCTTCTAGTTTGACAGTCATGGCAGACAATGTTCTTGAGGTTCCAGAGGAAGATACAAATGATTCTGGTAATTTGGTTTAGAGTGGATGTTATTAGTGAGTTCAATGTGCTTGTGGAAGTCTCTACGTCGTGTGGCTACTATGTTGGAGGTTTGCATTGGAGATTGAGCTTGTTATTGAAGATTTCCTCTTTAAAGTTGTTGTTCTTCCTAGCCTTGGCTGACTGGATGTTCCTAGCATGTTGCGGATGATCTAAAGATCATTTTATGAAGCATGGCATGTTAGTAGAGGAATATTCAAGTCTCAGCTATGATTGGCCGACCATGTAAAGATCCGCGTTAAGTTTGGCCGACCATGTTGATCATTCCAAGATTGATGAAGTGTATAAATACTTGTTGAAGAGTTGTTAAACAATCATCCTTGAGCAAACTAGATTAAATCCGAATAAAGGATCAGAAGCCGAGCAGAGAAGAAAAGGAGCGAGAGCAGTATAGAGTGTGAAGTTAGTGAAGAAGAATTTGGGGCAAAGTAGAAGTTTTTGAGCATTCATTGAAATTGAACCAGGCATGAAGTAGATGTTATTTCTCAGTTAATTCTTTCTATTCTAAATAAATTATGTAGGCGGTGAACCTCTCTTTTTGAGCAGTGAGCTCTAGGCAATGCGTCCGAAGGCATGTGCCTTCTATTTTTCTAAAGTACTTTTAATAGGGTACAAATCTTTGTGGGTTAACCCCCACTGTGGTTTTTCCCTTAACCGGGTTCCCATGTCAAAATCTTGGTGTCAAGTGTGTTGATTATGTTTCTGCTCATATATTGTCGATCTATGATTTAATGTTTACATCATTAATCTGGTAGTAAGATAATAAAGAAGGATAAAAGCAAAAAATGTTTATATTGTGTGACAACTGATTCACCCCCCCTCTCAGTTGTCCGGTCTAATTCCAACAAACTCTACTTCTATTCTTTCAAAGTATGCAATTATTGTGAGGTCATGCAGAGGTTGGCTTCCCAAGAAACAAATTGAAGATTGGGTTTCTCATGCTTGACCTTCTTGCTTGCATCCATTTTTCCTTCCCAAAGGATTTTTCTGTGACACCTTTGAAAGTGAAGAGGCACGAAATGAGTGTAGCACTACTTTTCCTAAGAGTTAATTAACTACTTGTAGTGGATTTTATTATAGTTAATTTTAGAGTTAAGATAATTTTGGATTATGAAAAGATATTAAAATAGACATAAATAAAAAGTGTAAATTACATGTGATAATTTAATAAAATCTCTAAATTAAACCCTTAACAAGACAAATAATCACATCATCACATATATATAATAATCCCAATATCTTTTATTATTAATAACTTTAGTACTTATATGAATCATTGAGCACTTGGATTGGCCACTCTCACCTTAGGAAGAATTCAGTGGTCTTGGCCCTAGCTATGGCATACTCTAGGAGGAAATAGCTCCTTTTGGAACACAGCATGCTATTACACTCTTACACAAGTGTTGGTTCTAGAAGAACAATTCTCAACACAATTTTGGTTATAAAATAACAATGCTCAACACAAGTGTGAACCAAGCTCTGTCCAGGACCATCCTGGGTTGTACGTTGTACCCCAAGTTAGGACACACTCTGTGTGCCCCCTTCTCCTAATGCCCATAGCCCTCCAAACCACTTCCATATTTCTTCCTTGAGTGTTCTCCATGCCCTTTCCAAGTCTCACACAAATGCCTTATATAACCTTTTAAGGGGTGGTTTCTAAACCATCACACCCTTTCACAAAGGTTGTCATAATAATGATTTAATAAACATAATAATTCCTCCCTTAAAAGGGGTTTTCATAATTATTGTTTATGTATCTCTATTTTAACCAAAGGGTCATAATATCATTTATTTTTCCATCCCCTTTTAATTATAAAGGGTAAAATAAACTTTATCCTCTTATAATTTTAAAGGGTTATTCATAAATAGCTTTCTTTTGCCATTTAGGGGAAAAAGTCACATAACAATGAGGTTATTGAAGAAGGCCCATGGACATTGCAGAATTTGATACTCTACATTCATAAATGGATTCCAAATTTCAATTTCCTTGAATGTTTCCCTCCTCTTGAGCCTAAATGGATCTGATTATATAAGTTATTACCACTTGAATATTGGTCTAAAGATCACCTTAGGAGAATCAGGGACAACCTCGATGTCACCCTTCAATTGATGAGGAAATTATGAAAGGTAATTCCTATCTCTATGCTAGAATCCAAGCTGCCACTATTTATGTGATCCCCAAAGAGATAATTTTATCTTCTTCAGCTGGGAGTTGGTGCCAATATGTTGAAATTGAGATTCAAAAAATTTATTGCCTCTTTTGTAAGAGTCGCAAAAGGATTGTTCAAAGAAGGAAACTCCAAAGGTTATAAGGCATTGGGTAGAAGAAGGATATCAATCTTGAAATGAATGTAGTTGGGCCATTAGATCTAACTCATAATTCTGACCCCAAGGACCCATTAGCACTAGCAATTGTCCCTTTTGTGGAGTTGGGTTATGATCTTCCATCACTAGAAGAAGGGGAGGTTGACTTGGATCATTAGAATGAAGTTGATAACTTGGAGACGGATGGCATTGGAATTATTGATACTCAATGCATTAGTCAATCTGCTTCTAAACTCTCGATCATCAATTTAGGATCTAAAAAGAAGAGGGGAAGGAAGATGAACAAACAAAGGTGGGAAGAAATGACACATGAAAAAGGACAATCAAGAATATTAAAGAATACTTACTGAGATCTAAAGGAGAAAACCCCTCCCTTAGAGAGCTATGAAGATCGTTACCTAGAATGTTAGGGGATTAAATGCCCCTAACAAGTGGCGCACGACCAAGTGTTGAATTGAAATAATGTTGGTTGATATAGTTATGTTGCAAGAGATTAAATTGAACTCACAAGATTCTAAAATTTTCACAATCATTGTTGTGGTTGGTCCAGATATTAGGTTGAAGTGGTGGATTTACTGGGAGGTATGGGAATTCATTGGAATCCTAGCAAAGCTTCAATTGATCTCCTTCATTTTGCCCCAATTGGATGCCTTGTAAGGTAAGAAGCTCTATTTTGGATTTAGCCTTTCTCTTATTCAATATTTATGGTCCAATTAAAATGGAGGATAAGGCCATGATATGGAGTGAGATCCATTCATTTAATTTGATGCACAAAAATGAGAAAATCATTATGGGTAGAGATTTCAATGTGATCTCAAATTTGAATGAGAAGAGAGGAGGTACCTCCTACGAATATTAATCACAATTTTTTTATCCAATTTGTGGGAGAGGTTGATTTAGGGGATGTTATTCCAAAGAATGGAATATATACCTAGACCAATAGAAGGGAAAGCTTTTCTAATGCATCAAAAAGATTGGATAGTTTCATCTACTTGACCCACTAGCTAAATTCTTCTAATTTACTCAAATCCAATATTTGAGAAACTTATCAGTATTTGATCATTTCCCTGTGAAACTTATTAAATGGGAAGACCATGCATCGAAAAGATGCAATTTTAAATTTGAAAGGATGTGGTTTTGTAGGGAGGACTTGTTGGCAATATGTGTTGTCATTGATGTAAACACTTAGAGTGAGGTCAATACTCAATTTGTAATGACGATATACCAGCATGATAACAAAGATGGAGAGAGATTTAGTGGTGATGTTGATGTTTAGGGTTGTTGTTATTCAGTGATGTTCTTGTGATTCATAGTGGGTTGCTGATATTCATGGTTGGATATCATGCCAAGATTAATGTCAAGACAAGGTGTATTGAACATGTTTTTGGTCAGCAAAATAGTGAGATGTAGTGATGTTTCTAATGTTCATGGTTGGATGTCATGTCTTGATCAGTGCCAAGTCAAGTTATTGGTTAGCAAAGATGTTTTCATGATGAGATATTAAGATGGGAATTAAAAGCACGAAGATGAATGATGAAATAGTAAGATGTGAATTAGAAGCACTAATGACACATCAAGATATGTTGAGGATGAAAAGATGTTGCTAATGGCTTGTGGCATGTTGTATGACCCTTTCTATTGTTCCCAAGGATGTATGTGGTGTTATATGAAGGTTTCTGCCATAGAGAATTGCCTAGAAGACTATCTAGTAAAATACTCTGCATTCCTCCCCATCTGAAGATATACTCATGCAATTCAGAACTTAATTTAATTATGATGAAAAGATGCTAAATCCAAAGTTTCAGATCATTTGTCCCTCCACAGTGAAAGTTATGAGAGACAGAGTTCTGGTCTGTGCTCTAGCAGAATTAAGTGATGATGAAGATTGTTTGGAATGCTCCGCATTCGTCCACATTGATAGATATGGTTGTGTGGTTTTGAGGATACGTCCACAGTAGTGTAGAGTGCATCCATGGGATTTTTAGGTGTTTTGAAGGTCTACAAGCTTAGTTTTCAAATGACAGTTGTGATATGAACAGTTCCGGATGCCTAGCTATTCTTAGAACATATGTTGATATTATGTGCCAACTTGGTGTGGCATGAAATGGTACATAGATTGATGGAAGATGGTCCTGATGTTCTTCTATTGTCTCAAATTACTCTACAAGGTGTTTTTCTATTCTCTCCGAAATTGGTCATGGTCCAGAATGATGATTTTACCAAACTATGCCTCTGTCTAGCTGACTGGAGAATGTTGAAGGTATGCACCACCTTGTTGTTGTGCGGAGTTCAAGGAATATTTGGAGATGTTGTATAGGTCTTTTTGACTCATCTGGAAGAAGAGAAAGCAATGTTCAATCATTCATGAGTACCACCAAGTTGAAATGACTGTTGTGCTACAAGCTTCATGTGTTCTTGCATAAGGGTGACCTAATTCAAATTTGTAAAGTGTGCGGATGTTATTTCTTGAAGAATGATGTTGTGAAGCCTGATTAGGACCAGACTAAGCATGAATTGGGATTTTCAAGGCATGTGGTTCCTTCTGAAGTAGCGTGTTATTCATGATAGGGATTGCCCTATGCATGTTTCATGTTGTGACCTATGGCCGACTTGTAAAATGTAATATTCTTGTTATATTGGCTGACTTGTAATGAAATCAATGTAATGTCATGTATATATTGTAAACCTAGTCGGTCTAGGTAAAAGTATGATTGGGAAAAAAGAAAATAGGAAAGTATAGAGAGTAGAGTATGAATATCATATTCATTATGATGTGCGAATAAAGGAGAAAGAGAAGAAGTGTTAGAGGCTGTCCTTATTCATCTTGAAGACATTTTTGTGACAGGGGGGAAGTGAAGAGTGTGCCTAATTGAACCAATCATCAAAAGAAGCAAAATTACAATCATCAAAGGTGTGAGCTTCAATGTCAGTTTTTAGGCAGTAGAAGGACTGTCATACTGTAATCATTTCTGAGTTCAATCTTAGTTCAGGGAGTAGTTTCTTCCTTGGGTTGTAGCCCTAAAACAAAGTTTGCAGGGAGTTGTAGCTTCCTTGGGAGTGACCATAAAACAAAGTTAGCAAGGAGTAGTAGCTTCCTTGGGTTGTATCCCTAAAACAAAGTTTGCAGGGAGTTGTAGCTTCCTTGGGTTGTAGCCCTAAAACAAAGTTGTAATTTTGAGCTTCATATATTGTGAGTTAATCCTCACCATGGTTTTTCCCTTCTTGGGTTTTCCACGTATATCTAGTGTCATGTGTTGATGTGCATTATTTATGTTGATATTATAATGATTATGTTTTAATCTACTCTGAAGGATTTGAAGTGTGTTTATGTGATCTTTCATGTTTATGTTGATATTATAATGATTATGTTTTAATCTACTCTGAAGGATTTGAAGTGTGTTTATATATTGATTCACCCCCCTCTCAGTATACTGGTGTGTTCAACAATTGGTATCAAAGCCAAGTTACTTAGAAGAAGCTTAACCACTTAAGGAAGGTCCGAGATGACCTGTAATGGTTCTCTCAAGGTACCCATGTTTGATGGAACAAATTATTCCTTTTGGAAGATAAGGATGGAAAACTGTCTATCTTCTCTAGGGTATGGCATTCGGCAATCAATCAAGAAGGGTTACATTGCTCCTGGTAGTGATCCTATAGATGTGGATGAGATTAAGTTGTATGAGAACAATGCCTTGGTAAAAAGGACTATCATGAGTGAGCTAACTAATTCAGAACATTTGAAGATAATGGGTTGCAAATCAACTAAGGATGTTTAGGTAAAACTTGAAAGCATTTATGAAGGAGACGGTAAGGTGAAACAAGCCAAGATGCAAATCTGCAAGAGCAAATTTAAGACACTAAGGATGTCAGAAGAAGAAGACATTGTCAGTTGCATGCTCTGGATGGATGAAATAGTTAATGGCATCAGAGGTCTTGGTGGTGAAGTGAAAGAAGATGAGATTGTGAAGAAGGTTCTGAGATCTCTTCCTAAATCTCATAGTCATAAGGTTTCTGCTATTGAGGAAACTCAAGATTTGGATAAATATATAGTAGATCAATTGTTTGGCTCACTCACAGCCTTTGAAATGAGAGAATTTGACAAAGGTGCTCCAAAGAAGGAAGCAACATTCAAAGCAAGTAAGAAGACAAGAGATGAAGTAGCTGATCAAGATGACGACCTTGATGTAGTAGAAGTAAACTTTGTAAAAACCTTAAAGAAAGGCACATGCAAATACAGAGGTAAGTTACCTTTCAAATGTTTCAATTTTGGAAAGATTGGTCATTTTGCTTCTAAAATTCCTTTTAAAGAATCAAGGGGTGTGTTGTGTGGTTACACAACACGGCCCATTTTGCCTTAGCAAAACAAGGATCCAATTTTTTTGGCTTTTTCCCTATTTTTCTTGCTTTGGGCGGTATGGTAAAAATCAAGTATCAAATGCAATGATAAAATATCACTGTGTATGCATAGACCTCATTAGAGGGAGGTTAAATGCAAAATTTAGATTCTACTGTCATGAACCCTACCAAGTGAAAGAGTGCAAAATTTCAAGCAAGTTTGACTTTTGGATCACCCTGAAATTCCTTACGGATAAGAAGTTATCTGTGGTCAAAGTTTGGTCAAACCAATCACTCAGGGATGATCATCACATTTCACTAAGATCTTTGATATTCGCCAATATCTCAGATACATGTTTTAACATGGAAACACCCAATATCTACATATTCTCTAATATGCAGATGTCAAATTTAAACTCAGAGAACATTTACCCGTCAATACTTGCACACATTCTCGGAGGGTCATAGTTCTTAATATCCCTGATATTCACTAATGTGCGGGCTTACCTCAGATATAGCGAAAATACCCAGCATCGACATATTTCTCAATATCTGTCATATTAGCTACGATACCTGATCTTCGTTAATATGACGATGACGTCATCTTGTTCCATTCCAAAGAAGACCCTATATGACGATGATGTCATCATATCCTCGACATCAAAAGGGTCATCTATTTCTTAAAATCCTAGATATTTGTTAAATATCCTAATCCAATGCAATATGAAGGCGAACCTCAATATCTTGCACATTAGCTAAGATACATGATCTTCGTCAATATGACGATTACATCACCTCCTAAACGTATTTGAAATATTAATAAAGAGATCATGTCATCCTCATCTTCACCTGGGATGGGGATATTCCACGTAAGTGAACATCTGGATATTTCTTAATATCCCCGTATCCACTCTTGAGATATAACACGTAGATTTTCTACGAACCAATCAAGTGTTGCCACATGGCACATCAACTGAACCATGTCAGCATATCCTAATGTCATGATACTAAACGAAGGAAAAGTGACCTGATATTTTGATTGTTGGTCAACGGTTGACCATCTTCATGCTGACATCATGGGCATATTCGAAAGAACATGCATATTTCTTAATATCCCTGACATTTATGAATGTGATGATCCTGTATTAAATGTTATTCCAATGGTGGGTGAACCTTCGAAATTTCAAATAATATTGTGCCACCTGTTAACATCTCCAATGCTTAGGTGTCAATCAACAGATATCAACAAATTAGCATTAATCACGCCCTAATTCGATAATGTTTTTGATTAAAAACAAGGATTTTAGCTCATTTTAAACTTATCACGTGTTCGAGAAGGAGTTATAGAGCTACTGTGCAATTAAGGCGACATTACAGCAACCTGTGAATGTAACGGAATGGGGTGCAGATTTGAATAGTAAATAGAGGAAGATAATTGCAAAGTAAACGCGCATAGTCAGATATCGATCGAATAGTTAAAAGGTAGCAGATATCAGGTATGTAACAATAAAACCCTCTTTTGTAATTTATGGATAAAAAAACAAGTAAATGTTGTTTTTTTACCACAGTAAATCAATATGATTATGTGTGAATTGTGTTGAATAAGAATAAAAATATCATGATATTCATATAATCATTAATTTTCTTGCGCACATGATATGTTAAGGTAAGAAATACATATGTTTTATTGCAGGACACCATGGCGGCTAAAAAAACCAGTCATAGAATTCTTAAAGCCTATGGGTATACAACCCAAAGGGATATCATTCAAATATGGCCAGATAAATGACACTCATTCAGGAAACACTGATCTGGATGCATGGATGGCACTATCAGAAAAAGGTAGCAAGAAACCCTTGCTCATGAGCATATATAGTTCAGGCATGTGGCATGCCGAAGGATTCCCTTATGCAGCTGAGGCCACAGAGCCGGTAGTTGAATGTTCTCGTAATTACAATGTCAACAACAGGAATATAGAAAAGCATGGCTGGGTATATGTAGACTTCTCAATTGAGGGTATCACTTCAACTTTCAATTTACCAAGAGGACCTAATGTGTGCAAAATAAACTTGGAGAAGTTAGAAAAGAAATACAACAGCACCCAAAAGGATTGCAGAAAGGTCATGTTTTCATGGAGGGCTAGTGATAGCACATATAAAGCTTTTGCAAAGCTACCTATGCATTTATATAAATTTGATTCCACCCCTGAATATCAGTACATGATGGTGATGCTTAGTCGAATGAGGGGAAGACCAAATGCTGGATATTTTAAAGATTGGATGTATGGTTTCATAAGAATGGTAGAGACTACAGAGGAAAAACCCCAATGGGCATAGATCATAAGTGACAGTTTGGATGAAGGAATGAGGAATTTGGGAGGAAAAAACAATATGTTTCATATGACTTCGTATGTTGTTTATGCATGTGCATTCAGAGGGACATTCAGTGGTTTGCAAATGGTTGGCAGGGTTGGAAGTAACCCTGGAGATGTGAACATATGGGATCATTACCCACAATTGAAACAGAGAGAGTCTCTCCAACACTATTGGAGAGTGAATGATTCATTTTCCATGCATTTAGTGAGGACCATGGAAGAAGACAGAGCAAAGAGGCTGAGCATGGAAGCTCAAGCCATGATATACAAGCATGGGGCTTGGTTCATCCAATTCCCCACATTCACATACATAAGAATAGAAGGTTTCACTGGGCAGCCTCTCATGTTGCCAAGATAGCCAATTGATAAAGTCATCCAGATGGAGATGGCCAATCAGATATTGCCTTCATTCGAGGCCTTTGTTGAGAGAAGCAAGATACTAAATGTCATGTTCCCACTCATGATTGGGTGGTATATGTGTCCTGATAAAGAAAGTGCAAAAGAAGAAACTAGGGGACTATAGTTGATGTCCTTACAACCTTTTTCGCTATCCTGGCAATATGACCCATATGATAGGATGCAGACACTGTATAATAAATCAATGCATCAGGTGCATCTTGAAGACTATTGGGCTAATTGTGACGATGAAATGGAAGTGAGAAGAAGCTATCAAAGGCTTACTTTGAAACAGATCCACACATTGGACTACATATCAGTGCCAGTGCAATTGCATAAGGATGATGGGGTGGTCATGTCTCAGGAATATGAAGACAAGAAAATATATAATGAGACAATATCATCGCCTAACTAGAATCAACCAGAAGAGACCTCATTAGACAAGATAACACAAAAGGTCATACAATTAACCAAAGAATGGGTGGATGGAGAGGTTTCAAAACTAAAGAACAAGGGAGTAGCTCTCATCATTGACAAAAAGAGGAAGAGACAAGAGTTGACAGATGAGGAATATGCTGATTTCCTCAAAGAAAAGAGGGCATCTAAAGGAGAAAGGTAGCAGGAAAAATCCAAGAAAGGGAACCAAGTCTTAGGTGTGAGAATCATTCATCACCCTCAACCTAAGAAGGATCTGGCCTCAAGCTCTGCTGCCACAACATCTCATGCACCTATAGAGCAACAAAAGCCTATTACAAAACCCACTGTTACTTATGAGGATGTAGAGGAGAGCAGGGATGAAGATGATCTCATAAGAAGAAAAAGAAAACCTAGGAGATACCTCAAAAAAAGAGTCAAGCATCTGTAATGAGGGGGTCAGTGGATGTGAACCCTACAATCATACTGAAAGGAAAGGGTGGTGAAGGTATCAAGAGAAATTTGCAGCATGATGTGCCCATTCCCACCATAGTGCACTTCAAAACTGAATTGGCCGAAGAAAAGAGAGAAGAGAGGAGAAGTAAAGAAGGTGGTCAGTTTCTCCCACTAGATGAAACAGTGGAACTTTCTGATGATGAAGTAGTGAGAATAGTGTCTACTAGTTCCATGGAGACACTGGTAAAGAATACAAAAATGAATCCCCATGGTACTCCCATAGCACATAAGGTGGTAGAAGAAGAAATAGAAGAGGGTAATCCTGAGGAGGTAGCATAGCAAATAGGCTTGGAAGGATTAGTAGATCAGGTCACCAACCCAACAGCGATAGACCTGACATATCACGGTGAAGGTGATGAAAGTAAAGGTAAGGACCTGCCTCTAGAACAAACTAAACTAGAAGTTAATGTATCCATGGAGGAGGATACAGAGGTACCTAATCAAAATGATGGTCAGGATAGTGACCAAGTACCTAAGAGGGAGCTAGATAAAGTAAAGATAATTGAACCCCAAGCTCCTAAAGAGGTAGATATACCAAAAGATGGGGAACAAGGCCCTCAAGTAGATAGAAATCAAGAAAAGAAAAAGAATGTGAATGAAGATAGTCAGAAAGATCATTAGGGTAGGCTGGATCAAAGCAATCCAAACCCTCATGCAGATCCACCACCATCACAAGATAAGTAGGACAAGAATGAAAAGGTAACCCGAGATGTCCCTACACATGAGGAGGTACCTGATGAACAAGAAAAGGAGCAGTCACCACCAAGAGTGGAACATGATACACAGTCACAAGATGTTCACATTGAACACATAGGCCAGAAAGAACCTAAAGATGATGTGCCATATTGGCTACAACATGAGGTAAATCCTCCTCCATCAGGTGTTGTATCAAATTTTGATATCTCTACATTATTTTCAGCCAATATATCCAAGCCAAAGAGAAGGGCTAGGGCCACATCAGCCATAAAAAGAGATTAAGCAATAGGTAGGAGAACAACTGAAGTAGCTATACCTGTGGTGGACAAAGCCAAGGGAGAGATAAATGCCAGTGAGTTTCAGATAACCATCATTGATTTGGGCTTTTCTATAGAACAATAAGAGGGCCAAGAGGCCAAAGATATAATTGATTCTTTATTCAATAGATTAGAGAAGGAAAAGAATAAAAGTAAGGTGCACAAAGAGCACATTTCTCAATTGCACACATTCATAAAAGGGCTGGTAGACCCTACTAATATCCCTATCAGCACATCCACCCCATTGACCATCATATCACAGGATGAGATAACAGGATTGGACATCATAAAGCACAAAGCACATATGATGGACAAGCAGTTTATTCAATTCATCACAGAGGCAGAGAAGGTAATAAAAAACTCCCTTAATAATTAGAACCTGCTCAGTGCATTAAGAAGCAAGGTAGATAAATTGCAAAAGGAAGTTGGGCAAAGGTCAATCAAGATCGAGAAACATCTGACCGGCCTATCAGAAATGAAACATATAGATGTAAATGTTCTGGTTTGCAACAAGATATTGAATAACTAGACATCAAAGATGTTGAGCATATGGTATGAGGATACCAAATTTGAAGGTGATATTATCAAGAAGTGCAATACAAAACTTAGAGATATTAGTGTTAAATTGCACAAACTTTTGTTTGATGAAGTAGAGATCCTGGAAGCACTTGAGAAAAAGGTGGAGGGGAAAATTGAAAATTAGGATGCAGATTTTGCAGTCAAAGCCTTCCAAGACAATTTCAAGTCTATTGCAGATGACCCCCTCAATCATTTATCAGAGGATATAATCAACAAGGCCATGAGGACGAAGGCAAAGGTGGAAAAATATAATGAATTGTTGAATAGCAGAAAGAAGAAGTGGTCTGCAGTGCAAGTACAATTCAATTCACAAGAACATGCAGTTACCAAGGCCAAAGTCCAAGATGGAGGAGAAGTTGAACGGATAGTGCAAGCATATGAGCCCATCAAAGGAGTGATCAGTGTACATGTAGAAGAAGAAGACTCATCCACCGATGAGGAAGATAAAGAACAAGCATGATGCAATGGGACATGATCATGAACATAATATGATACCAGATGGTTGCCAGTTGGTGACCTGTGCCATGTGTCTACCCGTTGACTTGGTCAAGGAGTGATATGGACCGTTGATCCTAATTGGTAAATCTTGATCGTAGGATCATTTTGTAACTGCTTCCTCCCCTTGTTCTATAAAAGGGAGATGGAATGCACTTTGTAATCATTCAAAACTTAATTAAGATTAGATTGCTGAAGCATCAAGACTAATTCTTGAGGCTAATTGTAAATGTGCATCTCTTTTGTATACTTAATGAAGAAGAAGCTATGGATTACATACAATCGTAAACTTTGAGTAATCTGTGAATGGATTCTTGACTTGTACTTTGATTTGTTGCTTCCCTTAGAGTGCATTTCATGTTGTGCATGTTGCTTTCATTCCTTTTCCATCAAAGTCAGCATCAATCATATTTAGCTATGGAACATCCTAGTGAACATATGGTTTGATTTCCTTCTCTTCATGACAGTATCAGGAATGTATATGGATCAATAGCTAAAGATTCACTCATTTTAGTAAAATTTAGCAAGCATTCATTCAAATTTGTTTAATTTCATTTTAAAATCACTATCGCAATTGCAAATTCACAGAAAATCTTAAGCAAATACTATAAAATATGCTGGTATCACATATGCAATTGAATATTCATAGCAAATTTGAGCCAAACAACATGTTGAAATGATAAATTTCATGCAAGTAAGCATAAATAATGGCAATAATCATGTAAATATCTACCTACAGGCATATTATTAGATAAATTTATAGTGTAAAGGTGAAATTTAGCTTATATCAGTTGAGGAACAGAAGAATTGATCAAACTTAGAAAATATCTACATCTTTTTTTATATATGATTGATTAACCTTGTTTGTTGAGAAGTTAACAGAAAGTAGGTGAAATTCAGGATGTCCAGACATGAGTTCTTGGAATTAGAAATGTAAGGCCCCTTGAATGGAAAACAACAAGGCACATCAAACCAGTGAGCAACATCAGTAGATTATGAACTAATCCACAGAGACTTGGGATAATGAATTCTTTGAATTCATCATATCTTTCAAGATGATAAAGGTTTGATTTGCATTTCTTTATCTATGTTTGTTTATGCATAACATCATAACCAATAGGGTGGTAACAAGAAAGACAAGTTCAAAAGAAACCTGTATTCCATAGAGAGCAGTTATTCTTCAGAAGATGAAGATCATGATGATTCAAATGATGAAACACTTTTCGAGGCCTTGAATGTTGGTGACAAAAAGGATGATGTTGGAAAATGTGAAAAGACTGATGCCTTGCAAACTGACCAAAATAATGATAGATCAATGGTTGTATGGACTACCTTTCATGCAAGAGAAGAAGCCAAGGCTTGGGTAATTGACAGTGGTTGCTCCAATCATATGATTGGTGACAAGGAGAAGTTTATTAGCCTTGAGAAGTGGAATGGTGGAGCTGTCAAGTTTGGTGGTGATGAGTCAACACAAATCTGTGGAAAGGGTGCTATAACTATTGATGGGAAGAATAGGACTAAGAATGTCCTCTATGTCAAAGGGATAAAGCAAAACCTTCTCAATGTCAGTCAGATGTGTAGTAAAGGATACAATCTTACTTTTCATGCTAAAGGTTGTGAAATTAGGAAGGCAGGGTCCAGAAAACTAGTTGTAGAAGGTATCAAGTCATATGGTGACATCTATCATTTAAAGGAGGTAAATGGAAGAACATGCTTATTAGCTCAATCCAATGAGTGTTGGCTATGGCACAAGTGAATGGAACACACCAACTTTGATAATATGGTAAAGATCAACTTTATTAATGTTGTGAGAGACATGCCCAAGATAACCAAGCCTGTAAACACATTATGCAAGGAATGTCAAATGGGAAAGCAAACAAAGACAAATTGCAAGAGCAAGGAGTACTCTTCTTCAATGCCATTGGAGCTAATTTGCACTGACCTATGTGTCCCTACAAGAGTAAAGAGTCAACAAGATGAAAGGTATTTCATGCTACTTGTCTTATTTTTGCCTAGGCTAAAATAAACCAAAAAATTCCTTCTTCCATCAAAAATATCTGATCTGAGACACACGAAACGGAAGAAGTTTCCCTTAGCAAAAAACCAAGAAAAAATCCCCAAAAATTTCCAAGTTTTTTTCCTTTTATTTGCTTTAGTTGACAAAAGGTTTAGTTTGGAAAACCTTTGGTTCACAGGTTCGAAAGTTAGCCAATTCACCGGTTTGCCGACTAAAGGGTGAATTGGCTAAGGCAAAAACAATACACAATAAAGGGAAAGGCACAACAAAGAGTCTTATCGACAAGTCGGCAGGATTTCCAACTAGCCAAGTAGTTTGAGATTTCCAGGATTCACCAATAAGGTGATAGGAGCTCAGATGGAAGCGGTAGAGGAGGAAAGGTTCAGAAGAAGACCAATTTGCTGATAAGGCAAAAATAATGCAGGGGTAGACTAAGTTCAAAAGACAAGGATTTCACCAAATGAAGGCAAAAAGCTAAGAAATGTGAGGGTAGTTTTGAAAAAGGCAAATTTGTTGACAAAGCCAAAAGCGGCCAAGGCAAAAAAGTGATAAGCCAGCTAGTTGAGAGAGTGGCGAAAAAGAGAACTTGCCAACAAGTTCAAAGAAGTGTAAATTTGCCGATAAGGTGAAGAAATGAAGGCAACTTTGGTTCGTGAAATATAAAAATCATTGATAAGGCGAAAAGGAGACAAATGCAAGAAGAGTTCACAAATGGGAGACTTTGCCGACAAGGCAAAGAAGAAAAGGCAGAACACAAGTCAGGTTCTGAAAAAGATGAATTCACTGATAAGGTGAAAATGTACACTTAGAGTCCCAAAAAGGCAATAGTTTGGCAAAGGTAAAAATTGCCGATAAAGAGAGATGAAGGGAAAGAGGTGTAAGGTGCGGCAAAGACCAAGTTTGTAAAAGGGATAATTTTCCCATAAGGTAAAAGATGAAGGTAGATTTGGTTTTGAAAAGTAGGTTTTCATCGACAAAGAAAAAAAAGACAAAGTGGGCCAGTTCTCAAAAGCACAACTTTGTTGACTAGACAAAGAAAAAATATAAGAAGTAAGATAAGTTTGAAAAGATAAAAAATTGCCAATAAGGCAAGAAGTAGAAGCAACATGGAAATGGACTGTGTTACCAGATGTCTCGCCATTTGAGCTGAGGGAGAATTCAATAGCGCCAATGGTGAATTTTTTAAGGTACAACACTTAAAGTGTTGTAAAAGCTTGCTCATCTCTGAAATCACACCATTTTCTCAAGATGAGGTACATTGCATTCAAAGTTTGCAAGCAAAGTCAAATGTGGGTAGCTGAAATAGGGGAAATCTTCAATGCCCCTATACAAAGAAGCTACAAAATGAATTTGCAGGTAAGAAAAAGGACTTCAAACCTTCCTTCTTAAATGTGCTTGGCACCCGTGAGTTCAAGCAATCTCCCTCTGCCATTTTTAGGCCTCTCAGAAGCATGGTCGTCATCCCTTCTATAGATCTTCTAGCAGTGCTTCTAAAAAAAATTGAAGGTAGAGTGGGCCTAGGCAGCTAGTTGACCAGATTTTAGTGCCCACTATTACACGATGGACTAGAAATGATATATATACATATGAAAATGATGTAAAGTTTTTAGTTGTTGTTCTGGGCTATTATGCTGGACAATTTGTTGTCATAGATCTTGTAAAATGATTGCAAGAACTAGTAGAATTTGATCCATTGTGCTTGCAGCTAGGCCTTTGATGTCTTCTAGTCTAGTTCACCAATGAGTGTAATCGGTTATTTTGTATCTATTTCTCCTACTGCAAATTGTTCTATTTTGTAATGGCTTTCTAGCCTTCATGACTAATATAGATTGTTATTTTGCCTCTCTCCAAAGTTTTATTCTATGTTTATTTGAGAATTAGATATTGGTATTGTGGGTAAAACGACCTCTTTCTTGGCTTTAGTTCTCTATCGACCCTCTATGTAGCTTGTGTGAGTCTGTGTGAAATTTTTTACAGTCTTGTTCAGTCATTGTTGTGCTAATTCAGACATAGTTAAAACACCTTATAAATCTAGTGCATCACCTCCCCCTTTTAATTTCGATATTTTCTTCCCCTTTTCCTTGTGAGTAGCATTTGATACAAAAAAAGCAACACATTTTTTCCAAAAGCTTACAATTGATTATCATGTACTATGGAAATATCATGTCTACTAGCATTAGATTTAGTTCAATTCTCTGAGCCTTAAGCTCAAAAAGAGGAACCAACCTTCTCTGGAGGTCTGATCTCATCTGTGAGGTAACACACCTTGATATCAGTTCCATTGTGTTATTGGAATGCTTAGCCTCCAAGCATGGTGCAATTCCAAGTGACAACAGTTTTTGGCACACTTGGTAGGACCAGTTTGATGAGCTTTATCATCCATTGGAGGATTTGGTGTGTCCTTCAGTGCTTTTTGCCATTCAAGGCAGTTTTCTTAGCACCATGGTGACTCTGTTGAACAAATCCACTGATGAAGTAGCTTAAGTTCTTAAAGATTCATCAAAGATCGAAGTTCGTTGATACTTTTGGTCTTTTCCATGCTTTCAAGAGCATCACAAGACTCTTCTAGGTATGTATCTAGTTTTCTCTAGTTGCAGACCTATTTTGCATTGATTCAGACATTTCCTATGATTATCTAGCATTTTCATGCTTTAAAATGTCAAATATTTATGGGAATTATGGTTATTCCCCTCCGCCCAACCAAAATGCAAGTTATTCACAGCCATACTAGCAGTATCTGGCCCTAAATGGCTCTGGTTTTATGTCATACAACCCTACAACAATAGAACATCAACATCCTCACGATGCTTGCCTCCTTCCCACCCCTGCTTATACTTACTATCAGCCTCAAGAGGCCCCTTTTGCTCCAAACCAAGATAACTACCCTACTAAGTGACCTCAGGATGTCAAGTACATGAGTGTCAAAGATATCATGTTGAGTTTTCAAAGGAAGTCTAATGAAATTGATAAGGAGCGAACGTATAACCATCATCAAGAGGAGCTTGTTTATCAGGTTCATCTTCACCAGCAGTAGATGGAGGCAGAGGAAAGAGCTTATTAGGAAAGCCTGGCCTTGCATATTGTAGCTAAAGAAGAACATATGAGGTAGTTGCTTGCCAAAGTCCAGAGCTTAGAAGCTCAAGCAGTCCCCTCCATTCCCAGTTTCAGGTAGCCCTTCCCTCCTACACAAGTTTGGACTACAATAGAAATAACCCCCAAATTCAATATCCCAAGCTTCAGGCAGGAGAAATCCTCTGAGCCTCTGAAACCACTTTCCAATTTTAAAATCCCAAGTTTTAGAGGCCCACAGCCTTCATGAGAGCCTATTCCTACACAAATCTAGCATATTATTCCTTAGGAATGACTCTCTCAAGAAGCCCTTCCAATCCCTATAACAAGGGAAGATCCACTTGCAAATAATGAGCCCTCATGCACTATTGCAACTAAAAATTTAGACTTGCTACAATAGGAAACTAGGTCCAATCAGTTGGAACAACAATGTGTCAAGCATAAGGATAGTGTTAATTCTAGTGCAAGGTTGAACCCTATGGATTTTGGCTCATTTGGAGAGTTTTCTCATGCTTTGAATAAAAGCAATGAAAGCAAAATGCAAAGGAAGCATGGTGAGGAGGCCCAGTTGTAGAGGCAACTCAAGAAAAGTCTAGTGGAGTTGTAGTCAAAGGATGAGAGCATGGTGGAAGAGATTGCTCTAGTAGCTCCAAGGGTCGATGTTCTCGCCCTGTTTCATAAACTTTCCAACTACATTGAAGATGAAGAAAGCATGCAAATGCAAACATTGGTTGTAGTTCTGGAGCAGTGTAAGAGAATAAAAAATGGTGACAAGTTGTTGGCACGTAGGGCCAAAATTAACAGTCAGGTTCCAGCTCATGACAAGGAATAAAGAGACAACCCTATATGGGAAGATGCAAAGGTTGTTGATGCAGACCTGTTTGATGAGTTCCCATATTTTATTAAAGATAATGATGTAGAGATCGAGCATGGGTAACAACAAATTAAAGATTTGTTCTTGATTATCCAACAAGGATATCGGCTTCTTGGTGGAGGAGATTTCTTCATTGAGCATGTGCAAGGCTCATTTTCTAAGCCTAATTTAGAAAATCATGAGTATGATCACAAGGTGGAGGCAACCATATTTCCAATTGAGCCACATGAGCCAAAGCATTCAAACCAATAGCATCAAGAGCTAGAATCAGAGCAAGGGCATGAGATCAACTTTTTTTATTTGCATGTCATCTCAAGGGGATGTCCTATCAGATATCTAGCTCAACTAGAGACATACCATGAAGAGCCATCACTTGTCATGGTCACTCCTGAGCATGAAGTTGAGCATCCAAATAAGTGGGATCAGCCCATTTATCCACTTCCATGCAGTTGCATTTTCAATTAGTTCGGGTGGGTAAGTGAGTTTGTTCCTTTTCTTGGAGAAGTGCTTCATCAATTTGCTATATGTCGACTCTTTCCCCATTTATTGTTAACTATCCACAAGCATGTAAAGCACTGTAAATTGTTGAGAAAGGATAGTTATTTTGAGAAACCAGTCAATGGCTTTGTTTAAGTAGTTTTCTAGTTGGTTGGTTTCAGTTTAGAGTAGATTTGTTTCTCTTTTAGGTTTCTCTTCCTCTAGGTGCTTTTGCACACAAGCAATGTTCTCATTAGGAGATTGTTTGCCTTGTTGTGTGTTTTGTGTTTTTTGGAGGTAATTTTAGTTCTATTTGGTCATGTGGCTGCATTTCTTTTGACCCTATGCCCAATGGATTATATAAGGTAGTTGGATCCTTGTGTTTAGCTGGCAAACATCCCTGCATAGTCGCCAAAAAATTGTCTTATTTTTGCCTAGGCAAAAATAACCCAAAAAATTCCTTCTTCCATAAAAAATATTTGATCTGAGACACCTGAAATGGAAGAAGTTTCCATTAGAAAAAAATCTAGAAAAAATCCCCAAAAATTTCCAAGTTTTTGCCCTTTCATTGCCTTAGTTAGCAAAGGTTCAGTTTGGCAAACCTTTGGTTCGCAGGTTTGAAAGTTAGCCAATTTTTCGGATTGCCGATTGAAGGGCAAATCGGCTAAGGCAAAAACAATATACAACAAAGGGAAAGGCACAACAAAGGGTCTTATCGGCAAGTCGATAGGATTTTGAACTAGCCAAGTAGTTCGAGTTTTTAAGGATTCGCCAATAAGGTGATAGGAGCTTAGATGGAAGTGGTAGAGGTGGAAAGGTTCAGAAGAAGGCCAGTTTGTCGATAAGGAAAAAATAAGGCAGGGGCAAACTAAGTTCGAAAGACAAGGATTTCACCGAATGAAGGAAAAAATCTAAGAAATGTGCAGGTAATTCTGAAAAAGGTGAATTTGTCAACAAAGCCAAAAGTGGCTAAAGAAAAAAAAGTGATAAGCCCGGCTAGTTAGGAGATCAGTGAAAAAGAGTACTTGCCAACAAGTTCAAAGAAGTGTGAATTCTCCGATAAGGTGAAGAAATGAAGGCAGCTTTGGTTCGTGAAATATAAAAATTGTCGATAAGAAAAAAAGGAGAAAAATGCAAGAAGAATTTGTGAATGGGAGACTTTGTTGATAAGGCAAAGAAGAAAAGGTAGAACACATGCTAGGTTCTAAAAAAAATGAATTCACCAATAAGGCAAAAATATGCACTTGGAGTCCCGAAAAGGTAACAGTTTGGCAAAGGTAAAAATTAATGATAAAGAGAGATGAAGGGAAAGAAGAGTAAGGCGTGGCAAAGACCAAGTTCGAAAAAGGGACAATTCGCTGATAAGGTGAAAGATGGAGGCAAATTTTCTTCTAAAAAGTAGGTTTTCATTGACAAAGAAATAAAAGACTAAGTGGGCCCAGTTCTCAAAAGTGCAACTTTTTTTGACTAGGTAAAGAAGAAATGTAAGAAGCAAGACAAGTTTGAAAAGATAAAAAATCACCGATAAGGCAAGAAGTAGAAGCGATAGGGAAATGGACTGTGTTACCAAATTTCTCACCATTTGAGTCGAGGGAGAATTCAATAGCATCGATGGTGAATTTTTTAAGGTACAACACTTAAAGTGTTGTAAAAGCTTGCTAATCCCTGAAATCGCGCCATTTTCTTAGAATGAGGTACGCTGCATTCAAAGTTTGCAAGCAAAGTCAAGTGTAGGCAGCTAAAACATGGGAAATCTTCAATGTCCCTATACAAAAAATTTGCAAAATGAATTTGAAGGTATGCACAAGGACTTCAAATGTTCCTTCTTAAATGTGCCTGGCACCCATGCATGCAAGCAATCTCCCTATGCCATTTTCAGGCCCATTAGAAGCATGGTCGTCATACCTTCTGCAGATCTTCTGGCAGTGTTTCTCAAAAAAAATTGAAGGCAACGTGGGCCCAGGCAGCTAGTTGACCAGATTTTAGTGCCCACTATTGCACAATGGACTAGAAATGATATATATACATATGAAAATGATGTAAAGTTGTTAGTTGTTGTTCTAGGATGTTATGCTAGACAATTTGTTGTCACTGATCTTGTAACACGATTGCAATAACCAGTAGAATTTGATGCATTGTGCCTATAGCTAGGCCTTTGATGTCTTCTAGTTTGGTTCACTAATGAGTGTAATTGGTTATTTTGTATCTATTTCTCCTACTACAAATTTTTCTATTATGTAATGAATTTCTAGCCTTCATGACTAATATAGACTGTTATTTTGCCTCTCTCCAAAGTTTTATTCTATGTTTATTTGAGAATTAGATACTGGTATTGTGGGTAAAACGGCCTCTTTCCTGGCTTTAGTTCTCTATTGAATCTCTATGTAGCTTGTGTGAGTTTGTGTGAGATTTTTTACAATCCTCAAGCCATTGTTGTGTTAATTTAGACACAGTTAAAACACCTTATAAATCCAATGCATCACCTCCCCCTTTTAATTTCAGTATTTTCTTCCCCTTTTCCCTATGAGAAGCATTAGATTTAGTTCAATTCTCTGAGCCTTAAGCTCAGAAAGAGGAACTGGCCTTCTCTAGAGGTTTGATCTCATCTGCAAGGTCCCACACCTTGAGATCAAACCCATTGTGTCATTGGAATGCTTGGACAACCGCCAAGAAGGGTACAATTCCAAGTGACAACACTACTCATTAATGATTATTCTAGAATGACTTGGGTTACTTTCTTAGGAGAAAAATCAGATGCCCTTGACAAGTTTAGGGTTTTCAAATCTATGGTTGAGAATGAAATGGATGTTGGCAAGAGACACTGCTAGGATTCATAAGTGTTGTCATTGATGGCAACAAAGTATATCCCACACATCCATAGTACATAAATTACTCATACCGGAAGTCAAATTGAAGATAGGTTGGTCCGATAGTCAAGAATAGAGCATATGATAGGGTCCGACAGTTAGGTCCAGAACTCTCTGATGGTGAAACCTAGCATGTTGCCGATTTGGATGAGCAATAAGAAGTATCTAAACTATTGTATTGCAGAGATTTAGCCTTCAATGACAAAGCATGTGAAAGATATGAGCATCTAAGTATCGGACTCCAGTTAGACAGTGCAGATAGAGGAAGAACTGGCCAACAGGGTATCAGACCTCAATCTGAATGTGCAAAAGGTGTTGATCAAGTAATTTGAAGTGTTATATGATTTTGGCCGACATAGGTAATGATTTTTATGCCTAAGTTTTTGTTGCGCATCATCAATCAAGTATGGATTCAACTGACAAAATAGTAACTTGCAAATATCCTAAGTGTTCTTGTTGCCGACTAGAAAGTTGTTGGAAATCCTTGATGTGGATATATATACCTGATGGATTCAAGCTTGTGAGTGTGGAAATGATAGAATGATTGATTAAGTGCGAAGGCAGTAATCCAAGCTCAGAATGTGACAAAAGAGTAATACTGAGAAGAGGAAGGATGAAATTTTCTAGATCGGTATACTGTGCCTAACCAGAACTAAATTCTTGCATATGCGGATGTTGTTCATCAGTTCAAACACTTTGTTATTGTAACATCCACATTCTATAAACAAAGTAAAAATCAGAAATTTACCATTACGTAATTTAAACAAGGTAAAATGAGATAGAGAAAATTTTTGTCTTATTTAATATATAATCAAGTAACAACAATTACAAGATTTCTCTTTACAAAATTCAATAACCACATTGTCTTTCTCAAGTATAATGTTTACAAAAGTAAATCAATTACAAATATCTGCTTTAAATAATGCTTTACATAGTCTCAAAAATCACAAGTCTCGAAGATATACTGCATCCAGAAAATCTGACATCTTTATCACAAGCCTCGGCATGTCTTCTACTAGAGAGAGAGAGAGAGTATCTTTCCAGTGATTTACCTCCAACCATAGACCGGCGGTCTCCCACACATCTTCCACATAGGAAGTGGCCCTACCCTTCATGAGAAGTATAGACCAAGGTGACCAGTGGTAATTTGCCTTTCCGAGTACATAGTGTTGTATCTTACACAACTCTATCCATCATACAACCCTAGATACCCTCTAGCTAAGTATGATTCCTGATAGGATGTGCAATCCAGATACAGTGAACCGACAATGCATGCAGAGACATATGCATTACTATGGCCATAGTTTTCAATATAAATTGACGTTCGCAATGAACGTTGTCGTAATGTTCACCCACTCCAACTCGACTTGGATACTATCATATTCCTACAGTTTGACTTGGTCAACTATGTTTAATTTAGGAAGTCATGATGTTTTCAACAATTTAGTCTTCCCGACCCAATACATGTTTTCTTTCACTGTCTAAAATCCATAGACCTATTCAACTTTCTTTCCTTATGAGGACTCTCATTGCATCATTGCAATACCTGAGGTCCACGACTTATTGTCTCATATAAAAAAATATATAGATTAATTACGACTAAGATGATAACCTTACCTAGGTTAAGCAATATAGTCTAGGAATCTAATTCCCTTCTTGTAAGTAAGAATAATTACACATAGTCAGGGCACATGACCCTTCAATCACTATCTAAATAATGATCTCAATGTCTTAATATAATAATTACCATAACTAGGTTAAATCAAGGTTTAACTAAAGAGTTTTATCCAACTCCAATCTAGTCTTTCTAACTTAGGTGAATTCACAAGACACTGTCATTGCTCTATTAATCATTATGGATTGACTATCCATTCTTAGGTATCTCTCTTTGCATCATTGCAACATTTGAGATTCACCCCTTGTCGACAAGTAATAGCTTAGAGAAGTTGTGATAAAAAGGTATAATGATTTTAATGTTTGACTAACCATTTACTGGTACCTCTTGCATACTTGCAAAGTCTAAGGCTTACGACTTGTGTTTCAAGTCAAATTGTAGCCCAACAAAAATAGTTTTCCCTACCTAAGGTTAAACATTCCTGACTAGTAACAAACCTCTTTTCAATAAGATAGACATGAACATTACTAGATTAGGGTTCTCTGCCCTTTAATGACTTCGCACATAAAGTACTTAAAATCGTTTATAACTAGAGAAGTGTTTGTAAGGTAATTCTTAATCCTTCGAGGTTATACTGAGGTTTTATTTATCCTATTCCAATCCAATGGAATAACAAACATACATATTCTAAGAAGTAAGAATATCGTAATAACAATGATCTATTAGTCTTCTTTCAATTAAACAGTTAAATATATCTTTCCATCTATGGTTGGATCGTTAATACTTCAATACCTACAACCTTAAGTTGTTCTATCAAATACTAAATAGGTTTTCAACCCAACTCTATATGTTCTTATTTTGAGATAAATATTCCCATATGACAATAGTCAAAATATCTTCATAAGTAGGGTTCGTATTTCCTCATCATTGTTCTAATTGAAATAGCTATCAAGATACGAAAATAATAAGGTATATAGAAAAGTTGTCACCCTACTAGGTCATTTCATGGTTTTGATCTTCCCTTTAACAAAGATGTCTTAAATAGGAAACCCCTAGTTTTTAAAGGAGTCTAATTAATATCAAAGATTGATTAGCTATTACTAGTATACAAAGACTATTTCAATTTGTTGTCAACCAAGCATCAATAGCTGAGTTATTTTTCAGATATTGTTATTATACCTAAAAAAAAAACCAGATCTCATTGTTTATTATTGGTTACCCATTTGCACATAACAAACCATATATTTATTAGGTGTTCTTGGTTTTCAAATCATGATTTCTCTTGACTCAGGTAACTAATCATGGTACGAGTATACTATTTCTGTGCTTAACAGATTATGGTTTCACTTAATCAAATAACCTTAAGCATGCGAATATCTGAAATGATTCTTTTCTACAATTTAGAGGATTCAATGAGAAAGGAGACATAACAAATCTATGAGTACAGAGTCATAAACTTAAGTGGAATTTAGGATTAAGTATCTAATATACAACAGAGGTATTCTTAACTAACTCAATTCTACATATATCATTGACTACGTTATTCCACGATATGGATAAGATATTAGATTAAGCTATATTTCCAAATAACTAGAACAAAGAATCCTATTAGTCAAATCATGACTCTTAACTCGATGAATATCATATTCAAAGCTAACAAAACTTATTAGACATTAAAGCTTTAACCGCTCTGATGTCTAAGGATGTCGACCTATGTAGTGACTTCACAATAAATGGAAACATGAACATGGAACAAATTTAAAAACTATTCAAAAGCCATGAATAAAGAGAAGAACCTGCTCATTGAACTATGAAAGTAACTAATGAATGGTTGTGCTCGACCGCTGTAAGCTATAGCTTACGCTGGGATTCACTTACTCCTAATACTTTCCTCCTTCCCTCAACTCTACTCATGTGTTACAACTCCAAGGTTTTCTCCTCTCTGTTATCTGCGTTCACCCTCATTAGACTACAAAACATCTATACAATCTTTCTTTTTTTCTTTTTCCTATCGGTCACCCCCTGACCCCCAGTGCATGGGCATGAGCCTTCTTTTTAAGAGCTCCCTCCTCCTTAAAACCGCCCATATCTCGCCTACAAGACTGCCTTTTTCCTTTGCTTCCTCCTGCACACATAAGGGATTCGTCGTGTTCAAGATCCACACCAACGGATAGAACTTAGACCCCCAAGTCATGGCATCCCCTTGTGTTTTGATAACAACTCCCTTCTATCTCGAGGACTCCCCCGTTCCCACTCATTATTTGCTCGCCTTCAAAACAACCAAGTCCCTATTTCTTAGACACCCACTATGTCTAGATAACCACTTTCCTGAAATAGCAAAAACATCCTACAGGGCAACGAGCAGCATGCCATTAATAGCACAAAGATCCTCTAATGAGTTGAGAGGTGTTCGCCATTTTAGAAGCAGCACTTCATGCTATAACGGACACAACTAAATCATTTAAAACACGACTTTGATTCAATCCTATCCACTCTCATCCACTCATAGTTAGTTTAAACAAATACCCTCAAATCATGGACTTCAAAACAATTAAAGGCATGAATTACATATGAAGAAAGTGTGGGCAGTTACTACCTCCTAATTGCTTAAAAGATTCCCTTTTTGAACTTCAAATCGATTCTGTCAACAAACAAGAATAAATAAATACCTCACGACTACTAAAATATAACTTACATAATTTAGCATATTCCTCTATATTACGACAAAACAAGTTATAACACACCTTTGGTTCTAATTCAACGTCTGTCGAACTTCGCAAAGAAAAGAGTTTACAACATATGCTCAAAGTGTTTTACGACAATCACAACGGATTGGACTCAATGCAAAACAAGGCTCAAGATTTCGTTTTAGTTATCACATAGCTATGAAAAACCTCTACCCGAAGTTGTTAAAAACTCCTCTATGTGTCCCATTTTGATCACTAAGGATTATAGATGATGTGAATGGGTCGAGTTTACCTCCCCATCACAATCCATCGACAATATTCGCATCATCTAACTTGATGAGAATGTCTTGACATTTAAGAAGTGACAATACAACCTCAAGTGACTCAAGAAGAATAACACAACCATTCTACGTTAATGACGTTGTTTACTTCACAAACGACTATGTCGACTCACCATCAACTTGACTAGATGATAATCAAGATATCGACCACTTGTCGATAGATTTCAAAAGAAAACTAGCAAGACAAGACTTACCTCTTACGATTCATTGGTTCACATTATCGTTTAACACTAAACTCATTTGGCAAATAGACCACTCGTAATCCAAGGTCTATCTCTCTCTTCTTGAAAGATACTCTCTCTCTCTCTCTCTCTTCTCTGAGAGTCGATAACTTGTAATCCTATTTCACTTGTCATCAAACAATATGTAATCAGTGCATCATTATTCATTTAATTCAGCTAGTAAATCAAATCTCATAACACAATTATTAATCGACAATAACATAATCATTTCAATGATTTCATAAATGATATTCAATATAATTCCATGTCATATCCTATCATAAATCTATAACATCACAACAAATTTACTTATGCCCAAGTAAAAAGTAAAAGTGTAACAAGTCAGAAATTAGGGATGTAATAGTTATCATCTGTAAGCTTTTGTAGATAGTGAGTCTCTTGTAGGTAGTGAGCCTTTTGTGAGCAGTGTGCTCAGGCAGTGAGCCCTAACTGGCAAGTGCCATTTTGTACTCCTTTATTCTTTTAACAGAGAATACAATCTTGGGTTAATCACCTCATGGTTTTTCCATTAACACGATTTCCACATAAAAATCCTTGTGTTATGTGTGTTGATTTCATTTCAGCTCGTATGGTTGCTTATGCTTTCATGTTTTGATATATCACTAAATGATAAGATAAGAAAAGGAAGTAAAAGTAAAAAGGTTTTGAGATAACTAATTCATCCCCCCTCTCAGTTATCTGCCTTGTTTCCAACAATTGGTATCAGAGCTAAGGTCCTTAGAAAAAGCCTAACAGCTTGAGGAGGATTTGGGAATCTCCATGGATGCATATGGTATGAAAGAACAACTACAGTCTACCTTAGAAGATCTTGATCAATCCCAGTTTGAAGTCAATAATTTGAGAGAGAGACTTAAGGAGGTTGATGATTTCATCAATGAGCTAAAAGAAAAACTCAGTAATTCCATGAAAAAGAGAAAGGAACTACTTCAGAAGTTAGCGGATCAGAATGAAGCTAATAATATTGATGAGGACCTGAATGAGAAAAAAAAAGCTATGTGAAAAGTTGTCAAAAGAAGTTGTTATGCTAAGACATGAAATGGAATCAAGGGTTATGAAATTTACCTAAGAAATTGAAGAGAAGAGAAAGACTGAAGATAACTTAAAACAATCCCTTAAGGAGAAAACAGAAGACTACTACAAAATGGACAGAATAATTAGACATCTTGAGTCTGATCTTGGAGAAGCCAGATACAATGAAGAACAACTTGAGAGACAGATTGACACTCTTAAACAAGATCTTGAAACTGTAAATAAATACAAAGAAAAATTCAAAATAAGCTCAGCCAAACTTGAAGTACTACTTGAAAGTCAAAAGAGGGTAGATGATAAGCATGGCTTGGGATATGAGAAAGGTGAAGACTCTAGATCTAGTCAAAAGAATTTTGGGTCAGGAAGACAAAGAAACAAGCCTAGAAGACCTTTAGTAAGACAACCTAATGCTCAAAGATATCCATCATTCAATGGAAGCTGCTTCAACTGCAACAAATTTTGTCATAAAGCAACTCAGTGCAGTAGTAGAATGAATCAGAATAATCCATCCTTCTCTGGTCAATGTTTTAATTGCAAAAGGTATGGTCACAAATCTCATGAATGCAGAAATTTGAAAATGAACAATTCTTTCAATGGTAGATGCTTTACATGCAATAGAATGGGGCATATGGCTAATCAGTACAGATCAAGAGGATATCAATCAAATAAGCAAGGAAATGTTGTGTGTTACAATTGCAATAAATTTGGTCATATAGCTAGATTCTACAAGAGAAGAAATCATGATGGAAAAGGTCCGGTGAAACATGATCAGAAACAAGACAAAGGCAAAGGTAAAGTAAATGTGGATGAGATTCAGAAGGAGATGAGAAAGACTTGGGTAAAGAAGAGTGTGATGAACATTAGTGATGGGTCCGCACCAGAATTCGGTGTTGATAATCCTTCCAGAAATTAAAAGGTGACCTGTGGCTCAGGGGTAGCTGCAAAGAAGATCAAATTCCCCCAGCCAACTAGTAAGTGCTTGAATTTGGCACATTGAGTAAAAATTAGAGGTTGTGGATTAAAGAGCTTTTGGAGGTTCATCTAAAAATCACTCAGTTAAAAGTTAAGAAATCTGCATATAGATTTGAAGAAGTTATGGGTAGATCTGGTTCTGGCAGCTATCCGGTAAAAACAAAATTACACAATAGATCTGGTATGATCTGAAAATGCAGTTTTATAGTTTGCAAATTTAGAGGCATGTTTTGAAAGGCTAAAGTTATGTTGTCAACTCACTTGGATAATGATTTGAAGATCCGCACAGTGATTCATAAAAATTCACTCAAAATAGGGTAACTGGATGACTTAAAGTGTGCATTTATTGCAATGGGGAATTAGGTTTTGTGCAAGGCTAAAAGGTTCTTCATTCGTCATTTTCAACACTTTGCATTCATGAAGAAGAGAGAAGATCTCTAAGAAGAGATCCTGCAGAGTATTCAAGTTAAAGTTGAAGATCGAAATCAAGCAAAAATTTGCTCCGGTAGTTGCATCAAACCATAAGGTGTAAAAAGGTATTTCTTTTTTGCAAAATCTCTCTAAATTTTGTTGCTAGAATGGCTACTCCCATGGTTGTGAATGTCACTGAGAGGCCAAGACCGAAATTCAAGAAACATCCTCACAAATCTATAGAATTTGATCCCTTGGGTGCGTTTTCCCGTATCCCGTACGGTGTTTTGCATGTAGAAGATATTAGGGTTTACATTCATGCAAACATTGAAGACCTTGGAGACTTAGAATTGATGGAAATATATCATAAACAGTTAAGAAGTGAGAATTTTGATCTCAAACCAAAATTCAAGGCTCTAAAAGACAAGCACTTTGCACATTGCATACATTTCCCTTCTTTTGCAAAGGACGAATGGGTCCGTTATGTCTTGAGTAGAATGCATGATAACTTTATTTGGTTAATGAGTCCATTTAAGATAACCAAAGATGCCATCAATGCTGTAATCAGATTGCACTCAACTAGTGGGTTGCCTGCACTCAAATCTGTGAAAAATCAAACCGTAACAGAAGCCACTAGATCAAAATATGACAAAAGGGCAATGACTATAGATGATATTACTGATCTGGATGTCAAGTTTCGATCAATTGTAATTGTTTACAAGATTTACCACTCAAGTAGGGAAAATTTTTGTATCTGGTACAACAATCTATACTACATATCAGATGCTAAAAGAAAATACAGATTATGATTTGTGTGAGCTTCTATTGAATCAACTGATGGAGAATCTGCAGAAGATTAAGAAAGATAAGAAAAATTCCTTCAAGTATGGAAATTTGGTGTTGTGCCTGTTCTTCTATTACATGAATGAGTTACCAGGATCAAAGGTCTGATCTGGGCAAATGATAGACCTATTACAATTCAAATAAGAGATTATCTATATGGACTTGGTGATGCACAAGCCTGAAAGATAGCTCTCTGAGGTTACTTCAAGAATTTCCAGAGCATGATGCATGTAATAGAAAGAATACCAAAATCAATAGCGGTTTGCTTCATGGTTGACACAGATCAATGCCTAATGGAGGTAGTTGAGCCAAGAACTGTATGGGTAATGCCCATGGGTTATGAAGTTGATGAAAACATATTAGAGGTACATGTTCAACACTTGCTAAGCCAACCCAAGGACACTAAAGCAGAGAGGTTTGGCACCTTTGACGAGCTAAACATAAAAATACATGTTGAATTAAGGAAGCCTGAGTCAAAAAGAAAAGTGAGGAGGGAGGTTGAAGAACTTGCTAAGAAGTTTGGCATAACAAAGGAGGTAGTAGATACAAATAGAGAAAGAATAGAGAAAATTGAAAAGGAAAGGGAAGGAGCAAAGAAAGAAAGTGTTTTGGTGGAAGCCTCTACCCGGACAAGATCTTCTAGGAGTTTTTCCCCTGTCACTCCTGAAACCTCAAAAACTGCTAAACCGGAAGCCAAACCATCTGTTAAAGGAGAAAAGAGAAAGAAGTCTAAGGCCACAAGAACATATGTGAGGCTTAAGGATGATGAAGAGACAGAATCAGATGTGGAGGTCAAAGATTTGAAGAAAGCCAAGAACAAACCTTCCCAGAATGAAAGGAATGATGAGGAGCAGAAGACAGAAGAGTTTGTTGAGAGACCCACTCTCTCCATTGAAGACATCATTAAAGTAGTCACTGTGGATGGAAACCTACAGCCGGTAACAGAATTCTATGATGAGTACAATGATGCAAACAAGAAAATTCTTGAGGAAGCAACAGTAAGGTACCTGAACATCTATAACAAAGCTTTCATTGAAATAATTTCCTTGATTCCTAAAAGCTTAGAAGAAGTTTTGGAGTTAAGAAAAGTAAGTGCAAAAGCAAAAGACTTGGAGATCCAGGAATAGATAGTGATACAATTATGTCCAACCATCACTCAAAAACAAATGGACATGGTTTTCAAGGATGTCAAAGAAGAATTCCGGAGCAAGTCCAGAATGAATAAACTCATGCTTGGAGAAACTGACCAAATAGCTGATGAGACAAAAGAAATTCTCTAGAGTGCCTTGAAAAGATTCAATCTTCCCATTGTAGAGGAAGTAAATGAAGAACATTCTGACATGGATGTTGAAGGATTAGAGAAAATTGATGAAGAGCAATTGGAGGCCTTAGATTCCTCTATTTCGAAAGAGGAAGTGCAGAAAGAAGAGACAAATATTGTTGATAGCAACAAGCAAATCAGTCTGGATGCCCCTAAAGGAAAGGAAGTGGAGACTACAAGAGCCACTACAGAAGTAGTACAAAGTTTCTTGGACAAGGAAGTTATGGAATTAGATGAACTAGAGTTGATTCAAGGGCCACTGAATCTGGACTCTCTCTCTGGTTTAGATAATGAAGATACCATCTTTTGCTCAGGCCAAAGCCAAAGAAAAACTCCTGAAATCTCATATAGAGGACAGTGAGCTGCTAAGTATTGCATCCAGAGTGCTAGAGAAGATAATGCCCACATATTAGAAGGATCCATCTGCCTCTCCATCTGGTAATTTGAAGAACTTAGTTAATTCTGGCAATACACATTTTGGGTCTTTAGAAAAATTAGCAGAAACTAAGGTCTGGAAAGAGTTCTTGGGAAAAAGATCCAGTGAGGTACAAGGGCTAATTGATAATGATAGAAAAACCCTAGACATTGGCATAAAGAGCATTAAAAATGCTCTTAAGGATGGTGGAGATATGTATAAATTTTGTTTATCCTAGCCTAAAGTTGCAGAGGACATTGAGAAGAAAATGAAAGAACAAGAGGGAAAATTGACAAATCTATCTTAGAATTTTGATGCTCTTACTATCTCTCTAGTAAGACAAGAATGCCAAGCAGTTGTTATAACAAATGAAATAAATAAACTGGTTAAAGAGAAGAAGAATCTAATGGATAGAATGGGTGAACTCAGAGGAATAATCATCCCTAAGTTAGAGTTAATGCATGATGCCTTAGCAAATGCTCCAAGTACAACTCGGACCAGTGATCCAACAGATTTGAAGAGGGCAGAAGCATATGCGTTTTTGTTGAGTGGACACATCTCCATTTTGGATAGGATGAAGAGAAGTTGGGCCACAGAGCTTGTACAGTTGAAGACTACATTTGTAGATATACTTAAGTATATGTAAGTTTATCTTATGAATTGTATGTACATATGCGGCCTTATATAATAATTTTTGCACATTTTTGGTTTGTGGATCCCACCCTTTTCCATTGATGTCAAAGGGGGAGTGAAGAGCAGTGAAAAATGAGGAATCCGGCATTAAGAGAGGGCCAATAAGCAGTGTGGAGAGATGGAGCACAAGTAAAGGGGGAGTATCAGTGACAGTCATTTTTCACTAAGTGTTGCCATCAATGCCAAAGAGGGAGATTGTTGGCAAGAGACACTGCTAGGATTCATAAGTGTTGTCATTGATGGCAACAAAGTATATCCCACACATCCGCAGTACATAAATTACTCATACCAGAAGTCAAATTGAAGATAGGTTGGTCTGGTAGTCAAGAACAAAGCATATGATAGGGTCTGACAGTTAGGTCTGGAACTCTCTGATGGTGAAACCTAGCATGTTGTGGATTTGGATGAGCAATAAGGAGTATCTGAACTACTGTATTCTAGAGATTTAGCCTCCGGTGACAAAGCATGTGAAAGATATGAGCATCTAAGTATCAGACTCCAATTAGACAGTGCAGACAGAGGAAGAACTGGCCAACAGGGTATCAGACCTCAATCCGGATGTGTAGAAGGTGTTGATCAAGTAATTTGAAGTGTTATATGATTTTGGCTGACATACGTAATGATTTTTATACCTAAGTTTTTGGTGTGCATCATTAATCAAGTATGGATTCAGCCGACAGAACAGTAACTTGTAAATATCCTAAGTGTTCTAGTTGCCGACTAGAAAGTTGTTGGAAATCCTTGATGCGGATATATATACCCAATGGATTCAAGCTTGTGATTGTGTGGAAGTGATAGAATGATTGATTAAGTGTGAAGAAAAGTAGAGACAAGTGCAAAGGTAGTAATCCAAGCTCAGAATGTGATAGAAGAGTAATACTGAGCAGAGGAAGGATGAAATGTGCTAGATCCATATACTGTGCCTAACCGGAACTAAATTCTTGCATATGCGAATGTTGTTCATCAGTTCAAACACTTTGTTATCATCTGTAAGCTTTTGTAGATAGTGAGTCTCTTGTAGGCAGTGAGCCTTTTGTGAACAGTGTGCTCGGGCAGTGAGCCCTAACTAGCAAGTGCCATTTTGTACTTCTTTATTCTTTTAATAGAGAATACAACCTTGGGTTAATCACCCTGTGGTTTTTCCCTTAACAGGGTTTCCACGTAAAAATCCTTGTGTTATGTGTGTTGATTTCATTTTAGCTCTTATGGTTGCTTATGCTTTCATGTTTTGGTATATCACTAAATGATAAGATAAGAAAAGGAAGTAAAAGTAAAAAGGTTTTGAGATAACTGATTCACCCCCCCTCTTAGTTATCTGCCTTGTTTCCAACAATTGGTGTCAGAGCTAAGTTCCTTAGAAAAATCCTAATAGCTTGAGGAGGATCTGGGAATCTCAATGGATGTATATGGTATGAAAGAACAACTACAATTTGCCTTAGAAGATCTTGATCAATCCCAGTTTGAAGTCAATAATTTGAGAGAGAGACTTAAGGAGGTTGATGATTTCATCAATGAACTAAAAGAAAAACTTAGTAATTCCATGAAAAAGAGAAAGGAACTACTTCAGAAGTTAGCGGATCAGAATGAAGCTAATAATATTGATGAGGACCTGAATGAGAAAAAAAAAGCTATGTGAAAAGTTGTCAAAAGAAGTTGTTATGCTAAGACATGAAATGGAATCAAGGGTTATGAAATTTACCCAAGAAATTGAAGAGAAGAGAAAGACTGAAGATAACTTAAAACAATCCCTCAAGGAGAAAACAGAAGACTGCTACAAAATGGACAAAATAATTAGACATCTTGAGTCTGATCTTGGAGAAGCCAGATACAATGAAGAACAACTTGAGAGACAGATTGACACTCTTAAACAAGATCTTGAAACTGCAAATGAATAGAAAGAAAAATTCAAAATAAGCTCAGCCAAACTTGAAGTACTACTTGAAAGGTAAAAGAGGGTAGATGATAAACATGGCTTGGGATATGAGAAAGGTGAAAGCTCTAGATCTGGTCAAAAGAATTTTGGGTTAGGAAGACAAAGAAACAAGCCTAGAAGACCTCCAGTAAGACAACCTAATGCTCAAAGATATCCATCCTTCAATGGAAGTTGCTTCAACTACAACAAATTTGGTCATAAAGCAACTCAGTACAGGAGCAGAATGAATCAAAATAATCCATCCTTCTCCAGTCAATGTTTTAATTGCAAAAGGTATGGTCACAAATCTCATGAATGCAGAAATATGCAAATGAACAATTCTTTCAATGGTAGATGCTTTACATGCAATAGAATGGGGCATATGGCTAATCAATGTAGGTCAAGAGGATATCAATCAAATAAATAAGGAAATGTTGTGTGTTACAATTGCAATAAATTCGGTCATATAGCTAGACTCTGTAGGAGTAGAAATGATGATGGAAAAGGTCCAGTGAAACATGATCAAAAACAAGACAAAGGTAAAGGTAAAGTAAGAGTGTGATGAACATTGGTGATGGGTCTGCACCGGAATTCGGTGCTGATAATCCTTCCAGAAATTAAACGGTGAGCTCTGGCTCAGGGGGAGCTGCAAAGAAGATCAAATTCCCCCAGCCAACTAGTAAGTGCCTGAATTCAACACATTGAGTAAAAATTAGAGGTTGCAGATTAAAGAGCTTTTGGAGGTTCATCTAAAAATCACTTAGTTAAAAGTTGAGAAATCCACATATAGATTTGAAGAAGTTATGAGTAGATCCGGTTTCGGCAACTATCCGATAAAAACATAATTACACAAATAGATCTGGTATGATCTGAAAATGCAGTTTTATGGTCTATGGATTTAGATGCATGTTTTGAAAGGATAAAGTTATGTTGTCAACTCACTTGGATAATGATTTGAAGATCCGCATAGTGATTCATAAAAATTCACTCAAAACAGGGTAACCGGATGACTTAAAGTGTGCATTTATTGCAATGGCGAATTAGGTTTTGTGCAAGGATAAAAGTTTCTTCATTCATCATTTACAACACTTTGCATTCACAAAGAAGAGAGAAGAGCTATGAGAAGAGATCCTATAGAGTATTCGAGTTAAAGTTGAAGATCAAAATCAAGCAAAAATTCGCTTCGGTAGTTGCATCAAACCCTAAGGCGTAAAAAGGTATTTCTTTTTTGTAAAATCTCTCTAAATTTTGTTGCTAGAATGGCTACTCCCATGGTTGTGAATGTCACTAAGAGGCCAAGACCAAAATTCAAGAAACATCCTCACAAATCTATAGAAGTTGATCCCTTGGGTGTGTTTTCCTATATCCCATATGGTGTTCTGCATGTAGAAGATATTAGGGTTTACATTCATGCAAACATTGAAGACCTTGGAGACTTAGAATTGATGGAAATATATCATAAACAGTTAAGAAGTGAGAATTTTAATCTCAAACCATAATTCAAGGCTCTAAAAGACAAGCACTTTGCACATTGCATACATTTCCCGTCTTTTGCAGAGGACGAATGGGTCCAGTATGTCTTGAGTAGAATGCATGATAACTTTATGTGGTGAATGAGTCCATTTAAGATAACCAAAGATGTCATCAAGGTTGTAACCGGATTGCACTCAACTGGTGGGTTGCCTACACTCAAATTTGTAAAAAATCAAACCATAACAGAAGCCACCGGATCAAAATATGACAAGAGGACAATGACAAAAGATGATATTGCTGATTTGATAGAGGAGGTGAATTCACTTCAAATGAATTTGATAAGTTTTGTGAAGATCATTGTATTAGGAGACATCTGTCATCTCCTAGAACTCCTTAGCAAAATAGGGTGGTGGAAAAGAAGAATAGGACTATGCAAGAAATGGCTAGGGTAATGTTGAAAGATGTAGATCTACCTGACATGTATTGGAAGGAAGCAGTTCACACTGTTGTCTATCTGATCAACATAGTCCAATTGAGGGTCAATAGCACTAAGACTCCTTATGAGCTATGGTATGGAAGACCTCCCACTATCAAATACTTCAAGATCTTTGGTGGAAAATGCTATATCAAAAGAGATGAAGAAGACCTAGGAAAGTTTTATTCAAGAAGTGATGAAGTGATCTTTCTTGGTTACTCAACCAGAAGCAAGGCCTATAGATGCTACAACAAGAGATTGGGAAAGATGATTGAAAGCACATGTGTCAAAGTACATGAATATTTTATCAAATTTCACAAGAATCAGAGGACTCTGGATCTAATATCTTTCCATGCATTGAAGATGAAGAAGAAGAAGAGAAAAAAGAAAAGGGAAGAACAAGAACCAGAGCAAATACCTAAGACTCCAGCAAAGTATGTTTAGAAGAACCATTCAACAGATCAAATTGTATACGCCTAAAAATGACACGATTCAGTCTAAATAAATATTCTTAATATTTATTCCCTTCTAATTCTTCTATCAATAAATAAATAAACAAATTTATTTATTTGATTCACATTCCTCTTAATTAATTAAATATCAAAATATTTAATTATTTCTTCTAAAGTCTAAATTAAATAAAATCAATTTATTTAATTAAATTCCCTAAATTCTTCTAAAGTCTCACATAATTGAATAATCCTACATTATTTAATTAATCCTAAATCCCTCTATCCTAAAATCCACCTCACCTTTCCACCTCACCTTTTTCACCTCACCATGTTGCACATGTAATTAAATATTCTAAATATTTAATTAGCTAATATTCCCTCACCCACATGTCCTATTTCTTCTCTAATCAAAATTAGTTAACTCATCAATCAAAACTGTTAACTAATCAATCAATTCTGTCAGCTCCTCAATCTATTCGGGTAACTGATCAATCAATTCAGTCAATTCCTCAATCCATTCTGTTAACTCTTCAATCAATTTTGTTAACTCCCCTATTACATGATGGAAGTGAGACACTTGTCCTCTTCCTATTCATTGCACATTCCTCAACCGTTCTCAACCATTGATCTTCATATATCTTCTCAACCGTTGATCTTCATTCTCCCAAGTCTATAAAAGAAACCTCATTCTTCCATTCTTGGTATCCAGGCTATTTGTATTGTTACTCTGCAAGTATTTACCAGCGTGCCTTTGGCACCCCCATTTCTATTCATTAGCTTGAGATCACACATTTGCTTTGGAGCTCATCTTCATTGCACGTTTATCACCACAACCATTTACTATCGACATCCTTGAACACAACAAAGGAGTGCACTCTATGAGGGCCCTACTTCATACAAGCAAGGACGGTTTTAATAGGTAAACAATAGAAGTCTTGATCTAAGAAAGGTTTGCATTATTTTATTCATTGCTTCATTTCATTTGATCTTCTTAGTTTCACTATTCTATTGAGTTATGGGTATTTGATGTTGTTTATTGCATATTCATTGTTTAACCAAATTTCCCTTAACACAAATCATTGGAGATAAGAATGAAGGTGTGCAGACAAGGAGAAGATTTGCAAAGACATATGAGAAAGTAAACTTGTGTTTATTATCAAAGGTAGACCCCAAAACATTTGCTGATGCTAGTAAAGATGATGGTTGGATAAAAGCAATAGAAGAAGAATTGAATTAGATAGAGAAAAATTAGACTTGGGAATTGGTTCCCAGACCAGCCAACAAGAATGTTATAGGAACAGAGTGGGTGTTCTAGAAGAAGCTGAATGAAGATGGTGAAGTTGTGAGGAACAAAGAAAGATTGGTGTGTAAAGGATATTCACAAGTTGAAGGAATTGCCTTTGAGGAGACCTATGCTCTAGTAGCCAAGATGGAGGCAATCAAGATGTTTCTTGCTCTTGCCACTCACAAGAACTAGAGGAAGAGGTCTACATTGAGCAACCAGCTGGTTTTCGGTTGTTCTAGGATCCGGACATGGTATGCAGACTCAAAAAGGCTTTGTATGGTCTCAGGTAAACACCTAGAGCTTGGTATGCTAGGTTGGATAAGAACTTACTTCAGCAAGGCTTCAAGAAAGGTACTATAGATAGTAATCTTTACATCAAGGAAGAAGGAGATATGATATTGATAGTTGTAGTATATGTTGATGACATCGTCTTTGGTTGAGATGACGATATGTGTCAAAGGTTTGCAGAGGAGATGCAGAAAGAGTTTGAGATGTCTATGATTAGTGAGATGTCTTTCTTCCTTGGACTTCAAATTTTTTAAAAAAGGATAATGCACCTGGTAAACTATTTAACATGACCGGCGACGTTGGTGCAACACGCCCTCTGGCTCCACACGAATGCTTTTGCCCAGAGCAATGAATCGGTGAGGCCACAACACGGGGGACCTCATCCCCTAGCAAGAACAATTCAAACCCGCGAGCTTGTTGGCCCAGCGAAGGCGTAAAGCATGCAAGCTTGTTGGCCAAGCGCGAGTTTGAACTCTAGTGGCCGCCACTACAACCGAGTGACTTAACCACTGAACCATGCCCTTATTGACTCCTTGGACTTCAAATTTCTCAACTAGATGATGGTATATTTATTTCTTGGGCTAAGTATGTTAAAGAGATGTTGAAGAAGTTTGGTATGGAGGATTCAAAACTAGTAAGTACTCCTATGGTCATTGGATGTCACTTGACCAAGGATGATGAGTCTCTGGAGGTTGATCAGACTTCCTATAGATCTATGATTGGAGGATTATTGTACTTGACTACATCTAGGCTTGATAGTATGCATGCAATATGTATGGTTTCCAGATATCAAGCTAATCCCAAGAAAACACTCGAAAAGATAGTGAAAAAGATATTCAGATACTTGAAGGGAACTTTGGATTATGGATTATGGTATCCAAGAGGTACGGACTTTGAACTAAGTGCCTACACTGATGCTGATTGGGCTTGTTGTGTGGTTGATAGAAGAAGTACAAGTGGCGGTGCTTTCTTTTTAGGAAGCAAATTGGTTTCATGGCAGAGCAAGAAGCAAGATTTAGTGTCCTTATCAACTGCAGAGGCAGAGTATATTAGAGTAGCATCCTACTGTACACAAGTGTTGTGGATGAAGCAAACCCTGAAAGATATAAATGTATTGTATGATGAGCCTATTCCTATTTTGTGTGATAATTCAAGTGCTATCGATATTTACAAAAATCCAGTGATGCATTCTAGAACCAAGCATATAGCAATCATGTATCACTTTTTGAGAGAGAAGGTTGTAGATAAGGAAGTAAAGGTAGAATATGTTCTAAAAAAGGATCAGATTGTAGACATTTTCACAAAGGCTCTTGCAAAGGACACCTTTGAAGATCTCCGACAGAGGTTAGGGGTAATTGCCCCTCCTTCTTGATAGATGCATAGTGGTGCATATGTCCAGGGGGAGTTCAAGCTATATCTTTTTCCTAGATTGATGGTGGCTACCTCTCAGGAGGAGTAGGTAGTTGTGGTTGTTGACAGAGGGAGCCTTGAAGAAGGGGAAAATAAAGAGAAAATATGTACCCTAAGGAGAAGAAGTAGTTGCTCTTTGTCCTTGATGTCAAAGGGGGAGAGAGAGAAATGTACATCTAAGGGGGAGTATGTGTTGCCATCAATGATAAAGGAGGAGATTATTGGCAATATGTGTTGTTATTGTGTTGTCATTGATGTCAACACTTAGAGTGAGGTCAGTAAATAGTTTATAGTGGTGATGTTGATGTTTAGGGTTGCTTATATTCAGTGATGTTCTTGTGATTCATAGTGGGTTGCTGATGTTCATGGTTGGATGTCATGCCAAGATTAATGTCAAGACAAGGTGTATTGAGCATTCTTGTGGTCAACAAAGTAGTAAGATGCAGTGATGTTCCTAATGTTCATGGTTGGATGTCATGTCCTAATCAGTGTCAAGTTGTTGGTCAGCAAAAATGTTTTCATGATGAGATATTAAGATGGGAATTAGAAGCACTAATGACACATCAAGCTATGCTGAGGATAAAAAGATGTTTCTAATGGCTTGTGGCATGTTGTATGACCCTTTCTATTGTTCCCAAGGATGTATGTGTTGTTATATGAAGGTTTTCACCTCCTGAAGTTGGTGAAGGTTTCTGCCACAGAGAATTGCCTAGAAGACTGTTTGGTAAAATACTCTGCATTCCCCTGCATTTGAAGATATGGTCATGCGGTTCACAATTTAAGTTAAGTATGATGAAAATATGCTAAATCCAACGTTTTAGATCATTTGTCCCTCTGTAGTGAAAGTTATGAGAGACAGAGTTCTGGTTTGTGCTCTAGTAGAATTAAGTGATGATAAAGACTATTTGGAATGCTCCACATTCCTCTACCTTGATAGATATGGCTGTGCAGTTTTGAGGATATGTTCACAGTAGTGTATGAGTGCATCCATGTGAATTTCAGGTGTTTTGAAGATCCAAAATCTTAGTTTTCAAATGGCAGTTGTGATACAGACAATTCCAGATGCCTAGTTATTCTCATGACATATTGTGATATTGTGCGCCAACTTGGTGTCACATGAAATGGTACATCGATTGATGGAAGATGGTCTTGATGTTCTTGTGTTGTCTCAAATTGCTTAGCAAGGTGTTTTTCTACTCTCTTCGAAACTGGTTGTGGTCAGAAATGATGATTTTTCCATGCTATGCCTTTGTCTGGCCAATTGGAGAATGTTGAAGGTATGTGCCACCTTGTTGTTGTTTGGAGTTCAAGGAATATTTGGAGATGTTGTATAGGTCCTGTCGACTCATCTAGAAGAAGAGAAAGTAATATTCAATCATTCATGAGTACTGCCAAGTTGAAATGACCATTGTGCTACAAGCTTCCTGTGTTCTTGCTTTAGGGGGACCTAATTCAAATTTGCGAAGCGTGCGGATGTTATTTCTTGAAGAATGATGATGTGAAGACTACTTAGGACTGGGCTAAGCATGAATTGGGATCTGCAGGGTATGTGGTTCCTTTTGAAGTAGCGTGTTGTTCATGATAGGGCTTGCCCTATGCATGTTTCATGTTGTGATCTCTAGTTGAATTGTAAAATGTAATACTCTTGTTGTATTAGCTGACTTGTAATGAAATCAATGTAATGTCATGTATATATTGTAAACCTAGTTGGTCTAGGTGAAAGTATGATTGTGAAAAATGAAAATAGGCAAGTATAGAGAGCAGAGTATGAATATCATATTCATTATGATGTGTGAGTAAAGGAGAAAGAGCAGAAGTGTTAGAGGTTGTCCTGATTCATCTTGAAGACATTTTTGTGACAGGGGGAAGTGAAGAGTGTGCCTAATTGATTCAATCATCAGAAGAAACAGAATTGCAACCATCAAAGGTGTGATCTTCAATATCATTTTTCAAGCAGTAGAAGGATTGTCATATTGTAATAATTTTTTAGTTCATTCTCAATTCAGGGAATAGTTGCTTCCTTGGGTTGTAACCCTAAAAAAAAGTTTGCAGGGAGTTGTAGCTTCCTTAGGAGTGACCCTAAAACAAAGTTAGTGGGGAGTAGTATCTTCCTTGGGTTGTAGCCCTAAAACAAAGTTTGCAGGGAGTTGTAGCTTCTTTGGGTTGTAGCCCTAAAACAAAGTTTTAATTTTGAGCTTCATATATTGTGAGTTAATCCTCACCGTGGTTTTTCCCTTCTTGGGTTTTCCACGTATATATGGTGTTATGTGTTGATGTGCATTGTGTTGATCTTTCATGTTTATGTTGATATTATAATGATTAAGTTTTAATTTGCTCCTGAGGATTTGAAGTGTGTTTAGATATTGATTCACCCCTCCTCTCAGTATCCTGGTGTGTTCAACAGGACTTGGTCGATAAAATCAAATTTTGGTAGAACTTAGCTCCAGTATTCAAAGACACCAAAAATGTTTAGATTCATGAAAAAAGTAAACTTCATCAAGGGGAAGTTGAAAGAATGGAATAAATCTTCCTTTAAGAACATTTTTGAAGAAAAGGATTGTTTAGAAAAGGAATTAGAATACCTAAACAATAGATTTATTTCCCAAGGCATGTTCTAGGCTAATTACTTGAAGGAGAAAGTGTTGTTATATGGAGCCTAATCAGATTTGGAGGTTAAATTTACCCCACTTTTATCGGCGCGGTTTCCCCCCAAATTCCTACGGGGTCAAGGGGCAGCGCCCCTTGTGGGGTCTAGGGGCAGTGCCCCTGGCACACTCCCTATCACGATACAAGGCGGGGTTGAGGGGCAACACCCCCGAAACCTCACATGGTTTTTTATTATTTTATTAAGGCATCCAGAGTTATTTTTCATTGGCCGACATAAAAAAACCATATTTTGTAACTGACAAAAGTTGTGATAAAAATGTCTAAGGGTTAGGGTTTCCGTTGATGTATTGTACCATTTTGCAGCGGTATTGAGTTACAAGGATTGTTGGTTGTAATCGGTTTGATTTACTGGATAATAATATTGGACTCTCTGTTGGTGGATGTAGCCCGAGTTTGGGTGAACCACGTTAAAACTTGTCTCTCACTGTTATTATTTCTATGTATTTTCATTCCTTTGTTTAATCTTTATTTGTATTTAATTTATATCTTTTGTCGGCTAACCCTCACAGAAAGAGTTCATGGCGACCCATGCATAGATTCTTGCTAGGGAAGAAATATATTGGAAATCAAAATCTAGAGAATCTTGGCTTTCGGAGGGGGACTTGAACACTAAATGTTTCCACAATACTACCAAGATCAAAATATTTCAAAACAAGATAAGAAATGTTTTATCTTCTGATGGCCATCAACTGAGCATAGAGGAAGATATACAATGGAATCCGTCAAATTTTTTTTAGAAGTTGAACTTGCCCCTGATGGTGCCTCAAATCCCATTGCTATGTATGCCCTTTTTGATAAGATTCCACTCCTCATTTCTGAAGTAGATAATAAAATACTTCTAGCACCATTTTTGGAAGATGAAGTTCAATTAGAGATTTTTCAATTACATCCAAATAAGGCTCTTGAACCTTATGGATTTCCTACCCTATTTTACCAAAAACATTGGCGTTTTGTTGGGAAGGAGATTTAGGAGCTTGTGGAGGATTTCAAAAAATCTAAGAAATTGGTGAAGGATCTAAATAACACTTTTGTTGCCCTCATTCCAAATAAATTGAGTTGCTCATCTTTCGCTAATCACAGACCTATTTCATTATGCAACATAATTTATAAGATAATTTATAAGGCCATTACCAATAGGCTCAAGTCAATTCTTTCAAAAATTATCTCCCAGGAGAAAAGTGACTTTATGCCCAGCAGGGACATTACAGATGGCATTATCATTCCAAATGAAATTATTCGCTCCATTGATTGCTCAAGATAAAAATGTATGATGAGTTAAGTTGGATATCGGTAAGGTGTATGATAGGGTAAGTTGGCGGTTCTTGATGTTAGTCCTAAATAAATTTGGTTTCATCCTGGAGTGGATGCAATGGATATTTAGTTGTATTTCTTATGTCAAATTCTCCATTCTTGTGAACGGCTCCCCTTGTGGCTTATTTTCAAGCTCCAATGGTCTTCGATAGGGGGACCCCCTATCCCCTTTCTTATTTTTCATCATGGATGAGGCTTTGGGTTGGGCTATCAAACATAGCCACTTGCTTGGGCATTGGAAAGGCGTGTAGGTGGCACAAAATGTGGATCCTATCTCCCAAAAGTAGTTTGTAGATGACAATGTTCTATATGGGTCAGCAAACTTGGAAGAAGCTAGAGTGATTAAGGGCATTCTGCATAAATACATTGTTGCATTGGGATAGCTAATTAATCAAGACAAATCCAAAATTGTTCTCTTTAACACAAAAAAGGCTACCAAAACAATGATAGTAGAATATTTGGGCTTCTGTATTGACTCCATCCCTAGCAAGTGTTAAGTAGGGAAAAGAAAGGGGTTGAATGCAAGCATGTAAGGACACTAGATCAAACCCTCCTCTCACTACAACATTCAAGGACAAAACTAAGCTAAGTCACTACAAGATGGAAGAGACTCAACTACTAATCTTGTTCTCTTGTTTGACAAGGAAAGATGTGATTCAACCAAGCCTTTTATCAAACACTAGGCTAATCAATGCACTAAACCCTAGAATTTAGATAATTAGCTTATAACAGAGAAACAACAATAGAAAGTCAAGATCTAAAAATACCAGGATGATTAGCGAGATGTCATAACCTCTCCCATTGAAGCTGAAATGTCAGAAGACTTCGGTGCTAGTGCCTGAGTACAGAAAGTCCCGATATCTAAAAGCTCAAAATTGGAAAAACTATCATAAATGATGTCCAGATGCTAAATCCAATGTCTGATTTGGGTGGTGGACGCTGGTGCTAGTGCCCAAGTCTGCTACAAAGGAATTTCTGCACTTTATTTTCAAATCTTGAATCTCTATCCCTTGCTCAACCTCCCTATACCTTCACTTATGTAATTCCTGCATCTGTAACCTAAACACAAGAACAAAAGGGGTTTGGGCGTTATGGTGTTTAGGGATTTGCCTCAGTCAAATCCCAGGCTAGCATTCAATCTTTCTTAACACCGTTGTTAGAGAGAGAGTGTGTGTCCTTGCAGGATAGAGGCTAAAGATAATCCAAATGATGATGAAATGATTCACATAATGATAATGTCACCTTGGAGGTGAATTCCTTAAGAGGATGAAGATTCTTCAACTCATAAGGATGTTGATGATGACTCCAAATCTACAACTAACACAAGTCTACAATAACAACACAATGAATGCCTTGAATGCTCTTTGCTCCAATATCATAATCTTGTTATCATCAACTTGTTACAAAATGAATTCAAAAACTTGTTTATATATGCTTTCCTGTTAAACATTTTCAAATTAAATGAAAGAGCCGACAAAGAAGGACCCATTTAAGAGTTGTATGCCGACATCCTTAAATTTTACCCTGACCAATCAGGGTGGACTTGGGCGTGGGTGCCCAAGTCCCAAGGTGCCTTCTTGGTTGGGACCTAAGCATTAAATGGGCCCCTAGTTCCCATTTGACATGGGTTTTGGGGGATTTCTCATCAGGATGAATATTTTGCTTGTAAAGTGTAAACACGGGGACCTAGGAGCTAAACTAGGAGGTAAAAAGGCATGTGTCCACTTTTTACTCCATAACATTTAGCCCCCACTTTAATGTGTGTGATCGTATGATACAACACATGCATTAAAGTATGGTCGAGGCATATCCAAAACACATCAAATACAACTGTGAATACACACCCTAAGCTTGAAGAACTATTTCTAGCCCCCAAACTTAGGCAAACATAAGAAAACACTTAACAGTCACATAAGACACAGTGAATACAGTAAGGAAGCACACAATACATAGAGAAGATAGTGAAAGCACGCAATTTGTGGAGAAGATATGAGTACAATCATGCAATACACAAAGAAGACATGAAGAGAAGACATAATTAAGCAATTACATATCTATATAATGCTAGCTAATGTACAGAAAACACACAATGTGGGGGGAGCTCATCGCTACATGTCTTTAGACCACGCACAAGCACACAAAACACATACAACACGGGGGGCTCATCGCCACACATCTTTAGACTACGTCGCACATACATGAGTGCCGCATAGTATGTCATCGACACACTATACGTCTTATACATGGCAAACACACGTGATAGGAAGGAGCTCATCGCTACACTCCACTATCTAAAACATGCCAAACACACCTAACTGTTGAGCTACACTACCACAACCACCAAAGACATGCTTAAGGGTGAATGACTCAAGATCCAACCTTGCCTCACAATGAGGACTTTGTTTAAAAGGATGTGCACTGGCTCAAGAGATACACCATCCCACCTCGTGATGAGGGCTTTTGCTTAAAAAGGACGCGGACTAGCTCAAGAGATACGCCATCCCACCTCGTGATGAGTGCTTTTGCTTAAGAGGATGTGCACTAGCTCAAGATAAACACCATCCCACCTTATGATGAGGGATTACAAACACGATTTGTCAATGTAGAAAGTAATCAAGCAGTTACCATGATATATGCCCCCACCTTAAAGTGGTTGATCTCGCTTTTCGGTATCAAGCACATTTAAGGTAAAGTGAAAACATGCAAGGGAACAAGATCTTTCGCAAAACCCATACCCCAAAGTGACATGTGACACAATCGCCGAATGTTCCACAAACACATCAATATCATTTTCTAACATAATGAACAAGATATAAGCTTTGGTTGGAAAATCTTACTCTAAGATAACCACCAAATCAATTCATGAAAGTTATATAGAAACATATCACATAAAAGACCAAGGCTACATGCCGGGTTCGAAAACGATTATAGCCGTGAGGTTATACTTCAAGTATCTTAGAACCGAGTGTAGCTACAAGGTGAGATACAAAACAATCCAAAGTGCATAGAAGCAGATTTAGAGTATTGCAAAGGTTTGTTACAACACATTTTTTAAACACGATACATCACACGGAGTGATTCTACTAGTCAAGCATCTGATATATATATCAACCCCATCTTCATGTATGGACTTGGTCCATTTTTTCTTTCTTGCTGAAGGGACACACGGTCCTTATTAGTATGTATTTGTTTTCATCATCCACTACCTAGTAGAGTCACTGAAGAATGGAAACAATAAAAATGAGAGAGGAGACAAAAGTGACTTGGGTTTACAACATGGGAAGATGCCCACAAGACATTCTCCACAATGTTATGCCCCTAAGACACAATAGACAACAATAAAATGGAGGAGAGGAAAGTAGAATAATAGAGAAACATATAGAAGAATGGTCACAATAGAGGCGGTTTCCTTGTATCCTTGACCTTACAAGAGTAGCAAGGGTCATCCAAAGAGACCTACACAATACTTAACAAAACACAGGGGAACACAACACATAAGAGGAGGCCACGTAAGTGAGCAACTCAAAGAGATGCTACAACAGAGGTGGCTAAAAAGGGTTAGAAATACTTACCTATTAGAATATACAACCGCGCTAGTGGTTATCATTGAGCAAATCATCTTCCTCCCAATCCTGAATGCAAGAGGAAATTGTTGGTGTGAACAGGGTTATTACCTATCTAGTTTAACCTTTGTTGTGGGGATAATTCATATTGTTTAACTATTTATTAGTTAAATAATACTCATACACATGTTCACATGTTAAGTTGACTTAGGAAGCATTCTAATTGTTTTCTAGATGTTTCTAGTTTGTCTAGTTGTTGATAGTTGTAGTTGATAGTTGTCATCTTATCCTATAGTTGTCACATGACATAGGATTAAGATACTTGTCACATGACTACATCATCTTGTATCTCACCTTGGTCTTTATAACCAAGGCCTCATTGTACATTATGTATTCTAGTATTGTTGTATCATGGCAATATAGCATTCTTTTTGCTTGCCTCTCTTGTGTAGAAGGTTATTTGGTTTTGCATATTTGATCTTGGTGGTTGATTGCTCCAACATGGTATCAGAGCTTTGATCCTGTAAGCCCCTTCTCATTTTTGTTCAGAGATCTTGCTGTCAACTTTTTGCTAGTGCATCCTGGCTCAAAATGGAGTTCATTGTTGAATTCAAATCGCCCAAACCAGTAAAGATCAACTGTCCAAAACTTGATTTTGGACATAGGTAATTTTTTGACTTTTTTGGGCTCTTATATGCATTTTTGCAGAATTTTTTTGTCGAAAAGGCAAATTTTTTTAGCAAAGAGCCATTTTGCCCACTGCATTTTTTGCTTCATTATTAGTTTCTCAGATCAGATCAATAGTTTTTGCCTGTTTGGGGTGATTTGGACCTAGATCTGGCTCTGTAGATTTTTTTACTTGTTGTTGTGGGTCAACTATTTTCCTGTGTATGGTATTTTTTGGCAGTTGATTGGTTGCCTTCACTTCACCATGGCCCAAGAAAGTCTTTAAGAAGCAATTATATGCACATTTGTTTCTAGATCGGGCCAAGTTTAGTCTTCTGGCATCCTTAGAGAATGGGAGTCCTTGCATATTCTAACGCACCATTTGGAGATAAAGATTCATTTTCTGGATCGGCCAGACAATGCCTTGCCAGTGATCTTACTAAATTAGCGACTTGGCGGGATCTAAGACCTTTGTTTTTGCAGAGATTGGCAATCTGAGATCGCCTACCCAGTCTACACGACCCGGTCTGCAAATCATCCTCAGCCTGAGACTTATCTGCCCATGTTCGGCCTTCACAGGTCATTTTTTTTGGCATTATATTCAGTTATCTAAGATCTCTGGACCGATCTAGGCCTCTACAAGCAAAGAGGTTGAGAAGTTTGCCTTTTTTTTAAGTTTTTGTGGCGAGATTGGAAGGTTGCTCTCTGTCCATTCATTGCTTTATTGGGATCAGACACCATCAGTCCTACGTGGCCTCATAAATCATAGTCAAATGCAAAAGATCTTTCTCTGACTTCATCTGTAGATCGGCCATGTTTTTGGTGTCTTTGTTTGAGACTGAGTTTTTTAAGCTCTTCAGCTGATCCGATCGGTTGGAGGTTTGATTCTCTTTTAAACTCAACTTCTAGTTTCCACATCGGCTCAAAGGTATCCAGTGTCCAGTGTCCACAACATATAGATCCATTTTTTTGAAGACTAATCTCAGGCCGCCTTCTGTAGAATCATTTCAGCTTAAGATCTGAGCTTTCTGGGCGCTCCGACTCTGTATCCATGCTTCAGTCCTTAGCCTTTTTTTACCATCAAACAACCTCTCTGATTGGCCTTAGAGGCCCCTTCGGCACCCAAATCAGTCTCATAAGCTTGCATCTAAGGCCATCCACTTGCATTTCAATAGTGATCGATTTTTTCTTTGCTCCAAACATTAATTTGGTCGTTCCTATTGGCCACAGCTCATAGTCCCAATTTCAAAGCTAGGTCATTTGCATTGGTTTGACAGTGATCTTGCCTCAGATTTTCAAATTGAAGTTCCAGATCCAACAGATCTTTAGCAATGACCTTTGTTTGATTACACAGGTAGTTTTTCCTTGTTTCATTTCTATTTACAAAACTAGTTACTTGTAAGGAAAAACACACAGAGAGGGGTAGTTTCAAATAGAGGAGGGTATTATTTCTTGGTTTGTTATTCGTTTGTCCAAGATAGTGATTGAGGTCCGGTTTGGTAGGAGGCCATTACCCCCTCACAAACAAACTCACCTCTTTGTTTTCTGGTTCCATCACCTGATCACGTTGTTGATCTTGTCACATGCAAGCTGGCATTTTTTGCAAATTTTGACAAAGAGGGGGATTTTTTCTTTTTGCCATATCTTACAAACCAGGAGGCAGATTTTCACGTTCTTATAGTCATCAAAAAGATGGTTCAACGAATTTCACTGTGGTGTAGGTGATTTTTTCAGATTTTGTCATTTTTGCCATTTTTTTCAGCTTGAAGGTACAGTTCGTGTTTTTCTTGCAACTGGCGTAACTTTTGCATACGACATCGAAATTTGGGTAATTTTTTTTTGAAATGGCTCAGAAAATCCCAAGGAATCTGATTGTAACTTCTATTTTTTCCCTTGATAAGATTTTTTTGCTCAAAAATTGTAAAAATCACCGTGTGTTAGAAACGGTTGATTTAAGCTTGTCGATTGTACAAATTCATTCATTGTACTTTGCTGGGGGGGTTACAATTACATTGTTAATACATTTTGGGGGGGGTGAAAGGTACGATTTAGGTGCCCTTGTGTCTTTGGTTCTTGGTGTTTTTTCTGCTACACATGGCGGAAAGTGTGTCTATAAAACCACTCACTCCACATAATTACCACACATTGAAGTTAAAAATGAAACAACTGCTGCAATCTAAGGGACTTTGGCAAATGCTAGAGAATAATCCACTTGGTTTCACTAAGGAGTTTGAAAGATTTGCTTATAAGAACAAATTAGATGAAGCTATGGGAATCATAGGATTGCATGTATTAGACAACTTGTTGTTTCATATTACTGAGTGTAAAACACCTAAGCAAATTTGGGATAAACTTGAAGAATTGTATGATACCATTAATGAGTTCTGAATCTTGCAACTAGAGGCAAAACTAACATCACTCTCTCCAGATAGTTTTCCTACTATACAAGATTTTCTAGAGAAATTTAAGATGATCTTGTCACAATTGAAAGGATGTGGGCATGATAAAGCTAAAAAGGAATGTATCTTCTTGATTTTGTCAAAGTTGAAGGGCCCATTTCAGGTGTTTTCATCTACCTTCTATTCTACTATGGATGCCTTTGGGAAAGACTTTAAGATGCCTAGCTTTGAGTTGTTTTGTGAGCATCTTACTAGGGAGCAAACCAAGTTACTTCAAATGGATGCACTTCCTAGTTCTAAGAGTCAAGCCTTGATGGCCTCATCCTCCAAGGGTAAAGGTAAGAATAAGAAGAAGCCCAAGATAGAATCTCCTTTAGGTAGTGAAGTCTCCCTTCAAACCAAAGCCAAAGAATGATCAGAAGCCCACTCCTCCACCTAATCCTTCCAAATCTGGTGAGTCTTCCTCCAAGACAAAGAAGAAGAAAGGTGGCACTTGTTCTTTTTGTGGCGTACTAGGTCATGATGAGTCTCATTGTTTTAAGAGGTTAGAGGCTTTTGAGGAAGCTATGAAGAAGCACAAGATTTCTCTTCCCAAGACCTCCTCTATCGGCAAAGGACATGCTCTTTCAACACATGGCTTGCTTGCATCTTCAGATAGTTGGATACTTTATTCAGGTGCTTCACATCATATGACCAATTCACTTGAACTACTTGAGACTCTTTCTGATACTAGCACTTCTCAGATTGCAGTGGGGAACTCTTCACAGCTTTTAGTCATGGGGACAAGTACCGTTCAATTGCATGATGGTTGCATTGAGGATGTCCTTTTTATTCCTAAGATTTCTGCAAATCTTCTCTCCATATATTAGACTTGTCATTCTAGGGATGGGAAGAAAGTTGAGTTTACTCCTCATGATGTGGTTATTATATAGCTACAGGATCCTGAGACAGTTATTGCTACAGGGAGATTGGATCATGCATCTCAACTATACAGATTTGATGGATTTAGTCTTCATCAGGATCATCTCTTATAGCACATGCTAATGCCTTGAGCAAGCTTTGGCATGAGAGGTTTGGACATCTGAATTACAATTATCTTCAATGGATGAGCACAAAGAAGTTGGTTGTTGGTCTACCTAAGATTTCTTGTAGACAGGGAGTTTGTCTGGATTGTGTACTTGGCAAACATCATCAGGATCCCTTTCCTAAGGGTCAGGCTACTCAAGCTTCGGTACCCTTGGAGTTGGTTCATAGTGATCTCATGTCTTTCCCAACTCCTTCATTTTCAGGGGCCAAGTATGTGCTCACTTTTATTGATGATTTCTCACGATGCACATGGGTGTACTTTCTTAAGTACAAAGTGATGTTTTTGACACATTTAGGACATATAAGGTGTTTGTGGAGAAGCAGTCAGGTCTTTCTCTTCGATGAATACACACAGATAATGGGGGGGAATATGTGAACCAAGCTTTTCAGGATTTCTGTAGTGAACATGGAATTTAGCATCAATTTTTAGTTCCTAACACTCCTTAGCAGGATGGTGTGGCTGAGAGAAAGAACATGACTTTACGGGAGATGGCTAATTGCATGCTACAGTCTAGGTCTATGGATCCCACTTTTTGGGCTGAAGTAGTCAATTGTGCCAACTATATTCAGAATCGTATGCCTCACAAGGTAGTGCAACATATGACTCCCAAGGAGGCTTGGTCCCATGTCAAGCCCAATGTATCCTTCTTCAAAGTATTCGGTAGTGAGGCTTGGGCATTCATTCCGAATGGTCGGTGTAAGGCTATGGAGAAGAAGAGTCAACCTTTGATTTTTGTTGGCTATTGTGAGGATGTGAAGGCTTACAGGTTGTTTGATCCTATTACTTGAAATGTCTACTTTCATAGAGATGTCCATTTTGATGAGTCCTTCACACAAGTGGATTCCTCCTCCACTTCTTCTTCCTCACTACATACTCTGCTTACTTCATCGACACTTGAGGATATTATGCTTCTTCAGGCTGATACAGATGAAGGTCTTATCCCACCACCTCCTCAAGCACCATTTTTGCCCTGATGGGCTTGCACTACTCTTGAGGAGGCTAGTCCTCTTGTTGGTGATCCCACAGATACTCACTGTACTCGATCACAGACAATAGGTGTCAGTCTTTTGAGTCATGCCATTTCAACAGATCCTCAGAAGTTTTCAGATGCCACAAGTATTCTAGAGTGGGACAGTGCAATGGTTGAGGAGTATTCTTCTTTAATGAAGAATCATACTTGGGATCTCGTTCCTCTTCCTAAGGGAAGAAAATTGGTTTAGTGCAAGTGGGTGTATCGCACCAAATATGCAGCTAATGGTTCTAGACAAGTACAAGGCTCGTCTTGTTGCTAAGGGGTTTTCTCAAGTTGAGGGTATTAACTACTCCAAGACCTTTGCTCATGTTGCCAAGATGGATTCCATTCGTCTTGTACTTTCTCTTCCTACATCTCAAGGATGGTCAGTGTATTAGATGGATGTGAAGAGTGCCTTCTTGCACGGTGATCTTCATGAGGAGATCTACATGGAGCACCCTCTAGGTTTTGTGCAGGACTCTTTACTTGTTTGCAGGCTTCGCCGTTCATTATATGGTCTCAAACAAGCCACTAGGGCTTGGTATGAGAAGATGGATAGTTTCTTGCTTGCTTTCAGTTTCACACGATGCCATTTTGACCCTACTATTTACACTTTGGTGCAGGAGCACCTAACACAAGGTGGCCTCCATGAGGCATTTAAATTCGTGTTTGTTTAGAAAATCAGGTTTTGTGTTGTAATAAGGTCTATTCGACCAATGCATGCCATTTGTGTTTGTATCTAGACCTAGAACAAACTTTGTAAGTCCCAAGTAAGTAGGTTGCATTTGTCAAATTGTTAATGGTAAGACGGTTGGTCTCCCAGCCACTTGGAATTAGTTAGTTTTCTCCCAACCGCTTGGAATCGGTCCCCCAGCCACTTGGAATGGGTTGGTGTTCCTCAGGGCAAGCTTATAAACCCCAGGGAAATGAACCAACTCAAGCATTAGATATTGTAATCAGATCAAAGAAAGAGTGTGCTTGAATGTAATTGTGATTGTGCTAAGGAGAAATAGAATCATTATGTTCTGTCAATTCGATTTCTATTTTCTGTAATTACAAATTGCATAGCTATAGATTTTCGTTCTCTCTGTGCTTTCCATTTTGTTGCTGTATGTCGTTGTGAAGCATTCCACTGGTGAGGTTTCTATCGAAATCAGTGGAATGGCTTCATTGTACCATATTCATTTGTCTCCTATTCTGTTTCATCATTTTGTGGCGCAGAGGATCCAAACAATGCGTTTCGCACAGTAGGTTGACCTAGCATTTCCATGTGCTAGGGTTCGGAGAAGGTAGACTGTGTGACGGCATATCAGTGTATCAGTGTAGCAAACCCTAAGGTGGCTGATAGCAATTGTCACGTTGACAAGCGGAGGTCGGAAGTGACATCGGAGTGATCAGTTTGTTGGCAACTCTAGAGAAAGCCTGACCGATAGTGAAAGTCTCGCCGAGGATGTTGTCTCATCGGTGCATCGGCCAGGGCCTATAAGTGCTCGCCGATGAGGTGGGTCTCACTGAAGGTAGAGCGAAGTGGAGTCATCAGTGTAAGGAGGACCAATGGAGAGACTTTAGTAAGTCATTTCGACAGGCAGTGTCTGGCCAATGGTGATGTATCGGTGGCTCATATGTGAAGTCTAGTCGACTGTAAGGAAATATGGACCGTTTGCAGTTTCTGCTGTGTGCTCCTCATCATATTGGTATCAGAGCTAGAGAAAGGTCTAGGTAGTTGTGTATTTGATTTCTGTCACTAAGAAGGCAGATGAAGAGTTGAAGCAAAATGTTTGGTTGGTGACCATTTTGAAGACAGAGATTGTAGAAGGTATTTTGAAGGCTGACAGCAGTTGCTATACTATTGCAGATGCTCATGCCATCTAGTTGCGAGAAGGAATAAGATTCATGTAGTGTGTGGGAAGATGATGATGAGGTCTATCAAGACCATTCACCAATAGAGATTTGGCTGGAAGAGGGTGCAGAGTGCGGCCACTGTGAGAGAGAGTGGTAGTGCATCTCCAGGATCTGCTGTTGGATGAGAGGAATGGGTCTGTGAAGTAACGTGTTGGATGGACAGTTGATTGAGCATTGTGTTGTAGTCAAATTAAGGATTTGCAGAAGTGTTGGCATTGTCTGTGAATGTTTATGTCAGATAGAGAAAGTGAAGGAGAGGCTAGCGATATGCCTCCAAAGGGGATGACCACCGAAGCGGTCAAGAAATTTAAAGAGATGGAAGAAATGATCAAAACTAGAGTCAGGGAAGCACTCCAAGCAGAATTGAAGGCAATGAAGATACGAAAAAGGATGGAGGAAGGTTCAGATGGAGAAGAAGGGAAAGAGGAACAAGAAGAGGAACAAGAAGAGGCAACGATACCGACTGAACAAAAGCAATTCCTAGAAGCCATTAAGGCTATTGGCAAGGACTCTTCAGAGGCTCGGATAGATGTCCCCATGTTCAGTGGAAAGATGAATGCTGATGAAGTCATGGAATGGATTGAGGCTCTGAACAACTACTTCAAATACAAAGAAGTTCCTGAAAGTAAGAGAGTTAAGTTTGCAAAAACTAAACTCAAAGGTGCTGCCCTTACATGGTGGAACTATACCCAAGGAGAGAGGGTAAAGAATGGGAAGAGTATGATATCTTCATGGAGCAGAATGCTGGAGAAGATCAAGTCCCAGTTCCTTCCATCTGACTACGAGGTGTAGATTTACAGGAAAATGTAGAACGTCAAGCAAAAGATATGGATGTGGCTACTTACACCGAGGAGTTTCACAAATATACTCTTTGTTACGGGTAGAGGATGAAAAATCCAAGGTAGCAAGGTACCTAAATGGTCTGAGGATCAATATTCAAGATGAGATAAGTTTATTTACACTTGAAACCATGGAAAAATGCTTTCAAGTAGCATTAAGATCTGAAGAGAAGTTGCAGAGGAAAGGTGAGCAGCAAAATAAAGGAAGAGGTGACAGAAATTTTAGAAGCAGTTTTGGAGGAAGAAGTCCTAACCAGAAGCCTAGTGGTGAGTCTAGCCAAGAAGAGCAAGTTGGAGACTCAAGTAGCAGAGGAAGCTACCGAGGAAGAAGGCCAAATGAAAGAGGTGGGACAAATGGATCAGACAGAGGATCTAAGTTCTCCAACATGAGATGTTATAACTGCAATCAGATAGGGCACCCAGATTATAAGTGTCCAGAGAAGGCCTCAACTTCTCATGGCAATGAGAGAAGAACCACATTGACTCAAGAGGATGCAGGGAGTGTGATATCTCCTGAAGTGAATTCGACATCAGAAGTGGGAGAAAATCTGATGATCAAGAGGACGTTGCTCAAAGAACTAGTGAAGACTGAACCATCACAAAGGAAAGCACTTTTCAGGATCAATTGCAAAAGCAAAGGTAAAATATGCAAGGTAGTCATAGACTCTGGTTCACAGATAATATGGTGTCCAAGGAAATGGTGGATAAATTGAACATAGAAAGGATTCCTCATCAAACTCCTTACAGAGCATCTTGGATACGTGATAGTCAATCACTTTTGGTAGATGAGCAAGCATATGTTGATTTTCAGATTGGAGAATATAAGGAGAGAATTTTATGTGACATTTTGCCCATGGAGTGTTGTCACCTGCTTTTAGGTAGGCCATGGCAATTTGATAGGCAAACATTAAATGATGGATATGCTAACACATACACCATCAAGAAGGATGGAAAGACTTTTGTGATGACACCATTGCAGGAGGATGCTGCAGCAAAGAAGGCAACCAAGATCATTTTGGTGGGTAAGAAAGAGTTTGTGAAGATGCATGAAGAAGAGACAATGAAAGTTGAGGATACCTTAAGGAGTGGGGTTGCCAAAGATCATAGTTTGAAGGTGATTTCAGTTTTGAATAATGGAGATCAAATGGTGATGTCTGAAATAGATCAGATGAAGGTCAAAGAGTGGGTCCACAAGTAGCCACAAGTTGATTGGAAAGACGAGGATGCTATCATAGTAGGGACCATTGTTTGTCCTCTAGAACCAACAAGAGTTGAAGGACAATCATATTCTACCATCGTAGCAGTACCAGTATCATCGCCCAAGATTTTAAATGTAGGTGTTCCAGCAGTTTTGACAGTAAACAATCATGGCATGCAACATCCAAGTTTGGTTGCAAGCACTCGCTCATGGCAAGATGTGAGTAGAGCCTACAATGCTAGGCATGAGTTTTTGATTCCATGGAAGCAAGTTACAGTACAGAGGTCATGGGGAAGGCATGATGCAGCAAAGGATACAGGTGGAGCAAGCCAAAGAATTAACTCATGGGACATGAGTTCTTTTCTAGGTGGGGTGTATGGTACAGGAGCACCTAACACAAGGTGGCCTCCATGAGGCATTTAAATTCATGTTTGTTTAGAAAATTAGGTTTTGTGTTGTAATAAGGTCTATTCGACCAATGCATGTCATTTTTGTTTGTATCTAGACCTGGAACAAACTTTGTAAGTCCCAAGTAAGTAGGTTGCATTTGTCAAATTGTTAATGGTAAGACGGTTGGTCTCCCAGCCGCTTGGAATCAGTTAGTTTTCTCCCAGCTGCTTGGAATCAGTTTCCTAGCCACTTGGAATGGGTTGGTGTTCCTCAGGGCAAGCTTATAAACCCCAGGGAAATGAACCAACTTAGGCATTAGATATTGTAATAAGATCAAAGAAATAGTGTGCTCGAATGTAATTGTGATTGTGCTAAGGAGAAATAGAATCATTATGTTCCATCAATTTGATTTATGTTTTCTGTAATTACAAATTACATAGCTGTAGATTTCCATTCTCTCTGTGCTTTCCATTTTGTTGATGTATGTTGTCGTGAAGCATTCCACTGGTGAGATTTCTATCGAAATTAGTGGAATGGCTTCATTGTACCATATTCGTTTGTCTCCTGTTCTGTTTCATTGTTTTGCGGCATAGAGGATCCAAACAGTGCATTTCGCACAGTAGGTTGACCTAGCATCTCCATGTGCTAGGGTTTGGAGAAGGTAGACTGTGCGATGACGTATCAGCGTATCCATGTAGCAAACCCTAAGGTGGCCGATAGCAATTGTCACGTCGACGACCATAGGTCGAAAGTGACATCGGAGTGATCAGTTTGTTGACAACTCTAGAGAAAGCCTGACCGATAGTGAAAGTCTCGCCGAGGATGTTGTCTCATCGATGCATCGGGCAAGGCTATAAGTGCTCGCCGACGAGGTGGGTCTCACTGAAGGTAGAGCGAAGTGGAGTCATCGGTGTAAGGAGGACCGACGGAGAGACTTTAGTAAGTCATTCTGACCAGCGGTTGTCTGCCCAATGGTGATGTATCGACGACTCATATGTGAAGTCTGGCCGACTGTAAGGAAATAGGGACCGTCTGCGGTTTCCGCTGTACGTTCCCCATCACACTCAGAGACGTGGAAATGATCTTTTGATCCTTGTGCCTTATGTGGATTATTTGATTCTCATAGGTAGGTCTACCTCCATGATCCAAAGTATTCAACAAGCATTGATGGAGTGCTTTGATATGACAAATCTTGGTCTTCTGCACTACTTCCTTGGTCTTCAAGTTCGCCAGACTACTGAGGGGATCTTCATATTTTAGCATAAGTATGCTCTTGATTTTCTTCAAAGATTTGGCATGGCTGATTGCAATCCTGCCCCTACACCATTTCAGTCAGGTGTTGTATTGTCTACCAGTTGCACTACTCCCATAGTTGATGCTACATTGTATCAATAGTTGGTTGGCAGTCTTTTGTACTTGACACATAGTCGTTTTGATATTTCCTTTGTAGTTGGACTTGTCTCTCGTTTCTCTCAGGAACCACATGAGAGTCATTGGAAGGCAGCCAAACGTAACTTGAGGTATCTTCAGGGCACATCTCACTTTGGGATTCATTACACATCAGGAGCTTCTTTGATTATGGGCTTCACTGACTTAGATTGGGCTGGTGATGTTAATGATCAGAAATCCACTTCTGACTTTATTTTTTGCCTTGGTTCTAGCCCGATTGCATGGTCTTGCAAGAAACAGATAGCTATTTCATTATCATCGACAGACGCTAAGTATCGAGATGCAGTTTTGGCTAGCCAGAAGGTTCTTTGGCTTCGACAATTGATGACTAAGTTTGGATTTCCTCCAGATCATCCCACTACTCTTTGGTGTGATAATCAAAGTGCCATTCACATTTCTCATAACCCCGTGGAGCATCAGCGTACTAAGCACATCGAGATCCACATGCACTTCATCAGGCAGCTCATCCAGGATGGTGTTCTCAGCTTGGAGTACTTGCCTACTGAGGAGCAGGTTGTGGACATCTTCACTAAACCTTTGGCATCGCCTCATTATCTTCAGTTGTGATCGATGCTTGGGGTGAAGGAAGTTATCCTTGGGGGGTCTTCTTGAGTCCTCCTTCTTTCACTTTTTCATGCTTTTTCTTTGCATGTTTTTCTCTCTTTTGGAGAGGAGTTTTTTCCCATGAGGTTTTCTCCTTTTCTCCACTTGTGAGAGATTGTTTGTACATGGGTACCTAACATGGCCTTGTTGCCGGGACCCATCTTTGCATTTGTTTGTTCCTCCCTAAGTTGCACTTAAGGGGGCGTGTTGGTGTGAATAGGGTTATTACCTATCTGGTTTAACCTTTGTTGTGGGGATAATTCATATTATTTAACTATTTATTAGTTAAATAATACTCACACACATGTTCACATGTTAAGTTGACTTAGGAAGCATTCTAGTTGTTTTCTAGATGTTTCTAGTTTGTCTAGTTGTTGATAGTTGTCATCTTATCCTATAGTTGTCACATGACATAGATTAAGACACTTGTCACATGACTACATCATCTTGTATCTCACCTTGGTCTTTATAACCAAGGCCTCATTGTACATTATGTATTCCAGTATTGTTGTATCATGGAAATATAGCATTCTTTTTGCTTGTCTCTCTTGTGTAGAAGGTTATTTGGTTTTGCAAATTTGATCCTGGTGGTTGATTGCTCCAACAGAAATAGGTACATAAGGTATTATTGCCTAACTTGAATCATTGTCTTTTAACTCTTCAACCTTTAGCTCTTCCTTTTTTGATTCAATGTCAGTTGGTGGAATGTTTTCTTATTGAGGTGTTGCTTGTTGAGCTAAGGTTTGTCTTTTCCTCCTTTCTCTTTCTTGCCTATTCCTTCGTGTTTTATTAGTGATGTTTGCAAAAGGATTCTCACAATTTTCCACAGTCTTTGACATTTCAAAAGAAGTTGGTACAAAGTTGATTTTCTATGATGAAATGCTTTGTTCTTTATGGTTATCTCCTGATCCTTGTAAGGATGATGAAGGAGGAACCTCAACAAAAACTCCTTTACCTCGTGGTCATAAGGGTTATTTTAGTTCGGGCTACTCTTCATGTTGTATTTGTTCAATAGGAGGTCTAGCCAATTTTGTTAATAACTTTGCTTTGTATCTTTGGTATGCCAGGAAGAATTGATCTTCTCTTGGTTGAGCAGGCTCAGTAGGCTATGGCCAAAAGTAATCTAGGCTAAAATTTCCACGAGAAACCATAGGTTTCCATCCATTGTGGTGGACAACATGCACTCTACCTTGATAAGGGAATTTTAAACATTTATTAATTGTAGAGGGGACTGCTTTCATAGACTTGAGCCATGGATGGCCTAGTTTCACATGAAATAGGTTGGAGGTAGGGATGATGTCAAATGACTATTCAAGGGCTTTCTCAACTACCTTAATCAATAATGTAATCTTCCCTATAGCCGGGAGGAAAGCTCCATTATGTGTCTTAACCATCATATGTGTAGGTTCATAAGTTTCCTAAATCAAATCATGTTTGTACAGGAACTCTTTAGTAATCACATTCGTTATATAATTAGGATCGATAAGGACTCCTCTTGTAGGATATCCATTTATACGTGCGGTAATGTAAAGAGGTCCCTCAATGTCTCCAATTGTTCTATATGTGGTGTAAAGGTTATTTCAGGTTCAGGTGTCTTCCTCTTCTTATAAACTCGAGGAGGGACTATAACATCTTTATTGTGATGAGAAACCATGTATGTGAGACTGTTTCACACCAAGGCACTGGTTTGAGGAAATCGGGTTTTTGAAGAGCAAAACCACATGAATTTCACAACAAAGTATAGTATGATGAAAATAGGGCTACACAACAAGGCAATGCGAATAATTTGAAATGCTTGCTTAAATAAGTGTAAGGAGAGTGTTTAAAAACCCTTAATGTTGAAATACACACTGTGTAATTGCAAATTTTGAAATTTGAATCCAAGGAATGCAATTAAAACAACACTAAAATTCAAAATCAGATTTGAATGAGTGTTTAAAGTGAGCAGAAAAATCTAAAAAAAGATTTTCACTACCAACCCTAGCTTTTGCAAAAACTAGGTTATATGAAAAATGCAAGTTTTTAACAAAACTCTAACAAGTGAGATATACAAATGCAAGATGTGATATCATGAAATAATTAATTGATGTAATTAGTTTCAGATCTTATTTAAAAATCAGAAAATCAAATGTTTCTAAATATAAGCAATGAAATAATGCAAAACTATGCCTTTATGCAAGCCTAGAATGCTTATTTTTTTAATTTTTTCAAAGGTATGCAAGATTTTTCAATGCAGAATGATAAGTATAATATGAAGTAATGTAAAATATGATTTCAAGACTCATAAAGATGCAAATTATTTAAACAAGGGTTCACCAAAATGTTAAGTAGGGAAAAGAAAGGGGTTGAATGCAAGCATGTAAGGACACTAGATCAAACCCTCCTTTCACTACAACACTCAAGGACAAAACTGAGCTAACTCACTACAAGATGGAAGAGGACTCAGCTACTGATTTTGTTCTCTTGTTTGTAAAGGAAAGATTTTATTCAACCAAGCCTTTTATCAAACCCTAGGCTAATCAATGCACTAAACCCTAGAATTTAGATAGTCATCTTATAATAGAGAAACAACAATAGAAAGTTAGGATCTAAAAGTACCAGGATGATCAGTGAGATGTCATAACCTATCCCACAGAAGTTGAAATGTTAGAAGACTTCGGTGCTAGAACCCACGTCCAGAAAGCCCTGATATCTAAAAGCTCAAAACTAGAAAAATATCATAAATGACATCCAGATGTTGAATCCAGTGCCTAATTTAGGTGGACACTAGTGCTAGCACCCAAGTCTGCTACCAAGGAATTTCTAGACTCTATTTTTGGATCTTGAATCTTTATCACTTGCTCAACCTTCTTGTACCTTCACTTCTATAATGCCTACATTTGTAACCTACACACAAGAAGAAAAGGGGTTTGGGGGTTGTGGTGTTTAGGGATTTGCTTTAGTCAAATCCTGAGTTAGCATTCAAGCTTTCCCAACACCGTTGTTAGAGAGAGAGTGTGTCCTTGCAGAATAGAGGCTAAAGATAATCCAAATGATGATGAAATGATTTAAACACAATGATAATGTCACCTTGGAGGTGAAGTCCTTAGGAGGATGAATATTCTTCAACTCATAAGGATATTGATGATGACTCCAAATCTGTAACAAACACACTACTAACACAAGTCTGCAATAACAACGCAATGAATGTCTTGAATGCTCTTTGCTCCAATATCATAACCTTGCTATCATCAACTTGTTACAAAATGAAATCAAAAACTTGTTTATATATGCTTTCCCATTGAACATTCACAAATTAAATGAAAGAGCTGACAAGGGAGGACACATTTAAGAGTCCTATGTTGGCATCCTTAAATTTTACCCTAGCCAATCAGGGTAGACTTGGGCACAAGCACCCAAGTCCCAAGGTTCCTTTTTGGTTGGGACCTAAGCATTAAATGGGCCCTTAATTCCCATTTGACATGGGTTTCAGGGGATTTCTCATCGGGATGAATATTTTGCTTGTAAAGTGTAAACACGGGGACCTAGGAGCTAAACTAGGAGGTAAAAAGGTATGTGTCCACTTTTTACTTTATAACAAGTATCTTGGTGTTCATTTGTTTAAAGGTGTAGTCAAGACAATCCATTGGAATAATATAATTGACATATGCAAAACTAAGGTGGAGGCATGGAAAGGTCGATGGATTTCCTTAGTAGGTCAAAATTTGACGATAAAGGTAGTTTTGGCTACAATTCTAATATATATTATGTCATGTCTTTAGCTTACTAGAAAAACAACTTCTAGTTTGGATGGTATTTTAAAAAAAATCTTATGGGAGGAATCCAATGAGATTAAAAGGATTCCTTTGGTTCACTAGGATTTGGCAAGAAGAAGTAAAGCAACTGGCGAAACCAAAATAAGAAATCTCTCCCAACACAAAAATGTGTTGGGTGCAAAATTGGTTTGGAGAATGTTTTCTTCTCTGAATGAGATTTGGTGCAAAATCCTCAAAAAATATTTGGACAATAATGATCCTTGCAAAATCATCACCATTGCAAATGCACTGAACAATTCTCACATCTGGAGATTCCTGATGGAGAGCTGTCAGATTATAATAGATCACCTTTCTTGGGCAATCAATGATGGAAGATCAACAAATTTTTGATTGGATTCATGGAATGGCATGGCCCCTTTGACATATTTTGAGGATCTTAGAGAATGCAAAGAAATTATGGAAGACATCTAGGTCAACAAGGTCACTAACTATGTAGTCAATATGGAGGACATAAATGGTTTACGCTAGGAGTGGAGAGACTTCAGGAGTGCTCCTTTAAGTGTAAGGTTTATCAATAAGATTGTCGAGGAATTGAACAACCATAAGATTTCTTTGAATTCGATGAGGGATATGATTATTTGGTATGATTCCAAGTCTATCTATTACTCTGTGAAGCTCGATTATTAGATACAATGCCTACAACATAGTATTACTGATTGGCCTAAAGAATTATGTTGGAACAAATTGATTCTTCCCAAAGTAGGTGCATTTGCTTGGATGACCATACATAAAAAATTTATCATTGGTGAATGCCTACATTCAATTGGGATCTCTGACCCAAGAAGACGCTCAATGTACAAAAATTGTGAGGAAACATTTGATCATCTTCTTTTGAATTGAGGAATTGAACAACCATAAGATTGCTCACAGATGTTGGGATTGGTTGAGTGACAAATTGGATTTGTTGAGTGCTCGACGTGTGGAATTGTAGAAGTTATTCCTAAGATGGTTGTGCATTTACAGTAACACTCTTTGGGCTGGACTATGGATTGTGAGTCCTTCTATGCTTATTTGGAATATATAAAAATAAAGAAATAGGAGAATCTTTAATGACATGGAATGCACTATGGAGTAACTTCTTCAAAAGTTTGAACTCGGCATTTGTGAATTATTAAATGCCAAAGCTAGGGAGATGGGAGGAGCGACATTCTCAAATTGGGATGACCAAATTATAAAGAAATGAATAGATCTCAAAATCCCTTCGCATGTATTCAAAGGTAAGGCTTCAGACTCAAAGGAAAGAAGAAAAAATCTAAATGGATGGCCCCTCTAAGAGGAAGTTGAAACTTAATTTTGATGGGGCCTCTAGAGGCAATCTCAGGGCCTCAAGTGCAGGCTACATCATTAGAGATGAGGTGGGACTCCTCATTTGGGATTCATCAAAGAAACTCAAACATGGCACAAACAGTGAAGCCAAGATGGAAGCTCTTTTTGAAGGTCTTAGGATTTACATTTAGAAGGACATAAAGACAGTTTATATAGAGAGTGATTTTATGATTTACACAAATGCTGCTAAAAAGAAAAAAATCATGAATTGGAGGCTACAAAAATGGGTCAAGTTGATTTGGTGTATGTTGGATAAGTTGGAGAAGTTCACTTTGGATTACAATTTTAGAGAAACTAACAAGGTCGTAGACTACTTGGCAAATAAGAGGATAGAATAGGATGTGATTTCCAAAGTATCCAACTTGGATACGGATTGGGAGGATTTGAAACTCATTTTGGAGGCATATAGATGCAGATCTATAGCTTAAGGCGATCTCTATGTTGGATGTTAGAGATTCTTTCTGAAATGGAGGTGGGATCGAACATCACTTTGTAGCTCATGGCCCCCTTGCAGATCTTCTCGAGGCTGCTTCTATTTATTCTGGCCTTGATTTTGATCCTTGCACCTTTGGAACTGTGAATGAATGTGGCTTGTGATTTCTTGTGTTTGATCGAGGATGTGGAGGTGCAGATCAAGACACTGTTTAATGCAGTGCAGGAGGGAGTTGCAAGGTCATTTGACAAACCATAGGGATGCAACTATTTATCAGTGATCATATTCACGATGGGAGGATACATATGAATGTGATCTTGATTCTACGACAAAAGTGGTGGGTAAATTCCTTGCCCATGCTTTTATCAAGAAGGAGATGCGTGAATGGGCATATAGTGTTATATTGACATTCAACAAAAAGCGTGAGGAGGGATTTCTTGGTGGAGTTTTTGATGCCAACGTTGCTAAACAAAACAAGGTCACCACGAAGCTATTTAGCTATTTAGAGAAAGCTTAAATCGAAACAACATGGAAACTTTTAACTTCTACATCAATCATTATGTTGATCTATTATCTCCTTCACAGGTTGAGCATGCCTCTGAGGTATCAGAGGGTCTACACTTCTTGATGCATCTTAGGATGCCAAGTAATTGATGTAAAAAGTGCATGCTTTGTGCAAGCTAATGTTGTCATCCTTTTTGTCATTTTAATATATATGGGAGCTACCCTTTGGTAGCACTTACCAATCATATATATATATAAGTTACCTTAAAAATTATTATATTTTTATAATCTAATTTTAAAGGGTAGTGGCCCTCTCCCCTCTTTGTAGTATGTGTATTACTACTTTTATTTTGTGTCTTTTGTTTATACTATTTCGTTGTGTTCCCCCTATTTTATTTCATCTTCTATATTTTATTATATGTCATGTTGATTGTGTATATCATTTCACCTTCTATCTTAGACCTTAATGCTTTGTTCCTCGTTCAAGGACAACTTATTTATAATTGTTGTGTGCTTTCTTTACTTCTTATGTTATATGTCTATCCATGTTCACATGATTATGATATTTAGCTTCTATATTTTCTTAACCTTTCATTTAGATCATATGCTTTCTTATTTTCTTTGTTAATTTCCTACCCTCCTATGCCCCATGTTCACTCCTTATGATTATCATGTTCCTTGTTATGTTCCTATGTTTCATGACTCTTGATGTTATGATGATTCCTTATGTTCCATAACTATGATGTTAACTTCTCATACTATGGCATGCTCATTATGATTACCTTTTACTTTAAAAAATGTCTATCATATTTAATCTCATCATGCTCCCTTACATCTTTATGGTCCTTACCATGTATATCTCTTATGATTCCACATCTAGGATCTTAATCATGCTTACATCTTATGATTACATGTTATAATCCTAGTCATGCTTATCTATTACATTTTAGTGCTTCTTATATGATTTTATTTAGTGTTTATGGCTATTAGCATTTTCCCTCATTGGGGGAAATAATGGGGGCATCTTGCCTATCCAATGGTATACATACTTTCATGATCATATCCTCCTTTTGTCCTTAAATGTTTATCTTATGATTATACCTTTTACCATGTTTACATAATTTTAGCATACCCTTTTCTCATGTCCTCTATTTTTTTGCATTCTTTGAATTCAACCAATTGGAGGGGGCATATATGTCACTAACATTCCTTTGTGAGTTCTTTGTACAATAATACGCTAGTTATAGTCTTTCCCACCTTCAAGGGAGATTTTATTAAACTATACATAGAGTTAATCTTTTATTCCACATAATTGAAGCTCTTATCACTTTCCATAGTAGGTTAAATCTTTCATCCTTGTCCTTATCCTTTTACATTTTTTTAAAGATAGTTCTCTATAGCAAGTTGTAATTATATTCATGTTTAAATGCTTGACATCTGCTACTCATTGCATGTTTTTCTATTTTATAAGTTTCTATAGAGCATTCATTGTGAGAAGAATTCAATAATGATCTATTACTTTACACAGATATGTATCCTTCGAGTGTCTACAAATATTTAAGTTATATGTTGACTACATGTTTTACTTTGACATGCATCTACCTAATAGTTCACATGCACATCAAAGTGGAGGCAAAATGTAACGGTGAAAATTGTAGATCCATGCCCTTTTCCCTTATGTTTTGGGCTTGCTTTGATTAGATTATCTTAAATGTAATAACAAGTTTACAAGTGGCATATTCTTTCCTGAGTTTAGCTCATAATATTACTGGATCCTGATTCCATCATCACTCATCCCTAAAGATTAAACTTGATTTGTAAATCTAATTTTCATCACCTTGAATCAAATCTACGATTAAATTCCAATAATCTACCTTTTCTAAGCTCAAATTCACAAGTCACAATTCAAGTCTACAAATAAGCTCTTAAAATTATTTTGGTGTGATTCTTATTTTAAATATGGAGGTGTGAAAAAGTCCATATATAACAGTTGTTAAGAAAAGTAAATGACCATTATGCTCTTATGTTTTTGATAAGATAAGCCAAAAAAACTAGGGTGTCGAGCCCATTACATAACAACCACAAGGGCACGCCAGAGAGTCATCAAAAAGATACCAACCTAGCAAAAAGAACCATCACCAACAAATAATGCAAATACAACAGTTTAACAATAGACAGACAACAAACATAAATATAAAAATAGAGAAAAGCCCCCAGGGCTAATTAAAGAGTTGATCCCAATCCTCCGACAGGAATTGGTACATAGCCTCATACTCCTTCAACTCTTTGTCCTTCATGCCCTGCTTGGTAAGCTCGATATTTTGTAGCACTGCCAGAGTAGTTGAAGACCTATGCATAACTTTAGAGGTGAACCTCGCCAGCACCATGAACTTGTTCTCTAGCTTCGTCATTCTATTTTTTATGTCCCCGGTCTCATTGTCTTTGATGGAACTTTTCTTTCCTATTTTGCTTTTGCCAGTATCCTATTTAGTTTTATCAGAGCTATCTATCTTCGACCCTTGAACGTTAAGTTCAGGGAAATTTCTCAGGCCTTTGTCCACAGTCTCCAAGACCACAGTATCCTCCTAGTTCTTGGTCTTTACCTCACCATCTAGGTTCTCTTCACAACCTTCCAACTTAGCAGAATACACTTGTTCCTTATGCACAGGGGTAGGTTTTGTGGCCAATTTGGTCGATCTTCCAGTCGACGGAGCCCTAACCTTGCTCTGAGATAAAACACACTCCTCATCTTTTTTATCTTCACTACCATCCCCACCATCCACCAACTCCTCCGCCTCAATCACAAGGTTGTGCACCTCCAAATTGGGATTACCCTCAGAATTCACAGAGAGGCTAGCTCTATCCTTCCCCTCCTTAACTTTCTTATTGGGGGTGTCACCCTTAGCTTCACCAACAACAAGTTTCCTTTTGGTGGGTTTAGGACTGGCCACCTTAGGATTAAACTGGTCCACATTTTGAATCTTAGGGATATTCAGTACAACAGGTTTCTTCTTGGTAAAAGAGGCATTGGTGGACTTATGGGATTGGGTGTACTTCTCAGGGGTGATTTCAGTGATTATCACTGGGTTGCTACGGGTAGGTTTCATTTTAGGTTTAGGCGTTGCAGAGGATATGCCAACGCGGGTGGTCGTGATGGTCTTGGGGGGATAGAGGGCTAAATGGAACTTGTACAACCTGTAAATAAGCCCCTGGTGGAGCAGAATGGGGGGTTTCTCAGGGTCAAGCTTGTGCTACTCCATGGCAGCCTCAACAGAGACTTCAAGGGAAGATAGAAGGTAAAACAAAAAACTTATGAATTTGCTACGCCTAAAGTGATTCAACAAAACAAAGTGGTAATGGAAGAATCACCAAAACCTACCTTCAAGTGTGAAATACTTGATGATCATATGGCAGACGTCATCCCAGGGTTTGGGGAGTTGTTCTCTGTCGAATCCTCCTTGCAAGCTATGCAACATTTCACCTTTCTTCAAAAGTAGAGCCATTCCCTCTAGGTCTGAGACTTCACTGGTCTTCTTATGTTTCACTCTGTCCGTGGGCATACCCATGGCCATACCAATGACCTCTTTAGAAACCTCAAACCCTACACCTCCAACACAGACATGTCTATCTGTCCAAGACTACACAATTGTATGGAAAGATTCTCATCATGTCCTTGAAGACATTCTAAGAATGAAATGACCCCACCCTCTTGGTAGATATGCCAGAGGGTCCCATTCCTTCTAAATTCCTCGCATGACTCTGGTTTAGTACGAGTTCTATCCTCCCCATTTGAAGCAAGCACCAACACTTGGTAGAAATTTTAGACCAAATGAAAACTCTTTGTAGCTAAAAATCTTTACCACTGTAGATATGAAAATGAGAGAAGCTCAAGGCACGAATATTAATGATCAACCTGTTGCCATGCCCATTTGAAAAGACGTAATTCCATAAATTTGCCTCATGCGAATTAATATGCCACCCCATTTTATGATTACAACCCTTGAGAAAATCACGAAACTGAGTTCTACGGAAACTAGAAGTGTTAATCCCATTAAAGGTCACATGAGTGGTCATGTGATTAACCCTTAAAAGCATCCAAGTCATCATGATTTTATGGTTACACGTCATACTTAATTGAGTATTAATGCTCCTTAAGATGAACTGGGTATAATACATCCTGCCACAACATCTTTTAAAATATTTTTTAATAATATTACAATCAATATTAGTATAGTCTCTCCTTTTACAATTCCTAAGGCAAGCCTTATGTTGGGTACCCAAATTGGTCTGATTTAAACTCATGGTGGATTAGGTATAGAATCTTGCTCCTTACCTAGGAGGTTTTGGATTTGAGTAGGGAGATTCTCTGACTTTTTCCACCATCTCCAATTGCTCAAGTTTTGGCCTAGGTTGGCCATACCATCGGCCACCTTATTACCTTCCCTATAGGTATGTCCAATTTCCTTTTGAGTGAACCCAGTCAATAAGCTCTTAATATCCTTAGTGATATCCTTAAGTTTCCAACCGCTGTCAATCCTGCCAAGAGCAACATCAATAATTATTTTTGAGTCTCCTTCTATTTGTAGTTTGTTCATTCCCAGTGAGAGGGCCAATTTAAGCCCCCATAAGACATCTGAGTGATATGCTCTTATGTTACTCACACTTTTGTATGGAATTTAAACATAATAATTTTCCTATTGAAGTAGAGAAAAGTTTAACTACCTAATGTGACTCCTCAACTCACGTGTTGTGGATGTGATGTTAAGTAGCTTGAAATGACATGTTTTCACACAGATTGAAACCACCACTTGTCATAGGGGACGAACACATTTTAACCATGGTGAAAATGCGATTATCAAAACAAATGTGTAAACACTATGATAATCACAGAAGGCAAGGTAGTGAGTACAAAAAGTTTTTTTTAATTGAATTGATTCAATCCATGTAATTTTCCCTATTTTTCTACCATGGAGGGATGTAGGAAGAATATAATTATTGTAAACATAAAATTGTGAAGGGTTGTTTCGATTGGAAAACTTTGTTGTATGTTGAAATTATATGAACTAGTGGAAAAGGATAAGGTTTCTTAGTTCTAAGGTTGAAAATTAGGTATGAAGGGGTTTGTAAACATTGTTAAAGATCTATTTATTTTATAAGGTGATTTAACACTTGTAAAAGATGTTTAAGATACTAAATGATGTGCTCCGGACACACTCTTGTTGGATTTTTCACTCACTTAGGGTTTTCTCTAAGATAATTAGGTGTCTTGTGTGTTCTTGTTTGTGTGTATGCTTTGTTTTTCATGTTTCTATGTTGTTGTGAGTTGATGAATAGACGTATACTATATTTTTCATTCATTTTGAGACGTTGTTGTTGGTGGTCACAAGAGGTGTAACTTTTATGTTTTATGAATCACAATATGGGCCTATTTAAAAGACGAGTCATTTAACTCTAGATACTTACATACATACCCATAAAAACCACCATATGTAACTGAAGAAATTCCTTATAAGGTAAATTAAAAGCAATAGGAGGAACAAATGAAAAAAAAAAAGATAAAAATAAGGCTACACATAATCATGCTAAGCACTTTTTGTCTCTTATTATCCCTAAGAAGGACAAGTGTCTTATGCTTTAAAAATTGCCATTTCATGCTAAGAATACTTCTCCATTGGTGTGGCAAATGTAAAATCTTTCTATAGAGCCACCTATAGGGAAACAAGAAAATGGGTGAAAAGGGATGTTGTGACAATCACACCCATTGATAGTGTTTTTACCAAGAGTACCAATTTTCATCAAGAGGAAAGTCATATTTGAAAAATAAGACTATGTAATTAAGGATGAGGAACTTGATGTTACTTATTAGGATGAGGATGATCTCTTGGGTGAGGATCAACTCTAATTAAATTATTGTTTGAGATCTTTTAACATTCCTATGTGTATGCGTGCACACACACACACACACACACACATATTTACTACTTTTATTTTGTGTCCTTGTAATTGAGTCTTCTATCATATTCTATATTTAATTGTATTCCATATTTATTGTGTCCCCTCTTATTCTCATTTCACCTTCTATATTAGGCCTTATGATTTGTTTCCCACTTGGAGACATCTTCTTTATGATTGGTGTGTGGTTTCTTTACTTCCTATGTTATATGTTTATCCATGGTCACATTTTTATGGTTTTTAGCTCCTATGTTTTCCTATTCTTTTCATTTAGTTCATATGCTTTCCTATTTTCTTTGTTAATTTACCTATCTCATATGCCCCATATTCACTACTTATAATTCTCATGTTCCTTGTTATGTTCCTATGTTTCATGACTCTTGATGTTACTGTGATTCCTTATGTTCCATGACCATGATGTTTACCTCTTATGCTATGACATGCTCATCATAATTACCTTTTACTTTTAAAAATGCTTATCATATTTAAGCTTATCATGCTCACATGCCTTACATGTTTATGGTCCTTACCATGTCTATCTTATTATTCCACATCTATGATCCTTATGACACTTACATCTTATAATTACATGTTATAATCTTGTTCATGCTTATCTCCCGCATTTTAGTAGTGCTTTTATATTTATTATCTAACGTTTATGGCTACCAACATTTGCCCTCATTAGGGGAAATCATGGGGGGCATCTTGCCTATCCCATGTTATATATACTGTCATGGTCATATCTTCTTTATGTCCTTACATGTATATGTATGATGATACCTATTACCATGGTTACATGATTTTACCATATCATTTTCTCATCTCCTCCAATTCCTTGTATTTTTTGAATGCAATCGATTGGAGGGGGGCATATATGTCATTAACATTCCTTTATGAGTTGTGTTGTGCAATAATATGCTCATAGTCATTCCCACCTTCAAGGAAGGTTTTATTAAACTATCCGCAGAGTTAAATATTTTATTCCACATAATCGAAGCTTTTACCACTTTCCATAACAGGTCGAATATCTCCTCCTTATCTTTTTACTTTTACTATTTTTGAAGATAGTTCCTTATAACAAGTTGCAATTATATTCATGTTTAAATGCTTGGCATATGCTACTCATTGCATGTTTTTTTTCTATTTTTCAAGTTTCTATGGAGTGTTCATTGCAAGAAGAATTCAAGAATGATCTGTTACTTTACACAAATATGTATCCTTTAAGTGTTTGAAAAATATTTAATTTACATGTTGACTATTTGTTTTACTTTGATGTGCATCTACGTAGTAGTTCCCATGCACATCAAAGTGGGGGCAAACTGTAATGGTGAAAATTACATACCCATGCCATTTTCCCTTATGTTTTGGGCTCGCTTTGACTTAAATGCAATAATAAATATACAAGTAACATATTCTTAGATGAATTCAATCAAAAACATTATCGAAACTTGATTACATCATCATTCATCTACAAAAAAATATTTTGATGCTTAAATCTATTTTTCATCACCTTAAATTAGATCTTCCAACAAAATTCAAATAATCTACCCTTTATAAGTTGAAATCCACACGTCACAATTCAAATCCACATATAAGCTAGCTCTAAAAAATTATTTTGGTGTGAAAACGTCCATCTATAACACTCGTTAAAATTGAAGTAAACGACCATTATACCTACTCATATGTTACTTTCACACTTCTGTATCGAATTTAAAGTTGTAATAATTTTCCTATACAACAGGTACATATGTGTTACGCATGTGATGTAAAATACATGTAAAAGATAAAGATGTATTGTTTTCAACCACATGTTAACGATGAGAAGAATAATTGGAGTATCCAACTTATATGGACTTTTCTTTACAAAAAAGGAATATGTAATTGAAGAGTTGGAAAGGGCATAGATTTTAATAGATAGAATTGAATTATATAAAAATCCATATCTCTATTATTTAAGCGGATTACACTATAATAAATAAATATACATCTAGTAATTTATTTATAATGGGCTTTTAAGTTTCGTAAAAAATATGATAAATTTTAGTGGATTTGTTGCTGTTATTTAAAACTATGTAGCAAACTATTTCTATTCTATAACATTATTATTGTGTATTTAAATTTATATTTTTAATGGAAATTTTAAATAAGTAGAAATATGTTTTTTAAATTGTTTATAAGAAGAGGTTTTAAATAGAAAAAAATTAGGTTGGACTATAACTTATATATTAGCTTATGTCTTTTGGTATATATATATGTATGTGTGTGTGTGTGTCCAACCCATTACCTATCTTAACAAACCCAACACTTATTTTAACTATATGAAAGAAGGACATCTAATTAGGGAGTGTCCTATATTAAAACTTAAAATGTCCCCATCAAATCAATCCTTTAAACCAAAACTACCTTATGCTCATCATATAGGTTTAGACCATTCTAATTGTAACATCCACGTTCTAAAAACATAGTAAAACCAGAAATTTACCATAAAGTAATTCAACATGGTAAAAATGAGATAGAGAATTTTTTTCTTTTATTCAACATATAATCAAGTAATTACAATTACAAGATTTCTTTTTACAAAATACAATAAACCATATTGTCTTTCTCATTTACAATGTTTACAAATGTAAATCCATTACATATACATTTTTGGAATAAATACTACTTCCGAATATCTGACATCTTTATCACAAGTCCTGGCATGTTTCCTGCTTGGAGAGAGAGCATCTTTCAAGTGATTTACCTCCAACCATAGACCGGCGGTCTCCCACACATCTTCCACATAGGAAGTGGCTCTACCCTTCACGAGGAATATAGACCTTAGGTGACCAGTGGTAATTTGCCTTTCTCGAGTACATAGTGTTGTATTCTACTCAACTCTATCAACCATACAACCCTAGATACCCTCTAGCTAAGTATGATTTCTGATAGGATGAGCAATCTGAATACAGAGAACCGACAATGCATGCAGAAAATAAATGCATTACTTTGGCCAAAGTTTTTAATATTAATATCGTTCATAATGAACATAGTTGTTGTGTTCACCCACCCCTACTCGACTTGGATACTGTCGTATTCTTGCAGTTTAAAACTCTTACCCATCCTAATCATGTAATAGTTTAATCTATGAGTCATAATAATAATACTTTTAGACTTAAATAAGTCTATATAACATAACCATTCATTTGGTTTGTAAACGACTCTAGGGTTTACCTATTATCCTTTGTTAACATGATACTAGAATATAACCATATATCTTTATCTAGGAGTCCTAGATACACTAATAACCCTTGATTAACTCATCTAAGGTTAAGAATACTATAATTCTTAAATAGATAATATTACCCATACAAGGAATGTAGAATAACTTTGATAATGTGTTAAAACAAATTATATATCCTGAGTATATAACCCTACAAAGTCATTCTCTAATAGACTTAGCCTACTTCAATGTATTAGATCCTTCCAAGAATGATAATATCAAAAAGATAAATACATAAGGGTTCTCCCACAAACTTTATTTCCATCTACCACAATATCTCTAAGTTACTTCATTCGAGGAGTACTCTATTTGTCTAAGAATACCTATGATGCCAAGTTCTCATGGATAGAAATCATTTCCCTTATTCTTTAAAAAGAATCTAAACGAGAGAAATACTTTAAATTAGTATTACCCCGACTCAAGGTCTTAATTATTCTACTCAAATCTAAGAGTATTCTACCAAAGTTCAATCAACTCTAATAAAATTTGAGAGTCTATTGTTTGGTTTTTCTCATAATCATTTCATTAGTTTGCTTCTAACTTAATCAGTATAAAGATTGTTTTCCAAGCTTATGACAAATATGTCAATCTCTTACTAAAATAATTGTTTTATCCTCATACTAAGATTTGATATGATTATCGGTTTTAACAATCAAATAAACAAATGGTTGATTCAGAATACTATAACAGAGTACTCACTTGTATTACCAAGCATCGGCCATATTACTTTGCATTCATAGCCTTATCAGTTTTCAAAAAAAGAACAGAATGGTTTACTCGAAATGTTATCTGCATTTCCCTAAACTGACACTTAAAAATTTACGACTACATACAGAAGCATACATGAGGTTATACCTCTTTGGCGTACTCACATAGCCCAAGACACAAGTATGAACAGTTTAGATGATTTCCTCATTGATAATATACACAGAAAACTAAGGAATGCATGGTAATCGATGGGCTCGAATTGACAGTATGTGCAAAAAGACACAAAGTCAACTCTTCTATTGCGTATTCCTTGTCTCCTTAGCCACGACTCCTCTTTCCTATTCCTGTTCGATGCCTAACTCTCTCAAGTTTTTAACCTTTTTTAACCTCGACACTTGGCTCAAACTGAGTCGTCCTCCTTAAAAGCTCAGGCACGACTTCCTTTTTAGTCGCCCTACTTCGTACCTTTCATAAAGATACAATTGCTGGCTTAATAAATACATAACAGTCCATAACATTTTGGTTTTAATAGTCACCACATTTTATGTAAAGTTTCCACTTGTCGATGGAAGACAGCCGTTTTCTTGGCTCATCAGTTGTGGTGATTATTATCATAGTCCTCCTCTTTGAATGATGCCGACACATCGCTTAAACTTTGCTGATCATTTAAAGGATCATTAACAAGTGGTTTGATCCACTACTAAGATTTTTGAAGACTCTTCTTTAATGAAAGCCTTTGACTACTCAAGCATAACATCATTAACTCACTATGAGGTATTATCCTCACTTGATGCTTATATTCGAGTCTATCAAATATACATAACATCGCCTCTATATTAGATAGTTATGGTTTAACCAAAATAATAATAATATTTAAACAAAGGATTACGAGTATTGTGATTGGGTTGAGCTTGTCTCCCCATCACAATCCGTCGACAATATACACGTCTTCTTAACTTGACGAAAACATCTTAATGTTAAGAATCATTGATAACACCTCAAGGTACCTAATAATGATAAGACAACAATTTTACGACAATAACATCATAATATTTAAGTCAAACGTAAATAGTCACAATCAAACTCGTCATTAACATTATTAACGACTAAGATGACTTATTATGACTTATGAAGATTTGAAAACAATATCGACTAACTGTCGATTAGGTTCAGAAGTAAACTATCAAGACAAGGCTTACCTCTTACGACACATTGGTTCACATTTTCATTAAACACTTACACTCGGTTTGGCAAATAAATCACTCATAACCTGAGGTCTATATCTCTCTCCTAGAAAGATACTCTCTCTTTTCTCCGAGAGTCATCTAATAACTTGTAAACATGTATCAAACTTGTTACCAAATAAATTATGATCAGTGCATTATTATTCAAATAATAAATCAAATCTCATAATACGAATATTAAATCGTTAATAACATAATCATTCCCATAATTTCATAAATGACATTCAAAATAATCCATGTTTTTCTTGTCATTAATCTAATCATCATAATAAATTTACTTATGTCCAAGTAAAAAGTAAAAGTATAGCAAGACAAAAATTGGGGATGTGACACTAATTCAATCACTATGTCCTTCACTTATAGTCAACATACTTATCAAATAGCTGCTTTCCACCTTGCTTCAATTTGATAAAACCCTTGTGCTCTAGAGTCTAATAGTATTTTCTCTCCTCACCACTCTCCCTTTGTGCCCATTGTTCATCATAGTATTACCTTAGTACTAGTGAGTCCTAACTACTCAAATACAATTTGTTATTTCTTATTGGGACATTATTCTCAAATACAAGTGACACATGATCAAGAAAAGAAAAGGAGATGATATTTGCTACAAGTCTTTCTCTTGGTCCTTCTCTCTCTTGAGGTAGGATAAAGAAACCCAAATCCCACAATGACTACAATGCTCCACATTTTGGGGATTCTTCATAGGTGATTTGGTTGTGCATAACAAGCATAGGTCTTGGTTCCCTATTGAGGGCACTCCTCCTCTAGATATGATATAGACAACCAACTAGTTGCTTTTAACATTTGGTTTCTTTCTTTGAATGATGAGGATGATGTAACAATTGTAGCTACTCAATAATGCACAAAACCCTTTCTTGGAATGTGAGGAATATGTCCATCCCTACGTTGAAGTGTGAAGTTAAGAGAGTGGTTTCCATGTGGTGGCTCGATGCTAACTTTCCTAAAGAGTTTAAGGTTAACAACACTCCGATTGATTATGCTTTCCAAATGATATGGAAAGGGTCCTTCTTCCTCCATTCTAATCATAATAAATGTAGTGGAGGTGTTGTTTTTGGGTTTACTCCTTACCTCTCTAAATACTAAATGCATCAAGGTAAAGACCCAAACACATAGCTATGTATAGGTGTTACTCCTCATCCACAATTGCTTGCTTGGTTTTTGCTCTATTTACACTTGAAACAAATACAGAGTGAAAGTTACCATGGACTTAGATGGAGGATAATCTTCCCACAACTAATTGGATGGTGGGAGCGAGACTTCGATGTGGTAAAACACTATTCTAATCATAGTGATAGGAATCCCTCTAAGTAATCTCAAGAAGATTTTAATGTTTAGATACTTTATAGTATTCCTTGGACATTTATACTCTATTCAAATTAAGCAAACCATTTATGCCAATCATTGGTTTTCTTGGAGCAACAAAGAATTTGGTGCTAACTAGAATATTAGAAGGTGTGACTATTTTTACATTTCCCACAACCTATCCATCCTTCATTCACAACAAGGACTTTTGGTCTAATTATATTTGGCTACCACCATCTCTTATCATCACCAATCAACATTGTTCTCAATCCTTTTGTTAATCCATGCCAACTTTGTTCTCTTCCATTCAAACTCAAGACTTCTTACATGATTCATGTTGATTGCATCAATACCCTTATTGCCAATTGGTTGATTGAGTTGAAGCCCTTCTTGGTGGAGTTGGTTTTCTTGGTGGAGTTGGTTTTCTTGGTGGGAATGTGCAAATACTAAATGCCTAATGTTTCTTAGAGCCTATAGAAAGATAGTAGTTTTGAAAAGAAAACAAGCGCAAAAAACACTTTAAGACTAACTTGAGAAAGGTTATGTATTGCTTTTCTCTAATCTAACCAATTACACTCTTCAACATGTTAGAAAATTATAGGTTGATCAAACCATTTCCTATATAACCCTATGAGAGAAAATGATGCATGCAAGCTTACAAAATAACCATAATGCAAAGATCAAAAGACAACTCACAAGATAACACAAGATATACCCTGGGAAAACTCTCAAAAGAGAAAAACTTAGCCTCCAAAAGCACCCACACTTGATGTATTATTCAACAATGAAACATTACAATACACTTTCAAAGCTTCTATGAGCACTTCTGAAACATCAAGCTTCTCCAATGCATCCTCCATGTGTCTAAGAAAAATGAGTAACTATGCAATCCACACATCCCAAGCCATGCTTCACATATACACTCTTTAGGAGAGCTTAATTCAATTGACAACCAACCCAAAATGATAGTGTACCTCAACCACTAAGCATGTGCTTGCTTTTATAGAATCTAGCTCACACAAAATTACCAAATGGTATTGGCTAAACCATGTCTCAAAACTATGAGAGCACAAAACCATTGACCTCAAAATTAAATTTTTCCCTCAAATATTAAATATTTGTCCCATGCCTCCCACATATAAAATATCTAACCAATGTTACATACAACTTTACAGGTGGACCCAAATAAATATTTAATGTGACTTTGAAACACATCTCTAAAAATGCACCACAAATAAATATTTATTTTACATAATTAAGAATTAATTTTTTTGTTCAAGGTGTACAACACCTTCTTCCTAACATTCTCCCACTTGTTGTATACATTGCATAAGGGTCAATTGATGAAATACATCATCATAGCTATCCATAAAACCACATGAATCTCTAGCATGCTCTCATGCTCTATCAAAATACTTGCAATAACATCCATTATGACTCTGAATGAATAAATAACACATTAATGTTTTGTTGTTTCATTGAGTTCCGATGTGTATGTTGTTTCATTAGGCTGCATGGTCAGATCGTTCTTCATTAGATCCTTTGTATATGGTTGCCCTATTAATGAGTAGGTGCAATGGTTATTTATAGGTCTAGGGGCAACCGTGTATGGAAGGGTGGATTACCAAAGGCTTAATAATCAAACAATTAAGATATATTTTTGTGTCAAAATCTTAGAGGGCATAAGTAACATTTTACTTATCTAAATGTATAAGTATTACTTATCTTAAAATAATGTTGGGGATTGAATTAACATCTTACGTGTTCCAACTATAGATGCTACTAACATGCCTATCCTTAGAAAAATCTATGTAAAAAATGCCAACAAATATCATTCTTAAGGCACCTATTTTTTATTGTATTTTTTATTTAAGTGAAATAGGCACTTTGAAAATGATATCTTTCAACATCTTTTACATATGTCTTTTTAAAGATAGGTATGCTAGTTTTATTTTATTTACATTGTTTACTTAATTTTAAGAACTATTTTTATTTACTTCAAAGTGATTTTATTTATTGAAGAGATTTTTTTTACTTAAGAGTTATTTTAATATCATGACCTTGTTAAAAAACTATTTAAAATTAACATTTATTAAAAAATAAAAATAAAAATAATTCTAAAGTAAAATAAAATAACTAGAAACTTGATATTTTAAGGTAATTTTTTATACATGTATTTAAGATATTCATTTGGAAAAAAATATTTTGCTATAAAGATAAATAAAATTTAGAGAAAAATAACTTTAACATCTTTGTAAAGATGAGCATGTTAGAAATGATCTATTTTATTTTAGTTCTTAAATTTTTTTATTATTTATTTATTTTAAAAAATCTTTAGAAATGCATTATTTTAAGATAGGAATTATCTTTACTTTAAATAGAAGAGAATTCAAACATGTAATCAGATATTCCTTGCTATTTGTCTACCAAATCTGATCCCATTAAGATATGATTTTCTTTCCTATTTATTACCAAAGAAAAGGAAAGCAATCTCCCACATATTATTTTAGGTGCTTAAGCTTAATCTTAACCATACCTAATGCTAATTTAACCCGTGTTTAATTAAGAAAAACATTTGCTGCATTTATTTATCGTCTGCTACAAGTCAACGTCTTTAATAAGATTTGACAAAGCATTGGTGATTTTTTTGGTTTGGGCTTGTTTGTTAGGGAAACAAGTTGGCAAAGAACTTTTGTGATTAAATAAAAGGGTGTGCCGCCCCCCCCCCCCCCCCCACCAAAAAAATAAATTTTTTTGGCTTTCTACATTTTTCCATTTCCAAAGGTCATATAAGCATCGATTTTTAGCTGTAGATTGGACGGTTGAGCTATTGAAAGATATGGACAATGGTCACAGGTTTAAATTTTGATTTATGTTATATTTTATGTTGTATATGTTAGGACGGTTGAGCTGTTGAAAGATATGGACAATGGTCACAGGTTTAAAATTTGATTTATGTTGTATACGTTAGAGGTAGTGTGTACAACCTAAAGGTATAGGGGGCTCGCCCTATAATGTTTAGAACCGCCTCTCAAGCTGGTTCCGTGTCATTGGGCTACCAATTCCTCTCGTTAATGAAAAAAAGGTCATGTAAGCATCCACATAGAGTCATATAATGAAGTCATGCATCCATCACCATATGCTTTTTTTTGTTCCAAGTTAGCTTTAAGGAATATTTATAAAATATTTAATTTACATATTGATTACTTGTTTTACTTTGATATGCATTTCTCTAATAATTTATATGAGATTAAAGTTGGGGCAAAATGTAATGACTAAAATTGTATACCTATACCCTCTTATTTAGACTCACTTTGATTAAAATGTCTTAAATATAATAATAAATGTATATTTTAACATAAATTCAACTCATAACATTATGAAATCATGATTCTACCCTCAATCATCCTTATCTTAATGCCTGAATCAAATCCACTAGATAATTCCAATAATCTACCTCTTATAAATTCAAATCCACGAGTCACAATTCAAGTACACGCATAAGCTTTAAAAATGATTTTGGTAAGAAAAGTAAATGACCAGTATACCCTTATAATAGTTTTCGTTTACAAAAGGGTTGACTCATTAACTCACGTGTCAGGATGTGATGTGAAGTGGAGTAGCTTCAAATGACATGTTTTCACACATAGGTTTTCTTTTCCTTGTCAACTTCACAAAAATGATTGAAATCTGGAGGGCAAGACATGTAAAAGATAATATATATTGTTTTCAACTCCATGTTATCATGTTAATGATGGGAAGAGGAATTTGAGTTCCAACTTATATGGACTTTTTGTTGCAATAGAAAATATCAAATCTAATAGACATTAGATTAAACTATTATTATTTCATGGCCTTTTGGAGTTTAAAGGGTTTATGTTATAATGTGTCTTTTCACATATTAGTTTTTATTAGATTAAACTATTATTATTTCATGGCCTTTGGAGTTTCAAGGGTTTATGTTATAATATTATGTCTTTTCACATATTAGTTTTTAGAAATTATGTCTGAAACAATAAATGATCCTTTAATTTTTAATCACCTTCATAATTATTATATTAAATCAGCTATCTTCAAATTTAGGAATTTGAGTTTCAACTTAAAAAGGATGAGTTTTCATTCTAATGTGGATTGAGTTTCCATTCATAAATCTTGTATTTTTTTCCTTTTCTTAAGGGATTAGTAGGGTAATTAGGCAAAGCCGTCTAGTTAAATATAGTTTAAATAACTTTTCAAATCTGTGAGTTTAATCATGAGTGTGCATTGAGTTCAATTTTTTTGAAAGAAGGGCATCTCAATAGGGAGTGTCCCATCAAATCAATCCTTTAAACCCAAACCGTCTTTTGCTAATCATATAGATCTAGACCATTCTAATTCAACCAGCATGTCCTTTACTCAATAGTTAAAATGCTCCTCAACTAGCTGCTTTGCACCCTGCTTCAACTTGACAAAACTCTTGTGCTCCTAAGTCGAGTAGTATTAACTCTCATCACCACTCTCCCTCTATGCCTATTGTTCATCATAGTATCACCTTAGTATTAATGAGTCCTAACCACTCAATACAACTTGTTATTTCTTATCGAGACACTATTCTCAAATACACGTGAATCATGAAGAAGAAAATGAAGGAGTTGATTTTTGCAATGTCATTCTCTTGATCCTTCTTCCTCTTGAGGCAGGATAAAGAAACCCAAGTCCCCCTGTGACCACAATTCTCCATATTTTGTGGATCCTTCGTAGGTGATTTGGTTGTGCATACCAAACATAGGTCTTGGTTGACCATTGAGGGCACTCTTCCTCTAGCTATGATACATACAACCAACTAGTTGCTCTTAACAACTAGTTTCTTGATTTGAATTATGAGGATGATGTAACAATTGTAGCTCCTCAATGATGTGTAAAACCCTTTCTTAGAATGTGAGGAATATGTTCATCCCTACTTGAAAGTGACAAGTTAATAAAAATGGTCACCGTATGGTGGCCCGATATTGTCTTTCTTAAAGAATTTAAGGTTAATAACACTAAAATTGATTATGCTCTCCAAATGATATGGAAAGAGTTCATCTTCCTCTATTTGAATCATAATGAAGGTAGTGGACAGGGATAACTTTAAGAACCCCCCTCCTTAGAGAAGGTGTATAAACCTAGCGAATTGTGTATACTTCCCGAGGAAAATATTAATTTTATTGGTGAATTTTTCATTTTTCTGGGAAAAAAAAAATCTTATTTGGTGAATCTTTTGTAATCGCTAGAGGTCTATGGAAAATCCCAGCGAATTGTAATTTTTTTAAAACCAATAAAATATTTTCATTGGCGATTAAAACCTATTTTCAAACCAATTAAATATTTTCATTGGCGAATTAAAACCTCTTTTCAAACCAGTAAAATATTTTTGTGGGTGAATTATACCTATTTTCTAAATAAAAAAATATTTTTGGTGGCGATTAAAATCTAATTTCAAACCAAAAAATATATTTTCATTGGCAAATTAAACCAATTGTCAAACCAATAAAAAAAATCATTGGTGAATTAAATATAGTTTCAAACCAATAAAAAATTAATTGGCGAAATAAACTGTTATGCCAATAAAAAATCATACAGTGTGGTGAAAATATCAAATGTTATGTATTTCAGGATAAATTTTACACACATCAAAATTCCTTCATAAAGTGTATGGAATGTGGACAAGTGTCAACATATTTATTATGTTTGAAGCAAGATGTCAGCGCAAATTAATATAACAGACGACCGTTCGATGAATTTTTGATGGACGACTGTAGTTGCATTCCTGAAGAAAATGTTTGAAACACTAGACCTACGACTTCAAACCTCTGGAATAACACTTGAACTGTTAGATTTCCAAATATCAATGGTTGACATTTCATATGAGAAACCCTCTGCATAATCTTATGTTGACTTGCTACGTCTGGTTGCCAATTGTCTAAGTTGAAACCTGAGCCATCAAAATTGTGTTGTTTACCGGCCCCTTATACCTAGTCTTGTTGGTCACCGCTTGGTGGGGAATAGGTTAACCTAGCAGCATCCACTTTTTAAATGCTTTAGCAAATATTACGAAGAAGCCCTAAGAGACTTAAAGGGTGAGCTATTAAAGGTTTAAATAAGACACATGGGAAATTCCTTGGCAAGATGTTTTAATCTTAGCCGTCCAATGTTGAAGAATTTAAGCAAATGGCTTAAGAAGTTAATGTGCGAGCATGTTGGATGGCCCAGGTTAATCCTAATTGTTCCTCGCTAGCCCGTTGTCAGAAGATGTACGGGCGGTAAACCCAACAGGCTAATGGGCAAACGCCACGTAGCAGACTTCGCAGCTTGAAGAGAAGGTGGGGTTTGCCGAAAGATGAGTAAGCAATTCCTTGTGGTAGAAAACTTCATCACAGCCATCCATCTTGCCATCTCATCAAGAGATCAACAACTAGAGTTTGAAATTAAGAAAGTGGCCATGGGAGTCATTATGCTTCGCGCAAGAGAGCATTAATGGCAGTTTTAATGCCATAAAAGCAGTCTTTTTGCAAAATTGAAATCCGTTTAAGTGTTTTAAAGCATCTAGAGGCAATTTCAATCTCTTGGCGATCAAAACTAGGGTTTTCAGAGCGTTCAAAGCCGTAAGTTAAAATCTTGCCCTCTAAAATTTGCTGCTTGTGCTCACTATCATGGTTCTGTCAATAGGAATTACTAGTAAATTTTCATTTCTTTTAGGGTTTTTCCTTCTTAGATAGTTGAACTGTAAATTTTGAGCTTTTTTGCTGCTTTAAGTCAGAATCCTAGTTGTGAACCTGCAATTCTTGCTAAACTAAAAGCCTAATTTGCAAAATTCTCACCATAATGGCACCCCCACAAGCTCAAACCTCAAGCTTTAGAGAGATGAAAAGGCCCATATTCCAGGACCTTCTTGATCAATTAAATCCCTCCACTAATGATAAAGTAAAAGGTCAACTTCTGTTCCAGGGTTCCAAAATTAAAGAAGGCCTCATAGATAAACATATCCATATCAAGGATGCCACCATACCACTTATAGGATGGTCATTGTTCAAGAACTAGTTTGGGAACAAGAATTTGAGTTCTCCTATATGTAACCCCTAGAGATTGGACATGGGGAAATTGGTTGTCTCAAATGTCTACATGGATGTGGACTTGTTAAAAGCTATGGCAGCCAGATATGATCCTATCTCTAGAGTTGTCAGGACGTATAATGGGATCGAAATGGTAAAGATTAGCAGGGAAGAGATCGCTGAAGTTTTTCAACTTCATGAGTGGAATGAGGATTTGGTAAAAAATGATTTGAAAGCCTTTAGGAGTGAATACGTGAAGATAAGACATGTGTTTAAAATCACAATGTTGCCAAATCATCTAGCATTAGTTGGAAAGGGAAAGGGGAGAATTGTTATTGGTCCATTAGATAAGGAACCCTTCCCAATAAAGTATTTTCCTCCATATTATTAGAAAACCTTCTATTCTTTGTGTCAAATCTTGGGATTTGATCCTACTTCCGGAATGCCAATGGGTTTCATGTATATGGTTGCTCATATCCAACACCCCTCTTACAACATAGTATATGACTTTGCTTCCTACCTAGCAGATAACATTCATGAGGGTTTAATTTCATTAAAGAATGGTAAAGATTCGATTTAGTTTTGATGGTACTCACTGTTAATGCACATGTTTTTATTCAAAAGGGCAAAATTCTTTGAGAATGATATGAAGTTGGAAAAGGAGGAGGATGGTGTTGAGCTTCCTGTCCAATGTTGGAGAAGAATTCTAGACAAGGATGATATAAAGTTTGATTTTGTGGTGTTTGAGAATGTTTTTGCATCAAAGTTGAGGAATGACCTAATCTTGAATCCACCAAGGTTCCAACTAAACTATATGATTTTCTCAGGCCAAAAGAAAGGAGGTCTAATTTAAAAATTGATCACAACTAGGGAGATGTCATCCCCTATCTAGATTGTACAATTCTTAGAGTATATGGCACTACGTTTAGACCACATGTTCTCCCAAGAGATGTGCCACTGAGAAATGGATTCCTTGAGGTCATTTGGCATCTGGGTAATGTTGAAGATGGCCACTTGTTAAACATGAGGAAAGGAACCTTCTTCCCAACATGGATAGTTTTTGTAGACTTTGTGATGACTGGTGGAGGGCAGAGAAAAATGGATGAATTGCTTGAACCATACAACATGAGGAGAGTGCACCCAAGAAATCATGATCCTGAAGGTTTCATGGTTGCATTGAAAGCGAGGATTGGAAGCAACTAGTTCATACATAACTTCTATTTACCTGAAGATGTTATTAGGAACATCTTTAATTACCAAATAGAGGAGGACAGGAAGGCAAAATGGATCACCTATGATAAGATGGTAAGGAAAAAATGGAAGATTGATCCCCAATATGACCCCCTACGGTTGCGTCAATTCAAAAATGAATTGCAAAAAGTTGAATATATGCTCCAGAATTTTGAGCAAGTGGTTGGCAGGATGAAAAGAGAGATATTGTTTTCTAACAAAGGAAAGGCTATGGTTGGGGAATAATAGGAACATGATAAGGGGAAGGGCCCAGTGTTGGATGAAAGGCCTACATACCAACCACCACAAAAGATTAGAGTCTTTGCAAGGAGAAAAGGTATTGTGAGGAAGCAACAATCTATTGCCACCCCGACTACATCTTCTGATTCTAAGCCTAAGGGCTCAAGAGCTTCCTCACCATTGCATGAAATGCCACCACTGTCTCCCCCAAGGCAAGCAGCTCCACAAGTGATTGAGGTGGATTCACCTCCAAGACAACCACTACCAAAGAAGCAAAAGGTTGAACAAAGCTACTTGGTGGATTATCCAGATTACTCAGATGATGATATCATTGTCACTGAGGAGGATATGAGACAAGGAATGCCCTCTCCCCCTAGGGAGATAATAGAAGCAGAAAGCAGCCTCAGGTTGGGCAAGGCAAACCTCAGGGGGTTGATCAACACATATGACCTTAGGGAGGAAGCTTGCAAGACCTTCATGACAGATGATTCATTTGTCTAGACCCATACTTTTAGAGAGTTTACTTGGAGGGCAAGGGGAGATGAATATGTTGATAATGTTGCCAAAAAGAGAAGCTTGCACCCTGAATTACCAGAAGCAGTTATTTGGGCTGAGGTTAGAAAGGAAATGAAAGAACAGTTTCAGAAGATAGCAACTTAAAAAGGCAGAGAGTTCGTGATGGAAAATGGTATTTTATTGTTGCCAGAGTGGGATTTAGCATCGGCAATTGCTTTTGACACAGTGTGTAGCCATGACAAACCATTGTATCAAATAGGAGGAAGCAAAATTGGCTTTGCAGGGGTGTGCTTTCAGCGAAGAATGGAAACACTTGCTATTTGGGCATTGGCCTGAGGTGCAAGGAAACCTGCAGTTCTGCTCCAAACATAAGTGGAGGGCTAATTATTAGGAGAGTATCTGATACCCCAGCAATTGAGGCAACAAACATGTCAGTGAACATTGCCAAATTCACAAAGGTAATAGTAGAGAATATCACTGAGGAAAGAGATCAATATAGATCCAAGTATAATGACATGGTTGTAGAGTATAATGACAGTCAACAAAAGGTTGCCAAGTTGGAAACTGCAGTGGCATTGTTAAAGTAACAATTGAAAAATATGCATGCTCATGCCCCAACACAAACTGACTCTGCTATCCTTCCAGAAGTTTCAATGGAAATCATTCCATACAATCTTGGAGATGCACCCCTACCCCTTACAGTTGAGAAGCCAAGCACATCAAGTGTAGCTCCATCAAGTGAGCCTACTAAAGAGGAATTATTGGATCAAATTGAGATGTATAAGAAATTGTTGTCATAGGTCAATGAATCAATTTATTCAAGTAATATGAAGATTGTAACTATAGTTCTTGAACACTTGAATAAAGGGATTGATAGGAGATTAATTAGCATTCATTCAAATTATTCTTCTATGTTTGATGCCATAAAGGATTTTGATAAGAATAAGGATGTTGTAACATCATTAATGGATACATGGATCCCTAGAGCCCAGACATTAAGAGACATGGCAATTACAACCAAGCATGTCAATGATGCACCTCGTAACATTGTACCAACTCTCAGGCTTATAAATTCAATTAAGGATTTTTAGGGGTTGGTAGGTCCTTTGGAAAAAAATATCAGGGAGCTTGTCAAAAAGTTTGATGAATGAAATTTTAGTCTACTTCCTGTTATTTTGAGTGAAAATGGTGGGGTTAAACCTCTACAATTGTGGAAGGACCAGACAAAACAAATAATATCTGCTCAAGTTAAGCTCATTTGTGACACTGTTGATTTAGATATGTTGAGAAGTAGAATGGATAAGTTGATTCACACTGGCATTTTCTTAGAGGAATTTGACAAGGAAGCTAATCGAGTGGTTATCAAGTACACACCTTATAGGACCAAAGTAGATGAACTTGTCAATTTCATTTGGCCAACAGAGGAGTATTAGCTATGGAGGTCCAACTATGTTGACAATTTAGATTTCTAAAGTGCTGAAGTATATGTAAATGTTAATGTTTTGATGATTATTGTACTATTCACTTATTGAATATATTTGATCTGGGATGACTTTTGTTGAAATTAGAAAAAAAAAGAATTACTCCCTCTTTTTATAGTATTTATTATTAGTTTAAACTTTATTGTATATAAAATTGGTCGGATCTTACATATCAACTTACAAATATTGTGCTCCTTTTAATTCAAAATTGTTGACAAGTGTCATGGACTGCATACATGGAACATAGTTTGGAAACACTATTAAGTATTATCTATAAACTTACGTCAAATCAAGTACAAATATTTGCATGCAGATTAAATTCACTTAAATTCACTTGAAAAGATATATCATATCACTTAAATATTGGCACGCTTGGAAAGATATCCCAAAGCTTTGAAGCTAAGCACCATTAATGAAGCATGGCTCTATTTAATGGAGCCCAACAACGCCTCATAGTCATACCAAAATTTGAAGCTAGCTTGTTGCTTAACAAAGAAAGTGGATATGCCAATTTGCATTATAGCGTTGCGAAGGCAAATTGCTTTCTTGGGTTTCATAAAAAACTTAAGGCTTAGAGCTATAACGAAGCCTCACAGAATTGCTCGTTTGCACTTCCTAGAGTTGGAAGCCGTGAAAATGGTGCTTGGGAGGGACTTCTTAATAGATAGGAACAGATACAGAGTGAATTCTGACATAGCTTCTTGGTTCTTGGCATCATTGTTGGACCTTGGAGGTGTGAAGGAGGATATTCTCATTCTATTGCGAGAAATTTTCAAGGCACATTATCTAGGTAATGATTTGGAGGTGGTTGTTGGGGCAGAGATGGGTGTGGGGATTCCGCGATCTTCTGACCTATCATTGGTGTTATTTGGGGCAGAGATGGGTGTGGGGATTAAGCGCTTCCATTTCTACTCAACATGATAGATGGGGCTTTCGCCCGCCACTGTCACTAGGCCACCATCGGTCTGAATTTTCTAAGGCACACTCGAGCTCTCGACATAGAGCTGAATATGGAATGGGTGCTGTGCTTCGCAAACCTAGTGGAAACATGAGATTTTTATGGTTTCCCTTAGCCAGTGGCCCAGTGTTTTAAACTTTTAATTTTTGCTATGTAATATTATCATATGAGTATCATTTGGGAAAGAATATGTATGAGAATTTTTTGTAACATAATGATATGCCAGGGGCATAGCTATCCCCCAACTATAACAATTTTTTGAATTAATATCAATTGAATACCTATTTTGCTAATGTAAAACATAAAAAATATTTGCATGCAAATTTAAAACATAAATCAATAAAAATGAAAAAAGAAAGTTGCCAACAAATTGATAAATGACATTTTAAACACTAAAAGTTGTCACTAAAAGTAGATTATGTTTATTGTTTGTATCATAAATTACTCGACCATTCGATGAACATTTGATGGATGGTTGTAGTTGCATTCTGGAATGAAATGCACAGAACGCTAGGCTTGCGAACTTAAATCCCTGGAATCACCCTATAACCGTTAGATTTACAAAGATCAATGGTTTAGAAATTGCTGTGAGCTGTCAATGCAGGACAACTATCAGACATGTACTAATTGTGTAGTTTGGAAGCAACATGTTGAATTGACGTTTCATTCACTAAAAAAATTCACTTTATAAAAAAAAGCAAACTTTCTACTTTTTACTACTAAGTGATTTTATTTTTAAGTGAGAGCCGAGAGGGTCAGCACACGGGGAGATTTCAGATTGCTCATTGCAGTGCACCAAGGAGATTTTAGAGTGCTAATTGCAGTGCCATTTCCAACAAATCCGGTAAGACAAAACACAGAATTCCTAGGCTATGTTTCATTGTTTCTTACAATCTTATTTTGGCAAACTTTTTTCTTAAAATCTTATTTTGTCATACTTTGCGTTTAGGGTTGAGAGACTTAAGAAAAATTAAGGAGGACTTAAGAGGGAATTCACAATTTCATATTGTATAAGCATGTCTACCACCACTAGCAGACTAGAAAAAGTTTTTGGGAAAGGCAAAGCAAGTACGGATAGAAAAATAGATTATTTTGAATTGCTTAAAACCTCATGTTTGACTGATGAATATCATGGTATTTATGATCCTAACATGTATGGTAAACTTACCTCAGAACTTAGATTTTCATGTGAGAATAAGGTTGCCAAGAAAAAGAAAGTTGATAGTATCAATGCACCATGGGTAACTGGATTAGGGCGCATGATGTTACATGAGGTTTTCCCTTGCCCAAAATTTATCATGGTTTGTGCCCACAATTATGATGATAACAAAAGAGCAATTGTAAATAAGGATACCAAAGAAGAAATTTTATCCATTAATGTAGAAGAATTTGGAAAAGTGTTGGGTTTACAACCAAAGAATTTGGAGACGTCCACATTGACCTAGAAAAGCTTGCTAGTGATTATGAAGCAGCGGATGAAAGGGACAAAAATGTTTTCCTAAATAAAATAGTTCAAGAAAAAAACAACTTGAAAGATAACCATAAGCCTCCTTATTTTTTGAAAAATTTAAATCATGGGCTCATGATACTATTTCCATGCTAGCATTTTGCCTCGGACTGGATAGGAATTAGGAAGTTGATGCAAGCCTCCTTGAAATGGTATATAATATCCATTATGGTATTGGTGTACATGTCAAATATAAATTTATTGAGAACATTGTAGAATCCATGCATAAACAATTTTTAATGATTAAAGGAAGTTCCACCAAGACATTTAGGTTCACAACCTACTTGTGCTATTTTTTTCTATTCAAATTTAGTAGAATGTTTTAGACCAACAAGCTTCAGATTTAGGCCTATAGTAATGCTGAGGAAAAGAAAATGGCTCCAGTATATGATTGGATCACTAAGATAAGGATGCATGATTCTCGAAGGAACCACAATCATTTTGTAGACTACTTTTTGGCTCCTTGCATCAAGCAATTACAAATAGTCCAATGCCTAGATTGCCTATGTCATGTAGACATTTCATTCAACTAGGAAAAGAAATACAATTGGTTGATTGGTACTTATTGGAAGAATATGTTGTGCTAAGATTTTATGGATCAGGAATAGAGCCATACAAACTTCTAATACATGTGACAGAAAGGGTTTTTGCATTGGAATATGTAAGGCAAATGCAGAGTACTGATGAACTACACTTTGCCGGTCAGCAAAAGAAGACCTTATTTCCTTCTTTACCTGTTTCATGTGGAGGGTTCACATTGGAGAGAAAAGCATTTAAGGTGGCACATGATCTTTTGAAATTTTTTAATTTTGATACTGTATGTCACTGGCAGTATGATCCATGTGACACCATTAAAACAATGATTGTGGCCAATAGGAATTCTGCAAGTAGAATTCCACATCAAAATAAACCCTTGCTTGAAAACTTGAGAAACAAGGATTCCTGGGATGAGGTCAAAATAGCAATGGAGAAAACTGCTACTGAGAAAGGTATTTCTTTTGAACAATTGTCAGCAAAAATTATGGCATTGCACCAAAATACAAGAGCACTAGCACTAGCAAAGAATGAAATCAGGAGGTACAACAATTTTTATGGAAAAAGTGATAAACCATCTATTAGAGCAAAAATGCCAGATTATCTAGATGAGTCTGTTACAAAGAAATACTGGACACGATAAAAAATTACTGCATTTTGGTCTATGAGGAAGGAGCTAGGTGAACCAAGAACTATTACAGACTATGGAGAAATCAATGAAGATGAAGAGTATAGCAAATTGTGGAATATAGAGCATTCCAATGAAAATGAAGATGAAAAAACTGATAGTGATGATAAACCTGATGATGATAGAGATGAACAAAGCAATTTCAAACTTGGTTTAAGTCAAGCCACATAAAAAGCATATACTTCAGGAGCAGCCATAGCTGAAAATATGGGTTATCATGGTGGTGGTTTGGGGTCCCAAGGACAAGGCATTTGGAACCCAATAGATTTAGTCACCAGAAAACCAGTTGATAAATGAGGCCTTGGGGATGAATCAACTGATAAAATAGACCAAGGTCATACAAGGAGAACTGGAAGAATTGATTATGTTACAACTTCAAATCCTAATCCTCATGGTCAGATGCAATCACAACTTGGACATGCCCATGGTGGAGAGCCTAGTGCGACTGGCACTGCCACTGGTGGAGAACTTAGTCAACATGTGCTGCAACAACAGGTCCAACAACAAATTACACACAAGAGGACACCAATACAAGATACCACACAAACACTCAGTGATCAAGGGATACAGAAGAGACAAAGGATTATGACAGGTCCAAGTCTAACTACCAGTTCCACTACAAAGAAATTGCAAGTACTCATATTCCTTCACCATTCAAGCATTCCCTTATTCCTACATCCCCAGGTTTTGATTACATTCAAGAGTTTAAAAAGAAATCAAAATTGTATAAAAAGGAAAAGAAGCAACTAATAGAGAGTGTGTCTGTTGTAACTTTAGATCTTGCAACAACCATGATATTACCCACATTTGACACAAATACAGAAATCACGGAGTACACAATTGTTGTTTCCACAGTTCAAAATAAACTAGAAAATCAGATGGATCGATCTGAATTTCAGGTGAGCAGTTTGCAATTTGATTTTTCTAGATTAAAAAATACTAACAAAATTAATATATCAAAGAAGAATAATGAATTGGTGTACACATCATTGCTAAAGCATGATAGAGAGAAAAAAAAGTTGTAGAATCAAATAGAAAAATTATAGGCAGACTTAGCAAATGAGAAAGCAAAGAGGAAAGCAACAAATAACAAGAGCAATGAATTAGAAAAAAGAATAAAAAAATCTGCCTCTACATCAACAAGCAAAGAGGATAAATAAATAGAGGTGGAATTGAATGGACTGAAGCAAAGGTTAGATGAGAGCAAAAAGAAATATGATGAGGAAAAATCCACTTCAGAAAAATTAAGACAAAGCATTGGGAAAGCAAATGAACAGTGGGAACAAAAATTGGAGAAAGAGAGGCAAAAAAATGAAACATTGGCCGCAGAGCTTATGGAAGCAAAAAATGAAATAAAATCTTGTCAAAAAAAGTTAACTGAATTTCGTAGACAAACAATGAGGCACATGAAACCAAAGATTTGGGAGGAAATAATGTAGAGGATTGATCATTTGTGTGAATTCTTTCAATTGATTGATGCCATGAGACTACATCATAATAAGCTGAACAAATATTTAATGGACAATAAAAATGTGCAACTGCAGGCAGAAGAGAAATCTACAAATCAAGTTCTAGAAATAGTCTACAAAGCCAGTGACAATGAATTGATTTCAAAAGGCATTACTAATTGGATTGAAGCCTCAATGAAGGTGACATCTATCATTCAAAAGTGTTCAAAAATGCGTGAAACAACAAAATTTGTGATTAAGGCTGCAACAAAGATTAAGGAGGATGAAAAGGTAAGGAACTTGACAAAGCTTGGTTTTCCACAGGCTTTTGACACAAATGACTAATTCATTGGAAAGGATTATTTCATAAAGAAGATGGAGGATGAAAGGAAGATTGATTTGGACCAGTTTCCTTAGAACCCAGATGAGGCAAACTTTTTGGATTTCATCAAACAACTGATAATCTTGACTGTATCTTTGGTTGAAACATTCAAGATAGACCCAAGATCCAAATTGAAATTTGATCATACATTGTTAACAAAAATTCAAGTCAGACAACATCAACTAGAAGAAATGACAATTCCACCACCTCAATAGTGGAATTTGCTAAAAAAAACTGTTAGAATGATTTGATACTGATAATATGAGTTTTCAAGTTCCAACTCAGCTCTGTGTAGAGTTGTCTTTGAGCAAGATTTTACATTGCCTCTATGTATTCCTTCATTTGAAAATCAATATAAAACTCAAATTCAGTAATGTGTTGATGTTCAATTATCTATATTATTTATTTTATCAATTGAATATAAACTTTGATTTCAACTACTAAATACACATTCAACGATTGCTGATGTTCATTGTTCTATATCCTACTATTGTTAATATGCTAAGCTAATGTTATTTACCATTTCAAATGTTTTATTTACATGCCATTGAGACCGCCCGCTATCCCTCTGGCTTCACCAGTGTTTAGAGTTTAACTTTTTTTTATCATCGGACGGTTAAGATTAAAACATCTTACCGCATATTTGCCCATGTGCTTTATAATTCCTTTAAGCAATTCACTGTTTAAAACCCAACGCAACTCCTTCAAGATATTTGAGAAAAAAATTCATGTCATGTCTTCTAAAGTCTCTTCGACGGTCCAGATGAAGACATGCATCATCTCCCCGCTATCCCTCTAAGAGATGAAAGCTTTTGGTGGGCCCCTTGCGGGCTAGCGGGGAACGACCCAGATTGACTCTGAAGATGTCAATTTTTAATGCTTTGATGTTCAACATCTATAGTGGATGATGGGTCCCACTTTGACAGGCAATAGGTGTCACTAGCCCGCTATCCCTCTGGATTTCTTAAAACATTATTTTATTCAAGCAGGCTGGCGGGAAGCGGTTAGGATTTAATCTGTGAGATCCAGTGGCTCCCATTAATGTTCAAATATGCACATGTGAATTGTTTGTGACTTATAAGCAGACATCCCTAGGTTGACGAGACAAAGGGACATAAAAACTTTGCGGGTCAAGACTTAAGATAAAAGATGAAATATTTAACCCCTTTAAACATTTTTTGATGCATAATGTTCCCAACCAAGCGGTGACCGATGAGACAAGGGAAGGGGGGCGGTAATACTGATGGGTTTGATGGCTTAAGTGTGAACTTGGATGTCTGGGAACCAGCGGTAACAAGTCAACTTAAAATTATAACACAAAAGGCTAAAAGGTCAGGTTTATGTATATTTCATTTTCTAACTTAGTTGCGGATAAGGCACTGATCAAAATAATTCATAAACTATGAAAAATGATGCAAAATCACCTATCAAATCAAAAACCAAAATTCTACTTAACTACAAATTTTATGTTTTATGCACAAATCAACTTTAGCAAGGAAATATTAAGCATTGAGTTGAATGATGAATCACTGAGTACATGTAAAACTTATCAGTATGACACAATTAAAATATGAAATAATTAATAATATGTCAATCTATTCAATTTGATTCATAATTTCAAGGAATAAAATATAAAATATCATCAACTACAGTTTTGGAATATAATTCATGAAATGCAGTATAAATACCTAAAAACTGCTAATTCACTTCCATTTCCCAAATCGAGTCAGGGTCCTCAAACTGACGTTCAGAATAAGAAAAAGAGTCATCTTGATTATGAGTCTCGTCTTCATTTTCTTCATCTTGATTATGAGTCTCAAAGTCAAATTCATCAGTCATTGTGTCACTGTCATTGTCCCACCACCACCAGCATTTGAACTTGAAGTGTTGCACAACCCTCTTCTTTTGCATATGGACTTCCAGATTGTAAGTGCCCTTTCATAAGGAAAATTTTTGACATTATACGCACTTCCTAACACCCTCAAGTAATTTTCCAAATTCTTGTCTAGTTTGTTTCTTATCTTTGATTTCAAAAACCCCAATGCATTGAAAACTCTCTCATCTTCCACTGAACCCAATATCATTGTTTGACATAAATCAACAAGTTTGAAATATTCTGATATCGAATCACGCAATATTTCACTCTGACCCAAGTTTTTCCAGGCCTTTGTTATTGATCCCGCTTCGAAGGGATTCTAAACTGGTCTATCATACTTCTTGCAAACCCACTACATTGTCCTCTAAGATTATTTCCATCTATAATTCCTTCTATATTATGTCCATTGCATTTTGCACTTTTCGAAAAGTATGCGATCAAGGTAGTTACTTTTTGATGAAAAAAGCTTGGGCTATCTCGGTGGCCTTGAACCCAAAATTGAGGATACACAATAGACATGGCATCAAGTATTTCTTCTCAAGGGAATTGATTATAAATCTTTGTTGAAAGATTGCTTACAATTTCCTTCAAATTATTACTAATAGATTCAACAATGCCATCAAAATCTTCCTTTCTAACAGGTACTTCTCTGATAGAGTGCCTGACTATCTTACAATGGTACATTGGTATCTCAAATCCACGTACAAAGGCACATAACTCCCCGTTTGCATTAAACTATAAATAATTTTCAGGATGATTCAAATCTGTAATTATCTGCCACCTAAAAAAAATTAGGCTTTGAGAAGTTAGATCTAGATATAGATTATTGAGGGCCATGCATGTCATTCTACATAGTTTGGTATACTCATAGATATACATAGTTCTATCTTGGGCTTTATTCACAAGATTGTTCATTTCATCCAGCATGGGGAGAAGACTAGCTAAAGTTAAGAGTGTCTCTATATCGCTTAACCTATGTGTTGGTAATAATTTATGTTCAAGGTTTTTGGCCTGGTCCCCTCCCTAAAATCCAAAATTTCCTAAGTGTTGGACCTTCTCAGTGTTTTTCAGCATCATCATGATATTCTAGAGGAGGGTTGTCTTCATCATCGTGTTTTTAGGAGTATCCCCCTGATGTTCCTTGCATGGATCATTTCTTGTCATGACCGGATATCCTGTGGGGGCTTCATGTTTTTGCCAGCCCGACATCTTGCCTGGAGGTCATCATATTTGAACATCGGGTGATCTTCATTAAGATCACCCCGATGTTGGTTTATCACCTTATGTTTTTTCTTATCAGCTGCATGATTTTCAATTGTCGGGGCGATATGTCTTTTAGCTTCATCATTTTCTAAGGACGGGGTGATATTTCCAAATATCAAGTATGATCTAACATCACCCTGATGTTTCATGAAGTTACAGTGCTACCCGATATTCTTGTCGGGGGTGATATTTCAAACATCTGGTGATCTTCCAAAATATCACCCTGCCCTGATATGATGATGATGTCACCCCGACCTTTCGAGGGGGTCATTTTCTAAGTTGTTCAATCCGACCTGATGTTCTTTGAGTTAAAGAGGTCATCATCATCATCTGGTCTACAGTGCATCATGATATTTTGTGTGGGGGGTGATATTCTGAAATATTGGGTTATCTTACTAATATCACCCCGGTGCCAATATGGCGATGATGTCATCCGGATATGAGAAGGGCGTGGTATGCAGACGGGTGATGGTGACATCATTAGGACATGATGGTGACGTCATCAGGATTTTTGAGGACATGAGGATTTTCATTGGCCAGACATTTGATATCAGCCAAGCAGGAGGATTTTCCTCTGATGCATTAGGTTGTGCCGATGAGGGCGATTATCATACAGGTGATATTGCGATGTGATGCTGACGTCAGGGTGATATTTTATGCGTCCGGATATCATGCTGCTGGAGGATGAGGATGATGAAGGTTTATACTAGTGTCATCGGGAGCAAAAACACCGACATCATATATGCTTGTGACCTAGTATATAAAGTGTTGAAAAGGTTACTGCACGGTGCATGTGGGATAATTGTTATCTTGCATATTTTAAAATATCATGAAGAGGTATTTTGGTAGGAAACGGTTGCGATGCACTATTTGATGTCTTCCTGATGGCTACGAGGTAGATGGGCATTAATGGCGGTTGTTGCAGAGGTATGGGTGATGGCGTGGATAGATCCAGTACCTGAGTGAAGTTGTACATCCACGACTGGCGGCTCATGGCTCGAGAACCTCTTCTGTCCCCTCTTCCACTTGCTGCATTCAATGCATTGAGCGCCTTTTTCTGATACTATGTATCTGGCGGGATTTTTGGTCAACCATGTAATTAATGCTGAGTGTACCTTCCTCGCTGTATTTAGGGGACTGTGTGACTCATTTTTAGTGGTTGTTGAAAGCTGGACATTTTTGGCTCTGTAATACAATACAACTGATTCGGTTGCTCTGTGTAATAAAACTTGTGAGTTTATGTATCTCCTGTTGTATGTTACTTGCATGAATCCACTGATTTCATGATTGAACTTATATGAGAAATGCCATGTTTGCATGTGTTTTGTTAATTCTGTCTCCAGTATTGCATGTATCTTTCTTCTGAGTCTAGATATTTAAGGAATGTCTGAGACTCTAGAACACAGAATTCATGTATTGAATGTTTGATCTCTTAACTTCTACTCAAGGGGTAGATTAAACTATTTTCAGATTGAATATTAGGAAGGGTATACTGCAATAGGGATGCCATAAGTATAGATAGCTTAACACCCTATATTGGGAGATATCTGTAAGGCAGATATCACATGTATGCCCTTGAAATCCAGTTTTAGTTGTTCATGCTAACCATTCACAGGTGTATGGCTACTGACTCCAAGCCCTGGATAGGCACCATTCTAGTTCTGTGTTGAGGTTATACACCAGGTCCAGCTCTGCATCCAAACATAAAATCAAAATCAAACTCCAAAACAACCATTAGGATAGTAGAATTAGTTTTAGGATCCCAAGTCCTCTGTCTACAACTAAAAATAGGCCCAAAGCTAGCCCCCTTTGCTCTTATCTTGCAGTTTTGGTCTACTTACAGGAGGACTTATCTGCTTCATGTCAGCATCCCAGCCTTTGTATGCATATTCTCATGGATGTTGAGTAGGGAATACCCCCCTAGGTTTTGCAGAGCCTGAAGAAGAAGAGGAGATAAAAATAGAGTCTATCTCCTATAATGTTGGCCCCTGGCCCAGAGATCCTGTTGATCATAGATGGCTACCTTGTAGGGAAATCTGGGACTAAGCATCCAGTCTGGGAAAAAACCAACACTATGTAAGAGGTCAGGAGCTTTGTCTACTGTGTTGTGATGCTCGTACATTATTCCAATCAAGGATGGATATTCTAAAAGAACTCGTTGCACTGGTCCATGCAAGGAGATCCATCTAGTATCAACATCCTTTAGAAGCTTGTTTCCTATTGTTATTCCCTCAGCAAATTTTTGAATTTCCACAAAATGTTTGGGACTTCGGCATAAGTATGTGTGGAGCTCGCAGACTAGATTTTCAACTTTTGATACTGTAGGAAACTTGCTTACAATTTTAAATGCTAAATTCATTTTGTGGGCCATGTAGTGAATGGCAAGCATGTATGGTGCACAAGTAGTTTGTAATTTTGTGCAAAGACTGGTCCTATGACCTTGCATTACTGCAGCTCCATCTGCTTCTACACACACCAACTTTTTGGCAATTGTCAAGTCATCCATACATGCAATTTCATTCAAAGACTTCTTAACTAGTTCAAATAGATTTTGCGATGTTGAACTGTCCTTCATTTTATGAACACAGAGTAGATGAGCTCGGCGGACATGTTCTTTTATAGTATACACATGCATACAGACCCAAGAAGTATTATCTACTGCAGTAACTTCATCTAAAGATAATGCAATGAAGTTTGACTCTTTTACATTCTCCTTTAAATCTTGCTTTTCTACTGTAGCGAGACAGTTTGCCCATTCCCATCCAACATTTATTGACCAATGTGTGCTAGGATAGTGAGGAACACTCAAAAAAGATAATAAATTACTATACTCTGGGTAGTCTGTCATAGGATGCCTTCTGGACAAAATATGAAAAACAACACTCATCTAAACAGTTTTTGCCAGTTGTGCTCCTTCCATTGCTTTTCCAAATTGAGCCTTGATTGTACCTCCACTTGCAGCAAGATTTGTCATTCTTTTCTTATGCTCATCATATTTCGCAGCATAGTTCACATGAAGACATTCTTCCTTTGATTTCCATCTTACTACTGATGTTTCCTTTCCGTCTATGATTTGTTTTTCATAAACTTTACCTATATGCTTTTCTATAGTGTTAAGCTTTAGCTGCAATTTCTTGTCTCTTTTACATTTCCAACTACAAATCACACACTTGCATTCTGTTGGTTGTTCATCTTTGTTTTCTTTCTCCACTGGTTCAATGAATGGGTACTTTGACACCCAATCAAGCTGAAAATTCCTTGACATTTCCCACTCGCACCCCAGTTTTGAAGCTTTTGATTTGTCTTTTGAATCTTTTGATTTGCCTTTTCTTTTCTTCTTGCCAACATCATCTGTAACTCCAGCATTTTCTTTTTTATCCAAGTCAATTATCTCAATCTGGCTAACTGGGGTATCCCTTAGAACATCTTCTGCGGTATTGCCATCCTCATTTTGGCTAACCAAGGTTTCCCTTGGAACATCTTCTGTTGTATTACCATCCTCAGTCTGGCTAACCAGGGTACCCCTTGGAACTTCTTCTATGGTATTGCCATCCTCATTCTGGGTAACCAAGGTATCTCTTGGAACATCTTCTACGGTATTTCCATCCTCATTCTGGCTAACCAGGGTATCCCTTGGAACATCTTTTGCGGTATTGCCATCCTCATTCTGGCTAACCAGGGTATCCCTTGGAACATCTTCTGCGGTATTGCCATCCTCATTCTGGATAACCAGGGTATCCCTTGGAACATCTTCTGCAGTATTTCCATCCTCATTTGACTCAATGGCAATCCCACCTTGTGGTGGTGGTGAGGTATTGCGAATGGCTTCTTCATTATTATTTGGTGCAAGAGTTGATGGTGTAGCTCCATCTTGATTTGATGGATCAGAAACATTGTCAGTTCTAAAGTAAGACTGTATACTAACTCCACCTTTTCAGCATTTTGATGGCCTCCCAGTCCCTTCACCACCCTGAGGAGTCTTACCCTTGTCACACTTGCGGCTCGACATCTTGATCTCCCACTTTGAATAAAAAATGGAAAAAATGTCTTCTTGTTTAAGGGCATACTCATAGAATATAGATCCCATTCCCTACTAAATATCTTCTTTAAGATTGAATCAAGAATGGAAGAGATAAAGAAATCTTATAACACTAATACTATGAAGAAATGATTACTCACCTTTAAGTTTAGGTTTTCACTAACTTGCTATTTGTTAATGCTAAATACAGGAATGCCTATGTTGTAAGTTTGTAACTTTGCCTACGATCAACTTCAAGGTTCCAACTCCAACTTCCAAAATCTGAATCGAGAGCTCACAAGTTCAAAACTGAACAAAATGTGTAAGAATAAATCAGAGTTTCAATTGTATTTATATCAATCCATATTTGGTGAATTCTACAGGAATTCTATATGGTATATTAAAATGATTTGGTGAATCCCACGTGATTATATAAGGAATATGTTTAAGTGTCGATGAATCAAACTTCAACGGACTACATACATTGTAATTTCCAAGGTGAATATGGCCCTACGATTAGCACAGAGGTGTCATAGAAATTGGTGAAATGGCCCCTCATAATCAACTACTTGTAAATTTTAATTAGTGAAATGGGTCCTCACGCACAGTGACCATTTAATGGGGTTGGCGAAATGGGTCCTCACGCGCAGCGACCATTGAATGGAGTTGGCAAAACGTGTCCTGATACACAATGTTGTTTTAATAGTATTGGCGAATATATGAGTGATTTACTACTTGCTTCTGAAATTCTAGGCAAAAATATTAGTCAGCCCATTTGAAACACATAGTTTGTTATGGCGAAAATCTTACTAAGTTGATTCTCATAAAATAAATCAATGGAGAATAGATATGCATTCGACCAATAATACGTAAAATCTGGGTGATTTGACCACCCTGTTGGATGTGATTTATTCGCTAATTCTGACTTGGCCAATCTGCGATATTCACCAATTGGCGAATATTCACCACTAAAAAAATCTCTGGTAGTGGAGGTGTTGTTTAGGGGCTTACCCCTTCCTCTTTGAAAACTAAATTCATTAAGGTAAAGACCCATCATATTGTTGTGCCAGTGTGTTACTCCCCATCCATTATTGTATGTTTGGTTTTTACTCTATTTACACTCCAAACAAATGCGAAGAACAAAACATACAATGGAATTAGATGGAGGATAATCTTCCCACAACTAATTGGATGGTGGGAGGAAGAGTTTGATGTGGTAGAACACTATTCTTGTTGGTGTAATTAATTAATTAGTTACACTTTTTTAAGTTGACTTAGGGCTATTTTAAGTTATTTTAGGTTTTCTTATCTTGCTCTCATAAAAGTAAGTTATCTCATGTAATTCATAATTTTAATTCATTAATTGCATCCATATTGTGCAATATTGCTCTCCTATGCCTTTTTTCCTTTTAGAAGGCTAATATCAATTTTTGCAGGTGATCTTGGTCTCTTGAGTCCATTGGGGACTCTCACATGGTATTAGAGCTTCAAATTTGCAACCCCTTCTTAGATCTAGGAAAATTTGGTCAAGAGCTTTTTATAGGTACATTTTTAGGCAAAACTAACCTCACCATTTAGTCCAGAAGACCTAAAAACCCTTATTTTCATACATGGCACTTGATATTTAGGCGACAGTGAAATTTTTGTCATTTTTCTAGGGTTTGAAAAATTATGCAGGCAAAAAGTCCTATGGTTGTATTGTGTCGTATCGCTACCTATGTCATCATACAACATTGCAGTTCAAATTGGCTTTGTATGTTGGGTTTTCAAAAAATCCTCTAGTTAGCGATTTTATTCTCTAGTTTTTAGCATGTTTGGGTTTTTGACTAACGATTAGAGCATCCATGAATACGAATCTAGTGCAAATGACTGGTTTTTAACTAGTGTGTGAAGATATTGCATAGTGGACAAAGCTTTTTCTTGATGGATCTACATTTCCCCGATGGTTCTTGACTTTAACCTACGGATCTATGCTTTGGAGAAAATCCTTTGGTCATTGTCAATTCATTCGTCAATGGGTACTGATTTGACTAGGTGCGGTTATTAACCGACGTGTTTTTTTTTCCTAGAGGACAATATCCAGTGCAGATCCAAGTTGTCCGCTAATATGGAGCATTACACAAGGGTCATTTGCTTAAGGGCAATGAAGTTTTTATTATAGGGAATATTCCCTATGTGTACTGCTTGCAGTGCCTTTGAGTTCAGTCAGCGGTCATATAGATGTCACCTCTCCATGTGTTTCTAGTGCCCAATGCTCTCTCCATCCACTCCAGGTCCTATGGGTGACCACATGCCTAATTGATAAGTGCCCTAGCACTTTGTGCCTAGCCCCTAGTCATAGCAGCGACCAAGGGCCTCAATCTAGTTGCCAACCTCTTGTGCCTAGCACCAAGTTGCCCATGTGACTAGGCCCTTAACTAGGGGGGGCCTATTTTTTGCCTTTCAATCCTATTGGAACACTTTTGCAAAATCATATAACTTGGGCATACAATGTCCAAATTTCATAAACAAATAGGCAATGAAAATCTAGTTCCATGCTCTTTCTAGTGGTATTGTTTTCTCCTAATTTTTTGCTAGTACATTTTATTGTTGTTTAAAGCCCAAGAATCTTTTCCAACTTCTGAGCTCCATTTTTTTTGCCTAGAATCTCTATTTTTCGTAAACAAATAGGCATTGGAAAGGTATCAACAAGCTCTACACAACCACCCATGTACTTTTTATAGTTTTAGTCTCAGGTATCTTTTATTTAGTTTGTCAGTTTTATGGCTTCTATTTGATATTCTACACATTTTAGCTTCTAGAGAAGTTATGTTTGCTTCTATGGGCTTAAATTATTAGCATAAATCTATTTTTGATCTTTGATTTAATCATTTGAGGAGGTATCATGGGTTTTGCCACTCATCCTTCTGTGGTTAATCTGATTGAGGGTAATTATGAGTCTTGGCAAAAAGGCATCCTAACACATCTTAAGTGGCTGCATCTTTTACCTTATCTTTATGGGCTCATACTTGAGCCAGATATGCCTTAGAAGAAATCTATTTGGCATAACAATGTTGATCATATTGTAGGATTAACTTGTTTTAGTGTTGATGATGACACTTTGTGTGCTCTTTCAAACCTTGAGTATCCACGCACACTTTGGACTGCAATTTGGGAGTTGTATGGAGATCCTCATGTCTCACCATTTCTAGATGATCCTTCTACAGATTGCCTCATTCCACTTGATGATGCAAATTTCATACCCTATGATGATGATAATTTAGAGGAGCTTGAGTATATTACAATTCTTGATTGTTTAGATGACTCAAAGACTTCTCTTGCTTCCTCTTCTCCTTCTGTCGAGATCACACCTCCTTCATCACCTATTGCTACATCTAAGTCCAATGCTGCTACATTCATGGCTTCAAATGATTCTTTGCAACATGTCAATCTTATTCTTTCAAATTCACCACATGGGGACTCTTATCTTGTAGACATATCATCCTTATTTGTGGAGTCTCACATTTCTAATTTGGAGGACACATTTGAGGGTTTATCTCTCTTATTTGATTCCATCTCAAGTGGATTTGCATCACCACCATCTTTTGTGTTTCCAGATGCAGTTCAAATCATATCCTCTCCCAGTTCTTCTTCTTTGTTTGGGAAGATAGTTTCTATTTTGGAGAAGACATATTTTCCCAGTATGAGGTCACTTGAGTTGCATTCATAGGCACACATTTCAATATGGATTCCCTATTCATCCAGGATGTGGGAATGGATTCTTCATTCACCAGTGGATCTGCTTCTTCTGAAAGGGAGACATGTAATTTTCAAGTAGAGGATTGGATTCTGTCTTTAGGCACTCTTCATTAGTTTTGGAGCCTCTTCTTGGAGGGGATTCATATTCTCTATTCACTCTCTTATGGGGGGCCTTCATGGTTGTATCTTTGTGATGGATTCAGTTCTAGGGAGGTCTTAGTTTGAGCCCTTCTTTCATCACTTGTACATGTTTGTTTGCATGTTTTTTCTCTCTTTTGGAGAGGGGTGTTTTTCCCTCTAGGTTTTCTCCTTTTCCCCATTAGTGAGAGTCTACTTGTACATGGGTACCTAATAAGGCCTTGTAGCTAGGACCCATCCTTGCATTATTTGAATGTTTTTCATTCTCCCTAAGTTTCACTTAAGGGGGGTTGGTGTAATTAATTAATTAATTACACTTTTTAAAGTTGACTTAGGGCTATTTTAAGTCATTTTAGGTTTTCTTATCTGTCTCTCATAAAAGAAAGTTATCTCATGCAATTCATGATTCTAATTCATTAATTGCATCTATATTGTGCAATATTGGTCTCTTGTGCCTTTTTCCTTGTAGAAGGATAATATTAGGTTTTGCAGGTGATCCTGGGCTCTTGAGTCCGTTGGGGACTCACAATTCTAATAATAGCTAGAGGAATCCCTCTTAGGTATCTCAAGAATATGTTGATGTTTGGATACTTTATAGATATTCCTTGGGTATTTAGACCTTATTCACATTACGAAAACCACTCATGCTAATCATTAGTTTTCTTGGAGAAACAATTTTTTTGGTGCTGACTGGAATATTAGTAGGCATGACTATTTTTACATTTCCCACAACTTGTCCATCCTTGATTCACAGGGCCTTTTGGTTTGATTAGATTTGGCTACCACTCTATCTTATCATTACCAATTAATATTTTTTTCAATCTATTTAATAATCCATGTCAACTATGTTCTCTTCCATTTAAACTCAACATTTCTTACATGATTCTTGTTGATTGCATCAATTCCCCTATTGCCACCTAGTTGATTGAGTTGAAACCCTTATTGATGGAAGTAGCTTTTCTTGGTGGGAATGTGCTATTACTAAATGCCCAATGTGTCGATATGATGTTTACAAGAATAGGGTTGCCTAAATTTACTCTTGCTTTAATTGGATCAAAAATGATGACAAAGTACCGAACTTAATTTTCAATACCTCTAACATAAGCACAAACAAGAAATAATTTTCACTATTCTTGGAAAAGGTGGTAGTGTTCACATAGGCCTTGATGACATATTAAGGAGAATTTATGAACATAATAGATACATCTTCACTAATCATACTCAAAATAATTTTATTCAAATTGAAATAGAGAATGTCATCAAACACTATATTCCTACCAAAATTGATTATGAGCTCTGAAATCCATTAGATCACCTCTCTCTTGAAGGCCTTGATGTTACTCTTTCAACCATGGTTGATGAAAATAACCTAGGTTGAAAGGTCTTCTAGATGAATTCTTCATGACATAGGAGTGCATAAGAGAGGACTTCTACCATGTCTACTTGGAAGCCTTCCATAAGGGGTCTCATGTAAAATCAAGTTTAGCAATGAGTGCATCATCCATCAATTATTGGGCCCATTTTTGGTAGTTTCCCACGAAAGCATAAGATTATCAAGGAATGCCCACCCAAGACATTGATTTACTCAAGACAAACTATATATTAAACCACATGTTTAATTCATCAAGTAATGAATTTATCAATTGTCCTATAAGAAATGTTCAACAATGTCATGATTCTCCAACCAAAGACTAAGTCTATATTTATACCTTTAGGAATAAGCTTGTTTAGTCCTTGGTTGATAAATCTTCCATAAGACCCCTTATGGAAGGCTTCCAAGTAGACATGGTAGGTTTAAGTCATCAAGTAATGAATTTATCAATTATCCTATAAGAAATGTTCAACAATGTCATCATTCTCCAACCAAAGACTAAGTCTATATTTCTACCTTTAGGAATAAGCTTGCTTAGTCCTTAGTTGATAAAGCTTAAAGATTATGACAAGGTTTGATAGCCTTTTATCATTAAAATACTTATATCACTTGGTTTTGGGCCTAAATTTATCTCTCATGTGCAACTTATACTCTTTGACATTAATGCACAACTAGTGATCAATGACCACTCTCACTTCTTCTTTCTTTCTAGAAAATTCCATACAAATGGGTTATGCCCTTGATCCCTTCATCTATGCTCTCTTGCTTAATGCCCTAAGATACCTCCGAGAAAGGTCCCACTCTCTCAAGCTCATATTAGGTATCAACATTCCATGTGGCACTCATGTTCTCATCTCTCATTTTATTGATGAAAAAATCTCTTCCTCCATAATAACATTAAGTGACTAACACTCTTTATGCTCTTGTCATTTTGTGTTGTCTCTATATCTTAACTATCCATGAGTAAAATTGAATACTTCATGAATCAATTTGTCCCTCCACTTGCATGAATTTAGTTATAATGTCATGATCAAACATGGTGAAATTTCAAGATGTTTAGCATTCCTTTTGGTCTAGACATATCATTAACTAACATGTGGAGATGGCTTATATGTAAAAAATATATTAAAATTTTTGGGCAATAAATTTCTTGCTCTAGATGTAATGAGCCAAGATTCCAATAAAGTTTTCTTTAGTCATTCATATTTAATACTCCTCTTATTGGATCCCATCCAAATCTTGCTACAATTAGCTTACTCAACTCATTCACAACTTCCTTTAGAATACATGCAGCAATTAGAAGGGAATTCCTACTTCTTGGATCCATATTATCCCACCTAAAGATTGAGGGGGTTTAGGCATTATGGATATTCACATTTAGGGAATTTACCTATTGGCTAAATAGATTCTTTGTACCCTTAAATGATATAAACCATGGAAAGTTATTTTTGCATGACCACATCACTCTAATGATTATGAATGGTCTATGAAATATTGTTCACTAGAAATTGGCTTGGTTTGATAAGTCCCAGGGATTGTTGCATTTAACATCTAGAAAATTTGTTAGTTAGTTTCAAAGAAATTGGCTTGGTTTGATAAGTCCTCAAACATGGTCTCATCTTCCCCACTTCCTTTATTTAGTGGAATTGTCTGGTACAAATAAGAAATCTTCCCTTGCCTTACATCATTGACTTAAAGGTCACAAAAATAGACATAAAATTTCCACAGTCCATCATGATTGTAGTTCAGTGTTTCAAGATTTAACTGTGTGCAAGTTTTTTCCTCAAAATTTTGGATCACACTCCATGATCCATCATTAGGAGAAAGATCAAGAGAAGAGAAATAGAATAATGGATCATGGAGTGTGATCCGAAACATTGAGGAAAAAAATTGCACACAATTAAATCCTGAAACACTAAACTACAATTAAAGGTCACAAACTTTTTTGCAAAGACATCCAAACCTTTGGTGATCTTTGGGACATCCTCAATCTCAAGTTGAAAATCTATTATCAAATGTGAATTGAATTCAACTTCTCCTCTAAAGCTAGGTTTTCTATAGAGGAAATCCCTACTTTGGTGAACCCATCACTTCTTCTTAACCTATATCCAACTTGATCCCTACACCTTCTTCAAGGTTTGGAAATGGTTGAATGGTCCTAAACTTATTGTCTTCCCTCTCATAGTAGTTTATAGAAATAGTTTCTCAAGTCTACAACTCAATTAGCTCTTGATCTCCAAATTGAAATGTAAATTTTCCAACACTAGATGCACCAATCTTAGTGTATCCCTATTGTGTTCTAAACATGATACACAAGCACAACTTACTTCTTGGAAGCTACTTCATTTTAATTTGTCTATTGGTAACTATATTTTTTTTCCCTATAATTCTTGGGATATATTATGTCTATAATAAACAAAAATCAATCAAGAATATTTCTTGATTTTCACAATTGCTAGAACAACTTGGTCAACTATGTTCCAAAACCTCCTTGCTATCTTTGGTTGAAAAATCACCCTTTGTATGGAATTTGTAAATAGACTATTATTAATTTCTTGTGGAGATAGAGATGCATGGTTTCTTTCCAAATATTAAATATCCTCTTAACTCTACCACTCAAATTATTTACTCTAACTTCCACCTTTAGATATCGAATACGACTCATCTTTTGTAAGTTTCTATCAAGATAAACAAAAAACTTAATGAACAACTCAAATGAATGAACAACTAATTGCACCAGTTAAAAAGAACTAGGAAGGTCTCACCAAAAAAACTCTATGTTATTACAAACAATGTCATCAACCTCTTTACTATAAATATCATTCTTTATTGTGAAAACAAACAAAATTAAGATAACTATCACATAACTATACAAGACAAAACATCCAAGATAAATACTAACTCCAATATTCTAACCATATAAAATGGTTTATTCTTGATATTCTTAATATTGTTTTAATAGCAGTGGTTGAGACGTTGTGCTAGGGTTTCCCCTAACCGCCTATGTCTTTTGCAACCCTGATGCCTTCATCAGACCCAATGGGGTCCTCCTCTCGTGATCCTCCTGACCTGCCATCTTCCTTTGTAGATTTTTTGAAAGAGGACCATCCTCATGAGTCGTCCAATGCTCTAAACTTGAGTGCTAAGAATATTTTCGTAGCATCAGGTCATCCTTCTTGCCACAAAATCAATCGTTGCTTTCCCCAGTCCAATATGAGACCAAAGATAAGCATCTTACAAGATTTAGTAAATGTCTCTTATATGATGAATCACGACCTAATCTATAATTTTATGGGTTTTCACCCATCTTTAAATTTTTTGCACTCATGGATAAGTAATAACTGGGAACTCCACGAGGAATACTCTCTCTGGTTTATTAGCAATGGATACTACATTGTTATTTTTTCTTCTATCTCTGATAGAAATAAGGCCTTTGAGTTTGAAAAAAAAATCATGGACCTTCTAGGTTGTTTATCCAACCTTGGAAAGTTGGTTTTGATCCCAGGATTGAGCCTATTTCTATTCCTGTCTAGATCCGAATGTATGCCCTACCAATGGAATACTAGTCTCTACCAGTATTTGAAATCATAGTTAATTCTCATGGAAAGTTCCTAGGCATCTCTAGAGATACAATGGAAGGAACCTTTGCAGTTTATGCTCAGCTTTGTGTGGAAATGGATCTTAGCTAGCCCTTACCTGCAGATATTGCACTTGAAATAGGATAGATTTCTTGGATACAACAATTAGACTATGAGGCTTTGCCTTTTAGATGCAGAGTATGACATAAATATGGTCATTTAGATCATCTCCCTCTAATCCAATCTTTGGGGATGCGTCCTCTCCCACTTTACCAAGCCCAAATACAAAGAGCAAACAAATTGCAAATAAAGAACAAATCAATCCCCCAAAAGGGAAGGAAATCCAACAGGACATATTTGAACAACCAAAAAGAAATGAGAGACAAAAAAAGAAAGAAGGGAAGGATCAGACGCATCCCAAACCATCCAATAGGTATGATATTTTCAAGACCTTGGTGGATCAAGAAGAAGAACAATCTTTAGACTTGGCAGTCCAAAACCTTGTTGATGATTCAGTTCAACTTGTTGTTCCTATACTAACTACCACCAATGAGGTTTTAGCAATTAAGAATAGTAACACCTCTCAATCAGAAATGGCAAGTGCTATGATAGTTTGCTCCCAGGAAAAACCTTCAAACTTTCAAGAAATTTATCATGGAACTAGCAGAAAAGAGCAGGGAAAAGCCTCTTCTTGGGATTACCCAAATAGAAAAGAGACCAAAAAATAATAGCTCTCAAGGACTAGGCTGAAAAACAATGAAATAATTGATAGCTTCTCAAGGAGAAAAACTCATCAATGAAGGATTGGTAAGGCCTCTTGATTTGTACCTGCCCTATGGTAAACAATAATTTTATAATCATGGAATATTAGGGGTTTAAACATTAGCACCCATCAAGCTGCTATTTGCAGATTATTAGAGAATCATAATACTAATTTTTTGCTTATCCAAGAGACCAAAATGTCTTTGGATATTATTGATAAAGATGTCAAAAAAATATGGAGAGGTGCTAGTCATATGGCGGTGGCTGCCCGAGGTGCCTCAAGAGGGATTATCACCCTTTGGAACTCTCTTGAATGGATTGCTTTGGAACATATTGTTTGGAGGGGTGTTCTCACTTCTCTCTTCCGGAATAATATGACTAAAGAGTAGATTCTAATTACTAACATTTATGGTGATGTAGAGCAGGGGAACACTTATCAAGTCTCACAAACATGAGTGACTAATCTTGGAGGGAAGAAGGACAACAAACTTGCTTATCAAGACACCTACAAACTCCATTTTTGGACCCAACTTGGTTTGGACAAATGTGATGACTACCAACATTTGATTAGGGCATGAGACATATTTATTTTACCAATGGAGGCTTATCAAACTCATAAATTAGCCTAGCAAGTTGTCCTACCCAAGGTTCCTTCACAAATGGCCTATTTTCCTTGTAGCCCTAGAAATGCGGTTTGGAGGGCTTAACTCCAAAAATTTCCAAACAAATCCTAGAAATATTTATCTTTTTAGATATCCATTATGGCCCTCTATAACATACTTAACATGTAGGGTACATTTTTTTGGAACACAAGCGTCTAAATATGATTGTTCCTGTTGTTCCAAGGGGTAATTAGCCCTAGGTTTACAAAGGAAGTACCCTACCAGAGTGACCCAGAACTTTCTAACCTATTACAAAAGTTAGTATGGATTTAAAATGGATGGATTCAATAGGTTTTGGACCTCCATGGGCATTAGAAACAAGTTTTCCAACTAAATCTTCCTCTAGCTATCACCAATGGCCTAATACATAGAGATATCAAGCCAAATCTTCCTCAAATCTTGTCATGGACTGCTCCCCTACACCTGCATACAAAACCCATTGTAGAATATACCTATACAGACCCAAAAAATCCATTTTGGGGCTCTAACTCAAAGATTGGGTCAGAGCCCCATAAAACTCTTAAATCCCTACCAAACCTTCCTAGAAACAACAATTTTGGGACAACATTTTGTTCTTCTTTCTCCTGAAATTTCAAGACACCCAAATAGACTCAAATGAAGGTTAAAACATGTATTTACATCATCCAAAATGTGAGAGTCCTTTAAATGGCTGTATGGGTGAGTATTGCAGCAAAGAACAACAATTTTCACAGTAAAAAGCAGCAAACAGTCTTCTTTTCTGTATTTTCTCTTTTCCAACTTCAATGATATGTTTTCCATGACCTCCAGGGGATAAATACAATCCAAATCATCACTATTTCATGCAATATTCTTTTCCTATCTAAAAAGGCAAAAAAACTCACTAATTTCCCACTAATTTCACTAATTTTAGCCTCAAGACTATTTTTTTCCAAACATAGCACATGCTATTTGGAGTTCCACTACTAGTTGACTTCTAGAATAGAGGGAGTGGTTTCTAAAATAGAGAGAGTGGTCTGATTCAGACCTTATTACAATAATAAATTAATACATGACTCCACCTAGGCTCATAATGAGCATAAAATCCAAAATTTAAGGCTCCTAGTGAGCATACAAGTTAAAATTAACTATGGTGGTCTCTACACCATACAACTAGGGTAAAAAGATTTCAATCTCTTGATGAAATGAGCTCTTGGACAGAGGCTCCATGCTGTTTGATATCTTCTTTGGTCATCCATGTAGCATCTTCAATTGGCAAACCATGCCATTTCACCAAATGTTCATTATAGACTTTGTTTCTTGTCTTCTTAATCTCTCTTGTGTCCAAAATAATTTCAAGTTTCACTAACTGACTAGGTGGAGGATCCCTTATCCAATCCTCATTAGCAACATCTTTAGCTTCTTCATCTGCAACATTAGATCCTTTGAAAGAATACAAGTCTGCAACATTGAAAATGGGGGAGATAGCAACTCCAGGAGGGAGTTCCATCTCATAAGCATTTTGACCAAATTTGTGGACCACCTTGCAAGGTCCTATCTTCTTCATCATCAACTTTGTATATCTGCCCTTGGGTAGTCTCTCCTTCCTCAAATGAGTCAGCACCATGTCACCTACTTTGTATTGAACATCTCTTCTTTTTAGATCAACCTTCTCCTTGTACTTGGCAACACTCTTTTCAAGAGTTTCTCTTACTTGGTGACGTATCTCCTTCATGGTTGTGGCAAAGTCTTCTCCTTGTGCACTCCTATTGTCTACTCCCCTTAAGTCTCTCAGCTCATAAATGCCTCTTGGCTTCATGCCATATACTACTTCAAAGGGTGTTCTAATGCTCCTGTTAACAGAGTCATTGTAGGCATATTCGGCTTGGGGCAGCAATAGATCCCATGACTGATTATGCTCCTTTGTTAGGCACCTTAATAGGTTTCCCAAAGACCTATTTACAACCTTAGTTTTCCCATCTATTTGGGGATGGTAGGCAGAACTGAAAGTTAGATTTGTTCCTAGCTTCTTCCACAAAGTTCTCCAAAAGTGACCAATGAACTTGGAATCTCTGTCAGACACTATTGTCAAAGGCAATCCATGGATTCTTACAATTTCCTTGAAGAATAGACCAGAAATATGAGAGGCATCATTAGTGGACTTACAAGCAATGAAATGTGCCATCTTACTAAATCTATCTACAACAACAAAAATGTTGTCATAACCTCTTTGTGTCTTGGGCAGACCTAGACAAAGTCCATGCTAATTGGGTATTGGTAAAGGCTGATATAAACCTGCATTAGAACTTGATCCTTTAGCCCTCTGGCATATCACACAACTCTCCACAAACTTCTTCACATCATTATGCAGCCTAGGCCAATGATAAAACCTCTTGACCTGCTCCAAAGTTTTGTCATAACCAAAATGACCACTTAGGCTGCCACAGTGTTTTTCCTTGATCACATTTGCTCTCATGGAGCATCTTGGCACACACAACTGAGCTCCCTTGAACAGTAGACCATCTTGTACCACAAACTCAGAAAATTCATTGTGAAAAACATCTTGGGACTGATTGCAAACAACAAAAATAGTACTGAAATCTTCATCATTCTCATACATACCTTTGAGTGCATCAATACCTACACTTTGCAACTTGATCTCCTACACCATCATGGACCTTCTACTCAAAGCATCAACAACTTTATTTGCTTGTCCTTTCTTGTGTTTGATGGTGAATGTGTAGGCCTGCATATACTCCATCCACCTCATGTGTCTGTGACTTAGCTTATCTTGGTTGTTCAAGAAACTTAAAGCATGGTTGTCTGTGAAGACAATAAACTCCTTAGGCAATAGATAGTGCCTCCACTTCTTGAGTGACTGTACCATAGCATAGAGTTCAAGGTCATAGGAAGAGTACTTCCTCTTGGCTTCATTGAGTTTTTCACTAAAGAATGCAACCAATCTCCCATCTTGACTCAAGACTGCACCTATGGCATATCCACTTGCATCACATTCAATTGTGAATACCTTGCTGAAATCAGGGAGTGCAAGAATAGGTTGTTGAGCCACCCTTGTCTTCAAATACTTAAATCTTTTCTCAGCTTCCTCAGTCCATTGGAACTTCTTCTTCTTATCTCCTTTGATAGTATCAAGAATAGGAGAACAAATATGACTAAAATTTTTGATAAACTTTCTATAAAATGTAGCCAAACCATGGAAACTTCTTACCTCTGCTACTGTTTTAGGAGTTGGCCAGCTGAGTATGGCTTCTACCTTGGATGGATCCATCTTTAGTGTACCTTTGGAGATCACAAACCCAAGATAGACAAGCTCCTCTTTCATGAATTCACACTTCTTGAGGTTGATCATTAGCTTCTCCTCATTCAATCTCTTCAACACCATGTCCAAGTGCTGCAAGTGTTCTTCTTTGGTTTTGTTGTACAGAAGAATGTCATCTAGATAGACCACCACAAATTTGCCTATGAAAATGTATACGCCTAAAAATGACATGATTCATCCTAAATAAATATTCTAAATATTTAATCCATTCTTCTATCAATTAAATAAATATTCTAAATTTATTTAATCAATTCACTATTCCATAATTAAATAAAATCTATTTATTTAATTAAAATTCCCTAAATTCTTCTAAATGTCCTACACAATTAAATAATCATAAATTATTTAATTAATCCAAATTCCTCTATCCTAAGTTCTAATTCCAAAAATCCACCTCACACTTACACCTCACTTTTCCACCTCACCTTGTCCACCTCATCAGGTTGCACATGTAATTAAATATATTAAAGACTTCATTCATGAGTCTCATAAATGTACTTGGGGCATTTGATAACCCAAAAGGCATAACTAGCCATTCATAAAGACCTTCATTTGTCTTGAATGCTGTTTTCCATTCATCACCCTCTCTTCTCCTTATTTGATGATAACCACTCTTTAAATCTATCTTAGAAAAGTAACATGCATCACCCAAACTATCCATTAGATCTTCTATCCGAGGTATTGGAAATCTATACCTAATGGTTATCCTATTGATGGTCCTAGAATCAGTGCAAAGTCTCCATTCTCCACCCTTCTTAGGTGCTAGGATAGTTGGAACAGCACAGGGACTCAAACTCTCCTTGATTAGCCCTTTGTCCAATAGCTCTTGGATCTTTTGACCTCTTCATTTTGTTGTGGTGTCATCTTGTATGCTGCCTTGTTTGGTAAACTTGCACCAGGTATGAGATCAATATGATGGTTTACATCACTGACAGGAGGTAGTGAACTTGGTAGTTCTTTCACCACTATGTCTTCATACTTGTCCAATAGGACCTGCACCTCCTTTGGTATCGTTTCTACCTCTGTTTCTGCCTTGGTTGATATAGGCTTGCCAATGATGGCATATCCTACCTCTTCTTCTTCTTTCAATATCTTCAAAAAATATTTTTCTTTCACCATCATCACGCTTGGTCCTTCATGGATTGTTGCACCATCTTCTTTTATGGGTGTAAGATTGTAGGTCACTCCATCCTTCACAGTCATGTATGTATTCTCTTCTCCATCATGTTTGGCCTTTCAGTCAAATTGCCATGGTCTACCTAAGAGCAGATGGCATACATCCATAGGGATGATATCACACTAGATCTTGTCCTTGTAGCCACCAATGTTGAACTCCACCCAAGCTTGTTCATTCACAAGTACTTGCTAACCCTTATTGAGCCATGATACCTTGTAGGGTGTAGAGTGAGGAATCTTCTTTATCTTCAACTTTTCTACCATTTCTAGAGACACAAGATTGTCAGTAGAATGAGAATCAACAATCACCTTACATACTTTTCCTTGTGCTTTACAGAGTGTTCTGAACAAAGCCTTTCTCTGTGGAGGCTCTTTGGTTGATGGTACCTTCAGCAATGTCCTTATCATTAAGAATTCTCCTGCCTCTGGGCCTGCATGCATAGAATGTGAGTTTACACTCTCTTGTGTTAGGGTTAGCCGGCAGAAGATATCAATTAAATGCAAATAAAGAGTAAACAGAGAAATGGAAATACACAGAAATAATAATAGCGAGAGACAATTTTTAACGTGGTTCACCCAAACTCGGGCTACATCCACCAAACAGAGAGTCCAATATTATTATCCAGTAAATCAAACCGATTACAATCAGCAATCCCTGCAACTCAATACCGCTGCAAAATGCTACAATACAATATCAAAACCCTAACCCTTAGACGCTTTTTATCAAGCTTTTTGTCGGTTACAAAATAGGGTTATCTTATGTCGGTCAATTAAAAAATTAACTCTCGGTGCATTATAAAATAATAAAAAATCGTGTGAGGTTTCAGGGGCGTTGCCCCCGAGCCCCCACAGGGGCGCTGCCCCTCGACCCCGCCTTGTATCGCGACAGGGAATGCGCCAGGGGCGCTGCCCCTTGACCCCGTCTTGGGGGCGCTGCCCCCAAACCCCCCCAAGGGGCGCTGCCCCTTGACCCCGTAGGAATTTGGGGGGAAACCGCGCCGATAAAAGTGGGGTAAATATAACCTCCGATTCTGATTAGGCTCCATATAACAACATCTTGGTCCTCCTCTTGCACTATGTGGACTCTTCTATCACCTCCATGTGAACTTGATGCTTGTTTGTTTGGACATTTGAATGCAGGATGTCCAACGTGGCTACAGTTGTAGCACTTGCCTGTGAAGATGCTTGACCCTCTACCATGGCCTCCAAACCTGCGTCTACTATTTGATCTCCTTCCTCTAAAGCTGCCTCATTCACTTGACTCTCCTCTTGGTTCATGGTTCTCCTTGTTTCTATCATTTGTTTCTCCTTGCTTCTTCTATCCTCTTCCACCAAAGTTTCCTCTTCCTCTGAAGTTCTTTCCTCTACCCCTTCCATTTTGTTCTTGTTTCCTCTTGATCTTCTCCTTAGCTCTTACTACCAATTGGAAGCATTCTTCCACATTCCTAGGTGTAGTGAGACTTAGTTCATCTTGGAAATTGAACCTAAGTCCATTCATGTATCTAGCAATCTTCTCAACTTCATCCTCATTATGGCTAGTTCTCATACTGAGCTTATGAAACTCCTCTGTGTATGCCATTACATCCATCTCTTTCTGTTTCAAGTTTTGTAACCTTCTGAAGGTTTGAATGGAATAATATTTTGGAAGGAATTGACCCTTCTCCTTGGACACCATCTGACCCCATGAACTAATTTTGGTTTTTCCTTGTCTTATTCTTTCTGACTGAACATAGGTCCACCATGTCAGTGCTGCTCCCTTCAACTTGGTCTTTGTCAGTTTGACTTTCTTCTCTTTTGGCATCTCTTTGTACTCAAAGTAGTTATCTAAAGCATCAATCCAGTCTAGTACCTCCTCACTGTTCATCTTATCCTCATACATGGGCAACTCCATCTTGACATCAGTGCTTTCTCCTTTCATAGTCTGTAGCATCTTCATAAACCTTTTTGCATTTGGATCCATCTCTGTCTCACTGGATCCCTCTTGAGGGTCTAAATTCTCACCCTCACACTCTTGGTCACTGTCTTCCTCAATGACCACACATCTTCTCAGGTTTTCTTCAATGGCTACAAGTCTAGTTAGGACTCCTTCTTGAGATTCCTTCATCAATCTCACTTCTCTAGTGAGGACTAGACTATTCTTGGGAGGCATCTTGTACTCCTTCACACTTTCCCAAATTTGAACTTGTGCTCTGATACCACTTGATGTAGAGTAGGGGAACACTTATCAAGTCTCACAAACATGAGTGACTAATCTTGGAGGGAAGAAGGAAAACAAACATCTTGGAGGGAAGGATAGCAAACTTGCTTATCAAGACACTTACAAACTCCATTTTTGGACCCAACTTGGTTTGGACAAATGTTATGACTAACAACATTTGAGTAGGGCATGATAAATGTTCATTTGACCAATGGAGGCTTATCAAACTCATAAATTAGCCTAGCAAGTTGTCCTACCCAAGGTTCCTTCACGAATGGCCTATTTTCCTTGTAGCCCTAGAAATGTGGTTTAGAGGGCTTAACTCCAAAAATTTATAAACAAATCCTGAAATCTTTATCTTTTTAGATACCCATTATGGCCCTCTATAACATACTTGACATGAAGGGTACATTGTTTTGGAACACAAGCCTCTAAAAATGATTATTCTTGCTATTCCAAGGGGCAATTAGCCCTAGGTTTACAAAGGAAGTACCCTACCAGAGTGACCCAGAACTTTCTAACCAATTCCATAAGTTAGTATGATTTTCAAATGGATGGATTCAATAGGTTTTGGACCTCCATGGGCATTAGAAACAAGTTTTCCAACCAAATCTTCCTCTAGCTATCATCAATGGCTTAATACATAGAAATATCAAGCCAAATCTTCCTCAAATCTTGTCTTGGACTACTCCACTACACTTGCACACAAAACCCATTGTAGAATATACCTATAAAAACCCAAAAAATCCATTTTGGGGCTCTAACTCAAAGATTTGGGTCCGAACCCCATAAAACTCTTAAATCCCTACCAAACCTTCCTAAAAACAACAATTTTGGGACAACATTTTGTTCTTCTTTCTCCTGCAATTTCAAGACACCCAAATAGACTCAAATGAAATTTAAAACATGTATTTACATCATCCAAAATGAGAGATTCCTTTAAATGGATGTACAGGTGAGTATTGCAGCAAAGAACAACAATTTTCACAGTAAAAAGCAGCAAACAGTCTTCTTTTCTGTATTTTCTCTTTTCCAACTTCAATGATATGTTTTCCATGACCTCCAGGGGATAAATACAATCCAAATAATCACTATTTCCTGCAATATTCTTTTCCTATCTAAAAAGGCAAAAAAACTCACTAATTTCCCACTAATTTCACCAATTTTAGCCTCAAGACTGTTTTTTTTTCCAAACATAGCACATGCTATTTGGAGTTCCACTACTAGTTGACTTCTAGAATAGAGGGAGTGGTTTCTAAAATAGAGAGAGTGGTTTGACTCAGACCTTATTACAATAATAAATTAATACATGCCTCCACCTAGGCTCATAATGAGTATAAAATCCAAAATTTAAGGCTCCTAGTGAGCATACAAGTCAAAATTAACTATGGTGGTCACTACACCATATGGGGACCAAAATTTTATCTGCCTAACTCGTCAATGGACTGCTCTCCAAAGTATGAGATCCTCCAAAGATGATTTAGACTGGATTGTTGCCAAAGACTTTAATACCAAACTATCTTCTAGAGATCAGAAGGCGGCTCCCCTTCTCTTGACATTGGGGATTATCATATGATTTCACAGGTTCATGCCTTGCACCGAATAGACATAAAAGCTCATGGGATCTACTTTACTTGGACCAACAAAATAAAAGCTCCTAACTCCAAGATGGTGAGATTAGACAGATTTCTGGTCTCAGAGGAGGCCTTTGTGAAGTGGAATTTAACTACTCATATCCTTGAAGGCCTTGTCTTTGGTCACTCCCCGATCCTTCTTGATGGAGGCATCAAAATTGGTAATTTTCACAAAACATTCAAATTTGAAATTTTTTGTCTTTTAAAAGATGAACTCTGACAACTTATTCCTAAATGGTGAGAAGAGGGTAGACTGCCTTTTGGTACTGTTATGTTCAGACTTCATAAATAGCTCCATCATGTCAAATTCCAGTTGAAAGGATGGAATCGTAACAATAAATCTGATTTTCAAAATGAAAGAGCTCCCTTGCTTGTTAGTTGGGATGAAATTCATAAATAATTATGCGAAGGAATCATCTCTAATAAGTTGAAAGATGATGATGATGCCCTCTGTAATGCTATTGAATCTATTGACAACAAAGAGGAGATTTATTGGAAACAACATGCTCACATTTCTTGGCTTCTAGAGGGGGCTAGAAACATTACTTTTTTCCAATGGTCAGCTTGTGGTAGAAGGCAGGGGAATAAGATGGATGCTCTTCAAGATGTGATGAGTTAGCCTTTGCACTCCATTCTTGAGCAGCAATAGTTTTCCTCAAATCACTTTGCTAATTTATTCAAGGCCAGTGACATCCAGGACCTTCTGGCTCAACTTGAAGTCTTAGCTGCCATCCCTTCCATTATTTTTTAAGAAGATAATCAAGTTCTCCTAAATCCCATTGATAGCGAAGAAGTGAGGAAAGTTGTTTTCAATACAAGCACTAGGGAACCTTTGGGTCTGGATGGTTTTCCTATTGAGTTTTTTCAGTCCTTTTGGAGCCTTATTTAAGAGGATGTTATTGTTGTTATTGAAGAGTCTCTTGCCAATAAAAGAATACTCAAATCCTTGAACCATACTTTTCTCGCCCTTATTCCTAAAGAGGAGGCTGTGATACACATTTATGATTTCAAACCTATTGCTTTATGCAATGTTATTTATAAAATTCTCACTTCTATGATGGTTGACCATCTGAGACCTCTTCTTCATAAAACTATAGGCCCTAAGCAAGGTGGTTTTGTCAAGGGTAGATAGATATTAGATGGAGTTATCCTACCTTAGCAGGCTATTCAATTAATGTAGAACTCTAGAAAATATGGTATGTTTATTAAATTGGATATGTCAAAGGCTTATGATAGGGTCGAGTGGTCCTTTTTGTCTAAAATGATGTCTACCTTCAGCTTCTCCCAAGCTTGGATAGACTGGATTATGAGCTGTGTTGCTTCTTCTACCTACTCTATTCTTATAAATGGCCTCCCATCTCATTCTTTTGGAGCTTCTCGTGGTCTACATCAAGGTGACCCTTGTTCTCTTTATCTATTTCTCATTCTTGTTGAGGGCCTGGGCAGATTTTTTCTTGAAAAAAGAAGGCTTGGCCTAATTTTGAATTCAAGATTGGAGTGGAAGTCCTAACTCACCTTCAATTTGTTGATGACATGGGCCTCTTAGGCTTGGGCACTTGCAAAGAAGCTAGAATGGTCAGAGCAACTCTAAATACTTATCTTAAAGCCACCGACCAAGCCATTAACAATCAAAAATCAAAAGTAGTTTTTTTTAATGTGGATCTAAGAAACCAAAACATAATTCTTTATATTTTAGGTTTCCTGCAAACAGAGTTACCTATGACTTACCTGGAAATCCCTCTTCACTTCAAGAAGCTTAAGATGACTATGTGGAGGGAAATTTTAGAGATTATTCAGGGTAAAATTAACCACTAGTCCAACAGATGGTTAAGTTATGGTGGAAGACTTGTTTTTCTATAGTCTGTGATTCAGGTAATGACTATCTATAAATTCTCTATCCTTGCTGCTCCCTCAACTATTTGGAAAGAACTAGACAAGATAGCTCAGAAATTCTTATGGAGTGGTGCTAAAGATGAAAGAAAGTGGGCTTTAGTCAGTTGGGATAAAGTCACTCAGCCCAATATAAAAGGTGGACTGGGTTTGCAAAGGGCAGACCTCAACAATAAATCTCTAGCTGGAAAACTATATTGGAGATGGATTTCTCAACTGACTTCCCTCTTTAGTCGCATTATCTCTAGTAAATATTTGAGAGATGAAAATCAGAATGAGCTCTATTGCCTTCCCATCTCTGGCATTGGATCATTAGTTTGGCAAACTCTCAAGTTAGGCTCCTAGATTTTGAAAGATGGTATGTATTGGAAAGTTGGGAGAGGAGACAAAGCTTATTTTTGGACAAACTCTTGGGATCAAAATCCTCCTATTATTGTCTAATTCCCTGAATTACAGAATGTTAAACCTAAAATGGAGAGCAGGGGTTGGATCAAAGTTGAATGCTACTTTAACTTTTGTCAGCTCTGATCCTACAAGTTTAGGCAACTCAAGAAATTGGATGAATGGCCAAATCCTGTCCCTCCAAAATTTGTGCTTACTATTTCTAATCTTTTAGCCACTCGTTTCCTCTCTAGAAGTGAGTAAGAGGATCAAGTTGCTTGGGGGCTTGGTAGCCTAGGGGTCTATTTTGTCAAAGCTGGCTACAATAAAATCCTTCCTTTGCCCCCCCTCATACCTTTTTGTTAGAGGCATGGCACAAGATTTGGTAAACTAAAGGATGGTTGAAAGTTAATTTCTTTGCCTGGAAATTTATGCACAAAGGAATCCTCACTTTTTAGAATCTCAAAAGAAGAGGTTTCATTGGTCCTTCCCAATGTGTCCTCTGTTTGAAGAATGAGGAAACCTCTGACCATTTGATGTTTGACTGTCCCTTTTCTAGAAAGATCTGGGAAAGATGGTTCCTCATTCACAAAATCAGATGCACATGCCTTCTCAATAGGCAAACCATTTGGGAAATATGGAAGAGAGGCAAATTCAAGTCTGAATCTCTTCACATCGGATGGCAGCTGGGTTTGAATTTCATTTGGTGGTAAATTTGGCTTGAAAGAAATAATAGAATTTTTCAGGATAGTGCCTCTACTACTAATAGGGTTTGGCAAATTATTTGGAGTAAGATTAAAGAAATGGTGGCTACCAATGGCATGAAGAACAAAAATCCTGAAGTTGACTTGATGGGAAAGGTGCCTGCGTTGAAATCCTTTGCTACTTGGAAACCTCCTCCAATCAGCTGGATCAAAATCAAAATGGATGGCACTGCTAAAGACAACCCAGGCAAAGTTGGCTCTAGCTTTGTTTGCAAAGATCATAAGGGAGCCGTTACTTATTGCAAACTTAATGGCCTAGGTCTGACTACCAACAATGAAGCCGAGGCTTTAGCCATAAGTCTACTTCTATGTGGGCTATCCACCATGGCTACAGACATGTTATTATTGAATCAGATTCTCAACTCATGGTTAGTGCTCTGGATTCTATTTTAAAATTTACTTTGAACTCTTGGATGCTGAAACTTATAGTTTCTCAAATCAAGCTTTTCTAGAAAGATTTGGAAGATGTTTTCCCTATTTATGTTAGTAGAGCTACGAATCAAGTTGTTGATTTCCTTGCTAAAATGAGATCTAATATGCCCTTAGGGATTCATTGGAATAGTAATTCTCTTGTTTATGATGAACGTTTCTTTCCGGTTAATGAACAAACCTGTGTTTTAGCTAACATGGAAAGTTAGATCAGTTTGTGGTTATTGGGGTTCTGCTACTTTTGGCTTCTCTCCCTCTCCCCTCTGATTTTTGTATCTTGGTATAGCTTTTTCTGCTTGGTCTTCAATTCTTTTAATATATTTTTCAAATCTTTCCTCTAAAAAAATATTGTTTTAATATCATTATGCATCATTATCTAGATTTATGTTTATTTTATAGGTGTATATATACACACTAATGCAATAAAAATAACTATTATTCCAACACAACAATTAACTCTTTCCCATGTGATACGAACTCCTCAAATATGTGATATCATAAAAAGAGGTTGAATCTTGATAAAACACTTAGTGGGTAGGAATCCCTAGAAAATAAAGGTATGGAGATAACTTTCACATTGACTCTTAGAAGGATGTCTATATCCATTGTAATCTAGGGGAGAGGGCCCCATAGTGGTGCAAGGTCCTATACTTAGTATAGGAGTTGACCATGTGGGACTGAGCAGTAATATAATCAACCAAAAACTATTTAAAGTATTATTAAAGTATACTCTTTACTCCACTAGAAAATGATGTGTAAGGATCATATTTCGTATATAATGGATGTAATCAATCTTCAAATTTAAATTATTTATTAATTAGTTAATGTTTTATCAAGATAGGTGGTAGAGAGATGACATATACAAATCTAACTGCCAATATTCTAAACTAAGATAAATTGTACACATTCTTTGTATCAAGATTTGAGAGATCATATTCCAATATAAAGTCTATATATAAAAAACATGCATATTAATTGTCCCAAACACATATGAAAGTTTAAAAGAGTTGCATATTAATTGTCATAAATATATCTAAAGTTGTTACCCATTAAAAAGGATGTAATACAAATATAAAATCCTTTAATAACAAAATGGATTATCAAATGTCCCATCAAACAAAATTCAACATTCCATATCTCTTCATGAACATAACATCTTCAAGTCATATTTTCCCAACAACTAGTCATTTCTATCATGAATGCCTGCAAGCATTACATTCAAAGATGTAAGACTCACCAATCAAGCCATTAAAACAAGAGGATAGGAATTAAAAACTTTAGACCAAACATGAAATCATGCACTCAAACTTATGACCATAATTCAAATATTTAAAAATCCAACAAATCCTTTCGTTGATTCTTCAATCTCACATGATTCAATCCTAAGAATTCAATATCATCAAATTAAATGAAAGTGTAGAGATCAACAACATTTCCTTTCTGACATGGCTACAAATACATCCTTTTCTCTACTCAAATTTTTCTACAGCCCATACAAAATTCCCTATGGAGTTCAAACTATAGTATACTTTTTGCACTATGCTATCTACCATATTATTGCAAGTTCATATTACACTAGTCACAACTATAAGTGTTTGGTTGTTTTCACTTCCTTTGGCTTACTTTTCCTCCATTTCTTATGTACTGAACTAACTCGAGATTATTATGATAATTGTATATAGTGTAAGATCAGATTATATAAAAATTCTATAAATATTGTAATTGCTATATAATTGTGAGTTCATATTATCTATTCAATTTTTAGTAAACATGAAACAACTCCTATAACAAATAATGATTTAACTTGAGATTATATTTCTTTAAATATATTGTAAATATTGTATTTAGTGTAAGATCAGATTATCTACAAGTTCTATAAATACTAAACTACTATATAAATGTAAGTTTAGACTATCTATTTGTTTTGCAGAAAAAGAGAGGTTTTAGTTTCAAGGGTAAATCCTCCTCTCATTATAAACATTCAAGGGCATATCAACCGAGTTGAATCTCTACTAAGTGAGAGAAATCACCTAACAGGTTGGGCTACCTCTTGGAATGGTGTGGAAGCTCAGATGTTATCAAACAATGTCTCTAAATTAATGCTTAAGTACTCTAAAACCCTAAATAAGCAAAACAGTAAGCAAATTGACAAATCACGACAAATCCTTTTAGGCTAAGGTGAAGGACAGAGATTGTTAACTCACTATTTTTTGAAGTTTAGAATGCAAAGTAGTTAGGGACACTGGCACTAGCACCCCTATCCAAGGTATTATTTTCTGCACGAAATCCAGATCTCCTTCCAACACTGATCTGCACTGTACCTTTTGTTTCTACCCCAGAAAAAGTGGAGGACACTGGCACTAGTGCCCTTGTCTTGAAATGTTGAACTTTGTCTGCTTTCTTTCAAGTCTCGAATCCTTGTTGTCTGCAACCTCCTTCTATAACTCCACTCCGTGAAACTTGGTACCTGTAACCTGCAATCACAAAGGAGTGTGGGAGGGGGTTGTGGTGTTTAGAGGCTTGCCTCGGTCAAGGCCCGAAGAGTCATTCAAGTCTTTCAAACACCGTTGTTAGATGAGAGTGCGTAACCCGGCAGGATAGAGGCAAAATCCAAATGATAAATGATTAAAAACACAATAGATATTACCTTGAAGTGTAGATCTCATGGAAGGAAGAAGCTCTTTAATGCCATGAGGAGATGGAGTCAAATCTGCAATCACAAACACAATAACAACAAAATACTGCTCTGTAACACAATGAATGCCTTGAATCACTTTAGCATAAAGTCACAAGTTCACAATGTCCATCTAGTTTGCAAATGAAATCCTAAACATGCTTATATATCCAACTACAAATATTCCTGCCAAGAATTTCATAATTAAAACTTTAGATGTCGGCATAGGACCTAAGTAACGGTCATAAAACTGACATAAAAGTTTATGGCTGACCTAAAATGGGGCGGGACTAGGGCACTAGCGCCCAAGTCCACCTTCCCATTTTAGGACATGACTCATCAATATAGCACCCCCAGGTCCTATTTGCCATAACACTAAGGGGGTTTCTCATTGGGATTCAAAATCAACATGTAAGATGCTTATAATGCATTCCAAAGACCTAGGAGCTAAACCGTAAGAGGGAAAAGCCCCCAAGGGGACATTTTTCGACATAACATTTAGCCCCCACTTTAATTTATGTATAAAGACAAGGTCAATACATGCATTAAAGTATGGTCCACAAACACAACAGACACGTCAGGCACTTAGAGCTAATGCATACACAAGGATTGAGGAACTATTTCTAGCCCCCAATCTTAGGTAGACATTAGAGAAAACTCGGTGCAGACACATCAAACACATTGAAGACAGTAATAGGTATGCAAAACACGAAGAAGATAGTATTGAAGACATGCAAAACACAATGAATACAATGAATGTAGTGATTATTTCTTTTTCTTTTTCATATATAAAAATGAATACAAATGCAAGTACATGAAAAGTGATGATGCAACATACAACCCCAAAGGGAAAACATGCCATACAAAACCTCAAGTGTAAGTGGAGCACGTTGCTACACATACACGAGAGGGGAAAACATGCCATACAAAGCCCAAGTGGGGGTTAGCCACACAAGGGGGAAAACACACAAAAGACGCATGGAAGACATGGAGAAAACACAACAAACAAGGCAATGGAAGGAACTTATTGCTAAGCCCCCACCATCTTAGGCACATTACAGACACACACTGACAATTGGGCTTCGCAACAACAATCGCCAAAAATACGCTTAAGGGTTAGGATAGTCTCAGATCTGCCTCACCTCCTCGGAGGACTTTTAGAAAATGACAGGATGTGCAATCTCCTTGAGAAATACACCATCACCACCTCCATAGAGGACTTAGAATAAAAAGGATATGCATGATATCCTGCCTCCGTAGAGGGATTACAAGCATGGTTCGTTAGTACCAAAATCATCAGATAGCTTACCTTATATATGCCCCCACCTTAAGGTGGTTGTTATCATGTACCGATATCAAGCATGTTAAGGTAGAGAGAAAACACACAAGGGAACACAAGCTCCCACAAAGCCCATGTCCCTAGAGGGGACATGTACTTTACGATTGACAAATGTTCCCACAAACACACAATTTCCTACAAGAAAAGGTGTTAACATCCATATAATCATGATAAACAACAATGCAAGGCTAGATCCAAGATAGACAAAGTGCACGAAGCATCAGTATTGTTATGTTTTTTAAGTATGATAAGACAACATCAAAATATCACACGGAGTGATTCTACTAGCTAGGCATCAGATAATATATATCAACCCCATCGTCATGTATGGACTAGGTCCATTTTTTATTTCTCGCTGAAGGGACACTAGGTCCGTATCAGTATAATATGTTTTTCATCATCCGCCAGCTAGATAAAACCACTAGAGGAAGGTAAACAATAAATCAAGAGAGGAGAAACAAGTACCTTAGGGACAGTCATGTAGGAGGGTGCCCCCAAGTCACCAACCGCAACGCTATGTCCATAAGACACATCACACAACAATGAAAATAGAGGAGAAACAATATAGAAGAATGATGATACAAATAGAAGAAGGGTCACAACAGAGGCGGTCTCCTAGTATCCTTGACCTTACAAGAGAATCAAGGGTCAGCCTAGGAGGCCTAAACAACATATAACACATCATCGGGAAACACAACACGGAGGTAAAGGGTTAGCAATACTTACCTATAGAATCCAATGTTAAGAACATACATATCTAGGAAGAGGCCACCCTTGAGAGCTACTATAATATTTGCTACGACTTTGGCTTATCGACTCAAGATATCTCTCATGTTGATTTGGTCTTGTTGATATCATATTAACATTTAGTTTAGGCCGACAAGAGGCTTTCTTTTCTTTAAAAGGATTATATCCAATGCCACTTGAGTAATGTCTTGAAGCGGACTCTATAGGTACTCGAATCCCTTGTTGATTTACACCACTTCCCTTACCTACATAGTCACAATTATTATAAAGGATTTTAAATCCTTGACCATAGAGGGATGTCATTTATTTAGAAGATGGTGAAGCCTCATAGGTCTCATAATTTGTAGAATAAGTAAAAGTGTTGTCTTTATTTTTCTTAGGAGTTTCAAAAGATTATTTAGATGATATCGATGTGAGTTTTGATGTGTCAAGGCTATTAAGTTTATATTCCCCTACACTACAACGATTAAAATCTAATGAACCCCAGTCATCACCAAAAAGTGCATTCGATGGTTGAGGGTCTTTCTTAAAATTATCTGTGGCAAGAGGTATTGTTGAATGAACTTGTAAGTTGTTTAGATGCATATGATTGTTAACTTGTTTTTTCTTTTCAATATGTAAACAATCATCCAGTTCATGATCGGCTTTCCAAGTGTAGAGTTTGTCTTGAAAAATAAACTTTATTGATCTATGAAGGGTAGACGGAACTATCCCCATGGCATGAATCCACGGTTTACCGAGAATCATATTATATGAAAGTGAACCAGGCATGACATGAAAAAGAGTAGACAAAGTCACAAGTCCAACCTTTATAGGTAAAGTTATAGTACCCACAGATTGTCTACCAACATTATCAAAGGCATGAATGCTAATCCTATCTGGTTTGATTAAAGATGTATCGACCTTAATCTTATGTAACAAATCCATACCACAAACATTCAGAGCTGAGCCATTATCAATAATAACACGCTTGATCAATTTATTTTCTACTTGGACAAATATTATAAGAGGATCATGTTGGTTTTGAACTTCAATTGACAGTAATTCATGTGGTCAAAAGAGAATATCCATTTTTGTCGCATGCATATAGTCTAATAGAGATGCTACATCATTCAGCTTAACAGCAGGCGGTACAATCACCTTTTGTAAAGCTTCTTGGAGCATTCCATGGTATGTAGGCAATATTTGTATTAAATCCCAAAGAGAGATCTTAGCCGGGGTAACATGAAGCTATTCGAGAAGATCATATTCTTGACTGCTTTTATGAGTAACTTGTGGGGGCAGAGGGAGCATAGGTTGAGAACATGGAAGAGAGATAGGCACATGAGGTGCTTGCTTACTTTGCTTGTTACTATGAGTGTTGTATGTGTGAGCAATTATGGGATGTTGTGGTGCACTAATTTGTTTTGCATAGTTGAAAGTGTAATCAGGGTGTCTAGGTGGTTTTCGATCACCTTGAACCGTAATCACTGGTTTTAAGCAAGAGGGTGCACTAGGTGCCCCTCACACAATCATCTTAGGAACATTGCTACAAAGTCTATTAGTGAATATTGAATTAACATTGTTTCCCTCTTTATTATACCCAACATCTATCCCTAATGGATTCAATGTGAGAGACCTTTTCTCATCCACTAATGCTACATCTTGACCAAGGAGAGCATTGGAATGAGAGGAAGGTTTAGTGTTGTTAGGAAGGTTAGGTGTTGTGTCATTAGTAGAGGCATCCATAGTCTTCTCATCTAAGGTTCTTGAACATCCAACTATAGGAGAAGTAGGGTAACTTATGGAATCATCATCATCCTCGTCATCATATGTTTTAGCTATTAACTCCAAGGCATTAAGAGGGTTTTCACAGTCATCATTCTCAATGTGTTTTGTCAAATCTTCTACTACTGAAGGGTATGTATTCATGAGAGATATGAATTTGTCAAAATCAGATACATAGTCAAGGATTTCAAATGAAGAGCATTTAAATATATCCTTGTGATACATAGCTTGTATATAAGTGAGAACATGAGGATTCATATTAAGGAATTTGTAGAAATTCTCAAAGTTTTTGATATATGCATGTAAATATACCAAGGAAAAATGACATAAAGGTGCCATAATAAAATGTCCAAAAACATCAATTTCCAATAAGAGCTAGTAGTGCACTCTAGGTGTTGAAATACCCAATGTGCAATTAAGATAATGCAAGATTTCAAACAAGGTTATCAAATGATGTCAAATATATGTTTTCAAATGTATGCAAGATCAGATTTGAATGATTTTTTATATGAATGCAAGGAAGCAAGTGCAAAACTATATGCAAATATGACCTAAAATGCTAGATTTTTTTGCTTTTTTCGATGTAAATGAGTAAAAGAAGAGATGTTGTGAGGAAATTTATGATGGAAAGCAGATTATAACAGTAATATCAGTCAATTAGTGCAACATAATCCTCCACAACACGCTTGTAATGCAAATCTAAAGAGTTGATAAGTCAAAACCTAGTGAAAATATGCTAAAATATGCATTTTTTCACCAATTCTCAATGTAAATGCCTAGTAGAAAGGGTGTTGTAAGGAATTTGAGGAGGGGTAGAAGATAATAACCCTAATATCAGTCAATTTGTGCAGAAAAATCCTCCACAACATGCCTACAATGCCATGCTATATACAAAATAAGCCAAAATCTAGTGAAAATTGCTAGTTTTTTGTCGAAATTGAAAATGTGTAAATTCAAATTTTTGAATGTAAATGTAAAAACACACTAAAATGCAACACTACATGCAAAATCAGATTTGAATGAGTTCCTAAGATAAGTAGAAAAATCTGAAATAAGATTTTACCTACAATCCCTAGCTTTTGGAATTACTAGGTTATATGAAAATTTTCAAAATTTCAAGCAAACCCTAGTAATTTTAATATAAAAAATGCAATGCAAATGATTAATTAATGATGAATTTCTATAATTTAAATCAGATCTAATGAAAATATTAGAAATTAAATGAAATTAAGTGCAAATTATTTCAAAATGCAAGCCTAAAATGCCAATTTTTTTTTAAAATTTTCAATTTTTTTGTAAATTTTCAAATGCAATATGAAAATGATAAATAGAAATGAATTTTTGTAATTTAGGTCAGATCTAATTTAAAAATCAGAAATTAAATGAAAATTAATTCAAATTATGTCAAAATGCAAAAGCTAAAATGCTAATTTTTTTAAATTAATTTTTTTTTTTGTAAATTTTCTGATGCAATAAGAAAATTATGAAACTAAATGAGTATGAGTTTCAGATCTAATGCAAAAATTAGAAATTAGATGCAATTAAATTAATGCAAACTATGTCAAAATTCAAACCCTAGAGTGCAATTTTTTTTTTTAAATTTTCAAATATGTCAATTTTTTTGTAAATTTTCAAATGTAATATGAAAATGATAAATAGAAATGAATTTTTGTAATTTAGGTCAGATCTAATTTAAAAATCAGAAATTAAATGAAAATTAATTCAAATTATGTCAAAATGTAAGCTATAATGCTAATTTTTTAAAATTTTCATTTTTTTTTTGTAAATTTTCTAATGCAATAAGAAAATTATGAAATTAAATGAGTATGAGTTTCATATCTAATGCAAAAATTAGAAATTAGATGCAATTAAATTAATGCAAACTATGTCAAAATTCAAACCCTAGTATGCAATTTTTTTTCAAAATTTTCAAATATGTCAGTCTTTTTATAAATTTTCAAATATAATATGAAATTGATGAATGAAAGAAATGCAAATCTGAAGTACAACACTCAGCAAGGTGTAAAACTCATTAAAAACATGGGTACACCAAAATGTTTTGCAAAAAAAGAGGGGTTTTAGTTTCAAGGGTAAATCCTCCTTTCACTACAAACATTCAAGGGCATATCAATCGAGTTGAATCTCTACTAAGCGAGAGCAATCACCTAACAGGTTGGGCTACCTCTTGGAATGATGTGGAAGCTCAGATGTTATGAAACAATGTCTTTAATTTAATGCTCAAGTACTCTAAAACCCTAAATAAGCAAAACAGTAAGCAAATTGACAAATCACGACAAATCCTTTCAGGCTAAGGTGAAGGCCAGAGATTGTTAACTCGCTATTTTTTAAAGTTTCGAATACGGAGCAGTCAGGGACACTAGCACTAGTGCCCCTGTCCAAGGTGTTATTTTCTGCATGGAATCCAGATCTCCTTCCAACTCTAATCTGCACTGTATCTTCTATTTCTGCTGCAGAAAAAATGGAGGACATTGGCACTAGCACCTTTGTCACAAAATGTTAAACTTTGTCCGCTTTCTTTTAGATCCTGAATCCTTGTTGTCTACAACCTCCTTCTACAACTCCACTCTGCGGAACTCAGTACCTATAACCTGTAATCACAAAGGAGTGTGGGAGGGGGTTGTGGTGTTTAGAGGCTTGCCTTGGTCAAGACCTGGAGAGACATTCAAGTCTTCCAAACACCGTTGTTAGATGAGAGTGCATATCCTGGTGGGATAGAGGCAAAATCCAAATGATAAATGATTGAAAACACAATAGATATCACCTTAAAGTGTAGATCTCATGGAAGGAAGACGCTCTTTCATGCCATGAGGAGATGGAGTCAAATCTGTAATCACAAACACAATAACAACAAAATAGTACTCTGCAACACAATGAATGCCTTGAATCACTTTAGCATAAAGTAACAAGTTCACAATGTCCATGTAGTTTGTAAATGAAATCCTAAACATGCATATATATGCAACTACAAAGATTCTCGCTAAGAATTTCGTAATTGAAACTTTAGATGTCGGCATAGGACCTAAGTAACAGTCATAAAACTGACATAAATGTTTAGGGCTGACCTAAAATGGGGTAGGACTAGGGCACTAGTGCCCAAGTCCACCTTCCCATTTTAGGACATGACTCATCAATATGTCACCCCCAGATCCTATTTGCCATAACACTTAGGGGTTTTCTCATCAAGATTCAAAATTAACATATAAGATGCTTATAATGCATTCTAAAGACCTGAGAGCTAAACCTTAAGAGGGAAAAGACCCCGAGGGGACATTTTTTGACATAACACTATTTATTTTTTAGTAAACATGAAATAACTCCTATAATAGATATATCATAGAATACCAAAGATGATGACAAATTATGCAACTCTTTATATTCAAACTTCAACAAATATCAAACAAGAAAATGAAACTGACTACACAACCATAGAAAGCACTAATATAACAATTGACTACATTTGTATTACTTGTGAAAGTAAAGATATTGACTATTTATTGCATTTGTAGTCATGTATTCACCTTGGCCAATCTTTTGTTCAGCCATCAATGTGAACTGTCAAACTCAAGTTACAAACTATTAATTTAATGGTAATCAAAAGTTTTATTGTTTGTGAAAGATATTGCAAAGTACTTTTCATTGCTAGTTATCTTCAAACTATTTAAAATAAATATTAGTTTGTCTCTTCACTTAATATGTGCAAAACCAAAGTTTCATTAGGCCTTCCCTGAATAGACTTGAACAAAAAAATTAAACTGTCCACTTCATTGCACTCATGGTTGAGTTAAAAAAAATTTCCTTCGTGGCACATACAAGGTCATGTCAACCCCTCAAGTTAGGATGCACCACTCTCCAACCCTATCTCCTAATCAACACTTTGACTATCTATCATTATCATACTAAAGTTGTATTCACTTGTGATTATCTTGAAAGCCACAATAATGGTTGCTACAATGTATAGTTGAATGCTTAAGGCTCTTTGTTTCATTAACTTTCTACTGAAAACATTGTAAAAATCACAATTGATGTTGAAAGGTGTTTGTTTCAATAAGTTTCTACAAAAAAGATTCTAAAATTCAAAATTGATGTTGAAGGGTGTTTGTTCCAACAATTAATGATTTTTGGAATGATGTTGAATATGTGCCAGTTTTTTTCTAATAGTCAATGGTGATGATGATTTTGTGGCTTTTATATCTTTGTAGATGAAGAACAAAGCCCATATGTAGACTAGAAATGGCACAAAGAGACTAAGGACAACACTCTCTCCACACAAAAGAGGCATACAATTCCCCCCAGATGAAGAAATTCAAGATGTTAACAAGGCCATTACACAACTAGTTGAGATAGTTGTTCAAGTCAATGCAGTGTTAGAATGAAGAAGATTTTAATGCAATGAGAGTAGATCAAACATGATATGGATGGAGCTCTTCAAGATGTCAAGGATAACAAAATCTCAACAAGTGGTGCAACAAAGAAAAGGGCAATCCCTACTAGCACACTGAGATATTGAGCAATTGGGTCATGTTCTTCTTGCTTGCATTGTTTGACTTGAGCAATAGATGCCTTAGGTTCAGTATTGCAGTGAAAATGTTTCATGAAAGAATTATCCAAATCCTTAAATGAAGTGATATAAACATGAAACAATGAATAAAATCATGTAAAATGCATGACCATTTGAGCTTTTTGGAAACAATTTAGCAAATAGCTTATCCTCATGAAAATAAGTGAAGCACATAGTTTGAAAAGTCCTTAGATGAAGCAATGGAACACCTTTACCATCATATTTTGTAAAAAAAGGCAGCACAAATCCACTTGGTGAAAGATAATTCAAAATGTCTATACCAAAGGATTATCCAATATCTCACTAGTATCATCTTTCTTCTTGAATATTTGCTCATAAGCATCACCACAACTTTATAGATGATTAATCCTACTAATGAGGGAGTTCAGATATGGTAAAATATAATTCTCAATATGCCCATGTCCATATGTGTATCTATTTCATATGTAATAGAGGGGGAGAATGGGAAATATGTTTCATCAACTAGTGGCACATTATCCTCACATATACAAGTAAAAGCTATAAAAATCCTAATGTTGTGCTCCATCCATATGCTTGTATAAGTCATGTGTTTGGTCAATAAAAGGTGTAAGATAATGTACTCCACAAGAAATCATTGATACATCATGAAAATGCATAAAATGATCCAAAGGAAAACCTCCATGGTCATCAAGAAATGGTATATCATCATGATGCCTAGAAAAATCCATGGGATCCACTAAGGAAGCATCACTAGAAGAGGAAGAATGAGAATAATGGGAAACACATGCTCTATATCTAAAAGTGAATTAATCTATAAAAGCACATGGAAAAACATGGACTCAAGTATAATAATCATGACATGAATTGAACCATTATTTAGCTCTATTAACCAAGGTATCACTAAATGCAGCTATCAATGCAACATCATTATATATAAACATAATACAAAGTTAATAACTATTTAACATGTAAATGTACATCTTCATTACCACTAAATGACTCTATCATAAGTGTGTTAAAATAATGTGTATCATAAATTCAATCATCATGAATAAAAGAGTCGTTAGCCTTATTATGGGAAGATAAAGAACTACCACCATGCTCCTCATTAAACATATCATCAATAAGACCAAGAGCCATAAGAAAGGAAATAAGGACTCCCAAGAACATGTGAAGGTGAAATATATATATCCACATAAAGGATCATCAAGGCAAGACAAAGCAAGAGAGGCATAAGTAGGAGAGGCCATGAGTGAACAAGTAAAGATAGCATGAGATATATGCTCACAAGATGCATCATCATTATGTATTGAAGAGGGTAACTCACATAAGGCACTATCCTTAGACTCCTCATAAGATGGATTATCAAAGGAATTTGAATCTAATGATAGACAAAGAGGGCTATCATGACATGAAGAATCAATACAATCACAAGGTTCAACTATATCATGGATAGCTATTAAAGGTGTAATTGCATCACACAAAGCATCATCCCTAGATGTATTGCTCGAATGTTGGGCCACCTCATCATCATCCATCATGCAAGGGAGATAATCATAATGAATCATGTATATACATAAAGTAAAATGGACTCTAAGATGGATGGGAAAGTACCAATAAGGTCTATGAAGGAAGAAAACCTAGATATGCATGAAAATAACTCACACATGGAACACGAAGCATCATCAATATGAAAGAAGGATGCCATATCATCATGGATCAAAGGATAAGAATCAATGAAAAGTGAAAACACCTCATAATTGCTGATATAAGTATTGAGATACTCACAATACAAAGGCTCATAAGGATCCATGATAAATAATCTAACAATAATGCATAACCAAACGTTGGATGGGTAGGGATCAAAAAGATACCCACAATGAAGGCCCAAACCCTATTCAATAGAATATTAATGAAGCAAAAATAAAGGGTAGATCCAAACACTAATTAAATCTCAAAAATAAAATATGCAATAAAAAATGCAGATCTAAAACCCCGATAGCAAAGGAATAAACCCTAGGGGGTGTAAGAAAATTTGGTTCACTAATTTATATAATGAAAATAAATGCTTTCACTATATTTACTAAGAGCAAATAATTAAACAATAATAAAACCCTAGGATTTAGGCTAAGACTAATAATAGATAGTGGAATAAATATTGTAATTAAATGAAATAATAAGAAGGTACTTAGCTCTCAATTTCTTAAAGAAAAGACTCACAAATATCATTGAATGATTGACCACTATACTAGGAAATCTCTAGATCTATTAGGCGATGACCTCTGTATAATATAATTCTCAATCGGTTGTCAGTTGAAGGTTGCACCTACAAATATGATCTCTACTTCTACAAAAGTGAATGTTGGGCTTGCAAAAGTGAACATAGCATGCAAATCTAAACTTAACCTACATATATGATTTGTCTAAAATTTGTAAACTAGAAATACTTTGCCTCATCTTTTTGTACATATATTTGAAGTAGGTGGTGACAAGAGACACCATTTGGGAGCTTGCTAGGCAAGGATTTGTTCTCCTTTGGTCAAGCCCCTACGTGGAACAATTTAATTATGATGAATTGTAAATATTGAAGATAATAACCAAGTGTATAGTATGCCTAGGATGATTATACAAGTTGAAAATGTAATTATGATGCCCTATGATGGTACTGTGATGTTCTCATGTGAATGCAATTCACTCCTAGGGTGTAGGGCATAATTTCAACATTTGGATAAGGAATGCTCTTAAATACGATATAGCACACAAAGTAACACAAATGTATATTCAATTGTCTCACAGTGGCTAGTAGGAAACTATGTCAAAATTTAATTTGAATTTTGAGGTTTAGAAGTTTGAGGTTTAGATCTATGGACACATAAGTATCGTAGGTCAATTCCACACCTGCGATTCTGAACCAGGGTGACAAATAGGAAATCTAGGGATTAGAACCACCGCCTCAGGATAGTGATGATGGTGACAAACTAAAATAAGACCGTGTGAGCCAATTTAACACAAGAATATGCCACTTGTAGAATTATTATTGCATAAAGGACAATCAAGTGAAAGTGGGCCCAAAACATAAGAGAAAAGATTATTAGTGTACAATTTTCATTTAAAAAAATATAAATTAACTTTTTGTTAGGAAGACGATCCAATAACCCCATATCATTCTATCAAATGATAAAATAAATTATAAGCTATATCTTCTATTTTATTGAACTTCATTAGATCGAACGAACAAACCTTATTACATAGTTAAAAAATGTCTCTTATTAATGATTATCCCAATTTTAACTTTATTTATTTTTAACATTGAACAATACTAAATTACAAAATCAATTTTAATTTTTGTAAATAAATCAAAATATCCATTAAAAAGTAGAAATATGGCACCAAAATTTTAAATACTGCACGTGTGAATATAAAGCACAATAACGCGTTTATTTCAATCTTTGTTATGATTCGTTCTCCATCATATTGTAAACACTATTATAGTTGATATGACTAGATACTATATTATATATTTTACCATTAGAATATATAATTCTTTCTCGAAAATCTTTTTGTGTAAATCCAACCACGTGGCAGACAAATATCCGAGATAGAGTTGGATAACCATTTAGGAGTCATTTTGCATTCATAAACTTTCTTATCTCCATGGATTTGAATTAGATAGATAATTAGATTTTTATTCTTTCTAGATAAGTTAAATAAATCACATATCATGACTCAAATTCACACAATGAGCCTTTTGAAAATTGATTAATGTTTGCATCATTTATGTGGTTGGCTTAGGCCACAATATGGTAGATGTATCTAGTGCGTCCCATTAAAAGATTAGAGGATGGTTTGTTGGATTTCATAGGAAGAACCCTCTAGCCAACTTACAAGTCCATATTATAAAGTTATAAGGCATCACAAATCTAGTGGTTTTGAAGGCCTTGTAGCTAGCATACACTATTTTTGGTCTTAAATGACTAAACCTTAGAAAATTATCTTTGGATTTTGCTTTTATCAGTTGTATTGTTTGTTTTTTGTTTTGTATTTTTCTTGGGATGTTCCCCTTCACCCTACTTGTTCTCTCTACATTGTATCTCTTTAAGTTCCATGAACCAATTTTAATCTTCTATAAGCATTATTACATAAATTAAATTATACTATTATTCACATATTATGAAGGCTCTAACATCATAAGTGGAAATTTATATTTTCTATTATTATTATTATTTTAGGGAAGGTTATGAAGAAAATCTAAAATCAAGAAAATTTAAGATTTTGAGTATTGATAGGAAGAATAACAACCTTTTCAAATAAGTCCTATAATGTAAATAGATAATCAATGTAATAATTAGTAAATATTTTAGGATAAAGAGTTGGGATTGAAATTATTTGGAATAAATGCACTGAAATAAATATGGAAATTAATTAATAAAATAAAGGTATTCAGTTGGAATTTAGATGGTGGAATATGCAATGTAAGATGCATAGAAGATGGAGGTATCATTACATGGAGAGTTAACATGGAATCATCCACATCCATATTCTTTTTACATGTTCTTGTCATTTACTTTCATGTTTTTACTTGTCTACTTTGACATACATGATTCATGGTAGCTCACATACAAGTCAAAGTGGGGGAAAATGTAGAGATGAAAAGTGCATCCTTAGCACTTTTTCCTACTCATTTTGAACTAACTTTAAGCATTTTTCCTAGTACAATAGGGTGAGTGCAAGGTAATGGAGGTAGAAAATGGCCAAAAAGTGGGAATTCTTTCATAAAAACGAGAGCTTGTTGTACTTGGAGTAAATATTTGAAGCACTTATATATAGAATATAAACATGGTATAAAAATATGAAATGCAAAATTTTGTTTGTAGTTTTAGAATATGTAATTTTAATACCTAGATAATATAACTTGAATAAGTAAAGAATGTATAAAAGTGACCTTTTAAAAAACTACGTTGGAGGTCAAAACATGCGAGTGTACTACCCACCTAAAAATTAGTAAATGAAAGTATTTTAAAAATTCTTTTGTGGAGTGATGCATATGATGTTAAAGTTTGGTTTGGATATTTTAAAATATTTTTTTATCAAATATATTTTTTATTAATTATTTAGTAGGATTAAGTTATAAATCTAAAACCCCTTGTGTATGACCCACATAATTTGGCCTAAAATAATTGCAACATGAATTTTATTTTTTAGTGTGTATAAAATGATGCCTAGATTGGTCACATATAATTTTAAAAAAAATCAAAATCAAAAGTATTAAAAAATCTAAATATATCTCATTTTAGGATTATGAGATTTTATGTTTACAAATTAATAAATAAAAAGAAAATTAGGTTTAATGTTTAAAAAAATTACATATTTAAAAACTATATATTCTCATTTGTAATGGGTTTTAACTTCATCACAAAATAATGAAAATAAAGTTGTTAGCCATATTACACATGTTCCCCCTAAATGTGAACACAACTTCTTACACTTACCTAATAGTCTAGTGCTCAAATGACATATTTCTATAGAAGAGATAGCATTTGTCTTGAACCTGAGTTAAACCTGACTCCTCATTCCCTAAGGATCTAGATTCGACCCTTAACTTTCATGTTCCTAGTATTTGGTCAAGCCTAATAGTGTGACCCTAAGCCTAGTTCAAAACCTCATGTATGAATTTGACCCACTTTTCTAAAATCAAAATCAATTATGGGTTAAAGATGACTTGAATCCAACTAGTCATTACCTGCTGACTCAAATGTGAAATATTCAAATTTTAATGTTAAGGTGTTGTATAAAAGGACAAGAACCATAGGTCCTTTGGATCATCTAAAGATGAGATTCAAGAGCACTTACAAAGCATTTTTTGCATCTAATAGTATTGCATCGGTATCTACATTCATAAGGAAAAATACATAGGAATTTTCATTTTGCTTGGTTTTTATCCAATCTTATTACAACACTATTAAATCAATACACATGGACTAACTACAATCAAGACAAGTCATGGATTCTCCCACTTGATAATAGGATCTACCAATGATTTTAACACCACCCTATGTAGATATTTACTTGTTAATATATTTTTGAAGAAACGATACACTAGGTCCAAGGATGTGATTTTAGGTTAGGTTTGCACATTGGGTTCAAGGCTATAAATGTGAGGCTCAAGGCCATTGGTACATGTATGAACCTTGATAGAGAGTCTATTTCCCAATCTATTAGAGCTTGACCATTACAAATCTAATAACTAATTTCTTAAATGGATCACAATGCATGCACTATAGTAGAATATTCCTTGTCACACACAGAGCTAAGAATTTCTTTGCTCATTTGTTAATTTCAATATGTTTTAGTGTTTTTATCTAAACTCAACTTGTTTATCTAGATTAATTGTAATATTGATTTCTTACTTTAATTTATTAGCCTAAATAACCATAAAAGATTATATTTTCCTCTCTTCAATTTGTATTATTATTTTTTTTCACTTGTTAACAAGTTCATTATCACTCCAAATTTATTTAATCTTCATATCATTACAGTGATGAAGAAAAACCCTTTCCTAATGTTAATCTAGGCTAATTAAATACATACAACTAAATCATCATAAATTAACCTTAAATAATTAAAAATCATGACAACTAGGAATGATAATGCATGTAAATTAAACTCTAATTTTGGAAATTAAATGCAATGGATTAGGTACTTAGCTGCACGATCAATGTGGATTAATAAATCTAATGGTGTGCACTACGATTTGCCTACCTTGAGATTAAAATGGATCCTCTTTATCTATACTTCACTTTAGGATTAGAACAATCTATCAAATTTGTAGTGTGTTGATTTTGTAGCTCTAAGTCACTTTCATGTGCACAAATTTGTCTTGTGACCAACAAATGATATGATATGGTAAAATGTGCACTTTTGCTTTCCTATTCAATAAATTATCTACCTTTTGTTGATTGTCAACGCGTAACAATATTTAAAAATTCCTTGGGGAGATTACTAGATCATAAGGGTTGTGTTCTCCTGGGTTAGTAACCTTGACTAGACTAGCTTTTATAGTCATGGAAATGATTGAAGACAAGAATTTCAAAGTATATAGATTATCTAGATGACTTTAATGTATATTTTGTTCCTATTAGTGCTCCACATCAAAAGATTCCTAATGATTATTCTTTGCAATGCATAGAAGTTTTTCCTTGATAATTGATTAATAATGAATGCACATTGAATGTCTTTAAATACAAGTACATAGCAATAAATCACATGAAATGTGTACCAAGTCGGCTCATTGTGTGAATAAAATGGGTGGGAGTTGGCAAAAATTGGATTTGAATTTTTGAATTTTAGGGGTCAATTCCACATAGTACGAGATTGATCTTGTGTCATGGGATTGACCTAGGACAAGGAAATGCTAATATCAATGTGCATAATGAATGTTTGGACATGGGGGTAACAATAGGTGTAATAAATGTTAAATATATGGGAATATGCGTGAATGTAGATAGAATATGGTTGAATATATGGGAACAAATATAAATAGTGTGATGAAATAACTTGCACAAGAGAAGAATATAATAGGAAATATGTTGCAAATAATTGATAATACTTGAGAATAATAAGCCACTTTGAGGGGGAAAATCTCCAAATATCTCTAATAAGAACACGATTCGTAATATGATGATGATAAACTAACCACTAGCTCCTATATATACCCTACTTATGCATTGGATGCCACCCAGGACAACTTAGATACCCAAATATAACACCTAGGATGACTTAATTATCTATATAAGACTATAATAATAATCATATAACTTAAATAAGAGTTAAGGTAGCCATAGTCTGATTACTCATAACTATATACACACTATAGGACTAAGGACATAGCAAATAGAAAGAAATAATAAATCATAAAATGAACCCAACTTTATACAAAAAAATATCATTTATTATAATATAATTTTATTAAACCATTTCATTAAAATAAACTGAAAACTAAATAAGATTAACCACCATTCTAATAAAACTAAACCTAAACTACTTAAATGTGACGTGATAGAACCATTAAATCAAAGCCCTTAAATACCAATAATCCAACACATCAAAATTGATAAAATTAATGAATCTCCATATGGATATAAGGGATTGAAGGGTAATTGCTCTATCCCAATATATTTTCATAACCATGTCGTAAGGAAAATTAAAGTTGATCCAAAGAGTAAGTGGCCGACTTATTGACCTAGACTATAAACAAGATGATTTAAAGTGATTAAGTCATTACAATGGTGACTTGGTCCTTGAAAATGGTGATTTATTATAACAATCGTCCATTGTTTTTGGAGGTCAATATTCCTATTATCTCCCCCTTACTCTATCTATCTAAATCCCACCCACATGAAACCTAACTAGATTGAGGTAATGATTGCCCCTAATTATTTCTTCATCATTTATTCTCAAGATTAATCCATACTTCTATAATGCAAGATTTGACTTAGGAAAGGAATTTCATGGCCCCACTACCTTAATGGGTCTTCCATAGTGGAGTAATCATGTCAAAATATATGCTCCCTTGGTGGATACAATCTAAGCATATGCCTTTGTGTTTAGAGATAGTTATAAAAGTTATGTTCAACAATTTACAATAGTTTGGATTTTTTTTTAATTTACTAGTATTAGAGCATAAATCAAAGTTATATGAATAATTAATTTTTGGTTAAAAGTTAAGGATTGAGGGTATCTATTTTATCAAAATGTTGGGGACACAATCTTAATTTTATCCCTTTAAAACATTATTGACCTTACACTCAACAAAAATTGATCCTTGATGAACTCTTTATAAATCATTCAACTTTTCCAATAAACCAAGAGCCACTAAATCTACATATTCTTTTATATTTGAAAAGAAATTTAAAGGAGCCTTACCCAATCAAACCATATTAAATATAAAACAAGAATTTTTTTTGTTAAGTATTAACCATATGAAATTATGTATCATAAGATTATATTCATATTTTGAAACAAATATTTTAATATTCTACTCTTTTGTTAATAGAAATCAAACTAGTAAAGCTAATAGGGCTTACAACACTTTTTTGATTTAAAGGGAATAACTTCACATTAGAAACAAATCTATTCAAGTCAAATTCTATGGAAATAGAACTACATTCATTCATATTAAATCCTTGGTAAGCGGCTACTAACCTAACAACAAAAATATAAATTTAATACAAAACTTTTGAGGAGAAAGACTACCCAAAAAAATAATTTATATAAATTGACGAAACAAGAACATTAGGATCCACACAATTAAAGATTACAATAAAGTATAATATCTCTAGCATTATTCTTTTTTATAAAAATATTTAATTTGATAATTTATTTTTTAATCTTTTTATTTGTCAAAACAATATTTAGGTATAAATATTATTATGTCAAGATTTATAAATAATATTATTTTATTTTAATATAATAAATATTTTTAAATTAATATTAATGGGTGTTAGTAGTTGTATAGAATTTTGGGCAATCCATTTGGGTATCACTTTTTAGGAAGGTTGCATTCTAGCATGTAATATTGGATTGTTGATTGTAAGTGACAGGGATTTTAGTATGTGATGATCATGGTAGACGTTAAATCTTCTTCAAGAGGTAGTGAATTGGGAAAAGATAAGTCTTTTGAGAAGATCAATGAGAAGGAGAAATAAAAATGTTAACTACTATTAATTTGATAATGTTTATGAGTCTTATATGGGTTTAATAAAATATTTCAAGTTGAAAAATCTAATGGATGATGGTTTTGTGGTAGAAAAGGGAGCCAATATGACAACCAAACAAGCTCTAGATTTTTAGAAGAAGGCTTTAATTGAAGGAATTTAGGATAAGAAGTTGTTGAAATGGCTAATAGTCAACTTGTTTAAGGCACAAATGGATATCAAAATGGGTAATCAATGCAACTTTGATGTTGTTCTTTGTATAAGGAAGGACCTAAGTCAATCTACAACCCTTTTAAATGTCATGAAAGTAGCCCATATTATCAATACAAACAATGCTTTCAAGGGACATTAATATATTGGTCATTGATGCAGACTTACAGTCTCTTGAGTTTGGGCTCGCTCATATGATGGAGAAGGGTTGGATGTCATAGTAGGCACAAGCAAGCGAGGTAGAGGTGTAGGGTAATAAATTGGATGTAATATGCAAATGTGTTGGTATTGAATCAAAGGCTTTTGCAATAAACTGGGAGAAGGGATTATCTCTTGAAGACACTCTTAAGGTAGTCTAGTTGGATGATCAGTGTCTAGTTATGCTAATTTCCAACAATGAAGAAGAAGTTTGTTAATGATCTATTTTTAGTGCTAGTTTATGTTAATTCAAAAACTTTTTAGGTTCATATAAAATCTCTAGAGTTCACTACTTTATCTCTATTTAAGAAGAGGTTGATAGTCGTTTTTGTTAATTTTAATATGTAGTTTGGTTTGATACCCTTTTACCTCATCAAAATTGTAGACACTTAAAATCATTCACTCACCATCTCATCACTATTCATCCGTAATTAGGACATCACTTAACCTTTTTCTCTATAATTAATTGAATAAATTCCTATTTATTTGATTATATATCCATTTTTCATCCCAACAATAATTAAATAATATTTTATTATTTAATTAATAAAATCACTATTCATGCACTATTCATCACTATTCATCCATACCTCTTCCTAGCATAAATCATTGATTAATCATTTATCATAATTTCTCTATAGTCCATCTTAGATAGATAAATCCAATTATTTAATTATCTAAGTCCTTCATCCTCATTCCAAAAATTAAATAAATATTCCTATTTATTTAATTCCCTATTTTGCCTTTTCATTAAGTTGGTTAAAACTAATTAATCAACTTAATCCCTCACTTGCACATTCAAAATCCATGTTTAATCTATTCAAACCCCTCACATTCATCAAAATGTACAAAAGCATGTGTCTTTGTACAAATCGCATGGGTCTTCTTATAAGGGTATGGGCAAGTACCTTGCACATCCCTCTAAAAGGTCCTTTTGGTCCTCTTTTAATCTCATTAATTCCCTTCTTCCAAGATCATCCTCCACCATTAATCTCTCCTCAATCCAAGGACTCCACTTGTGCACCAATAAAATCATGCCACTTGGAGGCCTCTCATCAACCCAAACCTCTCAATCAGTCTCCACCCTTGATCCTTCAAATCAATCCTAGCCATCTAATCCCCCATCAAAAAACCTATAAATTCAACTCTATTCAAGCCATTTTCAAAACTCCATGTAATGCAAAGTTATGCTGCTAGTTTGAGGAGCAATCACACATCCAAAATAACATGGTTTCCATTTGTAGTTAATTAGTTAACTTCATTTGTGTTATGCATTCCTTATTTGCTCAATCCGAGGTTGCATTAGATTATGAATGAAATAGGCTAAGATAGTTTAGTTTTTTTCTTTATGTTCATTTTCTTGTGTATACATTCTTGGCATGCCTGATGGGACCTTGTGCCCTAATCTAATCATATTTTAGTGTTTCATAGCCTTTTATAGCTTGCAGGGTCTACTCAAGCATCAGTAGCTCTATTCGGATGTTTGAGGCCTTTTCAAGCATTTCTATGCATAGTTGGGGTGTCTATTCATAAAAGGGCATATGTAGGGATACTTGAGCTCCTGTAGGGATACTTGAGCACTGGTGTGGCATAACCAAGCACCTTTGTCATAGGCTTGGGAGCCCATTTCCTCAAAAATTCAAAATCTTGTTTTGGGATTTTCTAATAATCTTTTACGCTCAAATCTAGTGTTTTTGCAGGGGTTTTTCATCCTTATCACTTCCATATCAATCTAACCCCTTAATTTTGTAGCCTAGCCATCTTTTCTATAGCCTAAAATCTCACTTTTTGGTTGTGATCATGGACGAGCATTTTTGTCACAGACAAGCATCTGTGTGGCATGAACAAGCACCTTTGTAACAAGACATCAAAAACCTCATTTTAAGCACTTTTATTGAATTTAAATCTTAGTTTTTTGATAGGGGTAGACTTTTATAGGGTGTTATAATGCTAAAATTTCATCAAATCATATTTTTTGTGCAAATCTAACATCATTTTTTGTAGATTTTTGTCAAAATCTTCCATCTATAGGTTGCTTTTCATGGATGGGCACCTCTGTTCATACTCAAGTGCCTATAGGGATATTTGAGCATTTTTGCAGACAAGTGTTTGTGTAGGGTAAACATTCATTTTTGTAGATTAGCATTTTGTAGAGTTTAAGCATCTATAGGACTGTTTAAGCATCTTTGTGTCTGCATAATCATCTATCAAATTTTCTTGGGATTTGAATCAAGCTAACCCCTAGAATAATCACTTTCTTTGTGTGACTTGTCACCTAACATCATTTTGTGTAGGAATCACTTGTCCAATACAAAGAAATAAAACTACTAACTATTTGTTGTAGCACCATTTATTATCACTATTCATTAGGCACATTTCATTTTCTAAGGGGGGCTTAATCATTGTGTGTCATGTTTGTGATCAAGTCATAAGTGTATGATCTCTCCTCGCACCTTTGGGTGACCTTGGAGATCAAAATTTGTGACTTGATCTATCTTTTATCATTGTTAATCCTAAGAACCTAGTGTGTGTATGCTCTCCCTTCATGTCAAAAGGCAATCTTAGAGATCAAAAGCACATAGGTCTCTTTCCTCTTAGTGAGCTTGCCTAAGGATTTGATCACCTTAGGGGACAACTTGAACCCACATGTTTCAGTGGGGTATACAAATTTGGGAGAGAATCTAAAGATTCTCCCATTGGGGGACAAATGTCACTTTTGTCTTAGCTTGAAAGAACTTTATACCTTGCAAAGTGAAAGAGGAGAGTGGGTTACCCTCTCAAACCATGCCATTAGACATACCCCTCATCACATAGACATTGGCCTCACATACCTTGTGTATATCGAGGACACCCCTAGAAGCCATGTTCATCCTAGATTAAGACCATTCAACTGTATATGCTTGTAATACACTAATAAGCAGTTAGCCCCAAAAATTCACTCACCTCATGCAAGTTCTTATGCCCCCTAGAAATGAATGTACATGCCATGTATGCTCTCCCCTTGTGCCTTTGAGTGATCTTGGGTGATAAAAAGAAGTTAGTATCCTCATCATGGGAATTGCACGTTACACCTAAATAAAGGCAACAAGGTGGGCTTACAAGTCTATACACCCCTACTTGAATAAATCTAGGTTGTTCATGTGCTTGGCATGTTTTCATTTTTTGAAACTCGTGCACTCCCTTAATCCAAAATCCAAAATCCTTTGCAAATGCATGTATGTTGATTGAATGTGTGAACATTGAAACACCTTTTGCCCAAAGGTCAAGCATCTCTTCATCCAAATATCCAACTCATTATCCACCATATCCTAATCATCCTAATCACCCTTTTCACATCATCCTTAATTCTAATCCATCATCAAAGATCCTAATATAAATCAAATCATCAAACCTAATCAAGGTCCTTAACCTCATTCACCTAATCCACTTCCTAGTCACATCCTAATCCCTAATCAAATCTCATCATTGAGCTTTGCACCTATTGTCCCTCTAATCACATCCTAATCCTAATCCAAACCCATAATCCAATACACCTTCCATAATCCAATCATCCATCATCATCCCCTAATCCATAATCATCCTTAATATTTAAATCCCATTTATCACCTGATCCCAGATTTCATCCAACCTTCATCCTAATCAAATCCACTTAATCCCTTTATCCAAGTCCATTATCCATTTTCATCTAATCACAATCAAATTCTAAGTCCTTAATCTAAAATCATCCATTGTAAATCTAATTTGGTTATGAAATTGACCCCTTTCAACGCCATCCAATTCCATCCACATCCTAAACATAATTTATCCAAATCATCATCAAATCCATCATCCAATACCTAATCCATTATCATCCCAATAAAATCCATAAAAAACCCATCAAATCCAATCCCTAACATCAAGCTTGAGGGCTTGTTTTCATAGACAAGTGCCTCTGTCCATAAACTGGTGCTTGTAGGGATAAAAAGTTTTCTTTATATAAACTAGAATTTCTATTTATACTTGAGTACTTGTAGGGATATCTGGGGGCCTTTGCAAATTAGCACCTCTATCAAACTTAAGTACCTAAACTAATTATCCACTAATCATCCACCTCATCTTAATCATCCATCTTGTCCTAATCATCCCTTAGTCATCCTAATCAACCTAATCTCCATCAAACCTAATTATCCCTCATCCAAAACCACTCATCTAGTATCCATCCATCCCCTAATCAAATTCCATCCACCCTTTAATCTATCATCTACTATCAATCATCATTATAATCATTATCCTAATCCAATCCTTAATCCATCATCCATTATCACTCTCATTTAATTTCACCTATCATCCTAACCATCCCTAATCTATCTAGCCCATCCACCTAGTCAAATCCATCATTCTAATCTCATCTACCTAACCCCATTTCATCCAAACCCTAATCCAATCCAATTAAGACTTTACCCTTTGTCCATTATCCATCTATCCATCTCAATCAAAATCAAGTCCCCAAAACTTAATCATATTCCATCCTAAATCCATCATCATCATCAAAAATCATCTAAGGTTCCTATACCTCATCTCTAATAAATCCCCGTCAAACCCAATCAAAATCCACCAAGTCCATCACAAAACATCCTAGTTGAGGTGTTATTTTTGTATATAGATGTGCCTCTATTCATACTTAGGGTCTTGTAGGGATAAACAAGCACATTTGTGTTTAAGCACCTTTGTCCATACTTGGGTGCACGTAGGGATAAATAGGAACCTCCATTGACTAGCACCTCTGTTCATACTAGGGCGCCTATAGGGATATTGGGGAATTTCTATAAAATCAAGAACACCATCCCCCATACATCAAATCAAACATCAAAATGCCCCTTTCCTAATCAAAATCATCAATCCTATCAACCATCAAAGGGCCTTAGGCCTAATCAAAACCAATCCAAATCAATCAAATCCAAGTATCAAGTGTCATGGCATCCTTGACCTTGATCAATCCACATCAAAATCAATCCAAATCTAATAAATCAATCCCCCTCTAATCCAAAACATAATCTATCAAAGCAAATATTAAGTCCCAAGATTATCAATCCACAATCATCAAATCCTAAATCACGTCATCACATCATCCAAACTCATTCAAACTCCATGTCAAGTATCATGAATCCATTTGAAAGCAACAATGATGATAGTCTTGTTGATCAAGATAAATGTGAAATTGATAATTTTGATGATATCATCACAAGCAAATTCACCATAATCTTCCATCCCCCATCCATGCATAATCCAACACCTTTCAAACAAGAATCTACTAGCACAAGCTACTTCACTATTCCTAATTACATATCTATTGGTCATCCTTATGGAACCTTTGACAAAGGAAATCCATTCTATCACCCATCCATATCCCAATACCCATCTTTGTGTGACATTCCCATCATAGCCACCTCCTATACAAATCCCTCATCCCATTATCAACAAATCCACTAATCTAATCCAACCACTTAATCCACAATCCAATTCTCCCACTAAATCCAAATCATCCTTCTTAGGTTTTCTCCAAGGACTCCTAGCTAAGGACCTTAAACAAAATTGTAAAAACAAACTTGTGGAGTCATGTCACCCCACTAAACCAGATCCACCTAGATGTGTCATTAACGATATCATCACTCATGCTAATCCTATCCAACCCATTCAAAATCCTCCATCCATTGAACGTAAACCTCATGAACATAATGAATCTCTCATCCCTCCATCTACCCAATTAGAGGAGCCTATTCAATCAATTGAAGCTAAACACTCCTCCCTCATTGCATCACCCAAGTAAATCTAGTTATGTCAAGAGCCCATTCCAAAGCATGTCAAAACATCTCCCCATCCAAATCACAATCATAACATGACATCTAATCCCTCTCCCAATACCTTATAAGTAACCCATCTAAAACCCCTCACCCTATCCCCTTGGTCCCAACACCTTTGTTCATGGTGGTTCTCTCACAGTAGAAGAACAACTTATATCCACCACCCATCCTTACCCATCTCAAATCAGACTTGCATCTTATTTATAAAACAATAAACATCCTATCACCAATCGCATGCTCCAAAACATGAACTATCAAGTAAAAGGTTTAGGCCTTCATAAACAAGGTATCTTGGAGCCCATACATGTCAAAACTTAGTCATGAGCACATGGTCTTGGTTATACATCTCAATGAAAACAATCCAAACATGTTGGTACCACCTTTATAAATCCTAAGAGAGCTTCTCCCAATCTAAAAATGGGTCCCTCCCCTCACTCCTCCAAAATGTTTTTTGCCATCCCCTCTCCTCTATCATACTGATCCAAAAGGTCCACCGCTATCTCTCCCCCGTCCCTTCATACTATTCGATCCATCCATACATCCACTAATCCTTTCATACATAGATCTAGTAATCGTTCCATCTATAAATCCCCTAATCCTTTCATTCATAAATCCCCTATCCTAGTCACCACCCTTAATTCTTCATCCTCCAAAATCCCTTATCAAGACCAACAAATGCACACATATTTTTATCTATTTCAAAATGATGAACCTATCACCAAACTAATGAGATTCCAAGATGATATTTCCCCATGGGATCACCTCATCGACTTTGGAAGCACTTTGGATTCCTCCACACATAATGTGAAAAATCCATAAAAGCCTAAGGATTGTCATGATATAAAGCATCTATACATAAAATCCAAGAAAAAATCATCTAATAGGCCACACAAACCCCCACCTCCAAAAGTAAAAACAAAAACAATGTGGGTTCCTAGAAAACAAGTAATAAACACAAGTGAAGCATCCAAATCCACACTTCTAAACTCCCACTCCATCTCCACATCCCAAAATCCCAAATCCGTATCCCCCACCCCGCAATCAACTAAATACTCCCAAAAATCCTAAGTCCATTTGGGTCCCCAAATTGACAATCCCAAAATACCCCACCCAACCCTACAATTATAAATCCACCCACAATTATAAATCCACCATCCCCATACATCCCAAATCCCATGCATCTAAAATCCCACATCCAAATCAAAAGCTTCAAAATCCAACATGGTGTGTGCATAATGTTGGTCCTGGTTCCCCTCAAGCCCATGACATTCACTCATGCCTCTGTCCTACCATCCTATATTCACTATCCCACATATATGCCCTATCACATCCCTTCCATCATTGCTTTTTCCTAATCCGTCCATCCTCTATCCACTCCACCTTCCATCTCATCTCCCTTGGCAACATCCTCTACCATCCACACTACAACAGTACCTTGCTTACACCTTGAAGAAGCTCATGTAGCCCTCAACAAGGTCTCTACCAACATCTATGATTGCCACGACAAGAACATGCTTCATGGGCCACTCTCACCTCCACATGGAAATAGATTCTCAAGTCCCCATCCCCATCCAAATCCCCCCATTCAAATCCACCCAATCCCCACCCTCAAAGCATAAATTCCAAAAAATAGAAAATTGTTGAAAAAGAAATAAATAAAGAAAGTAAAAAAGAAAAAAAAGTAAAGAGAAAAAATCATCCAATGATGAAAACATTTCTATGGTGCCTTGGACAAGTACCATGATGAAAACTTGTGTGTGGACATCATGCATAATCCACTATCCAAGAGCAACCTACACTTGGGGGCCAACCTTGCCTAGCCTATCACTCCATTCCTATCCCAGTAGTGATTTATGTACATACCACCATAAATCCTTCACCATCGCCCCTACCTTGCACTTGGAGGCAAGCCTTTTTTTTCCTATCATCTTCCCATGCACCCTCCCTTATCACTTTTAATCATGATAAGGACAATAAAATCAATATTATGACATGCTTTGGACACCTCTTGGTATATATCCATTCCTAACATATCCTATAATGCCCATCCAATCCAAGCATCACAACACCTTAGCATGAGCAACACATCTAGAGTGGGGCATATTATTCCTATGTGGCATAGTCCTTAGAGATCACAATTCGAACCCCTCCATCCATCTCTCCTAAACCATCTATCCATCATGAACCTCTATTCCAATCTCCATTCTACCCCCTCCCCTACCACCATCTAGACTCTGGAAGTATTCTTGACATCCATGGATATAGTTTGAGCACTTCATTTCCCCCTCTACTCCATCCGTCATCGACCTAGCCCTCCATCACCCAATCTCTTCATCATCCTATCCAACTCCTACACAATCACTTGTCCCTAGACTTGGTTTTCACATTGTCATTGATATCAGCCTATAGGATATCCACATGAAATCTAATGTAATCTCTCCCAAAAGTCCAAATCTCTGAGCAATCCAAGGATCGCAAGAAAATCCTAATCCACACATATCTTGCCAAGCAATCTAAGAAAATCATCCAAATCACATACCTCAATCTTGTTCCCAGCCTCAATGCAAGAATTGATCCAACTCTTTCATCATCATCATTGGAATATATCATTCACAATCCTCATGTTGCTTCTCAGATATATTGTTCACACATTAACAACACTATTCGTGCATTCCTTCCATTGTTATAACCACTCCTTATCTGAATTCTACATTCACTAGCTTTATGACCAACCCTCTTACATGTAAAGCACTGGCTGGAGAAAGATGGAGCATTATGATTCATTCTGCTCCTACATTGAGTAGCCTTATGACCGAACTTATTGCATGAATTACAATAAATGTTGAAAGATGGGTACCTTTGAGCATTTGGTTGCCTGACTAGTGATCTTCTAGGTCTATTCCTTTGATTCTAGATCTGCTTGCCTTTATCCTTCTTATTCTCATCAGTCACTGCTTGACCTGTTTTGGAACTTTCACCTTTTTCAAATCCCAAGCCTTCTTTTTCATCAGGGTTCTTCTGGCTAGCAAGCATCTCATCAAGTTTTGCACAACTTATCTTGAACTTTTCTTCATAGCTCTTTGCCTTCTCCAAATCTGACTTCAGGTTTGTAACTTCTTTTTCAAGCTTTGCACATTCTTCTGATTTGCCTTTCACCAATTGATTCAGGTCTTCTACTTTTTTCTTATCTTCAATTTGCACTTTCAGATCATCCAAGATTTTATTTTCTGATCTCAATTGTTCACTAACCTCCTTATGCTTTTCTTTGAACTTCTTTACATGCTCCCTTAACTTCTTGATGCACTCATATGCTTCCTTGACCTTTTCTTTCAGATCCATGTTTTCCTCTTTAGTCCTTTCAAGGTCTTCAAGAGCAACTTTGAGTTCTTCTTCATTGACATACATGCATTCTTCTCTTGTAATTCCAGTTGGATGAATTTATTCAGGAGGAATAGGATACCTTCTAGCTGCCATGTGTTCAATCTCCAAGATCTTCCTCAAGCTATTAGACTTCTTCCAAGGAACCAGGATTTGATACCAATTGTTAAACACCCTGAATACTGAGAGGGGGGGTGAATCAGTATTCTATTAAACCATTCACTTATTAAATCATTAATCCATTTGCCACATTTAATAACAATAAAGAAAATCAAGCATAGAAAGTACAACCATAAACCATAACACATGAGCACTAGGATTTTTACATGGAAAACCCAAAAAGGGAAAAACCATTGTGAGTGTTAGCTCATAATATATTATGTAGTAACAATACCGAATTACAAGGAGGCTCACTGCCCTAAGGACTCACTATCCAGAAAGATGCTCACTACATACAGGCTCACTACCAAGAGAAAAGAAAGAATGAGTGGTTCACTGCCAAAATGAACTATTGTAATTCAATCTACAAATGCAAGGGGTACAACTCCAATGAAACACAAAATACTATCTCAAAACTCTTCATCCTAATTTGCTCTGTCACACTACTCTTCTCTTCATAAAGCTTCATCTCAAAACACTTGCCGCACTGATCGGATGACAAAAATTCATACATGTCAGACACATTCACACATATTCGCATCACACATCCAAACACCAAAGTGAATCTCATATATATCTGCAACACTTACAAACTTCAAATTAGGTTGGCTTGCTAGGATAAAACGTGTAGTTATACAATGTGTAGCTTGTCGGCCTAAAGAATTCACCAAAATAATTTGCGGACCAAAATAATACTTGAAACACATTCTCATATGTCAGCTCCAGCAATGGAATCACTTAGAACATGATTCTCGTCAACACATTTTTCCACACATAGATCCCAATATTAGGTCGGCTTCACAAACTGATTATCACAGACTCAGATCAACTGTCAGATCATAAATTTCAATGAGGACCACAAAAATCCTTCAAATTCACAAACAAGACTCCTTAGGCATCCCAAGACTTGACTTCAGAACTGCAGAACAAAATATTATCATGCGGTGAAATATGGACTATTAGAAGCTAGACATTGTTATTATCAAATATTGTCAATGCCTGTAGCAATACTCAAGTACTCATAACTACCTTATCAGAAGACTTCAGATCTTGAAACTTTGGAGTTAGAGTCTTCAAACATGTGTTTACAACACCTCAAAACCGTAGGAGAAGATATCCAATACCGGAGAAATGTGGACCAAACCAAACTGGTGTTTTGCCTTGTTTAACACTGTACTCTGTTATGCCAAACTTATGCTATTTGCAACTGTACTTCTAGAAGTCATTAGAGGATAAAACTTTGGAATTGAAGACATCTAAGGGATACCAACATCTTACCAGAACTGCAGAACTTGATCTTCAAATGCGGACCAATGCTAACCATAATACTATAGCTATGTAGTCTTCTTTGTACTCTGCCAACACTTAGCCAAAATGCCTAAGTCTTCTTTCCGAACTAGAGTTCTCTATGCACATGACTTCATGAGGATTACTATAACCTCACAACCCTTTTGAATCCTTGTTGCCATCAATGAAAACACTAAGCAAACATCATGCTTAATCAATCCTAGTCATGCCAGTAGTGTCTTCATCAATGATGTTTTCCAAGTTGCCAACAATCTCCCCCTTTGGCATTGATGGCAACACATGATGTGAAAAACCATCACACTGCTCCCCCTTGCTTTTTACACACTTGTCCCCCTAACTTCTTGTACTCTTTTACATGCTACTCTCCCCCTTTATTTTTTAGTTATTTAACTTTTTATGTTTTTCACATGCTTCACTTCTCCCCTTTTAACATCAATGGCAAAGGTCTATGGTACACCTGAGTATGTACAAGTTTCATCTTAAGTGATAGGTTTCTACATGTACCCAAAACTTCAAAACTATTTCTATTATCCACATATATACATATGAAATTAAATGACTTACTGGCTTAAAGGGAGAATATCTTTGTAAATCTTCTTCAGTTGCACCACATCTCCATCCCAACTAGCCTTGGTATGGCTCAAAACTTGTATGTGCCCATTAATTAGGGACACTAACTCTTCTGCTTTCTCAATAGTAGTAGGGGCCTCAGTGTTTTTCCTTATTTTGTCTGCATCTATTACAAGTGCAGTCATAAAACCAATCTTGAAACTTATAATTTCCCTAAGCTGTCTCATCTGATCTTTTATGACATCCTTTTACCTCTGTAATTTATTAATGACAGAATGGATTGTTTCAACTTCTGCCCTTCGATTTCCCATAACATCCTTTGTGAGATCATAGGTCCTAGAAATCTTGATCAACTGGGCTTCCCATCCCTCTATCTTCTCTTTTAGCTCCTTAGTTGTCTCAGGCCAAGTCAGACAAAATTTATATAGCTCACTAGCATCTTTGATAGCCGTCTCTGCATCCTGAATACTTTTATCCAGCAAAATTTTATCTTTTGAGTATTTGTCATTAAGTTCCACTAACCTCTTGTTATCAATCTTAGCCCTTACCTTTTTTTCAGCTGCTTGTTCAAAGGACTCAAAATGAGAATTGACAGACTCCATAAGTTTCTTCATCTGTATCAGAGGAGTCAAATAGGTGTCTCTCTTTACACCAAGCATGATTTTCTGAAAGATTGTTATAGCATCACTCATAAGCTCACTGTCCTCCATGTGAGATTTGAGAATTTCCTCTTGGGTCGTGGTTTGGAAAATTATCCCCACCTTCAGTTTTTGCAATGGGGTCATGGTGGCCAAATTGATCTACTCTTGTAATAACTTAGGTGATGACAAAATTTGAGTTTCCTCCTGCTCCGCCAAAAAATTTCTAAGAGAGTCTAAAGAACTCTCACCAGCAGTGTCTTTTCTTCCTTCATCTGAAGACACTTGTGTAGCAGGAGTTTCTAGAGGTTCTTTTTCATCATAAGCTTGTTGTTCTTTATTATTTTCTAGAATAAAGGAGTCAATCACTTGTTCTGAATTATCTTCTTTCTGTTTCTCCTCTTCCTCAGTTGTCACTTTTATCTCCTCAGTGTTCTTTTCCTCTGTAGACTATTTCATTTCTTCATCTTTCCCTAAGTTTTCCAGAGGAGTAATTATATATTGATCCATACTTTTCTCTCCATCCACATCCAGAACTACATTTGAGTTGTCAACATTAGTATTTAGCGTTCCTTCATCAGTGTCAACTTCAGTTGGGATGTGAAGTTCTTTGATCACCATTAGAATTTTCTCCTTTGTTTTTTTTTCCAACTTTTCAACCCCACTTTTATCTTTGGCCATCAGAATGTTAATTCTCCTTTTGGTTCTAAATTATTCACTGAACCTCTAAGTGGCTTTAACCTTATCTGGTCTAGTAAGACTTGGACAAACCCTTTTCAAAACATAATCTTTCATTTCTGCATCTTTAGCCATAGTCGAGCTTCTTTTCTAGTAGTTAGATTACATGCTAGGCTATCAGGTAAGTTGAATACAACTTCAATTAATGCTTTATTAAACATGTCTAGGAATCTTACCATAGTGGTTTCAATTATTTCCTTATCAACATCAGAGCTTTCATCATAAAGGTTTGCAATGGGCTTCAAGTTGCCATGCTCAGCCATTGCATTGACTGTGGTTTTTGGATCCATAGTAGCATCACTTATCTTTTCCTTTTCCTTCTTCTTTCCTTTTGCCTTTTCTTCTATGTCTTTGCCTTTTTCTTCCACATAAGTCTTTTGTCTCTTCTTATTAGGCCCTTTTGATATTTGACCTTTAGATTTAACTTGTCTAGGTTTAATTACAAAGTCTTTTTTCTCCTTCTTTGTTATTTCTTCTTTTCTGGAGGGCTTGGCTTTCTTACTAGAAGTGGCTTCATCATTTTTTTCTCTTTCATCCTTTCATCAGATTCTATTTCCTCTTCTTCTTCACCACCACCACCATGGCTCACATACATTCTGTTGGTGGCCTTCTTTTTGACCCTTTTGTTCTTCTTCTTCCCCATTGCATATTTTGTTCTTTCAGTAGTTTCTTTTTCCACATCAACTGTAGGAATGGGTCCAGAGGTCTTAGAAGTACTTGCATTAGAAGAGGAGGTTCTTGTTGTCCTTCTTGTCCTTGGAGTGGACTTTACCTATTCAGTCTTTTCTTCATGCTTCTCTGGAGCCTATGCTTGTTCAGTTTTCTCCTCTTGCCTTTCTGGATCCTTTGTAGCTTGAGCCTCGACTCTATCTTGGTTTATTTGCTCCTTTGTGAATCCTTTGCTCATGGCATACTCTTCTACCCACTTCTTTACTTTTCTTTGTGTTTCTGGTTGTTTTTGTTCTAAGTGAACTTTGAGATACGTTTCTTCAAAAGTCCCAAACCTTTCCTCTTTAGGGTCTTTAGGTTTGCTCAACATCAGATCTGCCAAACCAGTCAAAACATCCTCTATAACATCATATCCCATTGCTGGGATCCATATTGTTCTTGTTTACACTGCCTCCATGAGGCATTGATCTTTAGTTACCATAAAAATAATATCATCTTTATACTTCTCTACTACTTTTCTAGGGATTCTAACCCTAGCCTACATTTTGTTCTAGAATGTTTTGAAGTATCCCTGCATAGCTGCACTTTGAGCATTATCATCTCCAATACTCTACAAATGGTTTCTAATTTGTACTACTACAGGAGTGTGGTTCAACCAAACAATATTGCTCATACCTGGTAATTCCCTCAAGAAATAGAATAGAAAACAGATGACAAGGGTACCATAATTGAATGGGTACTTGGTGTCTTTGGTTCTCTTCAAGTTTTCCATAAGTTGTTGCTAGAGGAATTCACACAAATCATAATCAGTAGTCTTCTTCACCATCTCATATGCAGTATAGATGGCTATGGCTGAAACATAGTTCTCCCTATTGGAGAAATACACCTTGTATCCAATAACCATAGAAGTGAATTTCACTGCCGGATCCTCTATATCATTGATAGTTAAATCTCTTTTGTCAAATTTTGCACCAGTTAGCTTCATCACAATGTGATTCTTTATAGATTTCAATGCCAAAACTATTTCAGAGGAACACAAACCTATAACTGCCTCAATGACATCTTTGGTTATCATATGAGGCAGATTCAACCAAAAGAATTCGTCATGGATTCTACTCAAGACATATCTAACCCAAGCATCTTTAGAGAAAATAGGAAAATCTATCCATGTGTCCAATTTCGTTGCATGCAGAGAACTGAATTCTTCTTTCAATTCAAATTTATCACCCAAAAACTCATCCAAATAGACTTCCCCTAATTTTACATGATCATATTCTTCTATATTTGCATGAATGTAAGCCCTAATATCCTCATTATGCATTATACCATAGGGCACATCAGAAAACACACCATCAGGGTCTGTTTCTAAAGACTTAAATGGATGTTTCTTGAATTTAGGTCAGGGCCTATCAGTTATCTCAACAACTTGTGGGGTATACATTTTCTTAGCAAATTAAAAATTTGTAAGAGTGATGACTGTAAATACCTTGTTCTTCACTTCTGGTTAGGGTTTGTTCACTCCAAACACTCGAGTTCGCCTTTGCTTCACTGCTCAGATCTCCTTGGTTACTTGAAAACTAGAATGCAAAGTGAATTTCCTTTGAATGATATTGATTATAAACCCTTTTCATCAAAACCTAATTGCCACAAATTCTTGTTTCCAAAAATCTATTGACACTTTTCCTGCAACTCACAGTCCATAGAAATTACTCTGTAATCTTCCGCATTAGACTCTTTTCTGCTGGATTTTCTTCAAAAGATTAGATATATTTTTCTACACCTCATATCTTAGTGTTGGATGTCAGCACCACTTTTCTGGCTAGGGGAAGAACATTTTTCATTGAAGCTCCCCCTGATCTAGAGCTCCCAATTCACTTCCTGGAGGAAGTTTCTACACCAGAGTCTAGCACAGACTCATTCTTGACTTCAATAACATCCTTCTAAACCCACATCTTGTTCATTTCCTTCTTGATTTCTACTGCATCAACCTTTTGCACTGGTTTCTTTCTTTCTACTAGATTATCCTTCTTCATGTTCTTGCTTTAACAGAATCTTGCAATATGTCCAGGCCTATTGCAATTGTTGCACACAATATTCCTCTGACTATTGTTCCTTCCATTCATTCTGGATCTACATTGATTAGCCTTATGTCTAAATCTATTACATGTAAAGAAATTACCATTGAAAGATTCAACATTCCTTCCATTTGTATAGCCATTCCTTATCTAACTTCTACATTCACTAGCTCTATGACCAACTCTCTTGCATGTAAAGTAGTTACCTTTGAAAGATTGAGCATTCCTTTCATTGTTATAACCATTCCTTATCTGACTTCTACATTCACTAGCTTTATGACCAACCCTCTTACATGTAAAGCATTGGCCAGAGAAAGATGGAGCATTATGGTTCATTCTGCTTCTACATTAAGTAGCCTTATGACCAAACTTATTGCATGAGTTACAATAACCATTGAAACATGGGTACCTTTGAGCATTTGGTTGCCTTACCAGTGGTTTTCTAGGTCCATTCCTTTGATTCTGGATATACTTGCCTTTATCCTTATTTTTCTCATCAGACACTACTTGACCTGTTTTGGAACTTTCACCTTTTTCAAATCTCAAGCCTTCTTTGTCATCATGGTTCTTCTGGCTAGCAAGCATCTCATCAAGTTTTGTAGAACTTATCTTAAACTTTTCTTCATAGCTCTTTGCCTTCTCCAAATCTGACTTTGGGTTTGTAACTTCTTTTTCAAGCTTTAAACATTCTTATGATTTGCCTTTCACCAATTGATTTAGGTCTTCTTCTGCTTTTGCCTTATCTTCAATTTGCACTTTCAGATCATCCAAGATTTCATTTTCTGATCTTAATTGTTCACTAACCTCCTTATGCTTTTCTTTGAACATCTTGACTTGTTCCCTTAACTTCCTAATGCACTCATTTGCTTCCTTGACATTTTCTTTCAGATCCTTGTTTTCCTCTTTAGTCCTTTCAAGGTCTTTAAGAGAAAATTTGAGTTCTTCTTCATTGACATACATGCATTCTTCTTTTGTAATTCCAGTTGGATGAATTTCTTCAAGAGGAGTAGGATACCTTCTAGCTGCCATGTGTTCAATCTCCAAGATCTTCCTCAAGCTATTAGAGTTCTTCCAAGGAACCAAGATCTGATACCAATTATTAAACACCTAGAATACTGAGAGGGTGGTAAATCAATATTCTATTAAACCATTCACTTATTAAATCATTAATCCATTTACCACATTTAATAACAGTAAAGCAAATCAAGCATAGAAAGCAAAACCATAAACCACGATAACGCATGAACACCAAGATTTTTACATGGAAAACCCAAAAAGGGAAAAACCACGATGAGTGCTAGCTCATAATATATTATGTAGTAACAATACTAAATTATAACGAGGCTCACTACCATAAGGACTCACTATCCAGAAAGATGCTCACTGCATACAGGCTCACTACCAAGAGAAAAGAAAGAGAGAATGAGTGATTCAATGCCAAAATCAACTGTTGTAATTGCATCTACAAATGCAAGGGGTACAACTCCAATGAAGTACAAAATGTTGTCTCAAAACTCTTCATCCTGATTTTCTCTGTCACACTACTCTTCTCTTCATAAAGCTTCTTCTCAAAACACTTTCCGCACTGATCAGATCACAAAACTTCATACATGTCGCACACATTCACACATATTCGCATCACACACACCAAACACCAAAGTGAATCTCATATATATATATTATGGTCAACATTGGTCCACATTTGAAGATCAAGTTCTACGGTTCTACTAAGATGTTTGTATCCATTAGATGTCTTCAATTCAAAATTTTTATCCTCTAATGACTTTCTAAAGTACAGTTGCAAATAGCATAAGTTCGGCATAGCAGAGTACAGTGTTAAATAAGGAAGAACACCAGTTTGGTTTGGTCCGCATTTCTCTGGTATTGGATATTTTATCCTGTGGTTTTGAGGTGTTGTAAACACATGTTTGAAGACTCTAACTCCAAAGTTTCAAGATCTAAAGTCTTCTGGTAAGACAGTTATGAGTACCTGAGTATCGCTACAGGCATTGACTGTATTTGATAATGACAATGTCTAGCTTCTGATAGTCCGCATTTCACCGCATGATAATATTTTATTCTTTAGTTTTGAAGTCAAGTCTTGGGATGCCTAAGGAGTCTTAGTTGTGAATTTGAAGGATTTTTGTGGTTCGCATCAAAATTTATGATCTGACAGTTGATCTGAGTCCGTGACAGTCAATTTGTGAGGTCGACCTAATATTAGAATCTGTGTGTGGAAAAATGTGTTGACTAGAATCATGTTCTAAGTGATTCCATAGTTGGAGCCGACATATGAGAATGTGTTTCAAGTATTGTTTTGGTCCGCAAATTATTTTGGTGAATACTTGAGGCCGACAAGCTACACATTGTATAACTACACGTTTTATCCTAGCAAGCTGACCTATATCCGCAACACTTACAAACTTCAAATTAGGTCAGCTTGCTAGGATAAAACGTGTAGTTATACAATGTGTAGCTTGTCGGCCTCAAGTATTCACCAAAATACTTTGCGGACCAAAACAATACTTGAAACACATTCTCATATGTCGGCTCCAACTATGGAATCACTTAGAACATGATTCTAGTCAACATATCCGCAACACTTACAAACTTCAAATTAGGTCAGCTTGCTAGGATAAAACGTGTAGTTATACAATGTGTAGCTTGTCAGCCTAAAGTATTCACCAAAATACTTTGCGGACCAAAACAATACTTGAAACACATTCTCATATGTCAGCTCTAACTATGGAATCACTTAGAACATGATTCTAGTCAACACATTTTTCCACACACAGATTCTAATATTAGGTCGACCTCACAAATTGACTGTCATGGACTCAGATCAACTACCAGATCATAACTTTCGATGCGGACCACAAAAATCCTTCAAATTCAAAACTAAGACTCCTTAGGCATCCCAAGACTTGACTTCAAAACTAAAGAATAAAATATTATCATGCAGTGAAATGCGGACTATCAGAAGCTAGACATTGTCATTGTCAAATACTGTCAATGCCTGTAGCGATACCTAGGTACTCATAACTGCCTTATCGGAAGACTTTAGATCTTGAAACTTTGGAGTTAGAGTCTTCAAACATGTGTTTACAACACCTCAAAACTACAGGAGAAAATATCCAATACCAGAGAAATGCGAACCAAACAAAACTGGTGTTCTGCCCTATTTAACACTGTACTCTGCTATGTCGAACTTATGCTATTTGCAACTGTACTTTCGAAAGTCATTAGAGGATAAAACTTTTGAATTGAAGACATCTAATGGATACAAACATCTTACTAGAACTGTAGAACTTGATCTTCAAATGTGGACCAATGCTGACCATAATATTGTAGCTTTGTAGACTTCTCTGTACTCTGCCAACACTTAGCCAAAATGCCTAAGTCTTCTTTCCATACCAGAGTTCTCTGTACATGTGACTTCATGAGGATTACTATAACCTCACAACCCTTCTGAATCCTTGTTGCCATCAATGACAACACTAATCAAACATCATGCTTAATCAATCCTAGTCATGCCAACAGTGTCTTCATCCATGATGTTTACCAAGTTGCCAACAAACTCAAGGAGAGTAATTTGAGGCAATCCTACCACAAGCATTTGCATATTCATGGAGGAAGGTTGGTTATGTGTTCTAGGGATGGTTGATTGATCCCTCTTTTTTATCACCCATCCATCCCCTTTTTCTTTTATTTTCCTAACCCTTATCTATTTTCCTAAACCCTATGCCTACTCCTATCCCTTTTCCTCTCAAGCATTAATTTAGTTTTTTAGTTTAGATAGGAACCAACCTTCTATAGAGGTTGTTTACACATTTGAAAGATGTGTGCACAAGCATCCATGACTATGTTGTCCCCCAAATTGGTATCCCTAGCCTCTTGGCTCTTGGGTTGTCTCTTTGGAGCATCCAATAGTTTTCTCACACGCCCAGTGGGACTTCATTGTTAAAGCTCTCACAAATATTTTGTTTAGGTCTTCTTTTTGAATTAAAACCTTGAACAAATTTGTAATACCTCAATATTTTGGGTGGAAATCTTGAGTTGTCTACGTTTAGAAGCAAACTGTAACACTTGTTGCACTCATATCATGGTTTTCAATGATGAAATCATAGTTATTTACTCTATTGTTGAACCCAGAATCTTAAATGAGTTGCTATCTTTATTTTAATGTTTTTTAGACCTATGCTTGATAGAAATGATAGGTTTCCACATGCATATCACTTATTTTTGTGGTCTAAATAGCAACCATAGACATAGTATCAACCCCCATATGTCTATTGTCATGTTTGTCAAATGGAACGTTTGACTATATCTTGCCCTCAAGTATTTTGTAAAGGATGTAACAAATGGAATTCTAAGGAAGGATGTAGCATAATGAGGACTAAGAAAATAGAAAACATTAAAAGATCTTAGTCTAAAATGCTTTCTAAAATATAAAATCTAAGTGTAAGACTAGATGAGATAAGAATAAATCAAGAGCGTGAAGCTTTTCTTGCTAAGGTCCAAGAGCTAAGAAATGATTTGGAATGACAAATAAAGTAATGCTTGATGATGGGGATGCCTTGAAGAAACATCATGTGGTCATGGTAGAGAAACAAAGGTTGAGAGATGCCTTAGATCAAACTGAAAGAAGACAAGTAGAAGAAGTGCAACAATGGGAGTAGAGACATAAGGAGGAAATGGATAAAGTGTTGATATTTTTTTAGAAGCTACATTATTAGTCTTATTCTACCCCTTCCAAGCCTTCTTAGCTAGCTATGTATGAAGAGGAGCCCACCACGAAGACCTCTGGTGAAATTACCACCACATAATTTGTTGATATCAGAGACTCTTCTCTTTTCTTAGATGCAAAAAGTGACACCAATGGGCTACATACCCCTCATGGGGAGTTTGTTTGGCTTGACATATTTAAAGATGCATCCATGGATATAATTTTTGAATCTAGTACCTCTGTAGAACCATATCTACAATAGATATCATGCTTTCAATATTTTGGTGATGGTAGTTTTGGTTCTACCCTCACTTGGGATGTTTCCAATGGTCTTGGGGACCCATGTACAATTCAAGCCATTTTTGAGTTAGACCCCTTGCACAATCATTTAAGTGAAATCTTAAAGAGGATGCACCTTGTAACTCACTTCCATTTTTTATCCTTTGTAAGTTTCCACTCAATTTTGAAGGTGCCCACTACACAATATTTGATTGACAGTTTAAATATGGGCATTCCACATAGGTGGAGCATAGAGTAGTGAAGAAATTTAAGTTCTTTCTATTTTTCTTCATGTGTTTCCTTGGTTATATATAGGGATTCTAGGCTCATGTTTCACCATATGATAACTAGAAGTAGCTATTTCCCTATGCATGTATGTGGCTTTGTTTATCTATCTTTTCTTTTCTAGAAAATAAGATGACATGCATCATGTGTATATTCTAGTTTTCTATTTACTTTCCCCTTTGCTAATCTTCTCTTCCTTTCCTGATTGGATTCTCTTTTGGTAGCTTGTAGATCCTTCGCTTTTGTTCCCTTTTGTGGGCAAATAGTCATTGATGCCTTGTTCTTCACTACAAGCCCAATTTTCTAGTGCATCTTATGCCTTTCAAGTGGCTCTCTAGTTCCTAAGTACAATGGACTCTCCTATTGTGTGTGTACGGTAGTTTTATTAGAATTAGGAGTATTTAAATGGATCTCTCTTATGTGCAGTTGCAAGTATGATTGTCTTCTTTATTTTAAATTTCTCTCTTGTTCCAATTCTCTATTCTACATTTTCAAATAATTTTTTTTTGAAGTATTACGAACATGTGTCAATTGGTTTATCCTTATCACAAAGTCATTTTGGGCCTCCCACATTTTCCACCTTTTGGTTGAAAATTTTTTGCACAAGTTGATTTTCATCATAATGGAGACATTTTCATGCTTATAGGTCTCCATCTTCAAGATGGATCCCTTGTTATTCTTTCACACTTCTTTTTTTGCAACTAGCCCCTGTTCTACCCCTATAGGCTCAACTTTCTAATTGGTGACTCAGTAGGAATTTTCTTCCATTTCCTAACTTCTTTAGATGCTATTTTCCTTAAGTGAATACCTCTTTTCTTGCTATAGTTTTTTCCTTTTGTGTTGTCAAGATTTCTTGGGCCCCTATCTTCATGTTGGGTTTTCCTTTGAGGATCCCATGTGTTCTTCTAATGGACATAAGGTCTCCTTGATATGATAGAGATTTCTTTATGATCATAGACTATTGTGGGTGCTTAGGCTTCTCCTCTACATGCATTTTATACCTTCCTTTTAATTATCGCATGCTTTTCACACTCTTTTAGGTGACTATGGGCTTCTATTTCTTAGGTTCTTCCTAATCGGTCTTGAGATTCCTCTTTGGTGGGCTTGAACTCCTTTTGCATAAATTTTAGTTTTCTAGTTTTCATGTTTAGTTTCTTTGGAGTTCCCATGTATAATTTTTGTGGTTGTGGGCTCTTCTTCATATCCAAATTTTTCTTCTAATGTCAAACTATTGCAAGATCAAGTTTCTTTCATGACAAATCCATCGAAGGCTCTTGTTCTTTTCCCAAAAGGTGGCGAGTCATATTTTTTCTAGTTTTCATGAAGCTAGTAGTTTTTTGTAGTCTTTCACACCCATTTTTCCTTTTGGTAGATTCAAAATCTTGTTTAGTGGACTTGAGAGATTTTTTGTTACATTTTTGTAACATTTTTGTACCTCCATCCTAGTTAGCATTCAAAATTTATTCCAAGCTATTGATCTTCTTTTTGATAGAATGGTGCAGATTCCTTCATGGTTGGTGATGACATTGGCATAAGACCCACCATTCTTGGGGGACTTAATGTCTTTTTGCTTCTCAAAGGTTTTTGGTGCTCGCATCCCACTCAACATCAAAAAGGATGTGTAGGCCACTAATCTTTTTTAGAATCTAATGGCATAGAGTGTCCCCTTTTAAGTGCTGGCATCAGTGGAGCCCACCTTAGTTTTAAAAATCCTTTTCATCTTGGAGTCCCATGGATTTCCTTTTGGAGGTGTGTGCTTGTAGGCCATTGATCTCTTCAAGATCCAATGGTGTAGGTGGTGTTTTTGTTTCCAATAGAGTTGGCTCCCACATTTCACTTGTCATGGTTCTTGCTTCTTCTATTTTGCTTTCCTCATTTGTCTTTTTATCTATGAAGGATCTTTGAACAACATTTGACTCCTTTAGTGGTTTTCTTCCATCAACATTATTTTATGTTCTTTTCAAGCCATTTTTACTCCTTTTCATCCATGGTTGAAATATTTTAAATCATTGATCAAGGTGACTTCCCCTACTTTGACACCTACAAAAATAAAGGAATGTCTAGGGGAGTGTGTTAGTTGATAATGTTACATTCTAACTCTATGCTTAATGGATGAAGGTGACTAGTTTTTTCTGGATTCAACATTGTGTTTTTCATAATTAACCTAGGCACAACATGAGTGAGTTAGACTCTAACATTGCACACTTAACCACACCCTTGCTAGAGGCACCCACCCAATCACTCCTACTCTCATGGAAAGAGCTAGTCGATGACAAGATCATTGTAGTCATGTAATTACCCATCATTTAATTTTATCAATCTGGGTGGTGTCTAGAGCTATCTGTGATAAGGTTTTGGGGTCTCAAGATTGTGATTCTATTTCTAAATTTTGATGATAAAAATGCAAGTCAAATTGAGGTGTTGTTAAAATCTAACATTCTCTACATTAATCTACTTGTAAAAGTAAACATTCATGCTTGAAAACAACAATATATACTAGAGACAATGAAATACACACGTTGGAATAAATACTAAACAAAATCAATGTTGTAAGTGAAAGTTCAATCTACACTAAAGACAATGAAACACACATGCTGGAATAAATACTTGAAGAGTAAACATTTTTCAGTTGATTTAATGATTTTTATAATTACCTGCAGGTTAAAAGAGACAAATGAGTAAATGTAAATTATTCTAATCCCATTGCAATAGAATAGCTATTTTCTAACACACAATAAAGAAATTCAATAGAAAAAAAGAAATACCATAAGATTGCCTCCTTCTGGTGGAGTGGGCCCTGATGAGTGCCAGGTAGCACCCATGAAATACACCTTTTTACCCCTCTTTTTCTCCCTTCTTATTCCATTGTCTTGATGACTGCACCAAAATAGCTTAACAAGATTGTTCTAATGATGATTAATAAGAGATGAATTACTTAGAATCATGATTTCTAATTGAAGGACTAATGTGCATTGAATTGATGGAAATATGTAGAAATCTTCTCTTTTTGAATCAACAGGTGCAAGTGTTTGGGTAGACAATTTTGTGCATCTCCGGAGGTAGTCCTAATGATCTCTGGAGCCGACATCAGAATGCCATGACTGGTCTCCAATATTTTCCAATTTGATTGGAGAGATTTTGGGATAAGAAGGTGAATCATCTCTGAAGTTGGACTGAAGTCATAATCATCTCCAAAGATGAACAAGAAGGTCACAATCATATCTCCGGAGCTACAGACAGAAACATACATCTTTGGTGCCTCTTTAGAACAATGCAGATTTCTAGCATAGCTGTCGGTCAAACACTTTTAGTAGTGATTGGGATGCTCCTGATGTTACTCAAATCATCACCTGAGTAATTGAGGGCAGACCATAGTTAGCTTCTAGAAGTTTTATCTCTTTTTGATTTTGCATGAGTTATTGATAAATTGATTTTAATACCTATATTTCAGGGTCTCGCTGCCCAAGTGTATTTAAAACTAAGACTCAGATTTAGTGTGGACTTTTGTTCCAACTAAATCTAACTTAATTGCATGGATATTTATTCTATAGTTAGACAGTTAGTAGAATAAAGAGATTGATGTTATCTCATAGATGAACTAGTAGTTAGGGTAAGTGATATCTCATCACTGATTTAGATATAAACTTATAGAAGTAGCAGCAGAAGACACAATGATTAATTTCTGATTTCTGTAATCTTATTTTGACATAAACATTTTCTAAATACAAAACTGATGGAATTGGACTAAAATTGAATTGTGGTCTTATCTTCTTGTACTGATTCTTCACTTTAGTCTTTAGCCCTAAGGGTGTGGAGCAAGGCCTACTCTCACCACCAAGGTGAAAGGCTAGTACTGTTGTTTTGTTATTTCAGATTCTGTTTTAGGAGATAGTTACTATTTTCATAGATAAATGCATGTTTCAGTTGAGAGGAATAATATAGATTTACTTTAAGTAATTCATTGTTTAGTTTTGTTTTCAATATTCTTGGAATTCATTTCACAGTAGATAGATCAGTAATATTAAGTTTCTTTAATCAGTAAAGATCGTTAGAGTTAGTTAGATAAAACTGGCAACTATAGGATTCCTAATTATAGATAACCAAGGACACAACCCTAGATTTGACACTTGAAATATGATTAAATGATGAGGTACAATGACCCTTTTCATTTTTGGCACCGTTGCCAGGGATACTGTGTTAATTAGGAAAACTTAGCTAAACAGTTTTAGGATAGATCTATATGGTTAGAGCTAGGGATTCAAAAGGAAGATACATAAAACAGACACCCCATCAACAAACTATAGGAGAAAGCAGTGGGGTGGCACAAGATCTTGTTGAAGAAAGACATCTAGAACCTACCTTGGAAGCTACACCTGAAATTAATAATCCCTTCAATCCTCCAAATCTTCCACTCACTGACTATATCCAAGAATTACAACAAAAATTCCAGGCAGATCCTTTGATAGAACCTAATTTCCTAGAACCTCAAGGAGAAGAACCAGTACTAGACATGGATGACAATCATGATAATCATGAAGAGGAGGAAAATCAGGCTCCAAGAACCTTCTCATATCCCATTGTTCTGGTTGGTGGAGATAATGCCCTTATGAAAAATATTTCACTTGCACACTTGCCAAATTTTAGGGGTCTTACTTTTGAGGATCTAGATCAGTTTTTGTTTGAATTCAAAGTGGTATGCCAGACTTATGATTACGGATCAGATAATCAAAAACTCAAACTATTTCCCTCAACCCTAAAGGATTCTGCAATGAGATGGTTTATGGGCCTGCCCCCAAAACTCCATACATTCCTGGGATCAGATGGAGACAGAATTCTTGGGAAAATACCAGGACTATTATAGAGTTAGTGATAAGAATGAGGAATTATTCAAAATTAAATAGAGAGAGGAAGAGACCTTAGAGGATTATGTGGATAGGTTCAACTTTGCTTTGAGAAGGTATGGCAACCTTGTAAATCATTCTTTGGCCAGAACCTTGTTTGTAAAAGGATTAGGCAAAGAATCAAAACAAATACTGGATCTAATGGGAAAAGGGAATATCAACAAAATGAATATGCTTGCTATAGAAGAACTTTGCAGGAACTATTCCAGAACCCAAGATGGAGTGAGAACGCCCACATCTTTCAAAGGGAAGAATGAAATAGGACAGTTAATGGAGGAGATTGCAAATTTTAAAAAAGATATTCTAGTCCAACTAAATACCATTAGATGGCATTCGGGCAAAAACTAGAACAAATGATCAGGATAGAACAACTGAACCACTCTCCATCTATTGTCCTAGGTGTAGAAACAAACATCTATTGAGAGAATGCCCTTTAGATAAATTAGAGATCTGTCAAATCTGTGATAGGGAACATCCTACCAGTTAGTGTGATCAGCTCCCAGCTTTAAAAAGGCTAAGTAAAAATAATGCCATTATAGAGGAGTTGAATTATGTAGGACAAAAACAAGCTAGAAATTTCCCTTATAATCAGTATCCAAACCAGCCTTCTTACAAGGGTCCTTCTAATTGGGGAAATAATCAATGGAATCCAACTTGGCATGGACCTCAGAATAATCCTCCTTGGGGATAACAGGATTGGCCAAATCAACAATGGCAAAACCAACGTTGGCAAAATCAACCCTGGGGGAATCAACAATGGCCACAACAGTTTGGATCACAAAACATGCAACCTCATTGGGGTACTCAACAGGGGCATAATCAACAATACCAGGGACAACCTAGATGTTTCAAACCTCAACAACAAGCATTGCTAACTAGACCCCCCAACATACAAGGTCAGTCACAAAATGAACCAGTTAGCCAACCACCCTTACTAGCTCAGCCTATACCAAACCCACGGAATAAGCAGGGAGCAGCTGTTTACATGACAAAACAAGAAAACATGGCTGGTATTAATGCCATATATTCCAATAATCTCCAACTGTATTATGGGAAGGCACTTCCAAGACCATCTCCTCCAACTATAGTTGAAGTAACCAATGATGAGGAACCTGAAAATCCATCCACTCAGCTTCTAGAGGAGATTACTACCAAAATAGTTTTAAAAGAATCATCCTTGGATAACTTCAAAGTTCCTCCTAAAAGAATGACTCCAGAGAACATCCCTGGAAACATTTCTGATAAGAGCTTCGGAGATGCTCCGGAGATGGAAAAACTAGCACCATACCCAGAGCGGCTTAAACAACATGTCCCTCAGAAAAAGGTCTTACAAAAACAAGTCTAATCTACCCTGGAATCAGAACTTTTACAAGAAATTAGGCAACTGGACATTGAAATTTCACTCCTACAAGCAATCAGAGATGTACCTGAACTTAACCAATTCATCAAACAACATTGTGTTAAGACCCAGGGAAGAAAGAAGAACTTTCCCTCAACTATCCAGGTGGAAGGAAAGGTATTAGATCTCCTAATGGGAAAAATGCTCCTCCCAAAATATGGAGACCCTAAAAATCCTGTCATGACTGTTTACATCTCAGGGTAGAAATTTCAAATGTTTTGGTTGATTTGGAAGCAATAATAAATGTAATGACAGTTCATACAATTGAAAAATTAGCCTTAACAGGTATCCAATCCACATCTACAATCCTTCAAGTTGTTGACCAGTTAGTAGCTATTCCAAAAGGGGTGATTACTGATGTTCCAGTTGTGATAGAATCATGGGAATTCCCAGTAGACTTCCTAATATTAGAGCCAAGAAACTAGAGAAATGCTTATCCATTGATATTAGGAAGACCATGGCTGGCTACAACAACAACATCTATTGATTGTCGAATAGGGGATATGATCATTTCTAATGGGATAGACTTGAAGAAAATATCTTTGTATCCACCAGCTAAACCATCAATACATTATTCAGGGAGAGTATGGGTAGATGAGCTAGATAACATGGGGAACAATGCCTCAGTAGCAATGGTTACCATCAGAGAACATTTGGGTGAGTTAGAAGAAGAAACCCACTATGATACAACATAAGATATCACCCACATTCTTATTAATGAGGATATAATGGAGTTAGCCCAAGATTCAAGGAGAGAACTTCTCACTTCTGCTCATTGTATCCTAGAAAATATCATTCCTTGTGGAGAAACCTTTTATAGAGACTTAGCCACATTCCACATGTTACTTCCAAATTATTGCCCCCTCAATACCATGACTCTAGGATATGGATTGAATACATCTATGGATCAGATCACAAAATAGGTTATGATTTTACTTGGGAAAACACTGAATATCAACACCCAGTTAGCAGAAAAAATAGGAAGAACTTATCAAACTCCTAATTTCCCATTCAACAGCTTTTGCTTGGGAATACCAAGATATGAAGGGCATCCCTCCTAAGATATGTACTCATCATATATACATTGAAGATGTCAAACCTGTTAGACAACCCCATAGAAGATTGAATCCTGCTTTAAAAAACATTGTCAAGACTGAAATAGAAAAATTGCTGCAAGTAGGGTTTATATATCCAATCTCAGACAGTCAATGGGTCTCACCCCTAGTCATAGTGCCTAAAAAGAATGGGAAGTGGAGAGTGTGTATTGACTATAGAGAGATAAACAAAGCCACAAAGAAGGACTACTTTCCCTTACCATTCATTGACCAAGTGCTAGACAACCTTACAGGGAGGAAGTATTTTTCTTTCCTAGATGGGTTTAGTGGATATAACCAAATCCAAGTAGCACCTGAAGATTAGGATAAAACCACTTTCACTTGTTCTTGGAGAAATTTTGCCTACAAAGTTCTTCCATTTGGACTATGTAATGCTCCAGCTACATTTCAGAGGCTTGTTCTAGCCATTTTTGCTGAACTAGTTAATGAGTGCATGGAAGTCTATATGGATGACTTTACTGTATATGGGGACAACTTTGAAGAAGCTCTCATAAACATAGAAAAGGTATTAAAATGCTGTGGAAAAAATCAACTATCCCTGAGCCATGAAAAGTGTTTCATGATGGTAGAGAAAGGAATTGTATTAGGACACTACATTTCAGCAAACGGGATCAAAGTGGACCAAAACAAAATAGAAGTGATCAAACAGATACCTTCACCCAAAAATCAGATAAATGTTAGAAGTTTTCTGGGTCATTGCAGGATACTATAGGAGATTCATAGAAAATTTCAGTAGAATAGCTACTCCTTTGTTTACCCTGATTAACAAAGACACATAATTCTTATGGACAAAGGATTGTGAGTCAGCATTTGAAACCCTTAAAGAGAAACTTAATATCACACCTATTTTAAGAGGACCCAATTGGACTCTACCATTTCACATACAAACTGATGCTTCAAATGAGTCCATTGGAGTAGTCTTAGGATAGAAGGAGGAAGGAGAAAGTATGCATGCCATCTATTACATCAGCAAAAACCTTACCTCTGTAGAAAGAAACTATACCACGACTGAAAAAGAATTCTTGGCAGTCATCTATGCTATAAACAAATTTAGGCATTATATCACTGGGTACAAAATATTTGTACATACTGATCATGCAACCATCAAATATTTAATAAATAAGCTAGTAGTGGGTGTAAGGATAATCAGGTGGTTATTGTTATTGCAAAAATTTGACATTACCATAGTTGATAATCTAGGCAAATTTAATTTGGTTGCTGGCTTTTTGTCAAGATTGCATACAGGTGGAGAGAACCAGCTAGTGGAGGACAGATTCCCAGATGAACATCTTTTTGCTATCTCCTCTACTACACCTTGGTTTTCTGACATAGCTAATCTTTTAGCCACAAGCTTGTTTCCATCCCATTTTACGTCAAAACAAAACAAATACTTACTTAAGGAAAGCTTATCTTACAAATGGTTAAATGGTTTACTGTTCAAATGTGATTCTGATTTCATTTTGCGCAGGTGTTTAAAATTTGATGAAATTTTTTATGTCTTAAGGGCATGTCATGATGAACCATCTGGTGGGTACTATTCTTCACACAGAACCATCCACAAGATTCTGGGAGCTGGTTACTACTGGCCCTCTATTCATAAGGATACCAAGAAGTATGTGCAACATTGTGATCAGTGCCAAAGGATGGGACAACCAACTTTCACCTAGGAAATGTCACTTCATCCTCAAGTAATGCTGGAACCATTTGAGCAACGGGGTCTAGAGTTTGTGGGACTAATTTATCCACCATCATCAGGCAAAGAGTACATTCTTGTATGTACAAACTATGTCACTAAATGGGCTGAAGTGAGGCATTGCAATTTGCAAGAGAAGAGATAGTTATTGATTTCCTTTATAATAAGATTTTCTTGAGGTTTGGAGCCCCAAGATCCATAATTTCAGATAGAGGACCTCAGTTTACTTCACAAGTAATTAGAGCATTCATAGACTTATATCAGGTTAAAAACAAAAAATCTTCACCTTACCATCCTCAAGATAATGGGCAGGTAGAGGTGACTAATAGAGAACTGGAGAATATTTTGACAAGGGTAGTGGCCATGAACAGAAAGCATTGGGCTAATAGATTACCTGAAGCATTTTGGGCTTACAATACCACTTGGAAGTCCACAAAAAAATTCTCACCATATGAATTAGTTTATGGGAAGAAGCCCATTCTGTTTATAAAATTTGAGCTCCAGACACTTAAAATTGCATTAGTTATTGGTCTACCATTGTCTATAGCCTAACAGAACAAAATTCTTCAGCTCAATGAGTTAGATGAAATCTAGACAGAAGCCATTCAATAAACAAAACTGATTTAGTATCAAAGGAAGCAATGGCATGACCAGCACATCAAGAGGACATTTTAGCAAGGTGATTGGGTTATTCTATATCATTCTAAGTTCAAGGAGTTCAAGGGGAAGCTACAAACTCATTGGATGGGTCGTTACCAGATAAAGGAAGTTTTTTAGAATGGAACAGTGCTACTGGCACCCATTGATGGAAGCATAGACACATTCTTAGTGAATGGCCACAGAATTAGACTCTATAAAAGGCCATCCACTAAAGAAGAATTCATCAAAGATTTGTGCTTGGGTACAGGGGACACATCCTCTGTCACATATTTGGATTGAAAAAAAAAAGAGAGAAGGTTGAAAACTAACAAATGGTGGCCTTCTTAAAAAAAAAGGAGAAAAAGAGAAGGTTGAAAACCAGCAAATGGCGACCTCAAAAAAAAAAGAAAAAAAAAGAGAATGATGGAAAACCAGTAAATGGCTATCTTTCTTGACCAAGGGGATTGAAAACTAGCAAATGGCAGTTCCCTTCTTCATGCCAGATAAGAATAATCAAGCTACAGAGGTAATCAAGCCAGAAGTTACTTAAAACCACCTCTGGTGCTCTCAAATAAGGAGCACCTCCGGTGCTCCACCAATAAAGAGCCATTCTTGAATAGAATAAATTAGGAGGGGACCCATATCTCTAGGTAATAAAGTAGAGATATCATTGATGAGGTCATCATGACCCATCCTCCACTTTATGACAAGGAAAAACATGATGTCAGCATGCATATCATCAGCAATGGAGAAAAAGTCATCACTCTCACATGTGCAGCTCCTCACAAATGACCACACTGATGTCACATGACGACATGGCATTCTTGAACCACTCAACGGGAATAATTACAAGGTATGTGACAACAGGGATGCTGACGCTATTTCAAACCCATGCAGAAGCTACTCACGTGCCAAGTCACATCGAGTCGCATCACAACCGTGGTCTTGCAGCCAAGTACATCAGGCTATCATCATTAAGATTGATTTAGGTACTTCTCTTTAATTAAGCATTAGTTAGTAACTATCTTGTTATTTCTATTTTTGGGTGTTGTTATTATGTCATGTCCTCCTGCCATTATTTTCCCTTCTAAATTCATGCATGCCGCCATCTTTGCTATACTATCGACCTGTCTACAGAGTGTCCCATCACTCTGCTACAATCATTACTGCATAAAAATGATAACCAATTTCAAACCCTTTTTCCCATAATTCAAGCAATTCAACAAATCAACATAACAACCCTCATTCGAGATTGCAAAATTCTCTAAAAATCCAAGTCTGTTAACACAGTCCTCTGGAGCCTATGGAGTTAAAAGAGAAAAGACAGACCACAGAGAGAAGCAAACAAAATTTTAGCTACAAGGGGTGGAATAGGACTGAGAGATGGGAATTAAAGAAAAATCAAAGCTAGAAAGTATAACAGGTCTTTTGCAGGATGATGATGTGGCAGACATTCTTAGGAATGCATGGTGGTTGGAGTTCTTGGAAAAATTTGAAGGTTTTCAAGAGGATATTGTTGATGACTTCCTACAAAACTTGAGAGATAATCAAACAATTGTTAGAGGGGTTCAAGTCAATCTCTCTGCTACCACCATCAGTCATATCTCTGGATTGCCAGAACAAGGTGAGAGGTTTTACCATCTAAAAATCCTATATGCTGATTTAATTAGAAATTCCTCTGTAGAAGGTGAACCTGCAATACAGTTGCATTTAAACAAGAATAAGGTTAAAGAAATTCTTAGGTCTTCACTTCCGAACCCATGGCAATCTGTAGGATTATGGTTGATGAAGTACTTTACATGTGATGTCCAATTTTCCTTAGTTCTAGGACCAATAATGAAAATGTTGATTTTTCTGAGACATGGAAATGCTCATCCAAAATTTAGCATAAACATTCCAAACTTTCTGTACTCTGCCATTAGAGTAACTACAGAAAAGTACCAATAGGAAAAAGGTCCTATGAAACACCATGGCCTCATTTTTCTGATAGTAAAACATCACTTTCTGTCTCAAGCTGATGGGGAAGCATTATGGCAAACATTTTTAGATAACAAACCCCAGGACAGAGAACTAGAGAGGGAACAGGAAGTGGGTGAGGCTTCCTCTACCCAGCAAGAAGATGAGGTAGAACCTTCAACTTCCTCTCCAACTATTGAGAAAGGTAAAAGTTTAAAGCCCTCACTGGAGGCAACTTCATCTGCTACCCCTATTTCTGATAGAAAGAGAAAAGGGAAGGAAGTTAGAGAACCTGCTCTTGAACAAACTCCATATATGACTCTCTCAGCAAGGCGGAAGATGACCTTGGCTGAGGAGTCTGTTCCAATAGAACCAATGGGGGAAAGGCTGGGTCAGAAAACAAAAAGAACTCCAAAGAAAACTAACTCTAGCATACACTACTAGGCTGAAGAAGCATCTCATGACTCAGATGAAATTTCCCTAGTGAGAAAGAAGAAGCAAAGAGAAGTTTCCCCAGAACCATATGTTCATCTAGGTTCTCATAGTCTAACTTCACAACATTCTCCTGCTCCGAAGATAGAACAAAAAGAAACTTTTACTATTTCCTCTTATTTTGAGGAAGATATACCTGCTCCGGAGGTACCTGCTCCACCTATGCTATGAAAAAGAAAAAGGAAAAGGTAGCTTACCCAAGCTAAAAAAGATACTACTCTCCTTGCTGAATTTCTTTTGGGTCTCAGAACTTCTAAGGAAAAAGTTGGGCCTTCATCAGTACCAGTAGTTGCAGAGAAGACTCAAGAAGAAACTCAAGACAGGGAGGCTACAGGGGAAGTTGAAGTAGAGAAAATGGATGCAGCTAGCAATGAAGAGCCAATAGCTATGGAAAACCTTGATGTAGAGAAAATAGAAGAAGAAATAGGGACTCATTCTCACCCCTCTAATCAAGAGGATATTGAAATTTCAAAAGAACAACAGATGTTAGAAGAGATTGATAATCTGAAAAGATTATTATGGGGGAAAAATTAGATTATTACTGACCTCAAGAGGGTCATGAAAGAAAAATAAGTGGAGCAAAAATAGGTGATTGAAAGGCTACAAGTAGAGCTCCAGAATCAACAAGAAATAATTCAAGAGAAAGATGCAGAATTGAGAGACCAAGAAACAAAGGCAACCCAAATCATCAAGGAAAAGGAGGCAGAGGTAGTACAAAATACTTCTGATCTTACCAAGGCCAGAGACAATAGTCTCACAATAATTGCAGCACTGGTTGAGAAAGTACAGAGTCAAGACAAACAATTAACATGGGCCAACAATAAAATAGATAATCAAGAAGAGTATATTCATGAGTTAATTGGCCCAGGGGCAACCATAGAATAGGGAGTGCAAATAGATCCATATGTGGGCCCAATTCCAATAGATATTCCCAAAGCCCTGTTCCATTGGGAAAGGAGATGTAGAGAATATGTGGCTTCTACGCCCATGTTGCAATTACAGAGGGTAGCTACTGCCATGTCAATAAGAGTAGAAATCCTAGAAGAAAAAGTCATTCAGGTAGCTTCCATTTCATCTGAAATCCTATCTTGTAGGCCCCCAAGTTGAAGTTATGCTCTATTCTTACAGGAGAGAGTTCTGCAGAGAAAACTATCTTTGGTTCTGTATGATCTTACTAAGAACACAGAAATAGGAGAAGGATTTATGGAAGCATACATGAGAAGTTCTGATGAAGACAAAAATTTTCTGTGTGAGTTATATTTGCATGGTTTCTATGTAGATGATATGACCTTCATTATCAACTATTTTATAGGGGAATGTCAACTTAAGGCATTTATGTTGCTGATGAGAAATCATCAGATTTGAAATGAGAGAATGGAGGCTTATCTCAAGAAGGATGCAGAAACAAGTCTTTCATCAGAAAAGAATGTCCAAACCCCCATGCTTTTAGGGTCCAATTTAGGGCATATGTCTACCACCTAGAAAGTAAGCCCAAGATTTTGCCATTGTACCTGAAACATATGTAGGAATGTTCCATTGAATTTGGTCTTTTCATGAACAATTCAGCTAATCAAGTACTTTCAGTGGCAAGGAAAAGGTGGAATATCTTAACTTTAGAGCAGAAAATGAGAGAAGTGGTGAATTCTGCTAACTTAAGACTATTTATGAGCAAGGCCAGGTCAGTGTCTAAAATGATGGATAAATACCAAATGGAGTGGATAGGTGGCCGTTTTAGACCTCCTCTCATCATTGAACCACTACCTATTTGGGCTGAGCAAATGGAAGATGACAAGTTTCAAGAATGGATGAAGCAAGTTGATCAGTACAGGGGAAATGGTAATACAGACCGCACCACTTGGACTACCTAAGCATAGGACTACAACTTGACTGATAAGATATTCCACCAGAATAAGTCCAGATTGTGAGAAGCAGGAGGACCTGCTAATCCTTAAGTACAGGGGGATGATGAGTGCCAAGTAGCACCCATGAAATACACCTTTTTACCCCTCTTTTTCTCCCTTCTTATTCCATTGTCCTGATGACTGCACCAAAATAGCTTAACAAGATTGTTCTAATGATGATTAATAAGAGATGAATTACTTAGAATCATTATTTCTAATTGAAGGACTAATGTGCATTGAATGGATGGAAATATGCAGAAATCTTCTCTTTTTGAATCAACAGGTGTAGGTGTTTAGGTAGACAATTTTGTGCATCTCCGGAGGTAGTCCTAATGATCACCGGAGCTGACATCAGAATGCCACGACTGGTCTCTAATGTTTTCCAATTTGATTGGAGAGATTTTGGGATAAGGAGGTGAATCATCTCTGGAGTTGGACTGAAGTCATAAGCATCTCCGGAGCTAAACAAGAAGGTCACAATCATATCTCCAGAGCTATAGACAGAAACATACATCTCCAACACCTCTTTAGAGCAATGCAGATTTCTAGCATAGCTATCGGTCAAACACTTCCAGTAGTGATCGGGATGCTCCTGATGTTACTCAAATCATCACCTGAGTAATTGAGGGCAGACCATAGTTAACTACTAGAAGTTTTATCTCTTTTTGATTTTGCATGAGTTACTGATAAACTAATTTTAATACCTATATTTCAGGGCCTCACTACCCAAGTGTATTTAAAACTAAGACTCAGATTTAGTGTGGACTTTTGTTCCAACTAAATCTATTTTAATTGCATGGATATTTATTCTGTAGTTAGACAATTAGTAGAATAAAGAGATTGATGTTATCTCATAGATGAACTAGTAGTTAGGGTAAGTGATATCTCATCACTGATTTAGATATTAACTTACAGAAGTAGCAGCAGAAAACACAACGATTAATTTCTAATTTTTGTAATCTTATTTTGACATAAACATTTTCTAAATACAAAGATGATGGAATTGGACTGAAATTGAATTGTGGTCTTATCTTCTTGTGTTGATTCTTCACTTTAGTCTTCAGCCCTAAGGGTGTGGAGCAAGGGCCCACTCTCACCACCAAGGCAGAAGGATAGTACTGTTGTTTTGTTATTTCAGATTTTGTTTAAGGAGATAGTTACTATTTTTATAGATAACTGCATGTTTCAGTTGAGAGGAATAATATATATTTACTTTAAGCAATTCATTGTTCAGTTTTGTTTTCAATATTCTTGGAATTCATTTCACACCAGATAGATTAGTAATATTAAGTTTCTTTAATCAGTAAAGATCATTAGAGTTAGTTAGATAAAATTGGCAACTATAGGATTCCTAATTGCAGATAGCCAAGGACACATCCCTGGATTTGACACTTGAAATATGATTAAATGATGCAGTACAACAACCCTTGTCAGGCCTAACTCCCCTTCTGGAAGGATCTTCTTACACTAACACAAAATTAGAAGAATTTACTTCTTATTTTCATCATATGGGACCTCATATGGTATTGCTACAAATTTAAAAAGAAAAATGAAGTTATCCCAGAAATGCTGAAAGAAAATTGTTTCTAACATCTAATGGCCCTCCTTATTATACATCTAGGCCTTATTTTCTAAACCAAACTGAACTGGATTGAACTAAACTAAACTAGACTGAATCTTTCCACATTTTATTTTTAAGACTAATAGTCTTTTATTCCAACAAGAGATGCCAATGACTGTAACGAAGAGATACCCTTGACTAAAGGCATGAGGGAATGTAGGTGTGACCTATATTAGAGGAAAAATTCCTAAAGAAGAACTTCAGTTATTCTCATAACTCAAACATCAAATTGGAAAGAACAGGGCATAGAAAAAGGAAGCTAAAATTAGTCGAGTTTTATGATGACCTACTAGACAATTGAAGTTGTGTGGGCTCGCCCTACTCCTCATGAGGCACATACAAGGTGTAGACACCCTAAAATGACCAAGTCGTCACATCACTTGCATTTCGTCATTTCTTCCTAATCACCTGCATTTCAACATTAATTAAATAATCTAATTATTTAATTAATTTCATCAAATTCTTCTAAATCTCCTAAATTCAACATTAATTAAATAAATCCCCGTTATTTAATTAATTAAATTAAATTCCTCTATTATTCTTCCACAATTAAATAATTTTTAATTATTTAATTAAATCATTGTCACCTTCCAAAATTCACATCTACATTAATTAAATATATCCAATTATTTAATTAATTCAACAAATTCCCTCTTATCTAAAATTAAATAATTCTTAATTATTTAATTAAATCAAAAATCATTCTCCCAAAATCATGCACAACAATTAAATAAATTATTTATTTAATTTGCTTTTTTAAATCTTCTAAATTAAATAATTCTAATTATTTAATTATTTCTTCCAAAATATCTTCTCTAAATTTAAATAAATCAATTATTTATTTAAATTGCTTTTTCTTCTAATTTGAGTTATCTCTAAAATAACTTAAGCTTTCTTGCTCATCAATTAAATATTTCTATATTTAATAAAGCAAAATGTCTTCTATTCTCATGCAAATCTCTTCTTCTTGTTTTAAATCACTTAACTGATTGCTTTATTCTTTTAATTGATTTATCTCTTTAGTTAATTTATTCTTCTATTCTTGATAACTCCTCTCATGCAAAAGAAAGCAAGACACATGTCTTCTTCTTATTCGTTGCACATTCCTCAACTTATCTCCTCCATTGATTCTTCTGAATTATCTGGACCATTGATCGATTTTCCTTGAAATCTATATAAACCCCCCTCATCTCCTTCATTATCTCTCTCTTCGATCGTATTCTCAGGCATACTTAACAGAGCTTCGAGCATACACTACGTGTTGATTGAGCACTATAACGATCTTTTGACATTGATCTCTTGAGCACATACTTGCTTGTTGCAGCTATGGCTTTGCAATTTCATTGAGCAATTCTACATTCAATCCAAAGGAAACAACACAGATTTCGGTAAAAGTCTTTATTGCATTGATTATTCGTCATAGCTTTTACTTAGATTCATTTCCTTTATGTTATTGGGTTCTTTGGTTTTATTAGTTTAGATTTAATCCATTTTTCCATATACACACAAGGATTGAAGTTATGTCCAGAGATTATCGAGCGAACATTGGTCTTGAAGAAGAGTGAATAGCTGCGATTTAGAGTGCCACACTAGAGCTCTGTGACCCACTTAGAAGCTAGTTGTCTTCCCTACATGATAGGCTTTGAAGAGATCCAAAATGTTCAATCCTTGGATCCTGCATCTAATTTTATCATGAAAAAACAAATATATATGCATAGAGACAGGAAAATATAGAAACATTCAAGCAAATTCAACCATTGAGAGAATAAGCACCAAAACACATTATTCATTCATTCTTAAAATTGTTGGAAGTGGTGTCATTGATGTCAAAGGTGCATACACATACTATCATTGATGTTAAAAGGACATTCAGAGTTGAAGATCATGACAAAGAAAAGATGCTAAGGTATGAATGATTTCTTCCTAAAGTATCGGCAAAAGTTGGTTCACATGTTTTCTAGTGTTCATCAGAGTTCGGGGTTTCAACCTTACCCTTTCTCCAGGTTGAGGAAATAAGAAGGTCTAGAGTGGAAGGCCCGATCGTGAAACTTTGATATATACTAAGTGATCGAGAGTTAGAGGGCAAAGATGTTATTTTTTGAATTGGTAGTGCATCCGCACAAAGGATAGTTGTTAGAGCCAAGTTAGCTTTGCATTGTTGTGATAGGTTGCCACGTGTACAAGGTTAGCTGAAGGACTTTGAAGAGCACATGATCATGGAATCAGTTAAGTGGGACACAATGAGGGGCATGCTGATTTGAACTATTGACTTGTGGATGTAGAGCACATGATCATGATATCAGTTAAGTGGGACCTGATGAGGGGCAAGCTGATGCAAACTTTAGACACATGGCCGAATCTGTATGGAACACAATGCCTGATAGATCTACTAAGAAAGAATCAAACAAGACCAGAGGAGACCCTCTAAGGCTTTCATAGAGGAAGGTGTAAGACTGGAAGCTCGATCTAACACTCCATGAAGTTTAATTAATACAAAAGGAAAAGATTTGAATATATGCTTTGAGGCTGACCGGGTCTGATGCATTAACTAGTGAATTCAAAGATTTAAATATGCAGATTGAAGCTAACTCAGTAACATAGAACAAAGAGTTAAAATTTCAGGTTGTTGCTGTAACATGCAGAATCCTTGTTTTGGGTTTGGACCTATTTTTGGGTTGACATATGTAAATGTGATTTGGGCCCTGTGCACATTGAATTTCAAAATATTAGAGGTCAATGGTGGAGAATGCATTGTAGCTAACATGATTATGAAAAATGTATAGTTTGGTATAAAAGAAAGACCAGTTTGTGCATTTGAAGATGTTCGTGTATGTGAGTGTGTGCCTAAAAGTAAAAAATCCGAATGTGTCCGCAAGTGTGAATGAGAAGAAAAATACATCAAGCAATCAGGCGTGAATAGAGAAGTGAAATTGAAGTGTGAGAAGAGTATAAATTGAAGATCCTGTGTTTGCTCAGTTTATGTAAGTATTGAATGTTCTTTACTACTGTTTCAATTTGTATGGGAGGTTGGAGCCTCAGATAGGTTGGAGCTTATTTTTGGGCTAAAGCTCTATTTTTTTGAGATTGAAGTCTCTGGTAGGTTGGAGCCTACAGATTTGTAAAAGGATTGTAGTTCTTCTCAAGTTGAAATTCCTGTGGGTTGGAGCCTACAAAATATTGTAATTCACTATTTCATTTATTGTGAGGCTGGATTTGGATAGTAGATCCAAGCAACTTGCTCACCATAGTTTTTCCCATCTTAGGTTTCCACATAAATCTAGTGTTATGGTCTCTTGTAGATGTGTGATTTTGCTTATGCTTTCATAGTTCTTTCATATTCTATTTGATGCAGTAGAGATCTTGTTGTTACAGTAGAATTGTTTTAAAAAGTGGCATATACTGATTCACCCCCCTCTTAGTATATCAATATGTTCTAACAATTGGTATCAGAGCAAGGTTCCTTGGTGCAGCCTAACAGCTAAAGGTAGATCTTGGATTTGAACACATGGCTCAGAGAGGGTCCTCTTCTTCTAACAAGGCACCTCTATTTGATAGAACCAACTATGCTTTCTGGAGTGTAAGGATAGAAGCCTCTCTTACCTCTCTAGGGTATGATGTTTGGAGAGTTGCAAAGGATATGTATACTGAGCCTGCTCATCCTAATATAGATTTGAATGTGAAGAAGGCCTATGAAAACAATGCTAAAGCAAGAAATGCCATCTTAAGTGGTCTAACCAATTTAGAGTTTGTCAAGGTATTGCAGTGCAAGACGGCTAAGGACATATAGGATAAACTCAAAATTCTCTATGAAGGGGATGATAAAGTAAAATAAGCAAAATTGTAGATCTACAGGGCTAAATTTTAAAATCTGAAGATGGAGGAAGAGAACATTGCTGACTATCTTCTTTGAGTAGGTAAGGTTGTAAATGCTATCAGAGGTCTTGGTGAAAAGATGGAGGATTCAATAGTTGTGTAAAAGTTATTGAGATCACTCCCCCAAAGGTATGGTTCAAAAGTTTCGCTATTGAAGAAGAGATTTGAATGTATTCAAAATGGATGAATTATTTGGTTCACTCACTACCTATGAAATGAGAAATGCAAGCAAAGAAACATCTAAGAAGGAAGCTACTTTCAAAGCATCTAAGAAAAATGGATCTAAGTCAAGTGATGCATTTGATAATGAGGAAGCCAACTTTGTAAGAAAGATAAAGAAGGGATCAGGTAAGTACAAAGGTAAGTTACCTTTCAAGTGTTTCAACTATGGAAAGATTGGGCATTATGCATCTAAATGTCCTCTTAAGAAGAATGAAGATAACAACAAGGGTTTCAAAAGATTTGATTTTAACAAGAACAAGAAAAGCCTTTACTCTAAGAATGATTTCAATGTAAAAGAAGAAGAAGAAGAAGACAACTGCGCATTAGAAGATGAAAGAGTAGAAGCTCTATTCATGACTATGGAAGTCTTGAACAACTCAGACAATGCTAATATTGATAAAGAAGAAGAATGTGAAGTTGATTTTGAAGGTGAACTGGTCTCTACTCTTGAAGACTTGGATTTAGCGAGAAAATAAAATGAAGAACAAAAGGCCAAGCTCATACAATCTAAGGAGATGATTGTTAACTTGAAGATTTAAATTGAAGAGGGAAAATGAATTGCAGACATGGTGAATACTGCCTTCAAAGCCAAATCAGATGAATGTTTAAAACTTGAAGAAGAAATCATTTCATTGAGAAAGGAAGTTGAAAAGGTACATCATTAGTTGAATAAGAATATCAAGTTTAGAAAGAGCTCAAAAATTTTGGATGATATAATAAACATTCAGAGACCTCTATTCATTAAGTCAGGTTTGGGCTATGATGAAGAAATCACACCATCTTCTACTCCGATAAAGAAGACTAACCTAGAGAAGATAGTATCAAATGAAGAAATCCCAATGAAGAAGGATTGTACAAAAATTGAAGAAGTTGATTTCATTCCTGTTATTTCTTTTATTTCTTAAAGAAGAAGATTCAGAAGATCAATCCTACAAGACAAACAAGTTTAATTTTGGTTTCTCTGGTTATTGTTTCAATTGCAATCAGTATGGTCACAAAACTATTGAATGCAGATCAAGAATGAGAAGAAGCAATTTTGTAAGTAGAAATTTTTTTGCCCCTTTGTTTGATTTTAATATAATATGTCATATTTGCAACAATTTTGGGCACTTAGCAAGGTTTTACAGAAGTGGCTTGGTAAAATCAAAATCTCAAATGACTGATTTTGATAACCAAGAAAAGAGGATAGACACTTCTGAAAATTAGAAGTCAGATCAAAAGAAGGAATGGAGAATTAAGAACAATGAAGGTGAAAACCTAATGATTGTCCAAACTACATTTCATGCACAAAGACAAGCAAATCCATGGGTTGTTGATAACAGATGCTCAAGTCACATGATAGGGGACAAGAGCAAGTTTCTCAGTCTTGAAAAGTGGAATGGTGGATCAGTCAAGTTTGAAGACAACACCTCTACAAAGATATGTGGTAAAGGTATAGTAAGTATTGATGGAAAGAATAGGATTGAAGATGTTCTATATGTAGAAGGTCTCAAGCACAATCTTCTTAGTGTAAGTTAGATGTGTAGAAAAGAATATAATCTTATTTTCAATGCATAAGGATGCGAAATCAGAAGAGCAAGCACTGTCAAACTTGTGGCAGAAGCAAGCAGAACAGAGAATAACTTGTACAATCTTTGTGAAGTCAAAGGAAAGTGTTACCTTTTAGGATAGATTAATGAGAGTTGGTTGTGGGATAAGAGGATGGGGCGCATCAACTTTGACAATGATTAGCTCTAAACTTTCAGTTAGAGACATGCCGAAGATTGCTAAGCCTACTAGCACTTTTTGTAAGGAATGTCAAATTGGGATGCAAACAAGGACCATGTTCAAGACCAAGGAGTACTCTTCTACTGAGCCTTTGGAATTGGTTCACACAAATTTATGTAGTCCTACCAAAACAAGAAGTCTTCAAGGTGAAAGGTATTTTATGTTGCTCATTGATGATTATTCTAGGATGACTTGGGTTACTTTTTTGAAAGATAAATCAGAAGCATTCAATATATTTAAAATTTTTAAATCCATGGTTGAGAATGAAATGAATTCTAGAATCAAGTGTTTAAGATCAGACAGAGGTGGTGAGTTCACATCAAATGAATTTGAAGAATTCTATGAAGAACATGGAACAAAAAGACAATACTCTACTACAAGGACTCCTCAACAAAATGGATTATTTTAAAGAAACAATAGTACAGTCCAGGAGATGGAAAGAACAATTTAGAATGAAGCCAAGCTGCTTGATGTATATTGGAAAGAAGCAGTTCATACTAATGTTTATATCCTGAATAGAGGACAACTCAGAGTGAACAAAACTAAGACACCATATGAGCTATGGAAGGGTAGACCTGCATCAGTCAAGTATTTCAGAATTTTTGGAAGCAAATGCTACATTATAAGAGATAAAGATAATTTTGGTAAGTTTAACTCAAGATTAGATGAAGGAATTTTTCTTGGTTAATCAACTAGAAGCAAGGCTTATAAATGTTACAACAAGAGATTGAAGAAGATAATTGAGAGTGCAAATGTTATGGTTGATGAAAAGATACATCCACCCACACATGATCAAGATGATTGTTCAAATGATTCAGCCAGTTGCTTAGATGATTCAGTTGGCACAGAAGAAGAAAATTAAGTTGTAGAAGAATAGACACCCATAGAGACCACCAAGTCACCTGTAAGGTTCATTCAATAGAATCATTTTGAAAATCAGATAATTAGAGATAAGAATGAAGGAGTTATGACTAGGGGAAGACTAAGAGAATAAGTAAACTTCTCACTGCTGTCCAAGATAGAACCAAAGAATTTTTCTGAAGCTAGTAAGTATGAAAGTTGGATTGAAGCAATGCAAGAAGAGTTAAATTAGATTGAGAAGAATAAAACTTAGGAACTTGTTCCAAGGCCAAAGGACAAGAATGTGATTGGAACCAAATGGGTTTTCAAAAATAAGTTGAATGAAGATGGAGAAGTTGTTAGAAACAAAGCAAGATTGGTCTACAAGGGCTATTCACAAGTGGAAGGCATTGATTTTGAGGAGACATTTGCTCCATGGCAAGAATGGAAGTAATAAGGATGTTCCTTGCATTTGAAGTTCACAAAGACTTCAAGGTATATCAAATGAATGTCAAATCTACTTTCTTGAATGGTGACTTAAAAAAAGAAGTTTACATAGAGCATCCTAAAGGGTTTTAGCTATCAGAAGATCAGAACATGGTATGCAGACTTAAGATGGCTTTATATGGTCTCAAATAAGCCTCTAGGGCTTGGTATGCATGGTTGGACAAGTATTTACTCTAGCAGGGCTTCAAGAATGTTACAACAGATAACAATCTATATATCAAAATTGAGAATGATCAAATCTTAATAGTAGTAGTCTATGTTGATGATATTATCTTTGGTGGCATTCTTCTCGTCAGGGGCTTTCTGACGAGCTATAGATCATTGCTTTCTGACATCGTCTTGGCATTCATTTTAAAGTCCGTAAATCAAGTGAAATATTTAAAAGGGGACTTTAATGATAAATTAGAAAGTGACTCATAAAGTAAATATTAAAAGGTCACTTAAGGGGTGACATGGGCACCCATCCCAACAGGGACTAAAAAGTAATTTTAGAATATAATTCCCCCCCAAAAAGACCAATACCCAACTTGAGGAGATAAAAGAAAAAAGTGGAGTTCATTTTCATTATGCCAAGTTTATGCTATTTTCTCTTATTGAGCTCTAATAGGGTTTGTTCTTGAGAAGGGTTTGAGGATTCAAACCAGAGGCTTTTGGAAATGGAAAACTCGCTGAATAACAACATTCTATAGGTGTGGAAGATCACCCAAAGGTGCCATTGGAGGTGGATGCATTCAGTATTCACATTCGTGGAGGAATGGAGTTCGTGGAATGATATTTCATGGATTCATTGTTCATATCTTTGCATATTTTTCATGTTCATCAATCTTCAATGGAGTTAGGACTATTTTGGCTGAGTTTGAAGAGGGTTTTGTGACTACTGTATTTCCTCATTACTGGCCATACTATAGCAGTAGCAGGTCGTACCTTGTAGTGGGTTGTTTGGGGTAGATTTGGTGCATACTTTCCATCCTAGCATGGTCGCCCAACCTTGAGATTTATCGCAGACTAGTTTTGAGTAGTTTTGGGAAGATTTTCATAGTATTGGTTGCAGATTTCTCTCATAGCCAGCCATACATCCTCCTTGGGTGGACATGGGGTTCATAGTGACTCCAATATTTTGGATTGCAGCTGTTGTATCTCTCTTTTAGAGTCGTCTAGGGGCATTCTCATTGCTAAAAACATTTGTATTGTCATTCATTGTATTTCCTTAGAGTTTTGAGGTGATTACAGCCATACCCATTGCTGGCTCAGCTTCAACATATGTATCAAGTTGCAAATCTAAACATGGGTATGTTATAGTAATTCGTATTTGGCCATTTTGCCATCTGGGTAGTTGTTATTTCCTTCATATCTAGGGTATCTTTTCTGGGTTTCTATTCTATGCTATATATTGTATGGTCTGACAACACACATCTACAAGGAAACTGAAACCCCTTCTACATCTTCTGTCTAGTCTATAAGAACACCTCTAAAATTAAAATAACACATAAAAGATCTTTAAAAAATACAAATAGGTATGACACATTACATAATGATAGAAATAGATAATTTAGAAGAAAATAGATAATTGATACAAGTGTGCTAGACAAAATCGACATATGCAATGGTGAATAATGCAACAAATTGATAAATGATACGAAGGGTCAATTTTAGGTGTCTACAAGTGACATTTATGTCCCCTCTAATTGATTGTATACAAATGATGCAAGGAATTGGAGGTAAGGAGAAAAAGATATGATCATGATAAACATAAAAAAGTGGTAAAAGATATCATCATGTGGTAAGTATAGATATGATCTTGTAAACACATGTAATAAGGGAAAGAAATATACCCCTAATGTTGCCCCTAGTGAAGGAAAATAACAAGATGGTGATAGCCATAAATTCTAGATAAGGATCATGTAAGAACAAGTAAGATTTGAGATATAAGCATGATACGGATAATAACATGTAGTGCAAATGAGTACAAGATGAAAATGCCAACATAAACATGAGATCATAGGATATGAGTGTGATGACCATTAGAAAATATGTAAATGTCATAAACATATAACATTTTAGAATCATAAGATGGAAACATTGTAATCATGAACATGTAACATGATAAGCATGTAAGAAGAAGACCATAACTGTGTGTGAGAATTGGGATCATAATAAAGATATGCATAATAAGTATGACATATAAAAAGAATAAGATCTAGGCATGAGAAACATAGAGCATAGGAACATCATGAACATGTAACATATGATCATATAAGATAACAAGGAACATGGGAAAATTTAGGTGCTAATCATATAACATAAGATCACATAGGATTTAAATAGGGAATATAGGAAAACATGGGAGCTAAACATAGAAAAAGAAAGAGGAGGTGTCCCCAAGTGGGGATACAAAGCATAGAGCATCATGTAGGAAGTGAAATGAGAATAGAATAAAGGCCAAAGCGTAACAACATACAAGGTAAAAGGAAGAATAAGCAAGGTGGATCACAACATACATGACATAAGAAAAAGGCCAAAGTAGAAATGACAAGAACAACACAACTTATTTGAAGCAACATGTGTTAACATGCACCACTAAAGGTGTCTTTGTGTCATTCACATACTAACAAGGAATATGGAAACAACATGACATAAAGCTAAGAATGGGAAAAAAATGTGGCAAGTAGTAAGAGAGATAGGTGAGGATATCTAACTAATGAAGTCATCCCCATTGGGTATGTCTATAATATACTTAAAAAATTCTCACTAAAAACAATGGTCCCATGGAACTATCTATGTCATCATGAAGTGTGCCCCCGTGAACAAGTGTGAGGTAGAGAAGCCAAGTGTGATGTAGGATCTGAAAGAATGGGCTTAGATGATTTATTATGTGCTTTATACCTTTTTCTCATATTGTATGACAACTAGCACAAGTATACAGTTTTTTTAATAAATCAACATTCACATTCTTTCATTGCACGTTCATTTTTACTAGTTCATATCATTGGTGTAAGAACTAGTCTAATGATGTTGATCACATTTAACTACCAACATCCTTATTAATTTCAATTATCAAGTTGACTCAATTTTAATATATATTTATAAAGTACACACACAAGTTACTTCCCTTGGGATTCTCATATGGTCACTATCAATAACAGTAAACAAAGTTTGCATTTAACTTCTAATTCTCTACTAATGACATTTTCAATAATGACTATTAGATTCCATAAGCAACACAAATAAGGAATCATCATTCATGGTATCAAGACATTCTCATGCACAATAGAATTATATTTTATGTAGAATCATTATAAGGGTTGTGCAATCTTGCATCAACCAAAAATATGTTTGCGCACAAGGAATTTGATTGATTGCATGATTTGTTTTACTATTTGTGTTACTATGCACAAGGTTTTGTGGCCACACGTACAATTTTGGTCTACTGGAGATTCCAATGTGAACTCCTATCCATGTGTAATTTTGTATTGATCATGTATTTGTTTCAGTGATGTGATCAAGGTTTAAAGACCATGCAGGTGGTTATCACTCATATGCACACTCATGAGAAGGCACAATTATATATTTATCCAAGATACATGGCTGTTTTGTGCAAAGGGATATTCCTACATACATCTACTGACTTGTTGAAAAAGTCGTAAACTATTGACCAATAAAATATATTATGATGCTAACAATTGTTGATTGAGTAAATGAAATGGTGCATGGTAACTTGAATCACCTTGGGCATAGTAATAGGCTTTCTTCCTAAAAGTTGTACCATGTGATCATACTTATTTTTTCTAAATTATATTAATAGGCACCTAATCAGAAGACAAAGGATTGGTACTGGTAGTTAGTAAACAATTTGTGCATACATTGGAAGTGTTGAGATTGCCATTAAAGAGATCAATGATTTGAAGTTGATTGGCATCAAGGAAATACAAGGTTGGTTAATTGAGGTTGAATTTAATCAAAGGACCATGATAACTTGGTCTAATCTAATTGTTGTGTGTTTATAGTCATGTAATCATGTCAAAAATTTCTAAAAGCTAAGAGTTTAGATTCATATCATAGAGCCTCTACATATCTTGTTGCAATCCCCTTATGGATGGTTAGAATTCTATAATAAAGAAACAATTATGATAATAGATTGAAATACTCTAAAAAACATTTAGTATTATTTTTTATTATGTACTATATGTGTTTTTTAACTAATTGTTCATTTGACTACTACTAGTACTGCATTAATTGTTATTAAAACAAGTGTTTTAGGTCTTGAAAAAGGTGAGTTATGCTCCATAAATGGAAAATAATTGTGTGTGACACATTACAAGTGATCTAGAAGTGAAAATGGCCCATAGAGGTGGTAGGAGAAATAATGCAAATCTAAGAGCACCATGTGATAATGATCTAGCTAGAACATTGAGAGCCATTCAAGAAAGGATCAAAGCCATTGAGACCACACAAAGGTAAGGACCATTTGTGGTTGTAGATGTCAATTATGATGATCAAATAGATCAAGACCTACATGATTATAGTGCATCAAGTTTAGAGGACGAGATATTTTCTGAAGAAAATTATGCCTTAGCATTGATGAATACAAACTAAGCTTTTATCTCCCAAGCTACTCATGAAGCTTAAATCTAGAAGATTTGTTGGACCCAAAATTGGTGAAATGCAGAAATATGCTAAGTTTGAATCCATAGAAGACTTTAAGTGTGTGTAGTACTCCACCATGAAGTTGAAAGGGCATGTTTCCTTGTATTAAGGGAGAAGTGCAAGGTCTCAAAGTGGAATCATGTAGTTATGAAACTCAAGAGTAAGTTCATACTTTCCAACTACTCATTATATTTTCTTAAGAGGCTCTAGAACTTGTGTTGATGAGATACCTCAATAAAGGAATACACAAAGAAGCCCCATTAACTTGGTATTCATGCCAATCATGTGGGGAATGACATAAAAAAATTCTCAAGGTATGTAAATGGTTTGTACACCTCAATTCATGATGAAATTTGCACCTATTGTAGATATGTTGGATAGAAGAATTATATTATCTTGCACTCTATATTGAGGAAAAGTTGTACCATACACAACAAAGTGCATGCAATAAAAGACAAGGTAGAAAAGGCAAACAAGGTGGATAAAGACAAACCTATTTGCAAAAGGAAGTTGTTGATTCTAGTAGTGTTATATAGATCTCAAAGGATGAGCACACCACTAGGAAGGGTGGAGGAATAGGAAAACAAGCTTGTGGAATAGGCTTAAATAGTTCTTGATTTAGATATGGACAAGTAGGTTACTGAGCATTTGAGTGTCTAGACCAAAACACATACATGTTGGATAGGGAGAATGTTATAAATTAGGATCTTAGGGTACTAATCATTATGAACAAAGTATAACATAAATATAAATGAGAACTATGCAAACATATATTTAACACATTACACAAGATATACATGGGGAAAACCCTTTCAAGTAAAAAACCCCATAAAGCATCATTTTATTAAAACACTTACAAAAAATAGTCTATTAAGAAATAGACTGAACCTAGGGATATACTTCTCTACATACGTCCACATGGCCAATAATACCTTCTATGCATAGTGATATAATTCACTATAAAACTCAAAATTCACATTCCTCTCAAATGAGAGAGAACCTCCTTAAATATAGGAGAATGGGTGGCTAAATACTTGAAAGGGTATTAGTCACACCCACTCAAAGTAACCATTTGTAAATAATTAATAATCTAATAGTTATTAGATTATTAATTATTAAATGGTATATGTTTTATAACCTTATATTAGAAAATTATATAGATGTTATAAGGGTATGACCCCTTTAATAACATTCTGTTCTAACACTCCCCCTTAATGTTAATAGGGGGCATTACATGTCAATTTATATAGAAGAAACAATGAAGTACCTTAGTAATGTAGGTCTTCTTTGATAGTGATAAATAGGGACACAAATATATGCCAAAATAAAGAGCATGTATTCCGGACTACATGAAAGTCATCTTGTCACAATTTATAATCCCATGTTTTAAAAAATGTTGCGAAGTCTTACAATGTTTTTGTTGGATCCTGGAACTCCTCAAACTAGCCCCCCTCTAGGTTCTTTACATATTGCCCATAGATCTTACATAATACAATGCTTTTACAAGTGGAAGATTTACAGAGAGAAGAATTTTTAATATTCCCATAGGGCTTACATAAAATGCAAGGAGTTAACCATCTATAATGCCTAGAGGTCTTACTTTTTGCCTTTTAGGTCTTACATAGAGCTGCCATTGTTAGACATACTCTTTCCCCCTCAATGGAAACTTATTACATCCCAAGGCATTAAAATGTCTAAGGTATTATTTTATGCCTTATGTCTTACACTTGGAGGTGCTATTGGCATGCACACTCCCCCTTGATGACCAAACATTGATATGAATTTCGAGAATTTAGTACTGCACAGAGGTTTGATGCTATATTTCATATATATATTTTTATGATTACTAGGAGCCTACCCCAGATCTTCTTGACATATTATATCTGCCATCTGATAATCAGTCTTACAAAATGAAAGAATAATATTAGGATGGAAGGACTTTCCTTTGAAGGTAGTGCCCATGAACTTCAAATGTGCTTTATTTTTGGAAATAGGATTCTTGAATAAGAGTAAATAGATTTATCTTATAATAAAGTGGGACCAATAATAGCACCCAGATGCAAAACATTTCCAATAATCTCTTAAGCACATTGATTCTTTTGTAGTGACTTTGTAGCCAAATTTTGATTAAAGATCTATAAAATATAGCTATTTAAATATTACTCCATCCATGTGATAGCAGCTGCACCATATTTTGAAAACATAGATTGAAGTATATGTCCTATCAATAAGGTTACCAACATAGTTAGTAATATAATAATCAATAAAATTTATTTTTGGTGCAAAAATAATAAAAGTCCATAATTAAATAAGTAAGTCAACATATAATATGCTATAAAAATACTTAAAAAATGATCTAACAATCTTATTAAAGAGATCATATGAGATTTTCATAAGTATAAGTATGTATAATTTTTCATGTTTCTACAAAGAAACTAAATAGTCATTAAACATATAGTAATGATCCATAAAAGGATTAAAGCAACGGGTGAGCTATTCTTTCCAGGCTTGCTCTTTGAACAATGTATAAGGGCGACAACCACCCATTATAGGTAGGTGCTTTTATACCCAAGAAATTTAAAGTTTTTAAGGAAAATATTGACCACCATAGATAGTTGTGAAAAACAAAAAAATGTCATCTTATTGGATGGCTTTATCCATATGGACATACTTTTATAGCTAGAAGTATTGCCCCATAAGAGATCTCTCTTCTCCATGATATATATGATAAAATTTCTTCTTGATTATAACAATATTCAAATAACTAACATCAAATGTTATCAATCCTCTAGTCAAGCAACTCATTCAAGGTTTTATCAAATTATTACATATATATGATAATTATTTGAAAATGGAGCTTTTACATATGATAATATCTTATCGGTGTGATAATACATATTATATAATATCTCTTATAAGCTACTAAAGCTCAATGAAAGAGTTTCCAATTATGGGTTCTTTGATGTATGTGCTAGGTCTTTCCACTACCATCTTACCATTGCCCTATAATCCTTGGGACCATATGAGTATGATATGATAGATAAGTTAACCAAAGGAAGATGAGAGATCCAAACAAATTCATCATAATTATTTCTACTAGATCTAAATAACCTAGGAAAGTTGGAAACTCAATCATAAGAATGGCATATTTTTCTTAAAGTGGCCATGCACCTAAGTTAGCCCAATTTAAACCACTAGACATAATTTAACTGCTTATTAAGAATGCTATTCTTTTTATTTATAATTATAAATAGACAACAAAAAATATGGTTAATCAAATGTTTAACAAAAATATTCCAAGGAGGTGATGAAGAATTAGATTAAGGGGATCTCTAATTTTTACTTTGGAGAATGTAAGGTTTTACCTTCTAGGAGGTTAACCAATAAGCTCTACCTTCATTGGACAAGGGGGACCCATTAAGTTAGAACTCCAATTATGTCATCAAGTTCCCTTTGAATATCATATTGTCCATGGTCATAGTAGAAATCATAATGTATACTAAAGAGAGAAATACATAAACTTGTTTTAGGTTTCTTGCCTTGAGAGAAGAGACTACAACATTTACATCTATGCATGGTTTGATATTAAAAATTTATGAAAGTGAAATGATTGTGGGGCACAATGAAGAGTACTCATAAGAGTGATTCCAAGTTCAAATTCCCCTTAATGTCATTAGGCATTCATTATAACTAAGTAATATGAAGAAAGAATGATTAAATGATATGTTGAAAAGGCAACCTTAGGAACTTGAGAATGATGAAGCTCAACCTTGAGGGGATGTCATTTCATTGTTTTGTTAACAGGCTGAGACCTATGTATATCATTACCATTCTCCTTCTATCACCCACATCAAAAGGATGGTTGGTGCAAATTCATTTCATAGTATAACAGATAACTCTCGCCAAAGCTTGAAATTTCATGTCGAGAAGGCTTGCCCATAGGTCTTAAGCTTTGAAGACATGGGTTAGACCAATTAACTCTATGCACGTGGATACAATAATAGGTGGTACTTACGAATTGATTACATACCTTCAATTCTCTCCATTATCCTCATCTATTGAACATGTACCTACATATTGCTAATCTTAATATAATAACTAATTCTATCAACAATAATTCTATCCACTAGTTTTTAAAAATTAAAAAATAAATAAATTTATTAAAAAAAAAAAAAAGAATTTCACATTTTTATAGTCTTATTTTTATTAGTTTTATTATTTTTATTAATCCTATTTTTTATTATTCTCACTTTTTATATGACTTATTTTTTTAATTAAAAAATAGTCATATTTTTATAAATGGTATAACTATCCTTATACGAAGGATGAAAATAGTCTTAAATGATATTTAACACTCCTTTTTTTTTCTAAGTGATATGAATCTCACTTAAATTTAAAAAACTATGAACTTTAAAAAAAAATTATACACCTATCTTTCGTATCCTTACTAAAGGATACAAATCACTATCTAAAGACATGACTTTTCCTTTAAAAGGATACTTGAAGGAAGTGAGTTTGATGATGGATGAAGCGAATTTATGAGAAGGAAATGACTTTTTTTAATTATGGTTTTAATAATATTTATATAATGGTTCTAAAAAAAAGGATGAATATGCATTTATAAATGTTATTTTACATTATAAAGATAATAACTCTCTTCAAAAATAACGAATCTCTCTTATGACTTTATTTAAGTATGTATTGTTACTTCACTAAGGATTCACTTTTCTAAATTGAAGTTTTGTTGAACTTTTAACCATGCTTGAAGGGTCACGACTTCCCTTAACATGTCGATGGTCTTGCATTTTAAAGGAGGTGATTTTTCTCTAATAGTTAATGACCCTCACTAAAATGATAACGACTATCTTTGAAAGGATGATGACTTGACTTAAAGGAATAAAATTTTAACTAAAAGAAATGACTTCCTTTAGGTAAAAAGACTAGAATTAAAGGATGTGAAACTTTTAGGAAGGTGACTTACATTATGAAGTATGCGACTTTATTTCAAGGTTAATGTTCTTTACTAATATCCTCATTTCATTTAAGGATTATAGGCTTACACTTGTTCTAAAAGTCACGATCGCGGTTTTTTAAGGAATGTGATATATTAAATATAGTAAAATTTCAAAGTATCTAGTTTGAATCATAATTTATAGGACTAATAAAAAAGACAATGATAGATGTAGTCAAGGATAAGGGGCAAAATGAATGACAACCTCACCTTGCAAATTAACACAACATAAAGAGAAGAAGCCATTTGGAGAAATCACCATGAGTATGTTAGAAAAAAAATAGTATGGAATTTCTCTTTGATATTGTTGGTTCTTCCAACTGATTATCTAAATCCTCTAAAGATTCGGCCAATTTCTCATGCTTAAGGATTCTAGGTCAGTGGCCAACGAACAAGATTCAACAATGAGTTCAAAATCCTCTACAATTTTGGTTTTGCAAGACCAAGGCGGTGTTGGGAAATAGGTGTTGTACACCTTGCATAATATTGTATTATTTTATTCATGTAAAATAAATATTTATTTGTGGTGCATCTTAATTGATGTGTTTAACCACATTAGATATTTATTTGGATGCCACTTGTAAAAGTTGTATGTAACATTGGGATATTATTTGTATTATTTAATTGTTGGGAAAATGTAGTACCAACATTAGATAAGTGGGTAAATGGTTTTATGTTATCCATGGTTTTGGCGTACATGGTTTTATCCAATACCACAAGTTGTATTTGTGTGAGCTTGGTCTATAAATGCAAACACGTGGTTAGTGGTTTGAGTGGGCTTGGCTATTTCATTGTAGGTGGATTGGAGGTTTTGAGAGGCTGTCATTGTATTGATCTCTCTCTTGTAAGTGCATATTGTGAAGTATGGCAGGTGATGTGTGGATTCATGCTTGTACATATGGAGGATGCATTGGAGGTGCTTCATGGTTTAGAGGTATTCATGGAGACTCATGGCATGTATTGTAATATCTTTATTACTACATAATGCACATGAGTGTGGATGCTTTTGGAGGCTAGGTTTTTCCCTATTGAGGGTTTTCCTAGAGTGTTATCTTGTTGATTGTTCATTTGATCTTTGCATTATGGTTATTTGTTGCATCTTATTCTCCTATTGGGTTATGTGGAATTCGTTTTATTTGACTTGCAAATTCCTAACATGTGGTATTAGAGCCATGTTTATGGTTGCAGGAGGTGTGAGCTCCCTGGATTTACAATATAACCCTTGTATGTGTAGATTAGATGAAAAATGGAAGCCATGGCATTGCATGGAAGGATCTAGGACATTACAAGGTTTTGTGCAGGTTGTATTGCAGATTGGGGTTTCTGGGTATTGGAGATTTGTTGTAAATTTTGTAAATCTGGTGATTGAAAAATCATGGTTGGAGCATTTTGAGGAGGAATTTCTACAGATGACCTCCTGGGACAAAATGAACCTTTCCATTGGATTCAGGAGACCTGAGAGGCGAAGAAAAACATATAATTGCCCATGTTCGGTTATAGGAGCAAAATGCAATTTTTTTAAGCTCCCCCAGGTTCAGCCATATGACAGTCAGTCTACAAAGTACACTCAGAAAAAATATATTAAAATATCCTGCACAATATTTCATTTTTGCTATAGTTTTGAAAAATAAAATAAAATTTATAGTGCAGAAAAAAATGAAATCAAGATATGTTAAATAAATAAATAAAAAATTGCAGGGGAGCGGGGGTCCGTAGACCGTCGTACCCCAGCCTGCGTATGGCAGGGGCCGCACAGGGTCAGACAAGCAGGGCCTGTCAGCCTATCAACCACTGGTCGGTGTGCCCAGGCC